>CM074720.1:40171964-40839464 GCA_037306005.1 Rhinophrynus dorsalis
TTGAGGTGCTCCCATCCCACTACTGTGTGTCACACTTCTCCCTCTATACTGAGGTGCTCCGTCCCACTACTGTGTGTCACACTTCTCCCTCTATACGGAGCTGCTCCCATCCCACTACTGTGTGTCACACTTCTCCCTCTATACTGAGGTGCTCCCGTCCCACTACTGTGTCTCACACTTCTCCTCTATACTGAGGTGCTCCCGTCCCACTACTGTGTCTCACACTTCTCCCTCTATACTGAGGTGCTCCCGTCCCACTACTGTGTCTCACACTTCTCCCTCTATACTGAGGTGCTCCCGTCCCACTACTGTGTGTCACACTTCTCCCTCTATACTGAGGTGCTCCCGTCCCACTACTGTGTGTCACACTTCTCCTCTATACTGAGGTGCTCCCGTCCCACTACTGTGTCTCACACTTCTTCCTCTATACTGAGGTGCTCCCGTCCCACTACTGTGTGTCACACTTCTCCCTCTATATGGAGGTGCTCCCATCCCACTACTGTGTCTCACACTTCTCCCTCTATACTGAGGTGCTCCTGTCCCACTACTGTGTGTCACACTTCTCCCTCTATATGGAGGTGCTCCCATCCCACTACTGTGTCTCACACTTCTCCCTCTATACTGAGGTGCTCCCGTCCCATTACTGTGTGTCACACTTCTCCCTCTATACGGAGGTGCTCCCGTCCCACTACTGTGTCTCACACTTCTCCCTCTATACTGAGGTGCTCCCGTCCCACTACTGTGTCTCACACTTCTCCCTCTATACTGAGGTGCTCCCGTCCCACTACTGTGTCTCACACTTCTCCCTCTATACTGAGGTGCTCCCGTCCCACTACTGTGTGTCACACTTCTCCCTCTATACTGAGGTGCTCCTGTCCCACTACTGTGTCTCACACTTCTCCCTCTATACTGAGGTGCTCCCGTCCCACTACTGTGTCTCACACTTCTCCCTCTATACGGAGGTGCTCCCGTCCCACTACTGTGTGTCACACTTCTCCCTCTATACTGAGGTGCTCCCGTCCCACTACTGTGTCTCACACTTCTCCCTCTATACTGAGGTGCTCCCGTCCCACTACTGTGTGTCACACTTCTCCCTCTATACGGAGCTGCTCCCGTCCCACTACTGTGTCTCACACTTCTCCCTCTATACAGAGGTGCTCCCGTCCCACTACTGTGTCTCACACTTCTCCCTCTATACTGAGGTGCTCCTGTCCCACTACTGTGTCTCACACTTCTCCCTCTATACTGAGGTGCTCCCGTCCCACTACTGTGTGTCACACTTCTCCCTCTATACTGAGGTGCTCCCGTCCCACTACTGTGTCTCACACTTCTCCCTCTATACTGAGGTGCTCCCGTCCCACTACTGTGTGTCACACTTCTCCCTCTATACTGAGGTGCTCCCGTCCCACTACTGTGTGTCACACTTCTCCCTCTATACTGAGGTGCTCCCGTCCCACTACTGTGTCTCACACTTCTCCCTCTATACTGAGGTGCTCCCGTCCCACTACTGTGTCTCACACTTCTCCCTCTATACGGAGCTGCTCCTGTCCCACTACTGTGTCTCACACTTCTCCCTCTATACTGAGGTGCTCCCGTCCCACTACTGTGTGTCACACTTCTCCCTCTATACTGAGGTGCTCCCGTCCCACTACTGTGTCTCACACTTCTCCCTCTATACTGAGGTGCTCCCGTCCCGTTACTGTGTCTCGCACTTCTCCCTCTATACTGAGGTGCTCCCGTCCCGTTACTGTGTCTCGCACTTCTCCCTCTATACTGAGGTGCTCCCGTCCCACTACTGTGTCTCACACTTCTCCCTCTATACTGAGGTGCTCCTGTCCCACTACTGTGTGTCACACTTCTCCCTCTATACTGAGGTGCTCCCATCCCACTACTGTGTCTCACACTTCTCCCTCTATACTGAGGTGCTCCTGTCCCACTACTGTGTCTCACACTTCTCCCTCTATACTGAGGTGCTCCCGTCCCACTACTGTGTCTCACACTTCTCCCTCTATACTGAGGTGCTCCTGTCCCACTACTGTGTGTCACACTTCTCCCTCTATACTGAGGTGCTCCCATCCCACTACTGTGTCTCACACTTCTCCCTCTATACTGAGGTGCTCCCGTCCCACTACTGTGTGTCACGCTTCTCCCTCTATACTGAGGTGCTCCCGTCCCATTACTGTGTCTCACACTTCTCCCTCTATACTGAGGTGCTCCCGTCCCACTACTGTGTCTCACACTTCTCCCTCTATACTGAGGTGCTCCCGTCCCACTACTGTGTCTCACACTTCTCCCTCTATACGGAGGTGCTCCCGTCCCACTACTGTGTGTCACACTTCTTCCTCTATACTGAGGTGCTCCCGTCCCACTACTGTGTGTCACACTTCTCCCTCTATACTGAGGTGCTCCCGTCCCACTACTGTGTGTCACACTTCTCCCTCTATACTGAGGTGCTCCCGTCCCACTACTGTGTCTCACACTTCTCCCTCTATACTGAGGTGCTCCCGTCCCACTACTGTGTGTCACACTTCTCCCTCTATACTGAGGTGCTCCTGTCCCACTACTGTGTCTCACACTTCTCCCTCTATACTGAGGTGCTCCCGTCCCATTACTGTGTCTCACACTTCTCCCTCTATACGGAGGTGCTCCTGTCCCACTACTGTGTCTCACACTTCTCCCTCTATACTGAGGTGCTCCCGTCCCATTACTGTGTGTCACACTTCTCCCTCTATACTGAGGTGCTCCCGTCCCACTACTGTGTCTCACACTTCTCCTCTATACTGAGGTGCTCCCGTCCCACTACTGTGTCTCACACTTCTCCCTCTATACTGAGGTGCTCCCGTCCCACTACTGTGTCTCACACTTCTCCCTCTATACTGAGGTGCTCCCGTCCCACTACTGTGTGTCACACTTCTCCCTCTATACTGAGGTGCTCCCGTCCCACTACTGTGTCTCACACTTCTCCCTCTATACTGAGGTGCTCCCGTCCCACTACTGTGTGTCACACTTCTCCCTCTATACTGAGGTGCTCCCGTCCCACTACTGTGTGTCACACTTCTCCCTCTATACTGAGGTGCTCCCGTCCCACTACTGTGTGTCACACTTCTCCCTCTATACTGAGGTGCTCCCGTCCCACTACTGTGTGTCACACTTCTTCCTCTATACGGAGGTGCTCCCGTCCCACTACTGTGTGTCACACTTCTCCCTCTATACTGAGGTGCTCCCGTCCCACTACTGTGTGTCACACTTCTCCCTCTATACTGAGGTGCTCCCGTCCCACTACTGTGTGTCACACTTCTCCCTCTATACTGAGGTGCTCCCGTCCCACTACTGTGTCTCACACTTCTCCCTCTATACTGAGGTGCTCCCGTCCCACTACTGTGTCTCACACTTCTCCCTCTATACTGAGGTGCTCCCGTCCCACTACTGTGTCTCACACTTCTCCCTCTATACTGAGGTGCTCCCGTCCCACTACTGTGTGTCACACTTCTCCCTCTATACTGAGGTGCTCCCGTCCCACTACTGTGTGTCACACTTCTTCCTCTATACTGAGGTGCTCCCGTCCCACTACTGTGTCTCACACTTCTCCTCTATACTGAGGTGCTCTCGTCCCACTACTGTGTCTCACACTTCTCCCTCTATATGGAGGTGCTCCTGTCCCACTACTGTGTCTCACACTTCTTCCTCTATACTGAGGTGCTCCTGTCCCACTACTGTGTCTCACACTTCTCCCTCTATACTGAGGTGCTCCCGTCCCACTACTGTGTGTCACACTTCTTCCTCTATACTGAGGTGCTCCTGTCCCACTACTGTGTCTCACACTTCTCCCTCTATACTGAGGTGCTCCCGTCCCACTACTGTGTGTCACACTTCTCCCTCTATACGGAGGTGCTCCCGTCCCACTACTGTGTCTCACACTTCTCCCTCTATACTGAGGTGCTCCCGTCCCACTACTGTGTCTCACACTTCTCCCTCTATATGGAGGTGCTCCCGTCCCACTACTGTGTGTCACACTTCTCCCTCTATACTGAGGTGCTCCCGTCCCACTACTGTGTCTCACACTTCTCCCTCTATACTGAGGTGCTCCCGTCCCACTACTGTGTCTCACACTTCTCCCTCTATACTGAGGTGCTCCCGTCCCACTACTGTGTCTCACACTTCTCCCTCTATACTGAGGTGCTCCCGTCCCACTACTGTGTGTCACACTTCTCCCTCTATACTGAGGTGCTCCCGTCCCACTACTGTGTCTCACACTTCTCCCTCTATACTGAGGTGCTCCTGTCCCACTACTGTGTCTCACACTTCTCCCTCTATACTGAGGTGCTCCCGTCCCACTACTGTGTCTCACACTTCTCCCTCTATACTGAGGTGCTCCCGTCCCACTACTGTGTGTCACACTTCTCCCTCTATACTGAGGTGCTCCCGTCCCACTACTGTGTGTCACACTTCTCCCTCTATACTGAGGTGCTCCCGTCCCACTACTGTGTCTCACACTTCTTCCTCTATACTGAGGTGCTCCGTCCCACTACTGTGTCTCACACTTCTCCCTCTATACTGAGGTGCTCCCGTCCCACTACTGTGTGTCACACTTCTCCCTCTATACTGAGGTGCTCCCGTCCCACTACTGTGTCTCACACTTCTCCCTCTATACGGAGGTGCTCCCGTCCCACTACTGTGTGTCACACTTCTCCCTCTATACTGAGGTGCTCCCGTCCCACTACTGTGTGTCACACTTCTCCCTCTATACTGAGGTGCTCCCGTCCCACTACTGTGTCTCACACTTCTCCCTCTATACTGAGGTGCTCCCGTCCCACTACTGTGTCTCACACTTCTCCCTCTATACTGAGGTGCTCCCGTCCCACTACTGTGTCTCACACTTCTCCCTCTATACTGAGGTGCTCCGTCCCACTACTGTGTCTCACACTTCTCCCTCTATACTGAGGTGCTCCCGTCCCACTACTGTGTCTCACACTTCTCCCTCTATACTGAGGTGCTCCCGTCCCATTACTGTGTCTCACACTTCTCCCTCTATACTGAGGTGCTCCCGTCCCACTACTGTGTCTCACACTTCTCCCTCTATACTGAGGTGCTCCCGTCCCACTACTGTGTCTCACACTTCTCCCTCTATACTGAGGTGCTCCCGTCCCACTACTGTGTCTCACACTTCTCCCTCTATACTGAGGTGCTCCCGTCCCACTACTGTGTCTCACACTTCTCCCTCTATACTGAGGTGCTCCCGTCCCACTACTGTGTCTCACACTTCTCCCTCTATACTGAGGTGCTCCCGTCCCACTACTGTGTCTCACACTTCTCCCTCTATACTGAGGTGCTCCCGTCCCACTACTGTGTCTCACACTTCTCCCTCTATACGGAGGTGCTCCCGTCCCACTACTGTGTGTCACACTTCTCCCTCTATACTGAGGTGCTCCCGTCCCACTACTGTGTCTCACACTTCTCCCTCTATACTGAGGTGCTCCCGTCCCACTACTGTGTCTCACACTTCTCCCTCTATACTGAGGTGCTCCCGTCCCACTACTGTGTCTCACACTTCTCCCTCTATACTGAGGTGCTCCCGTCCCACTACTGTGTCTCACACTTCTCCCTCTATACTGAGGTGCTCCCGTCCCACTACTGTGTCTCACACTTCTCCCTCTATACGGAGGTGCTCCCGTCCCACTACTGTGTGTCACACTTCTCCCTCTATACTGAGGTGCTCCCGTCCCACTACTGTGTCTCACACTTCTCCCTCTATACTGAGGTGCTCCCGTCCCACTACTGTGTCTCACACTTCTCCCTCTATACTGAGGTGCTCCCGTCCCACTACTGTGTGTCACACTTCTCCCTCTATACTGAGGTGCTCCCATCCCACTACTGTGTGTCACACTTCTCCCTCTATACTGAGGTGCTCCCGTCCCACTACTGTGTGTCACACTTCTCCCTCTATACGGAGCTGCTCCCATCCCACTACTGTGTGTCGCACTTCTCCCTCTATACTGAGGTGCTCCCGTCCCACTACTGTGTCTCACACTTCTCCCTCTATACTGAGGTGCTCCTGTCCCACTACTGTGTCTCACACTTCTCCCTCTATACTGAGGTGCTCCCGTCCCACTACTGTGTCTCACACTTCTTCCTCTATACTGAGGTGCTCCCGTCCCACTACTGTGTCTCACACTTCTCCCTCTATACTGAGGTGCTCCCGTCCCACTACTGTGTCTCACACTTCTCCCTCTATACTGAGGTGCTCCCGTCCCACTACTGTGTGTCACACTTCTCCCTCTATACTGAGGTGCTCCCGTCCCACTACTGTGTCTCACACTTCTCCCTCTATACTGAGGTGCTCCTGTCCCACTACTGTGTCTCACACTTCTCCCTCTATACTGAGGTGCTCCCGTCCCACTACTGTGTCTCACACTTCTCCCTCTATACGGAGGTGCTCCCGTCCCACTACTGTGTCTCACACTTCTCCCTCTATACGGAGCTGCTCCCGTCCCGCTACTGTGTGTCACACTTCTCCCTCTATACTGAGGTGCTCCCGTCCCACTACTGTGTCTCACACTTCTTCCTCTATACTGAGGTGCTCCCATCCCACTACTGTGTCTCACACTTCTCCCTCTATACGGAGCTGCTCCCGTCCCACTACTGTGTCTCACACTTCTCCCTCTATACTGAGGTGCTCCCGTCCCACTACTGTGTCTCACACTTCTCCCTCTATACTGAGGTGCTCCCGTCCCACTACTGTGTCTCACACTTCTCCCTCTATACTGAGGTGCTCCCGTCCCACTACTGTGTCTCACACTTCTCCCTCTATACGGAGCTGCTCCCGTCCCACTACTGTGTCTCACACTTCTCCCTCTATACTGAGGTGCTCCTGTCCCACTACTGTGTGTCACACTTCTCCCTCTATACTGAGGTGCTCCCGTCCCACTACTGTGTCTCACACTTCTCCCTCTATACTGAGGTGCTCCCGTCCCACTACTGTGTCTCACACTTCTCCCTCTATACTGAGGTGCTCCCGTCCCACTACTGTGTCTCACACTTCTCCCTCTATACGGAGGTGCTCCCGTCCCACTACTGTGTGTCACACTTCTCCCTCTATACTGAGGTGCTCCCGTCCCACTACTGTGTGTCACACTTCTCCCTCTATACTGAGGTGCTCCTGTCCCACTACTGTGTCTCACACTTCTCCCTCTATACTGAGGTGCTCCTGTCCCACTACTGTGTCTCACACTTCTCCCTCTATACTGAGGTGCTCCCGTCCCACTACTGTGTCTCACACTTCTCCCTCTATACTGAGGTGCTCCTGTCCCACTACTGTGTCTCACACTTCTCCCTCTATACTGAGGTGCTCCCGTCCCACTACTGTGTGTCACACTTCTCCCTCTATACTGAGGTGCTCCCGTCCCACTACTGTGTCTCACACTTCTCCCTCTATACTGAGGTGCTCCCGTCCCACTACTGTGTCTCACACTTCTCCCTCTATACTGAGGTGCTCCCGTCCCACTACTGTGTGTCACACTTCTCCCTCTATACTGAGGTGCTCCCGTCCCACTACTGTGTCTCACACTTCTCCCTCTATACTGAGGTGCTCCCGTCCCACTACTGTGTCTCACACTTCTCCCTCTATACTGAGGTGCTCCCGTCCCACTACTGTGTGTCACACTTCTCCCTCTATACTGAGGTGCTCCCGTCCCACTACTGTGTGTCACACTTCTCCCTCTATACTGAGGTGCTCCCGTCCCACTACTGTGTCTCACACTTCTCCCTCTATACTGAGGTGCTCCCGTCCCACTACTGTGTCTCACACTTCTCCCTCTATACGGAGCTGCTCCTGTCCCACTACTGTGTCTCACACTTCTCCCTCTATACTGAGGTGCTCCTGTCCCACTACTGTGTGTCACACTTCTCCCTCTATACTGAGGTGCTCCCGTCCCACTACTGTGTCTCACACTTCTCCCTCTATACTGAGGTGCTCCCGTCCCACTACTGTGTGTCACACTTCTCCCTCTATACTGAGGTGCTCCCGTCCCACTACTGTGTCTCACACTTCTCCCTCTATACTGAGGTGCTCCCGTCCCGTTACTGTGTCTCGCACTTCTCCCTCTATACTGAGGTGCTCCCGTCCCGTTACTGTGTCTCGCACTTCTCCCTCTATACTGAGGTGCTCCCGTCCCACTACTGTGTCTCACACTTCTCCCTCTATACTGAGGTGCTCCTGTCCCACTACTGTGTGTCACACTTCTCCCTCTATACTGAGGTGCTCCCATCCCACTACTGTGTCTCACACTTCTCCCTCTATACTGAGGTGCTCCCGTCCCACTACTGTGTCTCACACTTCTCCCTCTATACTGAGGTGCTCCCGTCCCACTACTGTGTGTCACACTTCTCCCTCTATACGGAGCTGCTCCCGTCCCACTACTGTGTCTCACACTTCTCCCTCTATACTGAGGTGCTCCTGTCCCACTACTGTGTGTCACACTTCTCCCTCTATACTGAGGTGCTCCTGTCCCACTACTGTGTGTCACACTTCTCCCTCTATACTGAGGTGCTCCCGTCCCACTACTGTGTCTCACGCTTCTCCCTCTATACTGAGGTGCTCCCGTCCCACTACTGTGTCTCACGCTTCTCCCTCTATACTGAGGTGCTCCCGTCCCACTACTGTGTCTCACACTTCTCCCTCTATACTGAGGTGCTCCCGTCCCACTACTGTGTCTCACGCTTCTCCCTCTATACTGAGGTGCTCCCGTCCCACTACTGTGTCTCACACTT
Organism: Rhinophrynus dorsalis; assembly: GCA_037306005.1. Classification (NCBI taxonomy): domain Eukaryota; kingdom Metazoa; phylum Chordata; class Amphibia; order Anura; family Rhinophrynidae; genus Rhinophrynus; species Rhinophrynus dorsalis. The sequence continues at coordinate 40,180,731 of CM074720.1, forward strand.
CTCCCTCTATACTGAGGTGCTCCCGTCCCACTACTGTGTGTCACACTTCTCCCTCTATACTGAGGTGCTCCCGTCCCACTACTGTGTGTCACACTTCTCCCTCTATACTGAGGTGCTCCCGTCCCACTACTGTGTCTCACACTTCTCCCTCTATACTGAGGTGCTCCTGTCCCACTACTGTGTGTCACACTTCTCCCTCTATACTGAGGTGCTCCTGTCCCACTACTGTGTGTCACACTTCTCCCTCTATACTGAGGTGCTCCCGTCCCACTACTGTGTCTCACACTTCTCCCTCTATACTGAGGTGCTCCCGTCCCACTACTGTGTCTCACACTTCTCCCTCTATACTGAGGTGCTCCTGTCCCACTACTGTGTGTCACACTTCTCCCTCTATACTGAGGTGCTCCCGTCCCACTACTGTGTCTCACACTTCTCCCTCTATACTGAGGTGCTCCTGTCCCACTACTGTGTGTCACACTTCTCCCTCTATACTGAGGTGCTCCCGTCCCACTACTGTGTGTCACACTTCTCCCTTTATACGGAGGTGCTCCTGTCCCACTACTGTGTGTCACACTTCTCCCTTTATACGGAGGTGCTCCCATCCCACTACTGTGTCTCACACTTCTCCCTCTATACTGAGGTGCTCCCGTCCCACTACTGTGTGTCACACTTCTCCCTTTATACGGAGGTGCTCCCATCCCACTACTGTGTCTCACACTTCTCCCTCTATACTGAGGTGCTCCTGTCCCACTACTGTGTCTCACACTTCTCCCTCTATACTGAGGTGCTCCCGTCCCACTACTGTGTCTCACACTTCTCCCTCTATACTGAGGTGCTCCCGTCCCACTACTGTGTCTCACACTTCTCCCTCTATACTGAGGTGCTCCCGTCCCACTACTGTGTGTCACACTTCTCCCTCTATACGGAGCTGCTCCCGTCCCACTACTGTGTCTCACGCTTCTCCCTCTATACTGAGGTGCTCCTGTCCCACTACTGTGTGTCACACTTCTCCCTCTATACGGAGGTGCTCCCGTCCCACTACTGTGTCTCACGCTTCTCCCTCTATACTGAGGTGCTCCCGTCCCACTACTGTGTCTCACGCTTCTCCCTCTATACAGAGGTGCTCCCGTCCCACTACTGTGTCTCACTCTTCTCCCTCTATACTGAGGTGCTCCCGTCCCACTACTGTGTCTCACACTTCTCCCTCTATACTGAGGTGCTCCTGTCCCACTACTGTGTGTCACACTTCTCCCTCTATACTGAGGTGCTCCCGTCCCACTACTGTGTCTCACACTTCTCCCTCTATATGGAGGTGCTCCCGTCCCACTACTGTGTCTCACACTTCTCCCTCTATACTGAGGTGCTCCTGTCCCACTACTGTGTCTCACACTTCTCCCTCTATATGGAGGTGCTCCCGTCCCACTACTGTGTCTCACACTTCTCCCTCTATACTGAGGTGCTCCTGTCCCACTACTGTGTGTCACACTTCTCCCTCTATACTGAGGTGCTCCTGTCCCACTACTGTGTGTCACACTTCTCCCTCTATACTGAGGTGCTCCCGTCCCACTACTGTGTCTCACACTTCTCCCTCTATACTGAGGTGCTCCCGTCCCACTACTGTGTCTCACACTTCTCCCTCTATACGGAGGTGCTCCCGTCCCACTACTGTGTCTCACACTTCTCCCTCTATACGGAGCTGCTCCCGTCCCACTACTGTGTCTCACACTTCTCCCTCTATACTGAGGTGCTCCCGTCCCACTACTGTGTCTCGCGCTTCTCCCTCTATACTGAGGTGCTCCCGTCCCACTACTGTGTCTCGCACTTCTCCCTCTATACTGAGGTGCTCCCGTCCCGTTACTGTGTCTCGCACTTCTCCCTCTATACTGAGGTGCTCCCGTCCCGTTACTGTGTCTCGCACTTCTCCCTCTATATGGAGGTGCTCCCGTCCCACTACTGTGTCTCACACTTCTCCCTCTATACTGAGGTGCTCCCGTCCCACTACTGTGTCTCACACTTCTCCCTCTATACGGAGGTGCTCCCGTCCCACTACTGTGTCTCACACTTCTCCCTCTATACTGAGGTGCTCCCGTCCCACTACTGTGTCTCACACTTCTCCCTCTATACTGAGGTGCTCCCGTCCCACTACTGTGTCTCACACTTCTCCCTCTATACTGAGGTGCTCCCGTCCCACTACTGTGTCTCACACTTCTTCCTCTATACTGAGGTGCTCCTGTCCCACTACTGTGTCTCACACTTCTCCCTCTATACGGAGGTGCTCCCGTCCCACTACTGTGTGTCACACTTCTCCCTCTATACGGAGGTGCTCCCGTCCCACTACTGTGTCTCACACTTCTCCCTCTATACTGAGGTGCTCCCGTCCCACTACTGTGTCTCACACTTCTCCCTCTATACGGAGGTGCTCCCGTCCCACTACTGTGTGTCACACTTCTTCCTCTATACTGAGGTGCTCCCGTCCCACTACTGTGTCTCACACTTCTCCCTCTATACTGAGGTGCTCCCGTCCCACTACTGTGTCTCACACTTCTTCCTCTATACTGAGGTGCTCCTGTCCCACTACTGTGTCTCACACTTCTCCCTCTATACGGAGGTGCTCCCGTCCCACTACTGTGTGTCACACTTCTTCCTCTATACTGAGGTGCTCCCGTCCCACTACTGTGTCTCACACTTCTCCCTCTATACTGAGGTGCTCCTGTCCCACTACTGTGTCTCACACTTCTCCCTCTATACGGAGCTGCTCCCGTCCCACTACTGTGTCTCACACTTCTCCCTCTATACTGAGGTGCTCCCGTCCCACTACTGTGACTCACACTTCTCCCTCTATACTGAGGTGCTCCCGTCCCACTACTGTGTCTCACACTTCTCCCTCTATACTGAGGTGCTCCCGTCCCACTACTGTGTGTCACACTTCTCCCTCTATACTGAGGTGCTCCCGTCCCACTACTGTGACTCACACTTCTCCCTCTATACTGAGGTGCTCCCGTCCCACTACTGTGTCTCACACTTCTCCCTCTATACGGAGCTGCTCCCGTCCCACTACTGTGTCTCACACTTCTCCCTCTATACTGAGGTGCTCCCGTCCCACTACTGTGTCTCGCACTTCTCCCTCTATACTGAGGTGCTCCCGTCCCGTTACTGTGTCTCGCACTTCTCCCTCTATACTGAGGTGCTCCCGTCCCGTTACTGTGTCTCGCACTTCTCCCTCTATATGGAGGTGCTCCCGTCCCACTACTGTGTCTCACACTTCTCCCTCTATACGGAGCTGCTCCCGTCCCACTACTGTGTCTCACACTTCTCCCTCTATACTGAGGTGCTCCCGTCCCACTACTGTGTCTCACACTTCTCCCTCTATACTGAGGTGCTCCTGTCCCACTACTGTGTCTCACACTTCTCCCTCTATACTGAGGTGCTCCCGTCCCACTACTGTGTGTCACACTTCTCCCTCTATACTGAGGTGCTCCTGTCCCACTACTGTGTGTCACACTTCTCCCTCTATACTGAGGTGCTCCCGTCCCACTACTGTGTGTCACACTTCTCCCTCTATACTGAGGTGCTCCCGTCCCACTACTGTGTCTCACACTTCTTCCTCTATACTGAGGTGCTCCCGTCCCACTACTGTGTGTCACACTTCTCCCTCTATACTGAGGTGCTCCCGTCCCACTACTGTGTCTCACACTTCTTCCTCTATACTGAGGTGCTCCCGTCCCACTACTGTGTCTCACACTTCTCCCTCTATACTGAGGTGCTCCTGTCCCACTACTGTGTGTCACACTTCTCCCTCTATACTGAGGTGCTCCCGTCCCACTACTGTGTGTCACACTTCTCCCTCTATACTGAGGTGCTCCCGTCCCACTACTGTGTCTCACACTTCTTCCTCTATACTGAGGTGCTCCCGTCCCACTACTGTGTCTCACACTTCTCCCTCTATACTGAGGTGCTCCCGTCCCACTACTGTGTCTCACACTTCTCCCTCTATACTGAGGTGCTCCCGTCCCACTACTGTGTCTCACACTTCTTCCTCTATACTGAGGTGCTCCTGTCCCACTACTGTGTCTCACACTTCTCCCTCTATACTGAGGTGCTCCCGTCCCACTACTGTGTGTCACACTTCTCCCTCTATACTGAGGTGCTCCCGTCCCACTACTGTGTCTCACACTTCTTCCTCTATACTGAGGTGCTCCCGTCCCACTACTGTGTCTCACACTTCTTCCTCTATACTGAGGTGCTCCTGTCCCACTACTGTGTCTCACACTTCTCCCTCTATACTGAGGTGCTCCCGTCCCACTACTGTGTCTCACACTTCTCCCTCTATACTGAGGTGCTCCCGTCCCACTACTGTGTCTCACACTTCTTCCTCTATACTGAGGTGCTCCTGTCCCACTACTGTGTCTCACACTTCTCCCTCTATACTGAGGTGCTCCCGTCCCACTACTGTGTGTCACACTTCTCCCTCTATACTGAGGTGCTCCCGTCCCACTACTGTGTGTCACACTTCTCCCTCTATACTGAGGTGCTCCCGTCCCACTACTGTGTGTCACACTTCTTCCTCTATACTGAGGTGCTCCCGTCCCACTACTGTGTCTCACACTTCTCCCTCTATACTGAGGTGCTCCCGTCCCACTACTGTGTGTCACACTTCTCCCTCTATACTGAGGTGCTCCCGTCCCACTACTGTGTGTCACACTTCTTCCTCTATACTGAGGTGCTCCCGTCCCACTACTGTGTCTCACACTTCTCCCTCTATACTGAGGTGCTCCTGTCCCACTACTGTGTGTCACACTTCTCCCTCTATACTGAGGTGCTCCCGTCCCACTACTGTGTGTCACACTTCTCCCTCTATACTGAGGTGCTCCCGTCCCACTACTGTGTCTCACACTTCTCCCTCTATACTGAGGTGCTCCCGTCCCACTACTGTGTCTCACACTTCTCCCTCTATACTGAGGTGCTCCCGTCCCACTACTGTGTCTCACACTTCTCCCTCTATACTGAGGTGCTCCCGTCCCACTACTGTGTGTCACACTTCTCCCTCTATACTGAGGTGCTCCTGTCCCACTACTGTGTCTCACACTTCTTCCTCTATACTGAGGTGCTCCCGTCCCACTACTGTGTGTCACACTTCTCCCTCTATACTGAGGTGCTCCTGTCCCACTACTGTGTCTCACACTTCTTCCTCTATACTGAGGTGCTCCCGTCCCACTACTGTGTCTCACACTTCTCCCTCTATACTGAGGTGCTCCCGTCCCACTACTGTGTCTCACACTTCTCCCTCTATATGGAGGTGCTCCCGTCCCACTACTGTGTCTTACACTTCTCCCTCTATATGGAGGTGCTCTCGTCCCACTACTGTGTCTCACACTTCTTCCTCTATACTGAGGTGCTCCCGTCCCACTACTGTGTGTCACGCTTCTCCCTCTATACTGAGGTGCTCCCGTCCCACTACTGTGTGTCACACTTCTCCCTCTATACTGAGGTGCTCCCGTCCCACTACTGTGTCTCACACTTCTCCCTCTATACTGAGGTGCTCCCGTCCCACTACTGTGTCTCACACTTCTCCCTCTATACTGAGGTGCTCCCGTCCCACTACTGTGTCTCACACTTCTCCCTCTATATGGAGGTGCTCCCGTCCCACTACTGTGTCTCACACTTCTCCCTCTATACTGAGGTGCTCCCGTCCCACTACTGTGTCTCACACTTCTCCCTCTATACTGAGGTGCTCCCGTCCCACTACTGTGTCTCACACTTCTCCCTCTATACTGAGGTGCTCCTGTCCCACTACTGTGTGTCACACTTCTCCCTCTATACTGAGGTGCTCCTGTCCCACTACTGTGTCTCACACTTCTCCCTCTATACTGAGGTGCTCCTGTCCCACTACTGTGTGTCACACTTCTCCCTCTATACTGAGGTGCTCCCATCCCACTACTGTGTCTCACACTTCTCCCTCTATACTGAGGTGCTCCCGTCCCACTACTGTGTCTCACACTTCTCCCTCTATACTGAGGTGCTCCCATCCCACTACTGTGTCTCACACTTCTCCCTCTATACTGAGGTGCTCCTGTCCCACTACTGTGTGTCACACTTCTCCCTCTATATGGAGGTGCTCCCATCCCACTACTGTGTCTCACACTTCTCCCTCTATACTGAGGTGCTCCCGTCCCACTACTGTGTCTCACACTTCTCCCTCTATACGGAGCTGCTCCCGTCCCACTACTGTGTGTCACACTTCTCCCTCTATACTGAGGTGCTCCCGTCCCACTACTGTGTCTCACACTTCTCCCTCTATACTGAGGTGCTCCTGTCCCACTACTGTGTCTCACACTTCTCCCTCTATACTGAGGTGCTCCTGTCCCACTACTGTGTGTCACACTTCTCCCTCTATACGGAGCTGCTCCCGTCCCACTACTGTGTGTCACACTTCTCCCTCTATACTGAGGTGCTCCCGTCCCACTACTGTGTCTCACGCTTCTCCCTCTATACTGAGGTGCTCCCGTCCCACTACTGTGTGTCACACTTCTCCCTCTATATGGAGGTGCTCCCGTCCCACTACTGTGTCTCACACTTCTCCCTCTATACTGAGGTGCTCCCGTCCCACTACTGTGTCTCACACTTCTCCCTCTATATGGAGGTGCTCTCGTCCCACTACTGTGTCTCACTCTTCTCCTCTATACTGAGGTGCTCCCGTCCCACTACTGTGTCTCACTCTTCTCCCTCTATACTGAGGTGCTCCCGTCCCACTACTGTGTCTCACACTTCTCCCTCTATACTGAGGTGCTCCTGTCCCACTACTGTGTGTCACACTTCTCCCTCTATACTGAGGTGCTCCCGTCCCACTACTGTGTCTCACACTTCTCCCTCTATACTGAGGTGCTCCCGTCCCACTACTGTGTCTCACACTTCTCCCTCTATACTGAGGTGCTCCCGTCCCACTACTGTGTCTCACACTTCTCCCTCTATACTGAGGTGCTCCCGTCCCACTACTGTGTCTCACACTTCTCCCTCTATACTGAGGTGCTCCTGTCCCACTACTGTGTGTCACACTTCTTCCTCTATACTGAGGTGCTCCCGTCCCACTACTGTGTCTCACACTTCTCCCTCTATACTGAGGTGCTCCCGTCCCACTACTGTGTCTCACACTTCTCCCTCTATACTGAGGTGCTCCCGTCCCACTACTGTGTCTCACACTTCTCCCTCTATACTGAGGTGCTCCCGTCCCACTACTGTGTCTCACACTTCTCCCTCTATACTGAGGTGCTCCCGTCCCACTACTGTGTCTCACACTTCTCCCTCTATACTGAGGTGCTCCCGTCCCACTACTGTGTGTCACACTTCTCCCTCTATACTGAGGTGCTCCCGTCCCACTACTGTGTGTCACACTTCTCCCTCTATACTGAGGTGCTCCCGTCCCACTACTGTGTGTCACACTTCTCCATCTATACGGAGCTGCTCCCGTCCCACTACTGTGTGTCACACTTCTCCCTCTATACTGAGGTGCTCCCATCCCACTACTGTGTCTCACACTTCTCCCTCTATACTGAGGTGCTCCCATCCCACTACTGTGTCTCACACTTCTCCCTCTATACTGAGGTGCTCCTGTCCCACTACTGTGTCTCACACTTCTCCCTCTATACTGAGGTGCTCCCGTCCCACTACTGTGTGTCACACTTCTCCATCTATACGGAGCTGCTCCCGTCCCACTACTGTGTGTCACACTTCTCCCTCTATACTGAGGTGCTCCCATCCCACTACTGTGTCTCACACTTCTCCCTCTATACTGAGGTGCTCCCATCCCACTACTGTGTCTCACACTTCTCCCTCTATACTGAGGTGCTCCTGTCCCACTACTGTGTCTCACACTTCTCCCTCTATACTGAGGTGCTCCCGTCCCACTACTGTGTGTCACACTTCTCCATCTATACGGAGCTGCTCCCGTCCCACTACTGTGTGTCACACTTCTCCCTCTATACTGAGGTGCTCCCGTCCCACTACTGTGTCTCACACTTCTCCCTCTATACTGAGGTGCTCCTGTCCCACTACTGTGTCTCACACTTCTCCCTCTATACTGAGGTGCTCCCGTCCCACTACTGTGTCTCACACTTCTCCCTCTATACTGAGGTGCTCCCGTCCCACTACTGTGTCTCACACTTCTCCCTCTATACTGAGGTGCTCCCGTCCCACTACTGTGTCTCACACTTCTCCCTCTATATGGAGGTGCTCTCGTCCCACTACTGTGTCTCACACTTCTCCCTCTATACTGAGGTGCTCCTGTCCCACTACTGTGTGTCACACTTCTCCCTCTATACTGAGGTGCTCCCGTCCCACTACTGTGTCTCACACTTCTCCCTCTATATGGAGGTGCTCTCGTCCCACTACTGTGTCTCACACTTCTCCCTCTATACTGAGGTGCTCCCGTCCCACTACTGTGTGTCACACTTCTCCCTCTATACGGAGCTGCTCCCGTCCCACTACTGTGTCTCACACTTCTCCCTCTATACTGAGGTGCTCCCGTCCCACTACTGTGTCTCACACTTCTCCCTCTATACTGAGGTGCTCCCATCCCACTACTGTGTGTCACACTTCTCCCTCTATACGGAGCTGCTCCCGTCCCACTACTGTGTGTCACACTTCTCCCTCTATACTGAGGTGCTCCCGTCCCACTACTGTGTCTCACACTTCTCCCTCTATACTGAGGTGCTCCCGTCCCACTACTGTGTGTCACACTTCTCCCTCTATACGGAGCTGCTCCCGTCCCACTACTGTGTCTCACACTTCTCCCTCTATATGGAGGTGCTCCCGTCCCACTACTGTGTCTCACACTTCTCCCTCTATACTGAGGTGCTCCCGTCCCACTACTGTGTCTCACGCTTCTTCCTCTATACTGAGGTGCTCCTGTCCCACTACTGTGTGTCACACTTCTTCCTCTATACTGAGGTGCTCCCGTCCCACTACTGTGTGTCACACTTCTCCCTCTATACTGAGGTGCTCCCATCCCACTACTGTGTGTCACACTTCTCCCTCTATACGGAGCTGCTCCCGTCCCACTACTGTGTGTCACACTTCTCCCTCTATACTGAGGTGCTCCCGTCCCACTACTGTGTGTCACACTTCTCCCTCTATACTGAAGTGCTCCCGTCCCACTACTGTGTGTCACACTTCTCCCTCTATACTGAGGTGCTCCCGTCCCACTACTGTGTGTCACACTTCTCCCTCTATACTGAGGTGCTCCCGTCCCACTACTGTGTCTCACACTTCTCCCTCTATACTGAGGTGCTCCCGTCCCACTACTGTGTCTCACACTTCTCCCTCTATACTGAGGTGCTCCCGTCCCACTACTGTGTGTCACACTTCTCCCTCTATACGGAGCTGCTCCCGTCCCACTACTGTGTCTCACACTTCTCCCTCTATATGGAGGTGCTCCCGTCCCACTACTGTGTCTCACACTTCTCCCTCTATACTGAGGTGCTCCCGTCCCACTACTGTGTCTCACTCTTCTCCCTCTATACTGAGGTGCTCCTGTCCCACTACTGTGTCTCACACTTCTCCCTCTATACTGAGGTGCTCCCGTCCCACTACTGTGTCTCACGCTTCTCCCTCTATACTGAGGTGCTCCCATCCCACTACTGTGTCTCACACTTCTCCCTCTATACTGAGGTGCTCCCGTCCCACTACTGTGTCTCACACTTCTCCCTCTATACTGAGGTGCTCCCGTCCCACTACTGTGTCTCACACTTCTCCCTCTATACTGAGGTGCTCCCGTCCCACTACTGTGTCTCACACTTCTCCCTCTATACGGAGGTGCTCCCGTCCCACTACTGTGTCTCACACTTCTTCCTCTATACTGAGGTGCTCCCGTCCCACTACTGTGTGTCACACTTCTCCCTCTATACTGAGGTGCTCCCGTCCCACTACTGTGTGTCACACTTCTCCCTCTATACTGAGGTGCTCCCGTCCCACTACTGTGTCTCACACTTCTCCCTCTATACTGAGGTGCTCCCGTCCCACTACTGTGTGTCACACTTCTCCCTCTATACTGAGGTGCTCCCGTCCCACTACTGTGTGTCACACTTCTCCCTCTATACTGAGGTGCTCCTGTCCCACTACTGTGTGTCACACTTCTCCCTCTATACGGAGCTGCTCCCGTCCCACTACTGTGTCTCACACTTCTCCCTCTATACGGAGCTGCTCCCGTCCCACTACTGTGTCTCACGCTTCTCCCTCTATACTGAGGTGCTCCTGTCCCACTACTGTGTCTCACACTTCTCCCTCTATACTGAGGTGCTCCCGTCCCACTACTGTGTCTCACACTTCTCCCTCTATACGGAGGTGCTCCCGTCCCACTACTGTGTGTCACACTTCTCCCTCTATACTGAGGTGCTCCTGTCCCACTACTGTGTGTCACACTTCTCCCTCTATACTGAGGTGCTCCCGTCCCACTACTGTGTCTCACACTTCTCCCTCTATACTGAGGTGCTCCCGTCCCACTACTGTGTCTCACACTTCTCCCTCTATACGGAGGTGCTCCCGTCCCACTACTGTGTGTCACACTTCTCCCTCTATACTGAGGTGCTCCCGTCCCACTACTGTGTCTCACACTTCTCCCTCTATACGGAGGTGCTCCCGTCCCACTACTGTGTCTCACACTTCTCCCTCTATACTGAGGTGCTCCTGTCCCACTACTGTGTCTCACACTTCTTCCTCTATACTGAGGTGCTCCCGTCCCACTACTGTGTCTCACACTTCTCCCTCTATACTGAGGTGCTCCCGTCCCACTACTGTGTCTCACACTTCTCCCTCTATACTGAGGTGCTCCTGTCCCACTACTGTGTCTCACACTTCTTCCTCTATACTGAGGTGCTCCTGTCCCACTACTGTGTCTCACACTTCTCCCTCTATACTGAGGTGCTCCCGTCCCACTACTGTGTCTCACACTTCTCCCTCTATACTGAGGTGCTCCCGTCCCACTACTGTGTGTCACACTTCTCCCTCTATACTGAGGTGCTCCTGTCCCACTACTGTGTGTCACACTTCTCCCTCTATACTGAGGTGCTCCCGTCCCACTACTGTGTGTCACACTTCTCCCTCTATACTGAGGTGCTCCTGTCCCACTACTGTGTGTCACACTTCTCCCTCTATACTGAGGTGCTCCTGTCCCACTACTGTGTGTCACACTTCTTCCTCTATACTGAGGTGCTCCTGTCCCACTACTGTGTGTCACACTTCTCCCTCTATACTGAGGTGCTCCTGTCCCACTACTGTGTGTCACACTTCTCCCTCTATACTGAGGTGCTCCTGTCCCACTACTGTGTGTCACACTTCTTCCTCTATACTGAGGTGCTCCCGTCCCACTACTGTGTCTCACACTTCTCCCTCTATACTGAGGTGCTCCGTCCCACTACTGTGTCTCACACTTCTCCCTCTATACTGAGGTGCTCCCGTCCCACTACTGTGTGTCACACTTCTCCCTCTATACTGAGGTGCTCCCGTCCCACTACTGTGTCTCACACTTCTCCCTCTATACTGAGGTGCTCCCGTCCCACTACTGTGTCTCACACTTCTCCCTCTATACTGAGGTGCTCCCGTCCCACTACTGTGTCTCACACTTCTCCCTCTATACTGAGGTGCTCCTGTCCCACTACTGTGTCTCACACTTCTCCCTCTATACTGAGGTGCTCCCGTCCCACTACTGTGTCTCACACTTCTCCCTCTATACTGAGGTGCTCCCGTCCCACTACTGTGTCTCACACTTCTCCCTCTATACTGAGGTGCTCCCGTCCCACTACTGTGTCTCACACTTCTCCCTCTATACTGAGGTGCTCCCGTCCCACTACTGTGTCTCACACTTCTCCCTCTATACTGAGGTGCTCCCGTCCCACTACTGTGTCTCACACTTCTCCCTCTATACTGAGGTGCTCCTGTCCCACTACTGTGTCTCACACTTCTCCCTCTATACTGAGGTGCTCCCGTCCCACTACTGTGTCTCACACTTCTCCCTCTATACTGAGGTGCTCCCGTCCCACTACTGTGTGTCACACTTCTCCCTCTATACTGAGGTGCTCCCGTCCCACTACTGTGTCTCACACTTCTCCCTCTATACTGAGGTGCTCTCGTCCCACTACTGTGTCTCACACTTCTCCCTCTATACTGAGGTGCTCCCGTCCCACTACTGTGTGTCACACTTCTCCCTCTATACTGAGGTGCTCCCGTCCCACTACTGTGTGTCACACTTCTCCCTCTATACTGAGGTGCTCCCGTCCCACTACTGTGTCTCACACTTCTCCCTCTATACGGAGGTGCTCCCGTCCCACTACTGTGTCTCACACTTCTCCCTCTATACTGAGGTGCTCCCGTCCCACTACTGTGTGTCACACTTCTCCCTCTATACGGAGCTGCTCCCGTCCCACTACTGTGTCTCACACTTCTCCCTCTATACTGAGGTGCTCGCGTCCCACTACTGTGTCTCACACTTCTCCCTCTATACTGAGGTGCTCCTGTCCCACTACTGTGTGTCACACTTCTCCCTCTATACTGAGGTGCTCCCGTCCCACTACTGTGTCTCACACTTCTTCCTCTATACTGAGGTGCTCCCGTCCCACTACTGTGTCTCACACTTCTCCCTCTATACTGAGGTGCTCCTGTCCCACTACTGTGTGTCACACTTCTCCCTCTATACTGAGGTGCTCCCGTCCCACTACTGTGTCTCACACTTCTCCCTCTATACTGAGGTGCTCCCGTCCCACTACTGTGTGTCACACTTCTTCCTCTATACTGAGGTGCTCCCGTCCCACTACTGTGTCTCACACTTCTCCCTCTATACTGAGGTGCTCCTGTCCCACTACTGTGTCTCACACTTCTCCCTCTATACTGAGGTGCTCCTGTCCCACTACTGTGTCTCACACTTCTCCCTCTATACTGAGGTGCTCCCGTCCCACTACTGTGTCTCACACTTCTTCCTCTATACTGAGGTGCTCCCGTCCCACTACTGTGTCTCACACTTCTCCCTCTATACTGAGGTGCTCCCGTCCCACTACTGTGTGTCACACTTCTCCCTCTATACTGAGGTGCTCCCGTCCCACTACTGTGTCTCACACTTCTCCCTCTATACTGAGGTGCTCCCGTCCCACTACTGTGTGTCACACTTCTCCCTCTATACTGAGGTGCTCCCGTCCCACTACTGTGTCTCACACTTCTCCCTCTATACGGAGCTGCTCCCGTCCCACTACTGTGTCTCACACTTCTCCCTCTATACTGAGGTGCTCCCGTCCCACTACTGTGTCTCACACTTCTCCCTCTATACTGAGGTGCTCCCGTCCCACTACTGTGTCTCACACTTCTCCCTCTATACTGAGGTGCTCCCGTCCCACTACTGTGTGTCACACTTCTCCCTCTATACTGAGGTGCTCCCGTCCCACTACTGTGTCTCACACTTCTCCCTCTATACTGAGGTGCTCCTGTCCCACTACTGTGTCTCACACTTCTTCCTCTATACTGAGGTGCTCCCGTCCCACTACTGTGTGTCACACTTCTCCCTCTATACTGAGGTGCTCCCGTCCCACTACTGTGTGTCACACTTCTCCCTCTATACTGAGGTGCTCCTGTCCCACTACTGTGTCTCACACTTCTTCCTCTATACTGAGGTGCTCCCGTCCCACTACTGTGTCTCACACTTCTTCCTCTATACTGAGGTGCTCCTGTCCCACTACTGTGTGTCACACTTCTCCCTCTATACTGAGGTGCTCCCGTCCCACTACTGTGTGTCACACTTCTCCCTCTATACTGAGGTGCTCCCGTCCCACTACTGTGTCTCACACTTCTCCCTCTATACGGAGCTGCTCCCGTCCCACTACTGTGTCTCACACTTCTCCCTCTATACTGAGGTGCTCCCGTCCCACTACTGTGTCTCACACTTCTCCCTCTATACGGAGGTGCTCCCGTCCCACTACTGTGTCTCACACTTCTCCCTCTATACTGAGGTGCTCCTGTCCCACTACTGTGTCTCACGCTTCTCCCTCTATACGGAGGTGCTCCTGTCCCACTACTGTGTGTCACACTTCTCCCTCTATACGGAGCTGCTCCCGTCCCACTACTGTGTCTCACGCTTCTCCCTCTATACGGAGGTGCTCCCGTCCCACTACTGTGTCTCACACTTCTTCCTCTATACTGAGGTGCTCCCGTCCCACTACTGTGTGTCACACTTCTCCCTCTATACGGAGCTGCTCCCGTCCCGCTACTGTGTGTCACACTTCTTCCTCTATACTGAGGTGCTCCCGTCCCACTACTGTGTCTCACACTTCTCCCTCTATACTGAGGTGCTCCTGTCCCACTACTGTGTCTCACACTTCTCCCTATATACGGAGGTGCTCCCGTCCCACTACTGTGTCTCACACTTCTCCCTCTATACTGAGGTGCTCCCGTCCCACTACTGTGTCTCACACTTCTCCCTCTATACTGAGGTGCTCCCGTCCCACTACTGTGTCTCACACTTCTCCCTCTATACTGAGGTGCTCCCGTCCCACTACTGTGTCTCACACTTCTCCCTCTATACTGAGGTGCTCCTGTCCCACTACTGTGTCTCACACTTCTCCCTCTATACTGAGGTGCTCCCGTCCCACTACTGTGTCTCACACTTCTCCCTCTATACTGAGGTGCTCCCGTCCCACTACTGTGTCTCACACTTCTCCCTCTATACTGAGGTGCTCCCGTCCCACTACTGTGTCTCACACTTCTCCCTCTATACTGAGGTGCTCCCGTCCCACTACTGTGTCTTACACTTCTCCCTCTATACTGAGGTGCTCCTGTCCCACTACTGTGTCTCACACTTCTCCCTATATACGGAGGTGCTCCCGTCCCACTACTGTGTCTCACACTTCTCCCTCTATACGGAGCTGCTCCCGTCCCACTACTGTGTCTCACACTTCTTCCTCTATACTGAGGTGCTCCCGTCCCACTACTGTGTCTCACACTTCTCCCTCTATACTGAGGTGCTCCCGTCCCACTACTGTGTGTCACACTTCTCCCTCTATACTGAGGTGCTCCTGTCCCACTACTGTGTCTCACACTTCTCCCTCTATACTGAGGTGCTCCCGTCCCACTACTGTGTGTCACACTTCTCCCTCTATACTGAGGTGCTCCCGTCCCACTACTGTGTCTCACACTTCTCCCTCTATACTGAAGTGCTCCCGTCCCACTACTGTGTGTCACACTTCTCCCTCTATACTGAGGTGCTCCTGTCCCACTACTGTGTCTCACACTTCTCCCTCTATATGGAGGTGCTCCCGTCCCACTACTGTGTCTCACACTTCTCCCTCTATACTGAGGTGCTCCCGTCCCACTACTGTGTGTCACACTTCTCCCTCTATACTGAGGTGCTCCCGTCCCACTACTGTGTCTCACACTTCTCCCTCTATACTGAGGTGCTCCCGTCCCACTACTGTGTCTCACACTTCTCCCTCTATACTGAGGTGCTCTCGTCCCACTACTGTGTGTCACACTTCTCCCTCTATACGGAGCTGCTCCCGTCCCACTACTGTGTCTCACACTTCTCCCTCTATACTGAGGTGCTCCCATCCCACTACTGTGTCTCACACTTCTCCATCTATACGGAGCTGCTCCCGTCCCACTACTGTGTCTCACACTTCTCCCTCTATACTGAGGTGCTCCCGTCCCACTACTGTGTCTCACACTTCTCCCTCTATACTGAGGTGCTCCCGTCCCACTACTGTGTCTCACACTTCTCCCTCTATACTGAGGTGCTCCCGTCCCACTACTGTGTCTCACACTTCTCCCTCTATACTGAGGTGCTCCCGTCCCACTACTGTGTCTCACACTTCTTCCTCTATACTGAGGTGCTCCCGTCCCACTACTGTGTCTCACACTTCTCCCTCTATACTGAGGTGCTCCCGTCCCACTACTGTGTCTCACACTTCTCCCTCTATACTGAGGTGCTCCCGTCCCACTACTGTGTCTCACACTTCTCCCTCTATACTGAGGTGCTCCCGTCCCACTACTGTGTCTCACACTTCTCCCTCTATACTGAGGTGCTCCCGTCCCACTACTGTGTCTCACACTTCTCCCTCTATACTGAGGTGCTCCCGTCCCACTACTGTGTCTCACACTTCTCCCTCTATACTGAGGTGCTCCCGTCCCACTACTGTGTCTCACACTTCTCCCTCTATACTGAGGTGCTCCTGTCCCACTACTGTGTCTCACACTTCTCCCTCTATACTGAGGTGCTCCCGTCCCACTACTGTGTCTCACACTTCTCCCTCTATACTGAGGTGCTCCCGTCCCACTACTGTGTCTCACACTTCTCCCTCTATACTGAGGTGCTCCCGTCCCACTACTGTGTCTCACACTTCTCCCTCTATACTGAGGTGCTCCCGTCCCATTACTGTGTCTTACACTTCTCCCTCTATACTGAGGTGCTCCTGTCCCACTACTGTGTCTCACACTTCTCCCTATATACGGAGGTGCTCCCGTCCCACTACTGTGTCTCACACTTCTCCCTCTATACGGAGCTGCTCCCGTCCCACTACTGTGTCTCACACTTCTCCCTCTATACGGAGCTGCTCCCGTCCCACTACTGTGTCTCACACTTCTTCCTCTATACTGAGGTGCTCCTGTCCCACTACTGTGTGTCACACTTCTCCCTCTATACTGAGGTGCTCCTGTCCCACTACTGTGTCTCACACTTCTCCCTCTATACTGAGGTGCTCCCGTCCCACTACTGTGTCTCACACTTCTCCCTCTATACTGAGGTGCTCCCGTCCCACTACTGTGTCTCACACTTCTCCCTCTATACTGAAGTGCTCCCGTCCCACTACTGTGTGTCACACTTCTCCCTCTATACTGAGGTGCTCCTGTCCCACTACTGTGTCTCACACTTCTCCCTCTATATGGAGGTGCTCCCGTCCCACTACTGTGTCTCACACTTCTCCCTCTATACGGAGCTGCTCCCGTCCCACTACTGTGTCTCACACTTCTCCCTCTATACTGAGGTGCTCCCGTCCCACTACTGTGTCTCACACTTCTCCCTCTATACTGAGGTGCTCTCGTCCCACTACTGTGTGTCACACTTCTCCCTCTATACGGAGCTGCTCCCGTCCCACTACTGTGTCTCACACTTCTCCCTCTATATGGAGGTGCTCCCATCCCACTACTGTGTCTCACACTTCTCCCTCTATACTGAGGTGCTCCCGTCCCACTACTGTGTCTCACACTTCTCCCTCTATACTGAGGTGCTCCTGTCCCACTACTGTGTCTCACACTTCTCCCTCTATACTGAGGTGCTCCCGTCCCACTACTGTGTCTCACACTTCTCCATCTATACGGAGCTGCTCCCGTCCCACTACTGTGTCTCACACTTCTCCCTCTATACTGAGGTGCTCCCGTCCCACTCCTGTGTCTCACACTTCTTCCTCTATACTGAGGTGCTCCTGTCCCACTACTGTGTCTAAACTTCTCCATCTATACGGAGCTGCTCCCGTCCCACTACTGTGTCTCACGCTTCTCCCTCTATACTGAGGTGCTCCCGTCCCACTACTGTGTCTCACACTTCTCCCTCTATACTGAGGTGCTCCCGTCCCACTACTGTGTCTCACACTTCTCCCTCTATACTGAGGTGCTCCCGTCCCACTACTGTGTCTCACACTTCTCCCTCTATACGGAGCTGCTCCCGTCCCATTACTGTGTCTCACGCTTCTCCCTCTATACGGAGGTGTTCCGCTTCCGCTACTGTGTCTCACACTCCTCCTTCTATACTGAGGTGCTCCCGTCCCACTACTGTGTCTCACACTTCTCCCTATATACGGAGCTGCTCCTGTCCCATTACTGTGTCTCACCCCTCTGCTTCTATCCAGAGGTGCTCCTGTCCCACCTCTGTACCCAGCTCTGTGCTCATCTGATAGATCAGAGGCCTGTGCGCTATGATGACATATTAATATTATTATAATACCCTTCATGTGTAGCCTTTTTTGTAGACTTGAGGGCCAAACATAAGGGTTTTTTTTTGTTTTTTGTATGATGCTGGTTGTCTTGTCATTACTTAGAGAGACTATGAAACATAATTTCTCTGGGGGCACATTAGGTTATAGGAACACTAATGCGAGTCAACTATTTATTGTTTGTTTTTATAAATATTGTATATTTTCCAGCTGATGGTGTGGCCCTTGGAGCAGCTGTTGCTTCTTCCCAGGTCTCGGTACAAGTCATTGTCTTCTTTGCAGTTATCCTACATAAGGTAAGCAAGTGCTGTGCTTTACAGGGCTTAAAAGAATACTAACTACAAATGAAGTGGGGCTATATGCACTGTTGCACACCCCTATGGCACTCAGAGGGTTAAATACCTTGTATTACATGCAGCTAAAAATCCATTTCATTTCTGAGGCCTAAAATCTAGTCTTACATATGCTCTGAGGGAGCAGACATTCCAGCCTTTTCCCATTGATTGCCCAGGATTATCTATAAATGGACTGACATTTTGGAATACAAAAGCAGTGGACACCACTCACAAGTAAGGGACATTAGCTCTTACCTCTCATTATAAACAGCACAAACAATGTTAAATACATAATCTGAAAGAGTACAATTTACACGTGTTAAAATGCAAGATTAAGATTACATTTTAGGGTTGTAACACATGAATAATTCATTTTTACACATGCTAACTGCAAGTATATAATATTTAAAGTTAGATCAACTAATTTTTAGTGTTAGTGTTCCTTTAAAGGGGACTTGTCACACTAAATATGTTTTTTTTAAGATGCTTAAAGGGGAACTACCACCCCGCAAAAACTTTATCTTAATTGAGTCTTCATCTGGCGACTAGCTGCTTAGTAGCGCTACTCGCCAGAACTATTACCTGGTTTAAAAGATTTTCGACTTATTCAGAGGCTGACAGTAGCAGGAAGCACGGACATCTTGCCATAGTGACGTCCGTGCGCCTGCGCTGTCAGTCCCTTTTGGAGCCAGCAGAATCTAGGCAGAGCCCACACACTATGCTATAAGTGAATCTAGGCAGAGCCCACACACTGTGATATGAATTAACCTAGGCAGAGTCCACACACTGTGCTATATGTGAATCTAGGCAGAGCCCGCACACTATGATATGAATTAACTTAGGCAGAGCCCACACACTGTGCTATGAATGAATCTAGGCAGAACCCACACACTACGCTATAAGTGAATCTAGGCAGAGGTCTCACACTGTGCTATAAGAGAATCTAGGCAGAGCCCACACACTGTGCTATGAATGAATCTAGGCAGAGCCCACACAGTGTGCTGTGAATGAATCTAGGCAGAGCCCACACACTATGCTATGAATGAATCTAGGCAGAGCCCACACACTGTGCTGTAAGTGAATCTAGGCAGAGCCCACACACTGTGCTGTAAGTGAATCTAGGCAGAGCCCACACACTGTGCTGTAAGTGAATCTAGGCAGAGCCCACACACTACGCTATAAGTGAATCTAGGCGGAGCCCACACACTACGCTATAAGTGAATCTAGGCGGAGCCCACACACTACGCTATAAGTGAATCTAGGCAGAGCCCACACACTACGCTATAAGTGAATCTAGGCAGAGCCCACACACTACGCTATAAGTGAATCTAGGCAGAGCCCACACACTACGCTATAAGTGAATCTAGGCAGAGCCCACACACTACGCTATAAGTGAATCTAGGCAGAGCCCAGGAGTGGAAGCAGGAGAACACTCTGCTCTCCTGCAGTCGCCTCTATTAATCTCCCAGGCCTATCAGGTGAGAGATCGATACCTGGTGGGACATCAGCAGTGGTCCTCATCCCCCCAACGAGGTCTGATTCATTAAATTAAAAATATAAAGTTTGAAAGTTGGAGAGCCACAATCAATATCTGGGCATCATTTACGATTCTAAAGGGGAGTGTTGGTACATGGGGGGGGGCAGTTTTTTCCTTTTTATTGTACTGTACATCCAACGCGTGCTGGAATTACCAGCCTATGTGGTGACTACATTGAGGCAGCACATTGTATGAGCTTGGCACAGCAGGTCCACTCATTCAATGTATGGCTTTGCCACCCTAAGGGTTACAAAGGCTTATCCTGAAAACTAAATCTTCTCTGAGTATTGTTGAGGTAAGAGGAGAAGCAAGATGGCAGTGCAGTCCCAGTGCATGGAGTAGCATACCTCCCAACATTTCAAATGGCCAAAGAGGGACACTTGTGTTTTAGGTGGTGTGGCTGGAGGTGTAGAGGGTGGTCAGGGCATTACCGAGAATGTTTAAGTTATTCCAAGACATATTGACACCTCTTTGTGTAAGTGAATACATGATTTACAACAAGACCAAAGTACTTTATTTACACAGAATAATGTATAAACCATATACTGAAGTATAAACAAGCATTGATATTGGTTTTATTGCTGTAGAGCAATGTGATACACTTATATACACACACCACACAGTCTGCTCTCCTAAAAAGAGGGACACCAGGGTGGGAAAGAGGGACAGAGGGATTTAAGTCTCAAAGAGGGACTCTCTTTCCTAAAGAGGGACACTTGGAAGGTATGAACCCTAATATATCCTAAAGAGGGACACTTGGGAGGTATGCACACTAATATCTCCTGAAGAAGGACACTTGAGAGGTATGAACCCCTAATATCTCCTAAAGAGGAAAACTTGGGAGGTATGGACCCCTAATATCTCCTAAAGAGGGACACTTGCGAGGTACGGATCCCTAATATCTCCTAAAGAGGGAAACTTGGGAGGTCTCTATCCCTAATATCTCCTAAAGAAGGACACGTGGGAGGTACGGACCCCTAATATCTCCTAAAGAGGAATACTTGGGAGGTCTCTATCCCTAATATCTCCTAAAGAGGGACACTTGGGAGGTATGGACCCCAAATATCTCCTAAAGAGGGACACTTGGGAGGTATGGACCCCTAACATCTCCTAAAGAGGGACACTTGGGAGATATGGATCCCTAATATCTCCTAAAGAGGGACACTTGGGAGGTATGAACCCCTAATAACTCCTAAGGAGGGACGCTTGGGAGGTATGAACCCCTAATATCTCCTAAAGAGGGACACTTGGGAGGTATGAACCCCTAATAACTCCTAAGGAGGGACGCTTGGGAGGTATGAACCCCTAATATCTCCTAAGGAGGGACGCTTGGGAAGTATGAACCCCTAATATCTCCTAAGGAGGGACGCTTGGGAGGTATGGAGGAGCACAGAACAGATCACCACCTCTCTCTTGCCTGCACATCCCCTGACCCCCTTTCGCTTTCTGCACTGCCCTTCCCACAGTGAGTTGCACAGGCTGCTCTGGTAGGGTTGCCTCACCATTACATATACCACCACTACATTTACATTAACTCCTTCAGTGCCAAAGATAGAAGGGTGTCTAGCACATTGCAATATCCTCTAGCACTCACGGCTAATCCGCTTAACTATTTCAATGCCACCAGGTTCAGGACCCCTTTGGTATTCACATTTCCAAATGGCATGTTCGACCTGTGGCTCTAGAACTAGAGTCGGACTACCACTGTCCATTCTACTGTTGATCACAGAAGTTGTCATCGAACAACAGCTTGAGAGCCACATGTTTAACACTCTCTAAATGCAAAATTGGTGCCCAACGCTCCACTCCTTAAATGGTTAAAGTGCATTAACCCTTTCATGCCACTGGGGAGGTCCAAGGCACTGCGCTTGATAAAACCCTCTGCCAATGAAATGGTTAATGCCCTTTAATCCCTTGCACTGGCAAAGCCGTGCCACTATGGTTAGTGCCATTTTCTTTTCAGACCGAAGCAGGCCGCAGGCATGAACCTACTTAACCCTTTGAGTTCCACAGATGCGATGTGTACCCCTCTGGCACTCAAGGGGTTAAAATTATCATGTGTACTGGGCGTAATCTGTGTTCTGTGGTCCTGCTACCAACTGTCTTGTCCGTCTTCACAGACATGGCGTCCAGGGCTGAGTGAAGAGGTTATCTCTTAAAGACACAAGGTCAACATTCATAGGGACCATAAGGATTTTTTGGTTAAAATAAGTGAAGTGGGGGGGCTTTTAGTGCCAGAGGGATGAGCAACATGTTGCGTAGCCATCCGGTCTTCAAACAGTCTGTAGATGTTACTTCTCCTTCTGATGTGGGGAGCGGAACTTTATGTATGAGTGGTGCCTATAAGAAAAGATGGCTGAGTCTAATATTGCCCTGATCACACAGCTGTTACCCTTTCCTTTTCCATCAGGCTCCTGCTGCCTTTGGGCTGGTCTCATTCCTCATGCACGCTGGACTGGAGAAGAAGCAAATTCAGAAGCACCTCCTGGCATTTTCACTGGCTGCGCCTCTCTTGACAATTACAACTTACTTAATTTTAAGCATGGTAAGTGGTTATATATATTTCTGTTTCAAGCATGGTGGGGTGGGGATCAGGACTGGGTTTTCCATTAAAGGAGCAGTAAACTTTTTTTTATGAAAACACATATTTTATAGAGCATTTCCTGCTGAATAAAACAAGGTCATTCCCATCGCTGTCAGATGTTTTATTCAACATTTATAGCAGTTTAAATAACCAGGAAGTGAATTTACTGTGTTTGCTTCCTGATAGTTCTAACTGACAGGAAGTGACTCAGCAGTTTCTATCACATTCTATGGAGAACTGTATGTCACTGACTTTTCTGACTTTCCTCTCCATTAGAATCTAACAGGAAATCTAGTTAGAATTTGACCACTAGAGGGCACTGCTAATGTAAAAAAACATGGGTTTAAACTGTAATAACTCTGGAAATATAAATCTCTCGGCAGTGGGAGTATCCTTATTTTACTCAATAGGAAAATCCCTACAATATATATTTTTTCATAAAAAAAAGTTTACTGCTCCTTTAAACAGAGTAGGCAGCTGCCTAGAGCTCCAAATTATGGGGGCCTCCTCAGCTGTGCAGGCCACACCCACATTCTGAATTGTGGGTGGGGCCAATTCAATCTCGGTGTCCCTGCACCAGTTTATTTACCATTTTACAGGCTATTATTTAATCCCTTGGATGCTAGAGAGATCCCCAGCACAATGCGAAGCAATGTACTGGGGATCTGTCTAGACAATTAAAATCGGCCTGTGTGTTACACTAGTCCTCTTTCTGTCACATATATTGATTCTGAGAAATAAACATTTGTCTTGTTGGCACAGTACGGCACTTTATGCTAATTCCCTGTGTGATATGCTAATTAGTTCTGTTCTAGGCCAAACATTCATAGCACAATGTGTGGGCTCTGCTTAGATTCACTCATAGCACAGTGTGTGGGCTGTGCTTAGATTCATTCATATAACAGTATGTGGGCTCTGCCTAGATTAATTAATATCACAGTGCGTGGGCTCTGCCTAGATTCATTCATATCACAGTGCGTGGGCTCTGCCCAGTGGTGTCCGTAGACATTTTTCCAGGGGGGGGGGCAAAGCCATAATATGACCCCCAGGCCAGCCCATCTAGCCCCTTTATTTATATGGAGGGGGTAATTGTAGGGGGGGGCAAGTGCCCCCCTTTTCCCCCCTCCGGACGCCCATGGAGCCTCTGCCTAGATTCATTCATAGCACAGTGTGTGGGCTCTGCCTAGATTCATTCATATCACAGTGCGTGGGCTCTGCCTAAATTCATTCATATCACAGTGCGTGGGCTCTACCTAGATTCATTCATAGCACAGTGTGTGGGTTTTGCCTAGATTCATTCATATCACAGTGTGTGGGCTCTGCCTAGAATCATTCATAGCACAGTGTGATGTTGCTCAGCACATACACTAATTAGCATAAAATGCCAGACTGTGTCACTAAAAAAATAAAGACTCATTTCACAAAAACAACTTATATTACGTAAAAATGGATAGTACAACATATTGGCAGTTTATGGTTTCCTGTAACCCTTTGAGTGTCAGAGGGGTACGCAAAGCATTGCTTTGCAATGCATTGCTTACCCCTCTGGTACTCAAAAGGTTAAAATTAACTAAACTTATCTTAAGGTGACAGGTTCACTTTAAATGAAAATTATAGATTTTTTTAAACCCTTTGAGTGCCTCTGACAATCAAAGGGTTTAATAAGCATGACCCTCTCCCCACTTGTATTAGTCTGTGCATACATGTCACATTGTTTCTTGTTTCTACCCTTTATAAAATAAAAGATAATAATACTAATTTCCAGTTCCCTCCCCATAATTGTTACCTGCTATTCTGTTATGTACTATTTTTTCTCTGTGTTCTCCAGACTGGCGGTACATCAGAGCACAGACTGAGCGCAACAGGAAATGGAATGTTATTCTCCGCTGGGACCTTTCTGTATGTGGCAACCGTGCATGTGTTACCAGAGATTAGCGGCAGAGGTCAGCACCAGCATCATGGGGCATCAGAATACAGACAGGGACTTGGGCTTCTGGAGAGCTTAACACTCGTGGTTGGAGCCATTCTACCAGTAATACTTTCACTGGGACTTCATGATGGATGATCATATTTACACCCGCTGACTAACTGAAAGTTCTCTAACACAGTGCTTCGCTAAGCAGTGGAGATCTTCCAGGCATTAAAGGGTTGAACTTTTCTTACTTTGTAGCGTTTCCAACAGGTACGATTAGCCAAGTGAATATGTGAATACCGCAGCTGACTTTAGAAGTCTTGCTCACTAAAGAGAACAAAAACTGGGATTAATATAAAAGTGGTGTGTGTTTTAACTGTAATTATGAAAATAAGAGACTATTGGGGAATACAAACATAGCCTTAAAGGGATAGTAATACTTAAAATGTAAAAAAATATATGTTGTAGGGTTTATCTCCCTGAGTAAAACAAGAGTACCCCCACTGCTGAAAGGTGTTTCATTTAAAAGTTATTAATTTTCAAAGTTTAATTTTTTAGGTGCAATATCACAGTGGCCTGAAATTGTACAGTGGCGCTGTTGCTACACCATCCTATGGAGATTTATGGTCAACTGACCAGAGCTGTCCATAGGATCGTGTAGCAACAGCGCCACTGTACAATTTCAGGCCACTGTGATATTGCACCTAAAAAATTCAACTTTGAAAATTAATAACTTTTGATTGAAACACCTTTCAGCAGTGGGAGTCCTTTTGTTTTACTCAGGGAGGTAAACCCTACAACATATTTTTTTTTACATTTTAAGTATTACTATCCCTTTAACACCATGAATGATAGAGATATTGGAGACATCTCTGGAATTCAAGGGGGGTTATTCACTAAAGGATGATTAAGAGGAGGTGACTTCTCCAGTGATATCACTTCTTCAGTTCCTATGTTCTTATATGAAGCCTATGCATTAAAGGGATAGTAATGTTTCATAAAAAAAGTAGCTCTAATTAATCATCATAGTATTTTGACTTTGGAGAGTGTTATTTCAATTCTGTCAGTTATAGTTCAAGAGTAATTCAATGATAAAGTATCCCCCTCCCGCCCCTTTTACTGATGTAACACTGTTCAGCCAGAGCAGAAGGGAGGTGCCCAGGTAGACTGCAGAGAGGGACAATCTTCAATTAAGATAAGGGAAAAACCTGAAAAACTTGCCAAGGGAGGCAGGGCTTTCATTGTTCTCATAGGAAGAAGATTGTCCCCTTCTGTTATCTGTTTGGTCTATGGACTGGATTCCACATCTGAGAAGAGATGGCTTACACTAGGCAAAAGGGGCGGGAGGGGAAACTTTGCTTGTGAATATCTTTCAAACCATAAAGGTTTGAGAGATAACACTTATATCGTTCTTCGTGTTTTTTTAATGCCTACAAAATAAAATAAAGATAAAACGAAGTATTACTATCCCTTTAAGATCTCCAAAATGTAAGAAATGTTAGTGAATTGGCTTCATATAATAACATAGGAATTTGAGGTGTGATATCACTGAAGAAGTCATCTCCACTTGATCAGCTCTTTATCACGCCTTAGTGAATAGCCCCATATGAGTATTTAAAAATAGAAGTAATTTTTAGATTTTTAAAATTTTAAGATTGATATTAGGGAGCAATTTTGTTAAAGTCATTAAAGGAAAACTTTAGTGGCTCTTAATTTTATTTTTTAATAATGTTTTAACTGGATATGTGTCCTCCATACATCAGTCAGGGATATCTGTAGAACTCATTGGAATAATGTTGTAGGTTGTAGCTGAATAGTGTCAGTTCAGTATTTCAACTGTCTCAAATCTAGCAAAACCCTTTAGTTTCCCATGAAATCCACATGGAACCCTAACAACCAAAACCTTTAAAGGGATAGTAATGCTTATCTATAACACATTTTAATATTGTAGACATTAAACAAATTAGTACAATGAGCTATGTCCCATCTCTCAAACATGTATAGTTTGAGAGATCGAAGCATTGTAGACATTAAAAATATTAGTACAATGAGCTATATCCCATCTTTCAAACATGTATAGTTTGAGAGATCGAAGCATCTAAATTTCCTCCTCCCGCCCCTTTCATAGATGTCAGCTCTCTCTGAGACAGAAGCAGATTCTGAGACTGGCCGGCGGCTCTTCAGCAGAGCTGAAATAGAGCGATATAGAAATAAATATTTCATTGTAATGGTCTATAAAGTGTGCTTGCAAACCAGGCACACTTTGTAGACCGTTCCAATTAAGTATTTCTTTCTATATTGCGCTACTTCGGCTCTGCTGAAGAGGCGCCGGCCGGTCCCGGGACCAGAATCTGCTTCTGTCTCATAGAGCGCTGATGTCTATGAAAGGGGCGGGAGGGGAGAACTTTAGATGCTTCGATCTCTCAAACTATACATGTTGAGAGATGGGATATAGCTCATTGTACTAATATTTTTAATGTCTACAATATAAAAAATCGTTATAGACAAGCATTACTATCCCTGTAACACATCAGAATTCTAGAAAGATATTGAACAGATTGCTGTCCAATTTGTTAGCGACCACTCAAAATTAGTACCAAATGAAATACACTTCAGTACTAGCTGGTATTGATAACTAAATTATCAGGCTGATATGTGTCAAGCGGCAATTACCAGGTTATTGTATCTGATATATATATATATATATATATATATATATATATATTTTTTTTTTTTTTTTACTTCTTTTGTTTTAAGAGGAGATAGATTATAGTGCTCATTTATTATCACATAAAAATCTAACATGCCCAGTAGAAGTCATAAACCCGCACATATACACTGCTTCCCCAGCCTTGTTCTAATGGTAATCACAAAATGACACATACATGGTGAGACACCCCCGCCTTGTCTCACTGGTAGTCACACAAATACAGATACAATGTCTGACAATCCAGCCTTGTCCCACTGGTAGTCACAGAAATACAGATACAATGTCTGACAATCCAGCCTTGTCCCACTGGTAGGCTGAAATGCACATATAGGGCGAGATGTTCAAAAAGTCGTCATAATGAAAAACTTGTCGGATCGTGAGCTGGTGGTAAAAGGAGGACGATACTTTCAGAAGTAAATCCGTCACGTTTGAAAATTCATCTAAAGAATTAAAAATGACGGTAAGAAGATCTTAAAAATTGTCTTTCAATTTGTCTTTGAAATGAACATTTTCAAAGAAACAAAAGACTTTTTTTGTCTTTGAAACTAATTTTTCTTCTCCGAGTTTAGACCATTTTTATTATGTCGGGAAAAAAATGACGTTAATCAGACAAAAAAATGACGTTCAAACGAATATTTTTTTCTGAAAATACCTTACATTATGACAGAAGACTAAGCCACACCCACTTTTAAGACGGCTTTTT
The DNA here is from genome assembly GCA_037306005.1 of Rhinophrynus dorsalis. Classification (NCBI taxonomy): domain Eukaryota; kingdom Metazoa; phylum Chordata; class Amphibia; order Anura; family Rhinophrynidae; genus Rhinophrynus; species Rhinophrynus dorsalis. The sequence continues at coordinate 40,208,463 of CM074720.1, forward strand.
CTCTTTGACGGAGATGGCGGAATTGGATACAAAAAATGACAGAAACATGTCTGAGAATTGACGGATCATGGTGTAAGAACTTTTTTATTCTGATTACAGACAATTTCAGTTACCACCACTTTCTGAACATCTCGCCCATAATGTCTGACACCCCAGGTTGTTCCTCTGGTAGTCACTGAATCACACATACACACACACTGACTTCCATTACTTATATTTGTACCATATAATCCCTTATACTTACACAACACAGTTGGAGAACTGCTGGACTATCTGAAAATTCTCACATGTTCTCAAGAATTCGAGTGAGAATTTTTTCAGACTGTTGAACCCTACTGTGCACTGTATATTGTGAGTTGAACTAAATACTGATTTCCAGTGGAGCTCAGTGAATAGAGCAATTGTAGATACAATGCAAAAAACGTATACATTGATAGATCAGACTGCTGTATGAAGGGCCCAGACCTAGTTAACTTCTATTAACCCTTTGAGTGCCAGAGAGGTACGCAACGCATTGCTCTGCAATGCGTTGCGTGCCCCTCTGGCACTCAAAGGGTTAAAAAAAATGAAAAGGCGGTCTTACATTTTGGCATCCTCGTTTTTTAAGCAGATTTTTTTAAGGGTTAATTATATATTTACAGTAGGTATGTGTTCATGTTGTAGTGGTTCTCAAATGTTTTTTGTGGCCAAACTGTTGTTTTGGAAGATAAAAAGTTTTCCAGTGCATTCCGAAGGTCAGGGATAGGCTGTTGGATGGTTAGAGATGATGGGAACTGTAGTCCCAACAGCTGGAGAGCCAAAGGTTGCCCACCTCTGGATTAGGATATAGTATGTATTCACAAAAGAATCTATCAAAACTGAAATTTTTTTTGTGTGAAATGTATCATTCTTCCACAAAACCTCTGGTAATCATAAACACTAATGGCGTCTCCAGTCTTGGTCACTACCCACCATTACTTACATTTGTTCTGCTGAACCCCTCGTATTACATAAAGGAATTCTGGGTTTCTACAGAACACAGTGTGAGAACCACTAATACAGAACTTACTGTAACTATCTCCTCTATAAAAAGCCTTCTAATGAATGTATACACCTCCTAATTATAACCCCCCACTTAATTTATTAAGTTATGTCCATGGAGGCGGACATGACAGTTGCTTGTAGGGTTGTCACCCTGCTGGTATTTTACCAGCAGGCTGGTAAAAAATTGGCTTCTGTCCAATGTTAAGTCTATGGAGGGAATGCCATGGCCAATATTTTTTGAAGAAAAGGTGCAACCCTAGTTGCTAGCTGGACCACAGGACACAAACTTCTCCCACTGCACATTGTAATCTTAAATGTTTAAAGCGGACCTGTCATCTTGATTCAAGTTTGCAAATTTAAAACGACACATGAGCAAGCCAACTCCTGATTAAACATACACTTAGTTTGAGCACTAAGTGTATGTTTAATCAGGAGTTGGCTTGCTTGTTGGCAACAGAGTTGCTTTTTATATACTTTTGTATCCAATAAAGTATTTTTTATGGAAGAAAAATGCTGATGCTGGGTGTTTGGATTTTTGCTGGTCCGTGATGCACTCCTTACCTGTGTCGTCAAGTATGTCGAAGTCCGTGGCCGGGACTGTTGGGGGTAGCACCGGACCGGCAAAGTGACTTTAAGTTTGGTGAGTTCTTTTGAGATTTCATTCATACAACGATACATGTTATAGAAAACAGGTTGAGCTGTTATTATTTGAAGATACAGAGCAACCAGAATTGAACTGTATTTGCATATGTTGAATTTTGAAAATTTAAAACTGCAATAAAAACTGCCTATGTGATATGTTAGCCAAAAGACCAACAAATATACAGTTAAGGAGATATTCATACTTGGTACCATATGCAAACAAATGCTAATTGTGGTACCAATAATGTGTCATATGCTAATGAAGCATTTTCAGTGATGTGTCATATGCTAATGAAGGTTGTCAGTGACGTTTCATATGCTATTGAAGCTCTGAGCAGTAACAGGAGATTTTCACTTGCACTTTACCCAGAAATATTTCCTAAACTAGACATCTGCTGGACTGTCAGATAACATGACACATAGGCAGTTTTGAATGATGTTTTCAAATACGTAAAAAAATTCAAGGTGACAGGTCCACTTTAAGAACCAGTTAGGTGTACAACACATTACTTTGCACACCCCGCGGTCCTTATAGAGTTAAGTAGGCTTATGCACTCTGTCTGCTTCAGTCTGAATCCACTGTCAGCAACTGTCATGGCCGCCTCCACAGACAGGACTGCCTGAAGATGCTATCTCTTGAACAAAGGCACAGTGACAAAATTCATAGGGGCTATTAGGATTTTCTGGCAATAGTAAGGGATGGATTATTGGGAGGTGTTACTTCTCCTTTAGAAATAAAGCGAGGTTAACAATTTCTCATCCTTAAATGTTTAACACTTGAGTGCCAGAGGGGTATGCAACGCATTGCTTTGCAATGCGTTGGTTACCCCTCTGGCCCTCAAAATGTTAAATAAAAGGTACAGTACAGACAGAACATGCTGAAAGTTCACTGTGACGAGAGAGTTCTATGAATCTCAGGTGACAATGCACTTTATAGTCTTTTATACAGCAGCATTTGTACTGCCAGTCTGTAGCTACCGTGGTATAAAAGAGTGTTACTGCAATAAGGTCTTTATTAGAGAGTGTGTGTATATTAAATATAATATATATATCTCAAATTAGTGTAAAATGCGCACAGTCTATAAATCTCCTTAAAGGTCTAGCTGCTCAATGTCCACCTTGACCTAGGAGTGAATGGTCACAAGTGAAAAACAAAATAGCTAAATCTAATTTCAGATTATACCACTAGTCTACTTTTCAGATTTTGCTATAATATATATCTACTAGTTGAAGAGCCCGTGTACACGGGCCACAGTGCCACCCAGCAACATCCGCGGTGCAGTCATGCACAGTAGAGACTACCTGCGCTGAGGCTGATATGGAGCGGGGTGCCCCAAATTTAGACCGTATTCCTCAGTGCGTAGAGAAGACTACGGTCTGAATTCGGAGCCCTGCTCCGTTATCAGCCGCGGTGCGGGTATGACTGCAGCACGCTCGGCTGTCTGTACTGCGCTTGATGGCTTCTGACAAACACACATTTAGTGAATTATTATATAGGATAATCACAGAATCTAAGATACAAAACGAAAAAAAAATATTTACATGTGTAAAGTACGCACCATTGGTTTTCCCTACCCATCCACCTCAGTATGCACCTACCTCATTCACTTTGACCCCCTGTGGAAGGAGCCAGGAGATCTGTGCAGTGGGTGGCATGCATCTGTATGAGAGGTAAAATCAGTGGTACATGTTATAAGTACCCTATGGTGCAGTTGCACATGTACCAAGAGAGGTGCTCTTTGATCATAAACCTCATGATGTGCCAAGACCATCACCAATCCTTAATGGACCAAACGTGGCACATCCACAGTCCTTAAAGTGATAGTATTGGCTCTTTAAAATTTGTTGCCCAAGTCTTCTGTATATTAAAAGGAACATATTGCGCTATGTCTAAATTCTTACATCTGTGTAGTTTAAAAGTTATGAAGCACTGACGATCTCCCCCGCCCCTTCTCCCCACATCACACAGAAGATGCAGGCTGGTCCGGAAGGCTGCAGGGAGGGACAAACTTCTGTAAGCAAAGTTAAATACTACCCTCCTTCTTCAAGGGGGGCAAGATTTCCCTTATACTGACTGAAGTATTTCCCTTGCTGCAGCCGTCGAGTTGCACGACCTGATATCAGATTTGAACATCTTGCCATAGTGACATCCATGCGCCTGCGCTGTCAGTCCCTTCCTGAGCCGAACGGTTCCTAGCAACGCCTCCTAGAGCCGGCTTGGACTGACAGAGTAGGCGCGCGAACATCACTATGGCAAGATGTCCGCGCTCCGTCCTGCCTGTCAGCCGAGGAAGAAAAGGGAAATCTATTGAATAAGGTAATAATTCTGGCGACTAGTGCTACTAACCAGCTAGTCGCCAGATGGGGAGTTATTTAAGCTAAACATGATATGCGGTGGTAGTTCCGCTTTAAAGGCATACCTGGGAACTTTCAAAATGAGCTGATCCTTAGATTGTTGAAATATTATCCCTTATAATTCTCCAGGACACTGGCCCATATGTATAAAACTGGAGTTATTCTGGAGTACACCAGCTGCGCTATAGGGGACAATATACACATTCATTAAAGGGTCAGTAATACCCACAGATAACTGTATGTTTTATTGTAGATTTTAAAAAATAAATTATGTGCAGCAAATCCCATCTATCAAACATTTATGGTTTAAGAGATATTGGGCTAGATTCTATTACAGGTGTTAATTTTATCTCTGCTTTTATCTCCAGTTTTCCCCATAGACTTCAATAGGAAAATGTTTGTTAAAACGGGTGTTACCATTTAGCACCTGCAGTAGAATCTAGCCCATTTACTGCTAAAGTTCCCCCCTCCCTTATGTCAGCTGTAAAGCTGACAGCAGGAGATCCGTGTCAGCCGACTCGAGGCGGCTCTTCAGCAGAGCCGCAATAGCGATCTTTAAGCAGAAATACTTAATTGGAACGGTATACAATGTTTGCTTGCAAACCAGACACACTTTGTAGACTTTTCCAATTAAGTAACTATTTTCCAGTGTCTCAATTTTGGCTCTGTTGCAGAGCCGCTGGCTGGTCCCAGGACCGGGATCTCCTGCCATCAGCTGACGTCAGGAGAAGGGGAGGGAGGGGGGATCTTTACATGTGAATATCTCTCAAACTATAAAGGTTTGAGGGATAGGACTTGTGCCACATAATTTATTGTTTTAAACGCTGCAAAACAAGAACATTTTTTTATGGGACATTCTTGTACCTTTAAGGGTTGAAAGGAGTCATTGAGGGAAGAAAGGAGACAAGGAGTGGAAAATGGTGGATCTGGGTGAGAAAGAGGTTGTGAAGGAAGAAAAGGGGAATATAGGAGAGAAAGGTGATGTGGGGGGGAAGGGGGAAAAGGAAAAACGGGGGTGAGAAGCACACTTTGTAGACCGTTCCAATGAAGTAATTCTTTTTAAATGTCGCTATTTCGGCTCTGCTAAAGAGCCACCGGCTGGTCCCCAGACCGGGATCTCCTACTGTCAGTAGAGCGCTGACATCACGAGAAGGGAATGGAGGGGGAACTTTATATGCGAATATCTCTCAGACCATAAAGGTTTGAAAGATAAGATATGCTCCACATAATAAATATATTTAATTTACAATAAAACATAAAGTTATCTTTGGGCATTACTAACGCTTTAATTCCTATGCACTTGAACTGAGCTTTTTAACCCCCTGAATGCTAGAGAGGTCTCCAATGCATTGCATCGCAATGCACCGGAGACGTCTCTAGCGTTCCAGGGGTTTAAACCCAGTTTAATTTAGTAGGAATTTAGATTTGTCCCCTATAATGCAGTTGGTTTGCTCCAGAATAAATCCAGTTTTATAAATATGGGCCATATTTCTAGGCAATGCGGCCCTCTTACTGTAACCTCGAGGTGTTCCAATCGGTCCACAAGGAAACCCTTAACATGACACGCGCGCTGTCTGGACTCACACAAGACAGATAGGACTCCTCCCTCTGCTGTTCTGTAGAAGTGCCACACTAAAACATGAAGTGAATTGATACAGATCACATAGCAGCTGACTTGGGAACTCTCTGGATCTGCCCTGGAGACTCTCATTTTTAGTATTAATTACTGGGTCTCCGGGGACAGAGTCTGATTCTGCAGTGGTGATGAGTTTCCCGTGAAACTCTGTCCACTTCTCCTACTTCCCACCCTGTTCCAACCACTACCCTCCCACTTATCCTCCTTCCTACCCTGTTCCTCCCACTTCTCCTCCTTCCCACCCTGTTCCTCCCACTTCTCCTCCTTCCCATCCTGTTCCAACCACTACCCTCCCACTTCTCCTCCTTCCCACCCTGTTCCGCCCACTTCTCCTCCTTCCCACCCTGTTCCTCCCACTTCTCCTCCTTCCCACCCTATTCCAACCACTACCCTCCCACTTCTCCTACTTCCCACCCTGTTCCAACCACTACCCTCCCACTTCTCCTCCTTCCCACCCTGTTCCAACCACTTCCCTCCCACTTCTCCTACTTCCCACCCTGTTCCAACCACTTCCCTCCCACTTCTCCTACTTCCCACCCTGTTCCAATCCCTTCCCTCCCACTTATCCTACTACCAACCCTGTTCCAACCACTTCCCTCCCACTTCTCCTACTTCCCACCCTGTTCCAAACCCCTTCCCTCCACACTTCTCCTACTTCCCACCCTGTTCCAACCACTACCCTCCCACTTCTCCTACTTCCAACCCTGTTCCAACCACTTCCCTCCCACTTCTCCTACTTCCTAACCTGTTCCTCCCACTTCTCCTACTTCCCACCCTGTTCCAACCACTTCCCTCCCACTTCTACTTCCCACCCTGTTCCAACCACTTCCCTCCCACTTCTTCTCCTTCCTACCCTGTTCCTCCCACTTCTCCTACTTCCCACCCTGTTCCAACCACTCCCCTCCCACTTCTACTTCTCACCCTGTTCCAACCACTTCCCTCCCACTTCTTCTCCTTCCTACCCTGTTCCTCCCACTTCTCCTACTTCCCACCCTGTTCCAACCACTCCCCTTCCACTTCTACTTCTCACCCTGTTCCAACCACTTCCCTCCCACTTCTCCTCCTTCCTACCCTGTTCTGTCCACTTCCCCTACTTCCCACCCTGAACCTCCCACTTTCCCTCCTTCCCACCCTGTTCCAACCACTTCCCTCCCACTTCTCCTCCTTCCTACCCTGTTCTTCCCACTTCTCCTACTTCCCACCCTGTTCCATCCACTTCCCTCCCACTTCTACTTCCCACCCTGTTCCAACCACTTCACTTCCACTTCTCCTCCTTCCTATCCTGTTCTGTCCACTTCCCCTACTTCCCACCCTGAACCTCCCACTTCCTCTCCTTCCCACCCTGAACCTCCCACTTCCCCTCCTTCCCACCCTGTTCCACCCACTTCCCAACCACTTCTCTTTCCCACTCTGTTCTGCCTACTTCCCTCCCACTTCTCCTCCTTCCCACCCTGTTCCACCCACTTCCTTCCCACTTCTCCTCCTTCCCCCCTGTTCCACCACTTCCCTCTAACTCCTCTTTCCCACCCTGTTCCACCCACTTTCCAACTACTTCTCCTTCCCAGCCTGTTCTGGCCACTTCCCAACCATTTCTCCTTCCCACCCTGTTCCACCTACTTCCCTCCCACTTCCCCTCCTTCCCACCCTGTTCCACCTAGTTCCCTCCACTTCCCCTCCTTCCCACCCTGTTCCACCCACTTTCCAATCACTTCTCCTTTCCAGCCTGTTCTGCCCACTTCCCAACCACTTCTCCTTCCCACCCTGTTCCACCCACTTCCCTCCCACTCCTCCTTCTCACCCTGTTCTGCCCATTTCCCTCCCACTTCTTCTTCCCACCTTGTTCTGCCCACTTTATGAAACAATGGTTATAAGCCCCAGACACTTTTTGCATACATCACATCATTTACATACCCCTGGTCGTAGCACATGAGCCATCTCCGGGGACTCAAGAGGATAAAGTTCCCGGGTATGTATAGTAAGTAGAACTGCACTGTCTCACCCTGAGATCTTGAAGCTTCACACAGACATGTGGGTCAAAACCCTGAATCTCAGGGTCAAACCCTGAGAGGTCCCGGGTATACTTTAAGGGTTAACATTGTAATGTGCAGTGAGCAGAATTTGTGTCCTGCGTCCTTGCTAGGAACTGACAAATCCACCTCAATGGATATGACACCCAGGACTTATTGAAGATGTTATTTCTATAATAGAGACAAAAGGGCAAAATTCATAAGGGTCATTAGGATATTCTGTTCATAGTAATGTAAGTGAAGAGTTATTATTATGATGTGTTACGTCTCCTTTAAAGTCCCCCACTTCCATCTTCTGTAAGTCTGAGTTGACATTTATAAGCCCTCCATAGACAGCAATATCAGCAGCCCCACTTGGCCACAAATAACATTTAAAGGGGAACTTTCACCCCTTAATAACTAAAGCTCCCCTTACTGCTGACCTGGCGACTAGCTGCTTAGTAGCGCTAGTCGCCAGAAAACTTACCCCGTTCTCAAGATTTCGCCGTTTGAAAGGATCAGGAAGCACGGACGTCTCTTCACAGTGACGTCCGTGCGCCTGCGCTGTCAGTCCCTTGTCAGTCCCTTGTGCACCGTATGCACCGTACGGTGCACAAGGGACTGACAAGGGACTGACAGCGCAGGCGCACGGACGTCACTGTGAAGAGACGTCCGTGCTTCCTGATCCTTTCAAACGGCGAAATCTTGAGAACGGGGTAAGTTTTCTGGCGACTAGCGCTACTAAGCAGCTAGTCGCCAGGTCAGCAGTAAAGGGAGCTTTAGTTATTAAGGGGTGAAAGTTCCCCTTTAAATGCAAACGATTATAAAGAGCAAGTTTGGCCTGTAATAACAAAGTGGATCTATTGGCTAGTTCATTGTCTTTGAAGCCAAGGCACTGTCTGTGAAGCAGGGAAACTTGGCTCATTTACTGTGTCGGCTCCTTCTGAGCATAGACAAGTTTGGTGCATAAATTCCAAGAGGAGCAATTCAGGAACAAACCAATTGCACAATGTGGTTGAAACGAAAATTCTGTAAGTTCCCATTGATTTAAAATGGGACTTTTAAAGCCTTTAATGCTGACATTTTCACAGGAGCGGCCATGGTAAAATCACTCCCCTGTGCATGGACCTATGGGAGTGACAGTTTGGAGAAGATTTGAATTACTCCTCCTTACTGCCGCCTCTGGGTGTGTGTGCCAGGGCCCCATAATTTCTGCCACTTGATGTCTTCCTCTTTTATTAGAATACTAGTGTAAAAGCCTGTGTAAACGGGCCAAGGTCCAGGCGATGTTAACCCTCTGAGTGCTTTGCAATGGGTTGCTTACCCCTCTGACACTCAAAGGGTTAAGAGACCGGTCCTGCTCTGCATCATGCCGCCGACGCAGTCATGCACTGTAGAGACTGCCCGAAATCACGGAATGGTCCCAGCACAGAACTCCCAGCATTCCGTGCTCCCAGCACAGAACTCCCAGCATTATATGCTCCCAGCACAGAACTCCCAGCATTCCGTGCTCCCAGCATTCTGTGTGTTTGGGCAGTCTCTACTGCACATGACGGCTTCTGACAAACATTCCAGCGAATTATCATATAGGATAGATAATATGCATAGAGAGGGTCTAATCGAACCATGTATACATAGGCACTCAGAACTTGTATTAATGCAGTGAAATGTTACATTTAATTTAGTTTCAGCCCCCTATAGGTCTTTTATCAGGACCATTAGGGGGCTGAAACATTGACCTTTATTTCTACATTGCACTGTATTAAAAAAAAGTGCTTCTGAGTGCTCATTTAAAAATTGTTCAATTAGACCATTTCTATGCATATCAATACATTAATGTAGCACCAAGGCATTATAATCTTTTCACATTACACACACTACACACACACCACACACACACACACACATACACACACACACACACACACACACACACACACACACACTACACACACACACACAAACCACAATAAGGGTTTATTGACCTTTAACTGTAGATTAAGTTAACATGACATATCAGCTCAATGTTATGCTCCCACTCAAACCCAAGATTCTATATTTTACTATAGGTGCTGATCAGTATTAGGCATGGACAGTTATTAGCAATAATGCCTGCCTTGTTAGCATTGGCCCTAACTATTGAAGAAGCCGTGTAATATTTTTAAACCTTTGAGTGCCAGAAAGGTAGCAAATGTTGGATAATTCTCCGGCACTCTTTATAAACGATGTAAACAGACTTACTTGTTTCCCTCTTGGCCATTAGAAACCTGTCAGTCTTTGTTAAAATGTATTTTTCTAATAAAAAATGATTCTAACATGTCAGTTGTCCTTGTTCATTTGTATAGAGGGGAAAGTAGTAACAGGAGGCTCTCCAGCTGGTACTGGACACCCATTTGTAGTTCAACAACAGCAGGAGAGCCACAAATGTCCGGGGGGGGGGGTGGTACCAGTTGGATTCTATGCATGTGAAGTCATTTCATATTAGAAAGGAATATTTTAGGCTGTAACAGGGCAGTTTTAATCCCTTGAGTACCTGGGCTTAAGAGCTTCTGCTGAAAAGAGGCCCCCAAATCTAGGAATATATTTTTAGGATACCGATAAAGGAATAGTAACACTTAATATATTGTACAGTTTATCCTCCTGAGTAAAACAAGGGTAATCCCAGTGCTGGGAGTAGTTTTATTCAAAAGTTATTCTGGCTCAAACTTGTGCAATATCACAGTGGACTGAAATTTTACAGTAAAGCTGTAAAAAAATCCTGTGGAGGTTTATGATCAACTGATCAGAGCTGCCCATAGGATGGTGTGGCAACAGCGCCACTGTACAATTTCAGGCCACTGTGATACTGCACCTAAAAAAAAAATCAAGTTTGAGCTGTAATAACTTTTGAATAAAACACCCCCCTTGTTTACTCAGGAGGATAAACCCAGCAATTATATATTTATTTGCTTGTTAAGTGTTACTATTCCTTTTAACCATTTTTAACCCTTTGAGTGCCAGATGAATGCCAGGTGCATTAAGTACTCCTCTGGCACACAAAGGGTTAAGCCCCATTTAACTCACTGGGCATTCGGAGAAGTTTTATACCTCGCACATGACACAGCTGTTTTGCGTCCACATCACTTCTCATTTCTTTTGTGCATTAGGCTCCTGAGGCCAAACTCTGACACGTGCAGTTCTGGATTAAACCAACTGCACCATAGGGAGGAATGAATATTCCCATTGATTTAAATGCAGGTTTGAACCCCTTGAATGCTAAAAAGGTGAGACCTTTCTAGCATTCAAGGGGTTAAAAGCTCTGCTTAAATCAATGGGAATGGTCATTTGTCCCTGTGGTGCAGTTGGTTTGCTCCAGAACTGCACCTTTATGAATACAGACCCACAGTGTATTTATCAATAGACCGATGCCTTTCCCTGTGTAGCGCCTGTCTGTCAGTGTATTCGGGTCATGGAAATACAGAAATGAGTGTAAAGAGAGCATTTCCCTGCAGAAAGTCCTACTGTACATGACTGGTAAAAACATACCATAAAATATCCTATATAATAATTTCCTAGGATGTTTTTCAGAAGCCGTCATGTGCAGTAGAGACTGCGCGCGCTGCAGTCATGCGCAATAGAAACTGCCCGCGCTGCAGTCATGAGCAGTAGAGACTGCCTGAACTCGCCATGGCTGATACAGAGCGGGGCACTCCGAATTCAGAGCGCCCCGCTCCTTATCAGCTGCAGCGTGTTCTGGCAGGCTGTACTGCGCATGACTGCAGCGTGGGCAGTGAGCAGAGAGGGCCCGGGCACCAGCCAAGGCTGCTGGGTGCAGAGCCGGATCATCCATTAGGGCAACCTAGGCTGCTGCCTAGGGCCCAGGGCAATATGAGGGGCCCTGGTTGCAAGAGATGGATCACAGACAGAGACCCTGCTGTTTCTGCCACAAACATTTTGTGTCAGATGCCTTTTTAGTTGAAAGAGACCAGCGCTTTCCAGTTGCTCCCAATTCTATTATAGCCATAAAACCAGCACCAGATCAAGAGATGTGGGGCCCCAAAATAATACCTTGCCTAGGGCTCTATGGAGCCTTAATCCGTCTCTGGCTTGGTGGCACTGTGGCCCGTGTACATGGGCTTTTAAACTAGTCGCATATAATATGCACAATTTTGCCCCTCTTTACCATATGTGAAGTGGGGGTGCGTATTATACACGAGTGAAAATAATTTAGAAAAAAAATTAAATTGCCGCACAGCTTCCCTTCCTCCTCGGTTACCCATATCCTGCTCTCCCCTCTGCGTCCCAATTTCTGCAGCCTGACAGGGCCCCGGCGGGTGGCATTCTTGCATGTACAAGCACATGAAGATTTACTAGTGAAGGTGGAATGTATCAACCTGATCATGTCCAGTAGAAGACTTGTAATGCACTTTAGTCTATAAACCACAAAGCCTTCACTTTCCTCCAGAACAAATGCACGTTAACTATAAATAAAATATTATGTTTACTGGTGATAAATGTCAGTTCATCTTGGTTTGTGTGTGCTTTTTACATGTCACCCCTCGGATGCTTCACAATGCCTCTGAAATCTCTCCAGCACCGCAGGGGCTAAATGATATTCAGATAGATCAGGACTGTCCAAGTTCAGTCCTCAAAGGCCAGGATTTAACCCTTTGAGTGCCAGAGAGGTACTCAACGCAGTCCCTGAGGAATGAACTTGGGCAGCCCTGAGATAGAGATGGATAGATAGATAGATAGATAGATAGATAGATAGATAGATAGATAGATAGATAGATACATACATAGATACATAGATCGATCGATAGACAGATAGATAGACAGATAGATAGATATGAGATGGATAGATAGATAGATAGATATGAGATGGATAGATAGATAGATATGAGATGGATAGATAGATAGATAGATAGATAGATAGATAGATAGATAGATAGATATGAGATAGATAGATACATAGATAGATACATAGATCGATCGATAGACAGATAGATAGACAGATAGATATGAGATGGATAGATAGATAGATAGATAGATAGATAGATAGATAGATAGATATGAGATAGATAGATAGATAGATAGATATAGATATTAGATAGATAGATAGATAGATATAGATATGAGATAGATAGATAGATAGATAGATAGATAGATAGATAGATAGATAGATAGATATAGATAGATAGATAGATAGATAGATATGAGATGGATAGATAGGTAGATAGATAGATAGATAGATAGATAGATAGATAGATAGATAGACAGAATAAATATATATGGATGGATGGATATATAGATAGACAGGATAAATAGATATTGATGGATAGATAGATGGATAGATAGATAGATAGATAGATAGATAGATAGATAGATAGATAGATATGAGATAGATAGATAGATAGATAGATAGATATAGATATTAGATAGATAGATAGATAGATATAGATATGAGATAGATAGATAGATAGATAGATAGATAGATAGATAGATAGATAGATAGATATAGATAGATAGATAGATAGATAGATAGATAGATATGAGATGGATAGATAGGTAGATAGATAGATAGATAGATAGATAGATAGATAGATAGACAGAATAAATATATATGGATGGATGGATATATAGATAGACAGGATAAATAGATATTGATGGATAGATAGATGGATAGATAGATAGATAGATAGATAGATAGATAGATAGACTAAAGGGATGAGAAGTACATTGCAAAGCAAACCCTGTGGTCCTCAAGGTGTTAACCCTTTGAATGCCAGAGGGGTACGCAACACATTGCAGAGCAATGCGTTGCGTACTTCTCTGGCACTCAAAGGATTAAAGGGACTTGCACCCCCTAAACAATGTTGGAAAGAAGAAAATCCAATGATAGAGACGTCTCTAGTAGCCAAGGGTTAAAATAAAAGTCAGTTGTGGAAGTTCTTATCAGATAGTTATTCAGCCGGTGACAACATTAAGCTGAATAGAGCCCATTGTAAGAAAACTCTGGCTTTCACAATTGTACCAGTCACTGGAAATCAGAAACAGGCCTACTTACACTGCAACTGATAAGTCCTGTTACTGGCTTATCTAAAAGATTTCCATTAAAGTCTATAGAGACATTTGTCCATAAATCCCTTGATAGAATCATCAGATGTAATGCAATCCAGGTCTTCTCCAGTTGTTACCTGCCTTTCCCCACTTGTGCCGACCGCAGCATGTCTGGTCGCTGTTTGACTTTCTGTTTGCATACGCGTATCACTACAGCGTGCTCGCTATTTTTTAGACACGGCTTATTGACCTAACTATGCTCCGCCTCTCCGGTAGACCTTATATGCGGCTTTCAAACATTGCTTCAGTGCCCTTTTATGATGTATCTGAGCACTGATTGTATTCCTCGTTGTGACCTGTTCTTGGCTGTTTATTCTGATCTGTGTATGACCCTTGGCTTCGTCTGACTACCCGATTTGTGCCTGAACCTCTGGCCTTGTCTGACTACCCGATCCGTGCTCGATTCCTGGCGCAGTCTGACTACCCGATCCGTGTATCACCCCTGGCCTGGCTGACTACCCACTCCGTGCTAGTACTGTGGCTCCATCTGACTACTCGATACGTGTATGACCTTGGCTTTGTCTGACTACACTTGTGCTTTACCTTAGGCCTGGCTTCCTCTCTGTGCAGGTCCCTGGGCCTGGTCTCTGCCATCGTACTGCTCCTGGTTTGGTCTATACTACAGGCCGTGTATCGCTCTGGTCTTACCGAGTATCTTGCCTGAACCCTAGCATTCTAGGGTGTGGTGTCTGACTGCTGTGGACCCTAGTGTTACCACCCTTCTCTATCTCAGGTGGTACCCTGAACCATATGTGTTTTCTCTGCCGTGTTCCTGGTTCCAGTCAGGGCTGGATTTGTAGTTAGGCACAGTAGGCATCTGCCTACAGGCGCACCCCACAGAGGGGTGCCTGCCATACAGATCCCCCGCTTGGCACCCGTGGCCCGCAACAACATGGTGAGGTCTCAGTCTGTGCCCTTGTCGTCTCTTTAGTAATACAGAGCGCTGGGAGATGACATCATGACATCATCTCCCAGCGCTCTGCATTACTGAAGAGAAGACCGCGTGGGAGCTCCAGCAGCTACAGGGCTGTGTAGAAGGAGGACGCACAGACAGACCTCTCCTCTCCAGGGTAGGAAACAGACACGGGGGCAATATGGAGATGATGGGGGCATTGTGAGGGGCAATATGGAGATGATCATGGGGCAATATGGAGATGATAGGGGGCTAGTTGGAGCTGATGAGGGAAATGTGGAGATGATGGGGGCAATATGGACCTGATTGAGCAATATGGAGCTGATGGGGGGCAATGTGGAGATTAGGAGCATTGTGGAGATGGCAAATCGGGGGGGGGGGGGGTCAGATTTCTGTGCCTACAGGCTCCTGAGATGTAAATCCAGCCCTGGTTCCAGTATCTGCACTACATTCAGTGTCAGCTCCTGGGTAGTGGACTGTAGCACTGTCTCCACGTCTGACCCCGGGGAAGGTTGGGGAAGTGCTTGTTTGCCATTATTGTATTATATCTTTCAATAAAGTGGTGTTGATCTTAACTGTACCTGTCACAGTCTCTTTGTCTAAGCTACCTTGACACTCATATAGCGATAAAATTTAATTGATTTTTATTTGTTAAAATAAAGCATGCAATGGCAACATTTATTATCATTATTATTATTAAAAATGAGCCGGGGGCCTTACTTCAGAACAGACTACGGTTACAGCTCTATACCACAGCCTGTCAATCTTCTTCTGTTCCTCCCCAAGTATTGTCACATTCCAACCAGCTTACATGGAGAAATCCTCCGTCATCTGAGGAGCTTGGAACACAGTAATAGTTGTGGAGGAACAGAAGAAGACTGACAGACTGTGGTAAAGAACTGTAACCAGGGCTGGATTTATATCTCAGGAGCCTGTAGGCACAGGATTCTGAAGCCCACCCCTCCCCGTGCGCCATTTCCACAATGCACTTAATCTCCACTTTGCCCCCCCATTATCTCCATATTGCCCCACATTGACCCCATCAGCTCCAACTTGCCACTATCATCTCCATATTGCCCTCACATTGCCCACATCATCTCCATATACCATATTGACCCCACCAGCTCCATATTGCCCTCACATTGCACCCTATCAGCTCCATATTGCCCTCACATTGCCCACATCATCTCCATATACCATATTGCCCCCACCAGCTCCATATTGCCCCCATATCTCTATATACCATATTGCCCTCACATTGCCCCCTATCAGCTCCATATTGCTCTCACAAAGTCCCATCATCTCCATATACCATATTACCCTTACATTGCCCCCCATCAGCTCCATATTGCCCTCACAATGCCCCCCATCAGCTCCATATTGCCCCCTTCAGCTCCACATTGCCCCCACGTTGCCCCCCATCAGCTCCATATTACCCTCACATTACCCCAGTGTCTGTTTCTTACCTCTTCCCTGGTGGTCCAGCGGCAGGAGAGGTCTGTGCCTCCTCCTTGTGCACAGACCTGTAGCTGCTGGAGCTCCCGCGCGGTCTCCTCTTCAGTAATGCAGAGCGCTGGGAGATGATGTCATCTCCCAGCGCTCTGTATTACTAAAAAGCAGACAAGGGAGCGCAGCAGCTACAGGTCTGTGCCGAAGGAGGAGGCACAGACCTGTCTTCACGGTGCCGGGCTTGGAGATGGCTCAGGCGAATTTAAAAAAAACGAAAAAAAAACAACACACACAACATGATCCCAGTGACAGGCGTCCCTTTGTTGGGTGTGCCTGCAGGCAGATGCCTACTCTGCCTAATTCTAAATCTGTCCCTAACTGTAACTGCAGTTTGTCCTGATGTAAGGCCATGGCTCATTTTTAATAATGTAAATTTTGCCAAAGCATGTTTTTTTTAACAAAAAAAAAACCCAGTGATTAAAGCTTATTGCTATATGAGGATGAACATGAGGTAAACGAGTTCCCCTTTAAAGGAATAGCAACTTTATTTTGTCTTTACATATTCTGCAAGAGCATAATCATAGCTGTGATCTCTTGGGGTTTGATACAGGAACTCAGGGATTTGACCCAAATTGTCAGGGTGAGAGAGTTCTGTGCCACCCACAACTGAGTCCTCTCTAGCACTGAAAGGAGTTCAACCCTTAGAGTCCCAGGGAATGTCCATTGTATTGCAAAGCAATGAGTTGGACAAACCTATGGCAATCAAAGGGTTAAATCGCCATTTAAAGAAATAGGATGTTTTATTTGTCGCCTATGCAGTTAGTTTGCCCCAGAATTGTTTTAGTTCTCAGTACATCTGCCTCCCCTGTTGTTCTTATTTAGTCGTGTTATACTGTGATGATCTTATCCTATATATTAATTCGCTAGGATGTTTGTCAGAAGCCGTCATGCGCAGTAGAGACTGCCCGAACGCACAGAATGCTGGGAGCACAGAATGCTGGGAGCATGGTATGCTGGGAGCACGGAATACTGGGAGGTGTAGGAATGCTGGGAACATTCTGTGCTTTCAGGCAGTCTCCACAGCGCATGACTGTGTCGGCAGAAGAATGCAGAGCAGGACCGGCCTCTTAACCCTTTGAGTGCCAGAGGGGTACGCAACGCATTGCAAAGCACTCAAAGGGTTAACATCAACCGAACCTTGGCCTGTGTTCACTGGCTTTTACACTAGTTAATAATGATGCAGCAGTTGGGCTGCATGTTCTGATTAAACTGGAGCCCCACATTCATGGGAAACAGAACATTTTCTTTTATGGACAAATATTTTAGGTGCAAAAAAAAAACAAAAAAAGTTTGACAGAAGTACCCTGAGAATGAACAATACAATGTAGTAGTTTGTTCTTGGCCATGGGGCCCAATTTTTCTTTACAGAGGAGAAATATTAAGCTCATATCGGTCTGGTCCTACGCACAAACAGTCCTGTACTGAAATGAGCACAAGACAAACAGCAATTCACTAGGGACTCGATACTATTAGCCCCATTAGTATCCAAAACAAGCGGCGGTGGTTTTGACAACACAGTTTACAATTTTATTATCTGTGCTGTCAACAATCACTGACGAGCAAAAATATCCAACTGGCGCAGAATTTTTGCAACCATTGGACATCACGTAAAAAAAAGCAGACTTTATTGTCCTATTCCAGGCAGTGTCTTCACCGGATCCGAAGGACTGTACTTTTCATGGCGAAAATCCTGCGCCATGAAAAGGAGGAGTAGAGTCCCACACACGCTGTTTAAAATAGAAAAAGATTAACCCTATGAGTGCCAGTGGGGTATGGAATACACTACACAGAGTTGCAAACCCCACTGGCACTCATAGGGTTAATCTAGAAACAGTTAACACGTCACGTCAAATAAAAATTTACCAGTAATCCTGATGTCCATCAGAGTAGCAACCATCTTCTTCTTTTCTTTTTTCTTATCTTCAGTCTTTTGTCTTCTTTCTTGTTTAAAAAAAATAAAAATCCCATTAGTGCTCATTGACTGAACATAATAGAATGAAGCCCCCAAAGATGTGACTGTTAACCCTTTGAGTGATGGAGGGGTAGCGCTCCGGCACTCAAAAGGTTAATATAGGTGGCATCTTAAAGTCCGCATTAAACAAAAAAAAAAATGAAATGTTTTTAAAATTGCTCATATTGTATGTTGCAATTCCTTACACCCACTTTGCCTCCACCGCCGTCTCTGATGGTGGTGGAAGGAATTTTGACCTGCGCAGAGTTCCCTTGCCACCTCTCAAGAAAAGAGACCCAGCGCGAATGCGCATCTAAGAGTAGCCTTCTGGTAAATAGGACTGTTCCCTTTGAATAGAGATAAAAAAAAACCCTCAGGGTGGGTACTCACTGGAGGTGGAGGCTTTCCTGCCTCTAGGTGTAACAGCACAATACAATAACCCTTGGGTTTCTCTCCACTCTCCCTCCTTCAATATCAGGAACCAATGCTACTTCAGAGCGTAGTCTTCAAATATGTATAACTTTTATTTAAAATTTATGTACAAACCATGTACTAATTAAAACACCTAACGCGTTTCGTCACCCTTGTGACTTCATCAGAGGTAATATAAATCATTTGCCAACTTCTTATTTTTATACTGTTGAACCATTGATGACTTACCAATCCCACTGTAGCCCCTTACCGCCTCTAGCTTGAAACAAACGATATGCGTTCCAGTTTCCGGAAGTATTGTGCGTTTCATTCTATCAGGAGTGTTACTCGTCAAAAAGACGATCACATGTTTCCGGGCTCTGAACGCCGTTACCCAGGCAACCTGGATTGACCTCCACAACATACATATATCAGCCCAGGTCCTCTCGGTGATCCGATCACCGGAAGCAACATGGGCCTCACTCTACCCACAATCTAAATGTCTCAAACACAGTCACATGCCTCCGGATTCTGGACGCCGTTTCCTTGACTACCCGGCTCAATCTCCACCCCTCCCCGACTTAACATATAGCGGGCGCCGAGTCACAAGGACTTGAGATGTAACTTAACTGTTCAAAAAAGAAAAGGGTTATTGTATTGTGCTGTTACACCTAGAGGCAGGAAAGCCTCCACCTCCAGTGAGTACCCACCCTGAGGGGGTTTTTTATCTCTATTCAAAGGGAACAGTCCTATTTACCAGAAGGCTACTCTTAGATGCGCATTCGCGCTGGGTCTCTTTTCTTGTTTGTCTTTGTTGTACAGTTGGAGGACTGTGGAGGTCACGAGACCAGGTGACCAGGACCCAAGCAGCGGCGCAGATAAAGGATCAAAGAAGGACTGGACCAAAAAGAGTGGGATCATTACCTAATCAAGAACTGGTGACTTTTAGATTCCTGATTGTAGCGCACCTAGTGGGGGGGTTTGCAACCCTTGTGTGTGAGATCAATTAAATTCATATAAATTATGTCAATCCAGACCAGGTTTCAGCAACCCATCATCCCCCAAACAGCCTTTAGAGTTGTAGCCTCCAGGGGGAAGATTCACTAAGCAGCGATAAAGTGGAGATGTCTTCTCCAGTGATATCACTTCTCCAGTTCCTATGATATTCTATAGATTCTATGCACTAAGATCTCCAAAGCTGAAAAAATAAAAAAAAAAATGAGTGAAAAAGTGAAAGATAGGAGTGAATTCTTCTGGACAGGTCACATTGCTGCATGACCCCAGGTAGACTACTTCAGCTACACAGTAATTCCTAGATAACAGGAGATAGATATACAGGCCCTGTAGAAGAGAAATAATTTACATACACACAACAGGTTGTGAAATCAATATCTCCTCTGATTTATTATAACACCGCATCAGTATTTGTAGGTTACATAAGGTGTAATTTCCCCAAACACCCCCCTGATCAAGATGCCTTAACCTATCAGACTAGTGTCACTAACCTACGTCACCATTACATGCCTAGCTCATGCACTGCTGCTGTGAGGGTTAATGCAGTCTGCAATAATCAGTATTTCCATTAGTGTTGCATGGCCTTCAAAACTTACAGGAGCAGTAAACTTTTTTTTATGAAAAAAAATATATATTGTAGGGATTTTTCTACTGAGTAAAATAAGGGTACTCCCAATGTCGAGAGATTTATATTTCCAGAGTTATTTCAGTTTAAACCCATGTTTTTTTTACATTAGCAGTGCCCTCTAGTGGTCAAATTCTAATTAGATTTCCTGTTAGATTCCAATGGAGAGGAAAGTCAGAAAAGTAAGAGACATACAGTTCTCCACAGAATGTGATAGAAACTGCCTGTTAGAACTATCAGGAAGTAAACACAGTAAATTCACTTTATGATTATTTAAACTGCTATAAATTTTGAATAAAACATCTGACAGTGATGGGAGTAACCTTGTTTTATTCAGCAGGAAATGCTTTGTAAAATATATGTTTTCATAAAAAAGTTTACTGCTCCTTTAACATAGAGAACAAAAGCAGCTGATAAACATGTTATGAGCAGAAAGACAAGCATATTCAGCATGCATCTTGTAAGAAACACACTAACCCCTGATTAAGTAACACATAAAACCCATATTAACCCATTCAAAAGGAAAATAATTTAGCCTTTTGAGTGCCAGTGGGGTATGCAACACATTGCAGAGAGTTGCAGAAGGTTGCATACCCCTCTGGCACTTAAATGATTAATCTCTTTAAAGCTAACACCATCCCTTTAACATTAAAAACTTACCTGTAAGTCTGAGATCCAGAGGTGTCTTCTGTACCCTGTTCTTCCTCTTTAAAGTGTTAGAAATGTCTAAAAACCTTTTTTGCATTTAGAAGAGCTTAAAAAGCTGATCTAAATGCAAAAAAAATGTATCTCTCAAACCGATATGGTTTTAAGAGATACGGCGTTTAAAGTTGATTTCTCCTACTGACAGCTGTAAAGCTGTCAGCAGGAGATCCGTGTCGGTCGACATGGAGGCACTGAGGAAGTGCCGGGATCTCGTTTACTTTACACGGAATCCCTTCATTGGAATGGACTAAAACGTGTACCTGAACACTAGGCCTGAACACTAGGCACACGTTTTAGACCATTCCAATGAAGGGATTCTGTGTAAGTTACGAGATCTCGGCACTTCTCAAGCGCCACTGTGTCGACCGACACGGATCTCCTGCTGATAGCTTTACAGCTGTCAGTAGGAGAAATCAAACGTTAAACGTCCGTATCTCTTTAAACCATAGCAGTTTGATCAGATACGTTTTTTTTGCATTCAGATCAGCTTTTTAAGCTCTTCTAAATGCAAAAAAGTTCTTTTTTAGACATTACAAGCACTTTAATTCTTCTTCTGTAAGCCCTCTTCTTCTTTGTCCTCTTTCTTCACCTGTAAAGTTCATTGTGCCCCTATAAAGTAGAAGCATTACAATCAATGCCCCCATTAAATTAATGCTGGTGGCAGAACAAAAGAACAAATAGCCCCCATTGCTTGATTCAAACTGAGGGAAAGGATAGTGTCTGTTTAAAATTATTCCCATGCTTCCTGCAAAGCTTTGCGAATGTGCATTTCATCATCCCTCCAGCTATGTAGTGATTGGCTAGCTGGAAGGATGATGAAATAAGCATTTGTGAACCCTCCAGCTAGAAGCTGATTGGCTGGGAGGTGTGGCAACCCCACATTCCAGCCAATAGAAGTGTAGGAACAATTTTCAACAGAGACTGGCCATATAAAAGCCAGTCTGCTCAAATTCCTCCCAGACTGGATCGGGGAAAAGCCCGAAAGGTACCACTATGCGGTCTTTTTGTTTTGCAGCCATCAGCAGCGGCAGTGTTTTAATGGGGGCATTGAACATAATGCTTCTTCTTCTTTTATAGGGGCACAATGAACTATACAGATGAAGAAAGAAGATGAGGACAGAAAACGGAAAAGAAGAAAGGCGCTTAAAGAAGAAGAATTAAAGAGGAAGACTAGAGACAGAAGACCCTCTGGCCCTCAGACTAATAGGTAAGAGTTACAGCAATGGGGTATGGGGGATGGGACAGTGTTAGGGCTAGTATTTGTAAACTTTATTGTTGATGTTAGGTGTAGTGTAGGGCCAAGGGTAGGGTAAGTGTTTGGGAGGTGGAGGTGACTGTATTTTGGCACTGTGTCAAACACTGAGCGTTAGCTGGTTTCCTCTCATGTTCCCATTTTTCACACTGTTTAGCGTGTGTTGTGGGATCAAAAAGGTGCAACGAACGCTGGCCTGCAAGTTATGTTCCGTCGGTCAATGCTCGTTGTATTTCATGTTGGTAGGGCAATTGTATTCCGATGGTACAACTGTGTGTGTACCGTCTGGAAATTTTTTTTGCCCTACTGTGTGTTTTACCGGCTCAAACTGATTCGAGTCCCTGGATGGCTACTGAAGAGCTCATATCAGACCAAGACAACACACTACTGCCTGGGGGGTCTGAGGGGAGATGATGGGGGGACCTGATGCTCATTGGGTATTCACAGCTTGAGCATCCTAGCTGGACGCCACTTCACTGACCTTCTTAATTGAGCTATTTCTTGGCACCGCTACACACACAGGAGATTACCCTGGTCAGGAGGGATACACTGCCACTATTATAAAAATACACTCTCAGGTAATTGCCATCAATACCACCTTTTTCCATCGGATGATGTGCAGATTCTGTGGGGGACCATGGGCTAGGGATGTTTGTATTTGTTATTATTATTGTAATTTAGTTAGCTGTTAGGTCTGGGCAGTGGTAACTTTTTTAACACTGTGGGATGGGATGGAGGTTGGTGGTGGTGGTGAGGTCTCTGCTTATTGTGGGGCCCCCTGGTGGAGAGGCCCTCATAGGCCTCCAGAGACGAATTTGTATGCTTCCATGGGTCTTACCATGTTGTATATGTTCATCACTTCATCTTACTGTGAGATGTCTCCAGTCTGTGTGACTTGATCGGGGGCTTCCATGCTGTCATGACACTTTATACAATCCCCATCAATGACGATATCAACCATATTGGGGGACAGTGGCTCTTCCCGGGGAGCCTTCTTTGCTCATGTTGTACAATACAGCAAGATACTGTGGACTTCCATGGTTTCCAACAACACAATGAGGACTTCCCCAGGGGGGTCTGGTGTCTCCCTTCCTGCTTTTTGTTCACTAAACAAACTCTAAATTTCATCTGCATATCCCATGTTGTCCCATGCTTGCACACTGCAACTAGCTGTGCTTTTTTTTTCTCTTTAAGCCATGTTAAAAATTTCAGTAAACAATTTTATATAAAAAATAAAAAAAATCACTTTCCCGTAATGCTTCGTTGGACAGACAGTGAACCAGAAACAGATATATACACTACCATTCAAAAGTTTGGGGGTCACTTAGAAATGTCCTTGTTTTTGAAAGAAAAGCAAATCTTTTCCACTAAAATAACATAAAATGGATCAGAAATACATGGTAGACATTGCTAATGTTGTAAACGACTATTGTAGCTGGAAATAGCTGACTTTTAATGGAATATGTACATTTGCTGCAAATGGAGGATTCTTTGACGAAAGCAAAGTTTGGAGGATGCAGCTATTATTTAAATTAAAAATCATTATTTCTAACCTTGTCAACGTCTTGACTGTATTTCCGATTCATTTTGCAACTTAATTGATGTGTTTTCATGTAAAAGCAGGTAATTTGTTTATATAATGTTATAGTAGATCTTTGCCCTGGAGAAAAACAAGGTTGATTCCACAGCTAAGTGATTTCTTTTGCAAAACACCTATTTCAGTGATTGGGGAGCTTTACAGTCAAACAACTGAAATGTTCCATAGGAACGATGACACAGCACCACCTACTGGTCATTTCTGTGTAAGCATGAATGTATAGGTTGGAGGAGAGAAAAGAGAAGGGACATGATATGAACATTCAAATACATAAGGAGATTCAACAAAGTACAGGAGGGAAGTATATTTTAAAGGAGTAAAAATGTTAGGACAAGAGGCCATAGTCTAAAACAGGGGTTCTCAACCCGTGCCCTCAGTGGCTACTAACAGGCCAGGAGTTAGGAATTCCCCTGCTAGAGTACAAGTGTGTTGATCAGAGGCTCATTCACACTGATTAACTCACCTGTGCTTTCACAAGGAAATCCTCAAATCCTGGCCTGTTAGTGGCCACTGAGGGCAGGGTTGAGAACCACTGGTCTAAAACTAGAGGGACAGAATATTAGATGAAATGTATGAAAGTTTTACTTTACTGAGAGCATGGTAGATAAGTGAAATAGCTTACCAGCAGAAGTGGTAGGGGTTAATACAGTGAGGGAATGTAAGCATGAATGTGATAGGCATAAGGCTGTCCTTAACATAAGACAAAACCGAGGACCTAATAAGGTTTGAGGTTTTTACAGCTGAAATATTGACAGAGTAGATGATTTTTATTAATAATAAATTACTATATCTTTAACCCTTTGAGTGTCTGAGGGGTACGGAACTCATTGCAAAGCAATGCGTTTTGTACCCTTCTGGCACTCAAAGGTTTAATGTCTTAAAGGGATAGTAATACTTCGTTTTATCTTTATTTTATTTTGTAGGCATTAAAAAAACATGAAGAACGATATAAGTCTTATCTCTCAAACCTTTATGGTCTGAGAGATATTCACAAGCAAAGTTTCCCCTCCCGCCCCTTTTACCTAGTGTAAGCCATCTCCTCTCAGATGTGGAAAGCAGTCCATAGACCAGACAGATAACAGAAGGGGACAATCTTCTTCCTATGAGAACAATGAAAGCCCTGGCACCCTAGACAAGTTTTTCAGGTTTTTCTCTTATCGTAATTGAATATTGTCCCTCTCTGCAGTCTACCTGGGCACCTCCCTTCTGATCTGGCTGAACAGTGTTACATCAGTAAAAGGGGCGGGAGGGGGATACTTTGTCATTGAATTACTCTTGAACTACAACTCTGACAGAATTTAAATAACACTCTCCAAAGTCCAAATACTATGATTAATTAGAGCTGTTTTTATTATGAAACATTACTATCCCTTTAAGGACCAGAGGTGTATGCAACGATTGCTTCGCATGCAGGGTAGGACAGCTCCTTGAAAAAAGAGGGGGTGCAGAATATGGTTTTGGGGCTCCACCTAAATAAAAATTTACAGGGACAGGCTTGACTACTCAGAGTTGCCCTACAAAAAAAAGTCTCAGAAGACTTTATACCAGTGGTTCTCAAACTTTATCTGCTCAAGGAACCCCTAACATGCAAAGTTTTCAGCCCCCTTCTCCTCCCCAGTTCATCTGCTGGGGCTCTGACGATAGGGCAATATTCACATGATGGTTGCCCTTAAATTAAACCAAATGTAGCAACCTGTTGCCCTCCAACTGTCAATTAATAATAAATGATATCATCCTTAGCTGGCATCTGACCCGCTGAGGATGATGGGAGTTGTACTGCAGCAACAGTTAGAGGTTGCCATCCTTAATATAAAGGAATGGTTATGTCTATGACTTTTACGTTAAAGGGATAGTAATGTTTCATAATAAAAGCAGCTCTAATTAATTATCATAGTATTTGGACTTTGGAGAGTGTTATTTCAATTCTGTCAGAGTTGTAGTTGAAGAGTAATTCATTGACAAAGTATCACCCTCCTGCCCCTTTTACTGATGTAACACTGTTCAGCCAGATCAGAAGGGAGGTGCCCAGGTAGATTGCAGAGATGGACAATCTTCAATTAAGATAAGGGAAAAACCTGAAAAACTTGTCAAGGGGCGCAGGGCTTTCATTGTTCTCATAGGAAGAAGATTGTCCCCTGCTGTTATCTGTCTGGTCTATGAACTGGATTCCACATCTGAGAAGAGATGGCTTACACTAGGTAAAAGGGGCGGGAGGGGAAACTTGTGAATATCTCTCAAACCATAAAGGTTTGAGAGATAAGACTTATATCATTCTTTATGTTTTTTTAATGCTTACAAAATAAAATGAAGATAAAATGAAGTATTACTATCCCTTTAAAGGAAAAGTAACTCATCGTTATGAGAAAAAAGCAAAACGTTATAAGACTTTTGCTGTTGAGGATAACAAGGCTATTCTCACTAATAAGAGAGTTTTCATTCAAGAGTTATAATAGCAACGGCAGTAACAGATGCATGAAACATTCAGTGCCTTTTACAAGCCTATCTGCTGTAATGACTTATGTATTGTCTAGTTTAGTGTCTAAAGACCATGTAGCATTTACCTTATACTGATTTAAATGCATCACAGCTGGCTTATCCTTACACACAATGAGCCTGAAGTGCTGAGGAGGATGGAGCGGAGATACAATAGGTTTAATAAGGGACCAGGTTATAGATATTCATCTCTGGGAACTTGCTGGATTGTTGCTGCATGTGTGTCGTCGCAGGACACAAGGAGCGGGAGAAGCAGTAGAGACAGAGCGTAGAAGAGAACTTGCTCATCTCTATAGTACAGCCAGAGGGGGACAACTGTTTAGTCATCATTTTGGGGACTTTTTTATTTATTTATTTATTTATTTACCTCCAGGTGAGCTATTTCTGGAAGTTCCCAGGTTGGAAATATTCTGACATATATACACTGTCTCGTATGAACTAAAATCATGTCTTCGCCATCACATCTCTGTGAATCTGCTACAAATTCCTTGAGCCCTGCCATGCTTTGACCATGTCTTTGCCAGGTTTATGATTTTGCAGTGTCTACGTTGACAGTGGCTCATCTGCATATTGAAATTCAGCTTAACCCGTTGAGTGCCAGAGGGGTATCCAACACATTGCAAAGCAATATGTTGGATACCCCTCTGGCACTCAAAGGGTTAATGAACCATTGTCATATTCCTGTGCGTGTGTTTATGTTAAAGTGGCACATCACATCATTTTTGCTCCTGAGGAAGTGGAAAACTGCCACGAAACGCGTAGAGCAGATGTGAACTGATGTACAGTATGTGATGTGGTTTTTTTTTAATCTATTTTTAAAGCACTATTTGCAAATAGCGTATTTTTATTATTTTTTCTATCTTTAATGGATTTAATGTTGGATAGCAAAACATTTAGAATAAACTATAGCGCCTTCCATAATTTACCTGTGTTGTGCTCTTACTTACCAACTGTTATTTGTATAAGCTCCGAGTTTCCATAGTTTCAGTATTTTTCAGGCGTAAGGGGACAATGAGACTAACTTAGTGGAGTGATAGTCCCTGCAGAGTGATCTCAAATAGTGCCCCTCTATTATCCGTGATTGAGACAAGCTGAGGATACAGACTGGTGCAGAGTAAAGAATACCGGTCCTGGGGTATATACCAGAAAGCAAATCAACCTTGGAGGCAGAGTAAAAGTCTCAATAATATGTGAGTACTATTTTGAGAGCACAGTGGCGAAGGTGAAGGCAAATTTAACCCCTTATTGACCGGCTGATCGGCACGGCGCGGTCAGTTAAGGACCACGGAGTTTTTTGGGTTTTTTTTTGCTCCGTCCGCTTCCGGACTCACCGAATGGCATGCAGCCGCGGGGGGAGCCTGGAATTCCAAGACGGTCATAGTACATCATGGGTCGTTCAGTCAGATCGACCCTTGATGTACTATGACCGTCAAAGGTCGTTAAGAGGTTAAAGGCATTAATACTACACTCAGAGGGATCTCCTGTGCCATTTTTCCTTTTCTGTTTTTACCGCATCACATCATCACACACAATAAGCTCTGACAGATGCTGATGCTGTCAGACTTCATAGTCCCAACCTCACCAGACCGAGATGGCAAATCTTCCCATAGCTTTTTTTGGAGCCACAGAGGACCATTTGCTGTGTCTTTACTTAGGAGCAGAAGCAGCAGCTGTCCTCCCTTAATGCTCTGAGTGCCATAGGTATGTGTAACACCTTGATCTTCAATGCATTGCACACCCCTGTGGCACTGAAAGGGTTATAACAAATGTGAAGCAGGACAGGGGACACCGAATCCCATCTACTCTACTGGCTAACATGGTTCCACCTTTTCTTCTATCATTCACAGACACTGAGAACCAGCAAAGCAGATGTTCCATGTAACAGCTTCTCTTCCAGTTCTGTCTTTACATGAGCCAGCTGATCAGCTGTTTGAAACCAACAACAAACTATATGCTGGTCTGATGATTCATGGAAACAGAAGATGTGTAAGGCACTCTGTTTACCTTTCAGAGTGCCTCGAGAGTTTCATATCCCTCTAGCAATTAAACAGTTAAGGAGGGCTTTGGCAATCTTGGTGTTGAAGTCTGAGCACATCCGCTCCTCTCCCCCACTTGCTCTCCCTAACACATCAGCAGCATTACGGCAACCCTATACACAGGGAGAGCCAACCCTGGTCCTTCAGCTACCAACAGTGCAGGTCTTCAGGATATCCAGCTGAAGTGAATTAATCACTAGTGCAAAAGTCATGTACTCTAAGTGTATGCAATCATGTTAAGTAGATTAAAGGGATAATAATGTTTCATAATAAAAGCAGCTCCAATTAATCGTCATAGTATTTGGGCCATGGAGAGTGTTATTTCAATACTGTCAGAGTTGTAGTTCAAGAGTAATTGAATGATAAATTATCCCCCTCCCGCCCCTTTTATCTAGTGTAAGACACCTCCCCTCAGATGTGGAATCTGGTCTCTTGACCAAACAGATCACAGTGATTATGCTCACTGAAGATTGTCCCTCTCTGTGATCGATCCGGACGGTCTTGCTGCTCTGAGGTGAGCAGTGTTACATCAGTAAAAGGGGCGGAAGGGTGATACTTTATCATTCAATTACTCTTGAACTACAACTTAGAATTGAAATAACACTCTCCATGGACCAAATACTATGAAGATTAATGGGAGCTGCTTTTTTTGTGAAACACAATTTTTCCTTTAAATTATATAAGACAGTTTAAAGCCCTACATTTCCCTTCACAGTTCTCTTCTCACTTAGATTTTAGCTTTCAGAATTCATAAAGGCAGAAAACTGTTCCAGCATCTACTTACAGCTACAGATTGAACAGAATAACCTTACTGCATCCTAAATTATTTGGAACTAGGCCCAATAGCTGGTTTTGAAATAGCTTGTTTGAATTAACTTTATTTTGTGTTCTGTTTTAAATTAAGCTTAATATAATATTTCATAACTGAATTGTTTTCTCTGCAGATTACATAAAACTGTAACTTTGAATTTTATAGCGAAGTACTTGGTCTAACATCATTCAGTCTCTCTTGGTGCTACTCAGCTTATCCTCGAAGTCTCCAGGATACACAACTTAAAGGTATAGTAACACTTCAAATTTACTAATCCCCGACTTGTACAACTTACAAAAAGAAATTAAATTCCCCAAATCATAAAGGTTTGAGAGAAAATCAGTTTCAAAGTCTGCCCCTCCCTCCCCTTTCCTTGACATCAGCGTCTAGCTGACTGCAGGGGAATCCGATCCTGGGGTCATTCAGCGGCTCTGCAGCAGAGCCAAAATCGTGTTAATGCAGAAAAAAATCCTTCACTGAAATGGTCTTGTTCCTTTGCTTGGTTTCCAAGCACACGTACAAGACCGTTTCAGTTAATGATTTTTTCTTCATTACTGCGATCTCGGCTCTGCTGCAGAGCCATGGGATGGTCATACGACAGACTATCCCTGCAGTCAGATAGAACGCTGATCGCAGGGAAAGGGGAGGGAGGGGGAGACTTTGAAATTGATTTTCTCTCAAACCATAAAGGTTTGAGAGATGTGATTTGGGGCATGTAATTTCTTTTTGTAAGTTGTACAAGTTGGGTATTAGTAAATTTAAAGTATTACTATCTCTTTAAACTTATTGTTTGTCTCGTTTTGTCTCTATTATTTTCTCTGTTTGTTTCAATATATTAACAGTTTCCATTTAACGTCATTTCTTTGCATGTTTAATAATAACAATTTATTGTAACGTTTATCCTGGTTCCATCTTATTTGCAGGCATTTTATATTCTAGTATGTATGGTTGTGCTCTTCTTTTACCTGTTTTATATTTTTCCTAACGCATTGCTTACTGATTTTTCTTTATCTAACATGTATGTACATAGAGCCTCTCTGTTATTGAGAGGGAGAGCGGCACCATCTTAATTACTTTTCTAATAATTGGAAGCACTGTCCCACTCAGGAGCTGCCAATCTTGTTCCCAAAACCTGCTGTTACAGCTTACCTTAGTTTCAGCATCATCTACAGGCGTGAGGCTTCAAGTATGCAGCAGGCCTCTGTTTTATGTGTTTGCTTCCTGTAGTCTCCTCCTACCTACTTCCTCCTACCTACTTCCTCCCTCTGAGCTGTTCCTCCTACCTACTTCCTGTGGAGGGGTTTAAACGGAAGACTGAGTCCTGACTCAGTTGCCCTTGCGTTGTTGTGCTTAGGAGTTCTCTTACCTTGGGCTCTGTGTATGATCTGGCTAGTCTTCCATCCAACCTGGTGCTGACCTGTGGCTCTGTCTGACTACCTGAACTGGCTTGCCTGACTACCCCCTCTGGTGCTGACTTGTGGCTCTGTCTGACTATTCTTTTGCGTATCCCTATTAGTAGACATCCAACCTGGTGCAGACCTGTGGCTGTGGCTGACTACCTAAACTGTGCATGACCTGGCTTGTCTGACTACCCCCTCTGGTGCTGACTTGTGGCTCTGTCTGACTACTCTTATGTTTACTCCCTTTACCTAGCAGACACCCAACCTAGTGCGGACCTGGGGCTCTGGTAGACCAGCTCTGATACTGACTGCAGGCTTGAGTCAGTTATTTACTCCCTCTCTGACTGCAGGCTGAGTCAGAGTTCTCTCCTTACTGACGGCAGGCGTGCGTTGGTACATCTCCTACTTCGGATCAAGATCCTGTGTTCCTGTTCCTGACCCAGTATCACGGTTCCCGTGCTACACTGTCAATCAGGGATGTGCTATCTGTGCATTGGAGGATGCTGATTGGCCCGTCCAGGATGTGCCTTTATACTCTGGGGCTTGGGCACTTGTGAGTTGCCCTTTCGTGGTGTTCCAGTATCTGCGCCTTGTTGCTGTGTTCCAGTTCTCCAGTGTACCGACCCGGCTTGTCTGACTCTTCTGTTGATCCTGCTCCGTGTATGACCTGGCTCTGGCTGACGACCCTGCTCCGTGATTGATCCGGTTCTGGCTGATGATCCCGCTCCGTGTATGACCCGGCTCTGGCTGGCGACCCTGCTCCGTGATTGATCCGATTCTGGCTGATGATCCTGCTCCGTGTACGACCCGGCTCCGGTAGACGACCCTGCTCCGTGATTGATCCTGTTCTTCGGCTGCTGTTCCTGCTGTGCTCCGGTTCCGGTTATCGCCTGTTCCAGTCTGCTGTTCCGGTGTACCTGCACGGCCCGGTCGGGTCCGCGACATTCTGATCACTTGGTGTCACGCTATTACTCTCACTACTCTAGCTGAGATTAAGGTTGCTTTGCCATTCCTAGTACGTTGCGGTGTTCCGGTACAGAACCTGTTAACTCCTGCAGTACTTCGTAGTCTCAGTCTTGTGCCTCAGTTCTTGCCAAGCATACACTTATCAGTTAAGAGCCACTCCTTCTGTACCTCTGATACGCTTCATTACTATCTGCAGAGCGTTGCCGGTCCGGTGTTCGGTGTGCACCGGGACCGCACCTGTGGGCATTGCTATCCATTCGCTCTTGCTGGGAAAGTTCCGTACGGCACCAGAGGGGTGTCCTGGCTCCGGCCTACCGATGTACAGAGGTTACGCTATCCATCTGCACTATCCAGTGCTTGGCTCTCAGTGCTTGTGCATTCGATACCACTATTTGACATCCAAGAGGTGTCAGGGCACTATCCATTGGGTACATGCAGAGTTAACTTCCATTCTCAGTTAAGGGCGGCTCCGGTTCTTGTACTTCAGTTTGGCAATAGCACTTCTTCATATCCCACGGTGGTGGTATTTACTCAGCTCTGGCACTTGTGCCTTCCGTTTCTATTTGAGAGTAAACCTAGTACAGACATCTTGCTCCAGCTTTGTGATTCAAGAACTGTGTTCCAGAGACTGCTACTTAGTTCCAGCTTTGTGATTCAAGAACTGTGTTCCAGAGACTGCTACTTAGTTCCAGCTTTGTGATTCAAGAACTATTACCCAGAGACTGCTATATATCCTGGGCTTGGCCAAACTAGGACTGAGTTCTCCTCTTGCACTTGTTAACCCTTCGGGGTCATTTACTGTCTATCCATTGTCCAGTAGTATTTGCTGTATTGCATTCACTCTGTTCATGTTTGCTATTTCTGCTATTCCTGTACTGGCCCCTAGGGGCATTGTATTACTCCTTAATTCAATAAACTGTGTTTTTACTTTACATCCTGGTCTGAGTGTCAGAAAACCGTTACAGTACGAAAGGGCCATGACCTCAGACGGGAAAAGTGACAGTAATACACAGAACCTCCACTGGAGGATGGATGTTCACGAGCAACTTCTAGATTAATTGGCTTTGGCCATGCAAACCTTGCTTGAGCGTACGGTACATCTCGAGAAACCGAATCAAAGTCCGGTGGTCCCCCCAGTCATGACACCGGACAATGCCACTGGGCAATTGCTGGCTCCCTCCAGAAGTCTCACGGCGGCGGCGCCGTTACCACTCAGATACGGTGGCGAACCCACACTGTGCAGAGGTTTCCTTAACCAACTTGAGATATTCTTAGAACTCACACCCTATGCTTTTCCGAATGACCGTAGCAAAGTGGGGTTCATGATATCTCTGTTAACTGGTAAAGCGCTGGCATGGGCTAATCCTTTATGGGAGCAGGCCAAACCCTGCACTCTGAATTTTAACGAATTTGTCAGACAGTTTCACAGAGTGTTTGAGACACCAGGGCAAGCCACCTCGGCAGCTAAGAAATTAATGGTAATACAGATGGGCGATTGCACTGTGGCCGACTATGCGATAGAATTTCGTATTTTAGCTGCAGAAGTGGCCTGGAATAATGAGGCACTCCTGGCAGCCTTTTCACAAGGTCTATCCGACTCCATCAAGGATGAGATTGCTGCCAGGGAGGTCCCCACTGACCTAGATGAGTACATAGATTATGTGATACTCATTGACACCCGAATGCGCGAGAGGCGCTTGGCTAAAAGGGCTAGCTCCAAGACCCATGGGCACGAGAGGTCTTTTAACCCACCCTCACCTCCCATTCCTCCTGATGGGGTACCCGAAACAGGGGAGCCCATGCAGATTGGATATACTAGGTTGTCAAAGAAGAGGGCTTTTCGCAAAAAACAAGGGTTATGTTTATATTGTGGTAAGAATGGGCACCTACTACGCACATGTCCGGTACGTCCGGGAAACGCACGCACCTAGGGTACCTTGGGGGACAGGCCCTAGGTGGTGTACAGTCGTCCTCAGATCCTTGTTCCACGAAACCCACCATACCGGTGAGTTTTCTTCTGGGTGATCAAGTTGTGGAGGTACTAGCCCTGGTAGATTCTGGCGCAGCAGGCTATTTCATGGACCAGGCATTCGCTGAAAGACACAATATTCCGTTGTCTAAAAGAGATACTCCGCTAGCCATTGAGGCTATTGATGGCAGACCCCTAGAACCAGCACTTATCACCATGGAGACTACTCTCATCCCTATGGCTACTGGGGTTCTCCACAAAGAGGGGGTACGTTTCCAAATTATACATTCACCTCACCATGCGGTCATTCTGGGGTACCCTTGGTTGTCGCTGCACAATCCCCAGTTTGACTGGCAAAGATGTGAAATTGAGTCTTGTCTGAGTACTGCACTAGTCACTGTTTATCTCACCCAGTCAAGATTATGTGTACCTCTCCTTCTGTGCCAGCTGAATACAGCAAGTTCAGTGACGTATTCAGTAAGGGTGAGGCTAGCGCATTGTCGCAGCATCGACCATATGACTGCGCTATTGATTTGCCCCCGGGAGTTGTGCCACCAAGGGGTAGGACCTACCCATTGTCCGGGGAGGAGACTAGGGCCATGGAGGAATACATCGAGGATGCCCTCAGGCGAGGGATTATTCGTAAATCATCCTCTCCGGCAGGTGCAGGGTTCTTTTTTGTGAAAAAGAGAAGTGGCGAATTACGACCGTGTATTGACTACCGTGGACTCAATAAGTTGATTGCCAAGAATGCTTACCCCATTCCGCTCATCACAGAATTATTTGACAGGTTGAAAGGCTCCTCTATCTTCATGAAACTCGATCTTCGTGCCGCCTACAACCTAATAAGGATAAGGGCTGGTGATGAGTGGAAGACGGCATTCAATACTAGGTCAGGCCACTACGAATATCTGGTTATGCCATTTGGGTTATGTAATGCACCTGCCGTATTTCAAGAGTTCATAAATGATATCCTCCGTGACATGCTACAGTCTTGTGTGGTGGTGTACTTGGACGATATATTGATCCATTCTGCTAATTTAACCCAGCACATCCAGGATGTTTCGGAAGTATTGATGCGATTACGCAAGAACAAATTGTTCTGCAAACTAGAAAAATGTGAATTTCATCTCTCCCAAGTACCATTCTTGGGTTTTGTGATATCCAATGATGGCATAGCAATGGACCAAGAGAAGTTGGCAGCGGTTCTACAATGGCCACGACCCAAGGGGTTAAAAGCTATCCAAAGGTTCTTGGGCTTTGCCAACTATTATAGAAAGTTTATTCAGAACTTTTCTACCATCACAAAACCTCTCTCTGACCTTACACATAAGGGGGCAAATCCCTCTCAATGGTCCCAGGCAGCTGAAATAGCCTTTGAAACCCTAAAAAAGGCATTTGCATCCGCTCCTATACTGTCCCACCCTAATCCCACCCTGCCGTTTACTCTAGAGGTTGATGCCTCCGAGGTTGGGGTAGGGGCAGTTCTCTCCCAACGCCCCAAGGAGGGGGGTAACCTGAGGCCGTGTGGGTTCTTCTCAAAAAAACTATCTAATGCCCAAAGCCATTACGAAATTGGTGATAGGGAACTGTTGGCTATCATCTTGGCATTAAACGAATGGCGACATCTTCTGGAGGGCACTAGAGCACCAGTGTTGATCCTCACAGACCATAAAAACTTGATTTACCTATCCGAGGCAAAACGATTGTCTTCTCGCCAGGCTCGATGGGCTCTATTTCTGTCCAGATTTAATTTCATAGTCTCGTACTTGCCTGGGTCCAAAAATATTAAGGCGGATGCTCTTTCTAGACAATTCTGCACGGACATTGAGAGGGATGAGGCCCCGGTCCCCATAATTCAGCCAGACAGAATTCTGGCTACTATTCGTACCAGCATCACCTCGCCACTGGGAGAGCAAATATTGGCATCACAAACTCGGGCACCTCCTGAAACCCCAGTTGCCAGGTGTTTTGTGAACGAACCTTTTCGTACCCAATTACTTGAGACCTACCACTCATCTAAGGCAGCTGGGCACATCGGCAGAGATCAGTTGGCATGGTCACTATCACGAACATTCTGGTGGCCCTCCCTGAAAGCTGACTGCTCTGCATTCACTGCTGCTTGCGCCATCTGTGCCCGTGCCAAAACTCCCAGACATCTCCCAGTAGGCTTGCTCCAACCAGTGCCTAATGGTGATCGTCCTTGGTCCCATATTTCAATTGATTTTTTGGGAGAGCTGCCGAGTTCCAAGGGCTATACGTTTATCTTGATGGTGGTAGATAGATTCTCAAAGATGGCTCATTTCGTGCCCCTCTCTGGCCTTCCCTCGGCCCAGGAATTGGCATCAATTTTTGCCAGAGAAGTATTCCGCTTGCATGGGGTGCCCAGAGTAATTGTGTCTGACCGGGGGAGTCAATTCGTGTCGAGATTCTGGAGGGCATTCTGTGGCCAGATGGGCATTCAATTATCCTTCTCCTCCGCCTACCATCCCCAGACCAACGGGGCCGCTGAGCATGCCAATCAGGGACTGGAGCAGTTTTTACGCTGCTTTGTGACTGATCATCATGATAACTGGGCTGACCTGTTGCCGTGGGCAGAGTTTGCCAGGAACTGCGCGGTTAATTCATCATCTGGGAGCTCTCCATTCTTTGTTAATTATGGGTTCCAGCCCTGTCTACTCCCAGAATCATTTCAGTCCCAGCAGATTCCGGCTCTGGATGAGCACATGGAGCAGCTCCGCTCCACTTGGGCACAGGTACAAAGGTCCCTCAGTCAGTCCTTCTACAGACATCAGCGGCATGCCAATCGCAGACGGCTGCCAGCGGTCTCCTTCCAGGTTGGGGATAGGGTATGGCTCTCCTCCAAGAATCTCAACCTGCAGGTGCCCTAGAACAAACTGGCTCCCCGGTTCATTGGGCCATTCAAGATTATACGCAAGATCAATCCTGTGGCATACGCTTTGGAACTTCCTAATACTATGCGTATTCACAATGTGTTCCATGTGTCACTATTAAAGCCCTTGGTTTGCAATCGTTATACTACCACTCCGGTGGTTCCTGGGCCGGTGGATGTGCAGGGCCAAGAGGAATACGAAGTTCAGAGCATTATTGACTCAAGGAGATTTAGAGGCAAGTTGCAATATTTGGTCCATTGGAAGGGATATGGGCCTGAGGAGCGCTCTTGGGTCGACCACAAAGACCTTCATGCTCCACGGTTGTTGCGCAACTTTCACTCTAAATACCCTCAGAAACCAAGACCCACCGGCAGGGGAGGGGGTCTTTGAGAGGGGGGTACTATCACGGTTCCCGTGCTACACTGTCAATCAGGGATGTGCTATCTGTGCATTGGAGGATGCTGATTGGCCCGCCCAGGATGTACCTTGGGCACTTGTGAGTTGCCCTTTCGTGGTGTTCCAGTATCTGCGCCTTGTTGCTGTGTTCCAGTTCTCCAGTGTACCGACCCGGCTTGTCTGACTCTTCTGTTGATCCTGCTCCGTGTATGACCCGGCTCTGGCTGACGACCCTGCTCCGTGATTGATCCGGTTCTGGCTGATGATCCCGCTCCGTGTATGACCCGGCTCTGGCTGACGACCCTGCTCCGTGATTGATCCGATTCTGGCTGATGATCCTGCTCCGTGTACGACCCGGCTCCGGTAGACGACCCTGCTCCGTGATTGATCCTGTTCTTCGGCTGCTGTTCCTGCTGTGCTCCGGTTCCGGTTATCGCCTGTTCCAGTCTGCTGTTCCGGTGTACCTGCACGGCCCGGTCGCGTCCGTGACATTCTGATCACTTGGTGTCACGCTATTACTCTCACTACTCTAGCTGAGATTAAGGTTGCTTTGCCATTCCTAGTACGCTGCGGTGTTCCGGTACAGAACCTGTTAACTCCTGCAGTACTTCGTAGTCTCAGTCTTGTGCCTCAGTTCTTGCCAAGCATACACTTATCAGTTAAGAGCCACTCCTTCTGTACCTCTGATACGCTTCATTACTATCTGCAGAGCGTTGCCGGTCCGGTGTTCGGTGTGCACCGGGACCGCGCCTGTGGGCATTGCTATCCGTTCGCTCTTGCTGGGAAAGTTCCGTACGGCACCGGAGGGGTGTCCTGGCTCCGGCCTACCGATGTACAGAGGTTACGCTATCCATCTACACTATCCAGTGCTTGGCTCTCAGTGCTTGTGCATTCGATACCACTATTTGACATCCAAGAGGTGTCAGGGACTATCCATTGGGTACATGCAGAGTTAACTTCCATTCTCAGTTAAGGGCGGCTCCGGTTCTTGTACTTCAGTTTGGCAATAGCACTTCTTCATATCCCACGGTGGTGGTATTTACTCAGCTCTGGCACTTGTGCCTTCCATTTCTATTTGAGAGTAAACCTAGTACAGACACCTTGCTCCAGCTTTGTGATTCAAGAACTGTGTTCCAGAGACTGCTACTTAGTTCCAGCTTTGTGATTCAAGAACTATTACCCAGAGACTGCTATATATCCTGGGCTTGGCCAAACTAGGACTGAGTTCTCCTCTTGCACTTGTTAACCCTTTGGGGTCATTTACTGTCTATCCATTGTCCAGTAGTATTTGCTGTATTGCATTCACTCTGTTCATGTTTGCTATTTCTGCTATTCCTGTACTGGCCCCTAGGGGCATTGTATTACTCCTTAATTCAATAAACTGTGTTTTTACTTTACATCCTGGTCTGAGTGTCAGAAAACCGTTACACCCAGTTCCTACTCCTGTTCTGTTCCTGATTCCGGTAGAGACTACCAGTGGCTGGGGCCTAGTCTCTAGCATTGTGGTCAAGCTTGGCAGCCTATTATTTCTGATAACTGTGCTCGCTGGCTTGTAACCCTCTGTTTGTTTCTTTGT
The DNA here is from genome assembly GCA_037306005.1 of Rhinophrynus dorsalis. NCBI lineage: Eukaryota > Metazoa > Chordata > Amphibia > Anura > Rhinophrynidae > Rhinophrynus > Rhinophrynus dorsalis. Next base: position 40,246,742 of record CM074720.1, read on the forward strand.
ATATATTTGCCTACTTCCTTTTGTATATATTTGCCTACCACTACTATTAATAAATTGCATTTAACTATACCGTACTGACTCCTGAACTTCTCTGGGAACCGTGACACCTGCCCCATCACATACACCTAACGCACAAGCATTGGGATAGCTGGATCGGGAGGTGGGTGGAGAAATGAAGACACATGGCAGTTCTATAGAGAGGAGCGGTACAGACAATACCGCACTGACATTACTGATAATTTTATAATTAGCTCTTACTGTTATAGTAGTGGGATTTCAAAAAATGATTTGAAAAACTTAGAGACAGTTTTAGTAGATGGACCTAATAGGATAAAGTTTATTGGGGGTAAAAGTTCCAATGTAACAAATACAAACTTTTCATAATAAAAGAAGCTCTAATTAATCATCATAGTATTTGGAGTTTGGAGAGTGTTATATTAATACTGTCAGAGTTGTAGTACAAGAGTAATTCAATGACAAAGTATCCCCCTCCCGCCCCTTTTACTGATGTAACACTGTTCAGCCAGATCAGAAGGGAGGTGCCCAGGTAGACTGCAGAGAGGGACAATCTTCAATTAAGATAAGGGAAAAACCTGAAAAACTTGTCAAGGGGGGCAGGGCTTTCATTGTTCTCATAGGAAGAAGATTGTCCCCTTCTGTTATCTGTCTGGTCTATGGACTGGATTCCACATCTGAGAAGAGATGGCTTACACTAGGTAAAAGGGGCGGGAGAGGAAACTTTGCTTGTGAATATCTCTCAAACCATAAAGGTTTGAGAGATAAGACTTATATCGTTCTTCATGTTTTTTAATGCCTACAAAATAAAATAAAGATAAAACAAAGTATTACTATCCCTTTAAATGTTTTAGTTTTCATTAGGTTGCATTCAGGGAACAATACTCGGAACTTAGCATAACAAGACATAAGTATGGTATCATAGAAACAGAAAATGGACATTGTACTTGAACTCAACTTACAGACATATCGATGCATATGAAGACACTTGTTCCATAATGATCGATGCTTAGGACATCCCTTTTATTAAACTTAACAAAACATTAGTGACATCAAGTATTTGAATATAAGTAAAAGGTGTTACAGTGTTAGTCGTAGAAAAAGCAGGCGATGTGTAGAGTAAAAGTGATACCTTTATTGGCTAAGTGGCTCTAGGATGCAAGATGTCAAGACAGTGTAGGTCTCTTCTGTGCGCATACTTAAAATGAAGCTTCATCCTGACCTAAAGTCTCTTGACATCTTGCATCCGTGAGCCACTTACGTAACCAATAAAGTTACTACTTATACTATACCAAGTCTTCTGCACGTATTTAAAATAAGAAGTTTACTGAATTGATACTGATGGCACAAGGAAAAATAATTTAGAACATAATGGTATTACCTTGTATACACATCTAACTTTTTAGAACCAGAGATTTGATTGGAGGAGAAATGGCAGGAGGGGAGGGTGAAAATGGAGAAAATTCCCATATCTCCTCCTTACAGCTACCATGGTCACGTGCCAGCCTTCTTCTTTGAATAATATAGATGATATATATGTGAACGGAGTGTGTATGTGTGAGTGTCATGGGTTTGTAAGAACACTCAGTCAAATCAGGTAAGGTTAAGATCAGCTTTATTGAAAATAAATAATCAGCAAGGAAAGATCACCCTACTCAGGCCCAGATAAGGACAGTACCGTGGTACTTTCCAAATCTGTCACAGGTGAGGATGAACAGAATTAATATGCAAAAACAATACAACAGGAACGAATAGGCTTGATCCGTAGGCTGGATACTGGACCAGAGAGACCACAACAGTACCAAACCACGGAGAGGCACACAGAGGATTGCGTCAGGTAACTGCAGGGCAAATCCCTAGAATGCTAGGGAGTATGGAGGCAACACACAATAGGACACTGGCAAGTGACTAGATCCAGGGCTGGTACAAGGATTTTTGTATACACAGGCAAAGGTGCATTTTGATGCCTCCCCCAACCCGGACATAATCCCCTGCCCCCCCCCTGACCTTGCCACAATCCCCTGCCCCCGCATTCACCTTCACACTCTCCCCACCTCCACATTGCCCCTTCCACAATGCTCCCTTCATCTCCACAATGCCCCCTTATCTCCACATTGCCCCTTCCACAATGCTCCCTTCATCTCCACATTGCCCCCTTCATCTCCACATTGCCCCTTCCACAATGCTCCCTTCATTTCCACATTGACCTTCATCTCCACAATGCCCCTTCATCTCCACAATGCCCCCTTATCTCCACAATGCCCCCTTATCTCCACATTGTCCCTTCCACAATGCTCCCTTCATTTCCACATTGCCCCTTCATCTCCACATTGCCCCCTTCATCTCCACGTTGCCCCTTCAACAATGCCCCCTTATCTCCACATTGCCCCTTCCACAATGCTCCCTTCCACAATGCTCCCTTCATCTCCACACTGACCATTCATCTCCACAATGCCCCCTTATCTCCACATTGACCCTTCCATAATGCCCCTTCATCTCCACATTGCCCCTTCATCCCCTACCTTGAGTCCCTGGTAGTCTAGCGGCGTGCCATAACTTAGAGCTCTGTGCCTCCTTCGGTCCAGAGCTGAAGCTCCCGTGCGCTGCTCTCAGTAATGCAGAGCACTGGGAGATGATGTCATCTCCCAGCGCTCTGTATTACTACAGAGCCTGGGTATCTCTGCGGTGTGTCACACAGACGCTGCGAGAGAGCGCTTGGTTGTGTAAATCAGCGCTCCCTCGCGGCAGATATATATATATATATATATATATATATATATATATTAAAAAAAATCCCAGCTTGCCCCTTTTCGGCGCCCCTCCATTGCGGCGCCCTAAGGCAGCTGCCTGTTCTGCCTTAATGGTAGCACCGGCCCTGACTAGATCCCTAGAACTCTAGGGAGTATGGTAGGCAACTCACAGAGAGGATACTGACAAGTGACCAGATCCCTAGAACGCTAGTGAGAATTGTAGGCAACACGCAGATAGAAAAAACAACTTGGAAAGTTTTTAAGCGGCTCTGGAGTTACCGAAATCTTTTGTAGTTCAACTAAAGTGTCCATTCAAACGGATGACGAGAAACATGTGCCAGGCAATACAATAACCCTCCCAGGTCATAATAATTCAGCACCACACCAGACAATTTACCGCACAATGTAAAGTGCACCCGTGATAGTTAAAAACATAAAACTTTTATTTTTTTATTTCATGATTAAGCGGTAACACGCGAAACGCGTTGATGTTTAAACCCTCTGGATAGCTGAGGTGATCGTGTAGTCACAGATATGGATAAGTATTTGTTTTACTTTTGAAAATAAAAGTTTTATGTTTTTTATGTTTTTTTTACATTGTGCGGTAAATTGTCTGGTGGAGTCCAGCACACAGATAGGTCACTGGCAAGTGACCAGGTCCCTAGAAAGCTAGGGATAGTGGAGGCAACACAGGCAGGACACTGGCAAGTGACCGGGTCCCTAGAACACTAGAGATAATGGAAGCAACACAGATAGGACACTGGCAGGTGACCGAGTCCCTAGAACGCTAGGGATAGTGGAGGAAACACCCCGAACGGATAATGGCAGGTGACCGGATCCCTAGCACGCTAGGGAATGGCAGAAATGGTAACTACTCACAACTTAGTCTCCCAGGTAACCTAGGGAGTGACAGGAAAGCAGGCGCTGTAGCAGAAGTCGCTGAGTAAGGAAAGCAAGAGTAACGGAGCTCAAGGTACGTACACAGAAGGGTCAGAAGCCAGAATGCCAGTTCGGTACACACGGAGGTAGTCAGCCAGTCCTAGTCAGCAACGGGAAGCAATAACACAGGAGCAACAGAAGCAAAGTCAGGCAAGCTGCGTCATACACGGAGCAGGAACATGCAGCAACTCAAACGCTAGGTACAGGTACACCACAAAAGGGCGCCAAAAGAATGACAGGACCCGGTATAAAAAGGCTAGCCCTGGGTGGAGCCAGAACCCAATGGCCAATAAGAATCGTGCACAGTGAAACCCGGAAGTAGCAATGTCTCCCTGCAGCTAAGATCACGGACACCGTGATAATGAGTGTGTATATGAGTGTGTTTGTGAGTGGAGTGTGTGTGTGTGTGTGAGTGAGAGAAGAGTGTCAGAGTGTGAATATGTGTGTAAGAAGAGTGTCAGAGAGTGTGAATATGTATGTGTGTGAGAAGAATGTCAGAGTGTGTGTGTGTGTGTATGTGTGTGAGAGAGAGAAAGAAGAGTGTCAGTGTGTGTGTGTGTGTGTTTGTGTGTGTGTGTGTGTGTGTGTGAGAGATATATAAGAGTGTCAGTGTGTGTGAGAGAGATAGAAGAATGTCAGTGTGTGTGTGTGTGTGTGTGTGTGAAGAGTGTCAGTGTGTGTGTGTGTGTGTGAAGAGTGTCAGTGTGTGTGTGTGTGTGTCTGTGAGGAGTGTCTGTGTGTTTGTGTGTGAGAGAGATAGAAGAGTGTCAGTGTGTGTCAGTGTGCATGTGTGAGGAGTGTCAGTGTACACGAGTGGAATGTGAGTGTGTGTGTGTGTGAGTGGAATGCATGTTTGAGTGATGTGTGTGTATGAATCAAGTGTGAGTGGAGTGTGTGTGTGAGTGGAATGCGGAAGTGTGAGTGTTTAGAGTGTGACTGTTTCTGAGCAGAGTGTGTGTCAGAGCCTGCTTTCTCCCCTCCACTCCTAATTTCTCACCCCCCATTCCTCCTTTTCCCCCACCTTTCTCTCCTATATGCCCTTTTTCTCCCTTTGCAAAGTATTTCTCACCCAGAATCCATCTTTTCCCACTCCTTGTCTCCTTTCTTCCCTCAATGCCTCCTTTCAACCCTTAATCCCTTAAGGACCACAGGGTTGTGTAGTGCATTGTTTTTCAATGCGTTGCCCATCCCTCTGTTCCTTAAGGGGTTAATATGGGTCACTAGTTTGCAAGTTCTGGTGTGTCAAGTGGGTCCCCAGGTCGCAAGTGATTGGAGGTCTCTCTCACATCCAAGCAGTTAAATTGTTCAATGTTTCACCATTTTGTTTGAGATTTTTTTTATTTCCTCTTTTGGGTATCGGAGAACGGCTTTTGGGAGAATAAAGGGGTCTTTATAGTTCTGAAAAAGCTATTTGGCAGGAAAGCATCTGAACAAGTTGTTCCTTTGTAGCATTTAAAGCAATCAGGCCACATGCAGATGGAGAGAAAGGAGACACTTCAGTGCATGCCAATGACACGATATTCCAGCACTATGCTAAACACAGGAGCACTGAATTAACACTTTTACTGCCAGTGAGGACAACCTGCCGCTTACTAGGAGGTAGGGAAACCAGTCACATGGAATGATCAATTAGGACCTTATAAATAGCAAACTATTCACCAAGCTGTTGCCAAGCAACATTGCAACATTTAATATTGTGGTCTTTAAAGGGATAGCAATACTTAAAATGTAAAAAAATATATGTTGTAGGGTTTATCCCCCTGAGTAAAACAAGAGTACTCCCACTGCTGAAAGGTGTATTCAAAAGTTATTACAGCTCAAAGTTGAATTTTTTAGGTGCAATATCACAGTGGCCTACAATTGTACAGTGGAGCTGTTGCTACACCATCCTATGGAGATTTATGGTCTACGGACCAGAGCTGTCCATAGGATGGTGTAGCAACAGCACCACTGTACAATTTCTGGCCACTGTGATACTGCACCTAAAAAATTCAACTTTGAGCTGTAATAAGTTTTGAATAAAACACCTTTCAGCAGTGAGAGCTCTCTTTGTTTACTCAGGGGGACAAACACTACAATATATATTTTTTTACATATTAAGTATTACTATCCTTTCAATAAAATAAAATATGAGCATCCCCCACACCTTCAGCAGCGTACCCCGTGCCATCAGTGATATAAACACAAGCCCACTGCCCCCCCCCATGTCAGGAGGGGGGGGGTCCTGATAAGAATAGAAAAGTTCTCCATATATGTGAGAGTAATAGCTCCATCACTGTGTCCCAGTTTGAACTGCTATAACTTTTGAATAAAGCAACTGCCAGCAGTGTAATGCCCTTGTATTACTCAGCCCTACAATTTATGTTTTTCATAAGATTTGCTTACTGAGCCATTAAAATAGGCAAGTATCCTTCATACAGCAGTCTGGTACATCTATTTGTATACTTTTATTTCATAGCATCTGCAGTTTACTGATCCCTATTCAGATTTGTAATTATTCCTCATAGTAGACATCAGGCTTCACCAGTCTCGATGAGATTATCTGTAGATAAAAGCCTCACCCACATCGAGCAGAACCATGTAAGTAAGTATTTCGATATACTTAAATCCACCCCCGTCTAGCATCTAGCAGTATTGTCGTGAAGCTCAACTTCCCTATATGAATGACATTTAATTATAGTCCATGACATTTGAAGGAAAACTAGGTTGAAGGGTTTTTTCTAATTTTGCTTTATTAATTTTTCAGACAAGCCGTACATTTTTTATGAAAGCAGTTTAAACCAGAGGTATCCAAAAAAAATTCCAACTCATTTAACTGTGTCTTTTAACCCTTGAATGCTAGTTTTCCAGTGCATTGTGAAGCATTCAAGGGGGATAAAAAGACCCATTTAAATCAATGGGAGCTTTTGTTTCTCCTACGATAAACAAAAGCGGCTCAAAGACACATTGGGGGAGATTCACTAAGTGGTGATAAAGAGGTGATGAAATGGGCAGCACTAAGACTAGGTTGTCCAAGTTCAGTCCTCAAGGGCCACCAAAAGGCCAAGATGTAAGGATTTCCCTGATTAAGCACAGGTGAGTTAATCAGTGGATCATTCATTGTGACTGACCCACCTGTGCTTAATCAGGGAAATCCTTACACCCTGGCCTTTTGGTGGCCCTTGAGGCCTAAACTTAAGACAGCCCTGCACTAAGATCTCCAAAGCTGAAGAAATCATAATGCATGAGGTCTACAGAATAACATAGGAAGTTGAGAAGTGATATCACTGGAGAAGTCAGATCTACTTTATCACTACTTAGTGAATCTACTACCCCCTGGTTTCTTCAATGGCCTCCAATTAGGGCCAAAATATATATATACACACACATAGCTGGTGAGGCTGAAAAAAGACATGAGTCCATCAACTCCAGCCCCTGCTGATCCAGAGGAAGCCATTTCCAATTTAGCCCCAAGTGGGTAAAAACAAAAAATACTTCCTGACTCCAAATGGCAGTCAGCTAGTTACCTGGATCAACAACCTATCTGCATTGAAACCATTTGTCATAATTCTGAATACTGTTCTGTGCTAGAAAGGTATCCATTACTTTTTTGAAAACAGTTACAGTATCTGCAAACACAACATCCCGAGGCAAAGGATTCCATAGCTTTACCGCCCTTACTGTAAAAAACAAACAAACAAACAAACAAAAACCCCTGTCTTTGTTTAAGTTTAAAGCACCTTTCCTCTAGTCTTAATGGATGACCTGTCATTCTTAGCTTAGCTGTTTGCATAAATAATTCATTAGATAGTTCTTTGTATTGACCTTGAAAGTATTTGTAAATGGTAATCATATCACCGCTTTGATGGCTCTTCTCTAATGTAAACAAACCCAGTCTGGCTAGTCTCTCTTTGTAACTCAGATCCTCCAATCCCTTTATCAGTTTTGTTGCACGTCTCTGTACTCTTTCCAGTTCAATAATGTAATTTTTAAGAACTGGTGCCCAAAACTGTATTCCATGTTATAGATGAGGCCGTACCAAGGAGTTATACAAAGGTAGAATTATATTAGCATCCTGTGCATCTATGCCTCTTTTTTGTGCAGGATAGTACCCTGTTTGCTCTTTTAGCATCAGAGTGACTCTGCGCATGGTTGTGAAGTCTATTGTCTATCAGTATTCCTAAATTTTTCTCTGATGAGGATACCCCAAGTTGTTTCCCATTTGGTGTATATGTAGCATGTTTGCTTCTAATGTCCAAATGCATAACCTAAAACATCCAGCTCTGTATGTATTTCCTTGCACAGCTTAGTGTCATCAGCAAAGACTGAGACGTTACTTCTGATTTCTACTTCTAGATCATTAATAAACAAATTAAAAAGCATCGGACCCAGGACTGCACCCTGTGGCACCCCACTTACAACTTTAGACCATGTTACATATATATATATATATATATATATATATATATATATATATATATATATATATATATATTTATTTAAAGCCCCTAAGAGCTCAAAATAGAGACCTCCATATAATCAACATGTGCAAATAAGGGTTTCTCCAAGACACTGATAAATACAAAGCATAAAAATTTGCACAAATGCCAATGAAGTAAAATCATGTAAAAAGCTTTATTAAGAAAAAAATTAGAAGTGTTTATCTGACAAGTAAGCATCTGTGATGCGAAACGTGTTGATTGCTGCTGACCTCAACATCTGCTAGTTGCACCCCTCTATCTACATGTGACACTAGTTGCCTTAAGGTAAGTAATTTTATTTTTTTCTTAAGAAAACTTTATACGTGAGTTTACTTCATTGGCATTTATGCCAATTTATGGGCTCTTGAACTTTTATTTCTCCCCATGCTGTAGTGATTCACCACTAAAATGCTCCAGTTTAATTTCTATACTTTCACCCCAGTGAGCCAAATGCACCGCAGTAGAAAAATTAAGTTTCAGTGAGGTGCAGGGAATTTTAACCCACTGAAACCTAAATAGGTCTCCAATGTACTGCAAAACAATGTATTGGAGACCTCACTTCTACAGTATTCAAGGAATTAAAACTCTAATTTAAATCAGATTTTTTTTACTTGTAGTGCAGTTGGTCTGCCCCACAACTGAACCACATTTGACTTTACACATGCCTAAGATGATACCCCTATAAATACAGGACAGAAAATAGTGTAGAAATTTGTCTTGTGACGTCAGTCCTGCAAAACACAAATTTCATACACATCCTGAACAGATCACAACAAGGGACAATCTTCTTTCCATCAATATAAGGAAAACTCTGCCCTCACCTTGACGAAGGAGGGCAGGTTTTTCCTTATACTGACAGAAGATTGTCCCTTGTCACTATCTATCCGGACTGGCTTGCTGATATGCAGTGAAGAAGAATGACATTGGTAAAAGGGGCGGGAGGGGGAAACTTTATAATCTAATTACTCCTCAGCTAGACTGATCTGCACAGTGGCAACGGTGGAGAGCATATTACTAAATGTAAGGAATGATATAAGCTTTACTCATGCTGACGCATTACTATCCCTTTAAAAGGAATATGTTTAACCATTTGACTGTCATAGAGGTGTGAAACATATTGCAGACCTTGCATTACACAACTAACTGCCAGTCAAAGGTTTTACAGAGGGGGTGGGGTAGCAAATGGAGCTGCAGGATCATTTAACTTGCTCTTCTTTAACCCTTTCAGAGCCAGAAGGGTGCCCAGCACATTGAGCTCTACTCTTGCACTCAAAGGGTCAATATAGTGTTTGATGTCCTTCTTCCCCTTGCCCCTCCCTCCGTCTCCCCCACGGCATCTTAATTCCCAATATAATCCCTTTACTTGTCTCCACCCCACTGGCCCTCTCTGTTCATCTTTGCCTCCCCCCCTTTACCCTCCTCTTCCCTTCCCCTTTTGCATCTTTTCCCTATATGAAATATAGCAACACTATGGTTACCGCAGAGTTTACAGTTCAAGGATTACCCACTAGCATTCATAGAACTGTAAACTCTGTGGCATCACTAGTGTAGCTCAATTGATTTGTAAGCTCTGTGTTATCACTAGTGTAGCTCAATTGATTTGTAAGCTCTGTGGTATCACTAGTGTAGCTCCATTTCAGCTCTAAGTTCTGTGGTATCACTAGTATAGCTCAATTTGGATTGCAAGCTCTGTGGTATCTCAAAAATAATTAGGTTGCATATTAAAAATAATTCAAAGTTAATTGGATTGTCATATTACCTTTTAAGTAGGTGCTACGTGAGAAAAAGCATATTCTAAGGCAACAGTACTCAAAATGCACATCTGTGTATATGTTCCTTACTAAAAAAAGGGGGATTAGACTTGGATAGTGGGCTGGAGCAATAGCAAAAATGGGCCACTTAACTGTACTTGCCCACCAGGCCAAAAGCCCAGAGGTGTGGCCATCATGGATGCAGAAAGGGATCGCTTGTCATATAATAAATAATTATACGTAATTGAAGTTATGGACTGGCACTCGAAATTGTTTCCTAATACAGTCAATGTTTTGGCTTAATCGTAAGCCTTTATCAAGACAACCAGAACAATACTCACATTTTTAATACTTAACAAAAAGGAAGAAGGTTACTCACTGAACAACTAATATCCCACGTGAAAGAGACACAAGTGGTTTGAAGACGTGACATGTCTCCATGACTGCTGTGAAACACAAATACAACAAAGAAAGACTGAAGAATGAAATTAGCCCTGTAGTCAAAGCAGAGAAAACAAGAAGGTTAGTATATAAAAGGACCTAGTTTATATGATAGATATGGTCTATAGATAACTGAACCGAGTAACCTTCTTCTTTTTGTTAAAGTGGAACTACCACCCCTTTTAAAATTTGCCCCAAATAATTACCCATCTGGCGACTAGCTGCTCAGTAGTGCTAGTCACCAGAATTATTACCGCGTTATTGAGAATTCTATACTGCTCCAGGACTGACAGCCAGGAAACAGTGCAGACATCTTTCCATAGTGATGTCTGCGCCCCTGCACTGTCAGTCCTAATCTGCTCTAAGAGGCGTTGCTAGGAGCCGTTCTGTACCAAAAGGCACTGACAGAGCAGATGTCACTATGGAAAGATGTCTGTGCTGTCTTGTGGCTGTCAGCTCGGGAGCAGTGTACAATTCTCATTAACGCGGTAATAATTCTGGCGACTATCACTATTGAGCAGCTAGTCGCCAGATGGGTAATTATTTGGGGTAAAATTTACAAAGGGTGGTATAAAAGTCTGGAGCATTGTTCTGGTTGTCTTGATAACGGCTTATTATTAATCCAAAACATTATGGGTGAGATGTTCAAAAAGTCTTCATAATGAAAAACTTGTCGGATCGTGAGTTGGTGGTAATAGAAGGACAATATTTTCAGAAGTAAATCCGTCACGTTTGAAAATTCGTCTAAAGAATTAAAAATGACGGTAAGAAGATCTTAAAAATTGTCTTTCAATTTGTCTTTGAAACGAATATTTTCAAAGAAACAAAAGACTTTTTTGTCTTTGAAACTAATTTTTCTTCTCCAAGTTTAGATCATTTTTATTATGTCGGGAAAAAATGACGTTAATCAGACAAAAAAAATGACGTTCAAACTAATATTTTTTTCTGAAAATACCTTACATTATGACGGAAGACTAAGCCACACCCACTTTTAAGACGGCGTTTTCCCTTTGACGGAGATGGCGGAATTGGATACAAAAAATGACGGAAACATGTCTGAGAATTGATGGATTATGGTGTAAGAACTTTTTTATTTTGATTACAGACAATTTCAGTTACCACTACTTTCTGAACATCTCGCCTTATGTCCATCATTACACTTACCTTAATGGGCATCCAGGTCAGCACAATCTGAGTGCCAGCTCAGCTAAACACACACAGTATATATTATATTATATACATACACAAAAGAGATTTTAAAGGGACACTAATGTCCCATAAAAAATTCTCCTGGTTTTGTAGAGGTTAAAAAAATAAATTATTTGCAGCAAATCCTATCTCTCAAACCGCCATGGTCTGAGAGATATTCGCAGTGAAAGTCCCCCCCCTTCTCCTGACGTCATCACTGTTCTAACAGCAAGAGATCCTGGTCCGGAGACCAGCCGGCAGCTCTGCAGCAGAGCCGAAATCGCATTATTTAAAAAGAATTACTTAATTGGAAAGTTCTACAAAGTCTGCCTGGTTTGCAAGCACACTTTGTAGACCGTTCCAATGAAGTAATTCTTTTTAAATAACGTGATTTCGGCTCTGCTAAACAGCTTCTAGGAGTCGGCCGACTCAAATCTCCTGCTGTTATCTTTACAGCTGACATCACGAGAAGGGGAACTTTCAATGCGAATATCTCTCAAACCATAAAGGTTTGAAAGATAGGATTTGTGCCACATCATTTATTTTTTTAACCTCTACAAAACATGACGATTTTTTTTATGGGACCTGTAAGGCTTTATGCACCTAAAAAATATTTGTTATTTTTTTTTTTACATATATGCTGGTTAGAAGTAAATGATATTTAACCCATTGAGTGCTAGATGGATACGCAATGCATTGCGAAGCAATGAACTGCATACTCCTGTGGCACTCAAAAGGTTAACCCTTTGAGTGTCAGAGGGGTACGGAATGCATTGCAACGCATTCAGTACCACTCTGGCACTCAAAGAGTTAAAAGAGTATGCAACATTAATCTTTAGGTGGTAATGTCTGTTTAACACTTTCAGTGCTTTGCAATAGGAAATAATGTCTGTAACACTTTCATGGCTTTGCAATGTGTTGCTCACCCCTGTGGCACTCAAAGGTATAGATTCACGAAAGTTCCAAGAGGGCTGAAAATGTCGGTGTCCTGTCCTAGCAGTGTCAAAGGCACATTGATAGTATTCACTAGTCTACGACATCACATCACCATCAGTCCGACAAAAATCTGCCCACATCGATATCCATCCGACAGATTTAAGAATTTCATTTATCACATCGGCAATGGTCTATTTCCACATGGAAATAAAGCATAATGACTAATTTCCATATGGAAATGCTGAATAATGAGACAGTTTCGTATGTCAGGGGGCGTGTTGGGATGTTAACGTGACACTTCGACACATTTACGAAACTCCGATAACAGCTTCTGCTGTTGAAGTTTACAGTCTCAACTTCACCTACTTGCGGTCAGGATCCCTTTACTTTACTATGCAGTAACAGCCCTCAATCAGTCATAAGCAGGGAGGGCTGTGAACTGTTTGCGATGTGGAAGGGATTTCCTCCCTTCATACATCACCAACACTATAACAATTCTGAAGTTGAAGAGCATTCTCTCTGTTTCCCTACTTGGCCAGTAGGGGAGTGAACAGAATTCTTTCAGCACCATGGACAGTATCACTCCGTTATACCTTTGAGTGCCATAGGGATGTGCATTGCTCACCCCTGTGGTACTAAAAAAAGAGTACACCAAGTTCTACATAACTATCCCCTTAGCGATGTTTCATATATTATACAAGACTGGAGGGTCAGGCAGCATCTATGGGGATTTGTGGCTACCACTTGCCCCCCAGTTTTGTTCCCAAGCCCAAGGGTAGTCATAGAACCCCTATACACTGCTTGGCCCCCACACGTTACCTTAACCACTGGTAGCCACAGATCCTCATGTACACTGTCTGACCATCTCCAGCCTTTTACCCTTGCCCACTGCTAGCCACAAATCCCCATGAGCACTGCCTGTGCAAGGGAAGAAGGCTGGGAGTGTCAGGCAGTGTATGTGAGGCTAACACAGAATGCTGATGTTCCCTGTGCTGTCCAACACACTATAAATCAGACATGCATTGCCCCCCCCCCCTTGTTAAATTCAACATATACTAATCCCCCTTGTTAAATTCAACATACACTGCCCAATGAGACATACTACCCCTTTTTAATCCGACATCCTGCCCCACCTTTTTTCAACTGTGCATGTAGTCCACAGTTAACCCTTTGAGTAACAGAGAGGTACGCAATGCATTTGCGAACTCCTCTGGTACTCAAAGGGTTAATAGGCAAGTTATGCGGCTTCATAACGCTTGCCTTTATTTTTGCAAAAATGCTTATTGTTTAAAAACTATATATCAGACCTCAGGGTGGGCATAGGGACCCCTACCAATGCCCTCCTGGCATTGATCACCTATCCAGTAGCACAGCTGATTACTGCAGAGACACAGAAAGCAAATGCTGCTTTCCTTTTCTCCCTATTTGAGCTGGCTGTTTGTTATGTAATAGCTGGCTCGAGTAAGCATTTTTACACAAATAGAGGCAAGCGGTATGCAGTCGAATACCGCGCCTATTAATGCTTTGTGTACCTTTCTGGTACTCAGAGAGTACAGAATTTCGGATTTAAAAGGGTGGGGCAGAATGTCAGCTTAAAAAAGTGGAATAGTATGTCGGAGGGGGCAGTGTGTATCAACTTTAACAAGAGGGGGGCAGTGTATGTTGGATTTATAGCATGTTGGGCAGCATGGGGAACATCACCATTGAGATTTGTGGCTAGTAGGCTGGAGAAGGTCAGACAGTGTACATGGGGATCTGTGGCTACCAGTGGTCAAGGGAACAAGTCTGAGGGCCAAGCAGTGTATATGGGGTTCTATGGCTACCACTGGGCACAGGAACAAGGCTGGGGGACAAGTGGTAGCTACAACTTTCCATAGATGCTGCCTATGTGTGGTATCGCATTAACCCCTACCTTGCTAGAAACAAATAAAACAACACTGCGAGTAATAAAATATCCACATATTACATATTTATTAAGGAAAAATATGCATGATTGGTTCTTAAAGGGATAGTAACACTTTGTTTTAACTTTATTTTATTTTGTAGGCATTAAAAAAACATGAAGAATGATATAAGTCTTATCTCTCAAACCTTTATGGTTTATGAGATATTCACAAGCAAAGTTCCCCTCCCCGCCCCTTTTACCTAGTGTAAGCCATCTCTTCTCAGATGTGAGTCTGGTTGTATGACAGTACAGATAACAGAAGGGGACAATTTTCTTTGTATGAAAACAATGAAAGCCCTTCCCCCTTGACAAGTTTTTCAGCTTTTTCCATTATCTTAATTGAAGATTGTCCCTCTCTGCAGTCTACCTGGGCATCTCCCTTCTGATCTGGTTGAATGGGGGGGGGATACTTTGTTTGTGAATATCTCTTAAACCATAAAGGTTTCAGAGATAAGACTTATATCATTCTTCATGTTTTTTTAATGCCTACAAAATAAAATAAAGTTAAAATGAAGTATTACTATCCCTTTAAATCACAATGGATTTATTATTCTTTACACCATAACAATCATTGCAATTTTCTTAAAAAAAAAAATTCTAAAAAATAGTTCTGATTTGCAGATTGTATCACAATATTGGACTTCACATGGTTAATATATTCTGCAAGTCATATTAGCACTAATAAGAAATTACTATCAAAGAATAATTAACATTGTACTTATATAAAAAACTACAACTTTTTTTTATGCAAAGATTTCTTCAGTTAACATTTTAATAGATTCTGTAACAAAAATAAAGGTTTTACATTCTTTTTTTTTAACATGAAAGACAAAAAACACCAATTGGACAAGAACAAACAGCATTTAACAATATTTGCTGATTCATGAACATGTGCACTGAAAACACAAGTTGTGCAAAAATAAATAAGTAAATAAAGCAATAAGGCCTAGGTCTGCATTTTATAGTATACTAGTGTAAAAGCCCGTGTAAATGGGCCAAGACACGGGTGATGTTAAGAGACTTGTCCTGCTCTGCGTCCTGACGTCTACACAGTCATGCACTGTAGAGACTGCCCGAAAGCACAGAATGCTCCCAGCACAGAACTCCCAGCATTCCGTGCGTTCCAGCACTCTCTACTGGGCATGACGGCTTCTGACAAACATCCTAGCTAATTATTATATAGGATTGCGTCTCAATAAGGAGACGGCCGGTGTAGGAGTTCCCAACAGGGCTGGAGTTTCCAATAAGAAGACTGCCTAGACCTACAAATTTTGAAGGGCGGTGCCTCAGCTGTGCTGGCCACTCCCACTGATCTGTGGGTGTGGTCAGAGCAATTTCAGTGTCCCTGTACCAATTGTATACATCGTTACAGGTTTGTATTTAAACCCTTGGATGCTCATTGTGGAGCAACATGTTGGGATATCGCTAGCAACCCCAAATCTACAACTACACTCTACCAACCACGAGGTTAAAGTTTTATTGATTCTTACTTGTTATAGGCTATCCTCTGTACCAGGAAATAGTGGCTAGGACTGGAGGTGGGGTCATATAAGGAGCAGAGGAGTGAACACGGGCAGAGGTAAAGTTGCCTAGAATGCCTTTCCTAGGGGCGACTGAAATGTAAATCTAGCCTGGTTTCCCAGTAACAGGCAACGAAAAGAACACCAGGCTCCTAAAATTTTACTTCCGGCTGCTAAACTGGGTGGGTTCTTTGAATAAGTCTATGTATAACATTCCTACGCTTGATCCAACAACTCCAGGTTGGATTCAAAACAGTCTTTCTGGCTACTATGTATAATATAATTTTAGTCTATCCTTCCACAAAAGGAAGAGTAGGCAACTGCCCAGAGGTATTGTTTATAAATGTCACACACAAAAGAGTGTGCAAGTACACGGAACGTTAACCATGTCACTGTGATTAAAAGGGCGATGTGAGAATCTCACCCTGCATCAAAAGTGTGAGATTCTCATGTTCCAGCATTAAACATTGCACAGTCTCAGATTTGCCTTACCCTGATCCCAATGTTGCTGAGCGTTGCTCTGGGCTCTCTCTCCCCTTCTCTGCGTGCTCCTCTCCAAGCTGTCATTCTGCACGCAGAGTAGGGGAGAGACAGCACGGAGCAGCGCTCAGCAACACTGGGATCAGGGTAAGGCAAATCTGATATTGTAGGGTAAGGCAAATCTTATATTGTGCAATGTTATTAATGGTATAATGCTCCGAGACAAATTGTCTGGCATTTTGTGGCTCGACTGTCATTTTGGCAGGACCTGTATGATATGCTTCAGAATATTTCTTCTCTGTGTATGGCATTTGTGTGCTAAAATATTGCACCCTGGGTGCAGGATGCAGTCCTAGTGAGCTTTTTGCATACCCTTGCAAGCTCATGAGCAGAGATGAGTATCTGACTTCTTCTCTGTATGACATCTCACATCACAGGCCTCGCAGAGAGGCAGCAGTATCCGTGTCCTTAGCAGCTTTCGGGTTAAATGAGAGACTGGAGCAGCTTTCAGCAACACTTGAAATTATTGTAAGGCAAATCTGATATTGTGCTATGTTTAACTCCACGCCATGAGGATCTCAGGCTATTGATGCACGGTGGGATTCCACGTCGCTCTTTTAATCACGGCAACATGGTTAATGCTCCATGTAATCGCACCCTCTTTTGTGTGACATTTTTAAAGTGAATCTTGCCTCAAGCGCCATTTTTTTATTGATGCCTCATCTGTATTGGCCACACCCACATTCCGAGTTGCATGAACTGAAATCCCCTGCCCCAGTAATAACAGTTCCTAATTTATAGTGGTCAGTTAATGTTCCCCTTCACTCTTATTATTTAACCCCTTAGATGCTAGAACGGTCCTCAAAGGCATTGCTTAGCAATGTGTTTGAGACCTCTTGCAACCAAGGTGTTAAAAGCTTTACTTTTGTGCTTATCTGATATAGGTTAACTCTTTGAGTACGCAATTTGTTACGTACCCCTCTGGCACTCAGAGGGTTAAGGGTAATTTCTGTGCCAGGGAACAGTGAGTGGAGCTGGGGGACAGACCCTGTTAGGAGTGGGCTTGTGGCCAAGGGCAGGGTTATGGGTGTTTAACCCTTTGAGTGCCAGAAAGGTATCCAAAGCATTGGGTTAAAGGATGAGAGCTCTTAATAATAACCCTCCACTTCTTTTATTACATCCAGAAAATCCCATCAGCCACAATGAATTTTGCCATCATATCTTTGCTCAAGTGACAGCATTTTAAATCAGTCCTGGATGCAAAGCAATGTGTTGGATACCTCTCTTCCACTCAAAGGGTTAAATGAATTGAAAAGAGCATGTTTTCAGGCTATGGAGATGTACAGATTTGTTTTTCTAGGAAGTCAACTATCCCATAAGCTGATAGAAAACAGGAGTAAGACGACAACTGGCTTGTCACACTTGAGCTAGTTGTCTCTGCAGCCGGAGTGGATAAAGTGACATTATACCTCCTGCTGACGGGAGAGAAGGGGTAAGTGCTCTAAAGGCTCAACACGTTTTTGTACAAAAGTGGAGTAGTGCAATTCTGGGACAAACCGACTTCGCCAGGGAGGATGATTTAAAGATTTCAATTGACTTAAATAGAACATTTAACCCTTTGATCCTTAGCGAGTTCTCCACAGCATTGTGGGAGCTCTCGCTAACATTTTTCTACATGAAGCCCACTGGGAACAATGCACGAAGAAATCAAATGAGGAGCAATTCTGGAGGAAACGGACTACACCACATGGGACGAATACTATTTCCCAAACATCCCAATGATTTAAATAGGGCTTTTAGAAGGACTAATACTTTCTATGAATACACTCTTTAATGACCCTGCAAATGTTTCCCTTGCACCTTGGTTCAATAGATAACATCCTCAATCTGCCCTGAATGTTAGGTCCGTGGAGGCAGACATGACATCTGCTATTAGGACCTCACACTCTGCTAACTGTACATGATAGTCTTAACCCTTTGAGTGCCAGAGAGGTACACAACGCATTGCAAAGCAATGCATTCTGCACCCTCTGGCACTCAGAGTTACAAAAGACCAGAAAGTTATACACACATTGCTTTGCGATGCCTTGCACTATCCCTCTTGTCAGTAAATGGTTAAATAAGGTCATGCACCCCTCCTGAATCAGTTTAAATATTCTGCCAGCAACTGTCATGCCCGCCTCCATTGACTTTTCTGTCCAGGACTGGTTGAAGACATAATTTGGATAAAGGCACAAGGGCAAAATTCTTGGTGGTAATTAGGCTTTTTTTTTTTGGACATAGTAAGATAAGTGGGGTTATCCCTTTGACTGCCAGAAGGGTATGCAACGTACCCCTCTGGCACTCAAAGGGTTAAAAGTCCTTGACTACTACAGCAGTCTCTAAGTCACATGAAGCAACATGTTGGAGAACTCTAGCATTCAAGACATTAAAAGTTCCATTTAAAGGATTTATAATTTTTTTGGGATTTCCCCTACTGTGCAACTGGTTTGCTCAATAATGACTCCAATGTGTCCTAGTAATTAGTATATCAGCCTCGCGTACTATAAATACAGAAGAGAGGCTCCCCAGCAGTTATACTGCAAATCCCATTAACCTAAACTCTGTCCACATCTGGCCCAACAATACCTGCAAATTTCCAGGCTGCCAAAGCCAACACTATGCAGCATTTACATGATGTTTAGATCACAAGCAACTAAAAATTAACCCTTTGAGTGCCAGATGCATGTACAAGGCATTACTTTGCACACTGCTCTGGCACTCAAAGGATTACAAATCCCCACCCACATTTACAAAAAAAAAAAATAATAATAATAAAAAAATAAAACACATTTCTGTATATAAGAAAACAGAATTTTAAAACATTGCTTGCCCTCCAAACATTGAGGTACAATTTAATAAGAAAAATAGGAGAAATTCTGGACCAAACCAACTGAATCACTGAGGAGAAATGAACATTTCTATTGAATTTAAGGGGGGGTTAACCTTTCTAGCATTTAAAGGGACAGTAATGTCCCATAAAAACTTTTTTATAATTTTGTAGAGGAGAAGAAAATAAGCTGAATGGCACAAACCTTATCTCTCAAACCTCTATGGTTTGAGAGATACAGGCAATGAAAGTTCCCCCCTTCCCTCCCCTTCTCCTGACCTCAGCATCTAGCTGACAGCAGGAGATCCCGTTCCGGGGACCAACCGGAGGCTCTGCAGCAGAGCTGAAATCACGTTATTGCAAAATAATTACTTCATTGGACAGGTTTACAAAGTGTGCCCGGTTTGCAAGCACACTTTGTAGACCTTTCCAATGAACTAATTCTTTTGCAATAACACGATTTCGGCTCTGCTGCAGAGCCTCCTCGAGTCATACGACTCAAATCTCCTGCTATCAACTGTAGGAGAAAGAGAGGGAGGGGGAAATTTAACTGTGAATATCTCTCAAACCATAGTGGCTTGAGAGACAGGGTTTGTGCCATTCAGCTTATTTTCTTCTCTTCTGCAAAACAATAAAATGTTTTATGGGAAATTACTGTCCCTTCAAGTGGTTAAAATCCCCATTTAAACCAATTATACTTGTATTTGTGATATATGGTGCAGTTGGTTTGCTCCAGAATTGCACCTGTTATCCTATTAGATAGCACCTTTAGCCTTATTAATAGCCTCACAAGCACAAACCCACCAAAAAACTCTACAAGCTCCCCACAAGGGGGCAGAACTAGCAAAGACCCACATTACAACAGTTGGCAAAGCTAAATGATTGACTTTGGTAGCTGACAAAATTATACACTGGAGTATGCTCTGTTCTTATGTGAGATTTTTCCATCCCAGCTCCAGTTCTGCTCAGTATATCAGCCTCAGTGTTGTCTTAACACATCTCGCCACTCATACTGGCATATAAGCTTTCACTTGCTGTCTGCTATGAGAGCAAAACTGAGCAAGTGCAACACTGTAATGCTTTAGAAGTGAGTGTGTCTTGCTTCCAATTAGTTAAATAAGACCCACAAGTGTCCATACATTAACCCATACTCCTAATATATATATATATATATATATATATATATATATATATATATATATATATATATATATATATATATATATATATATATATATATATAAGACAAATCTAAATGGTAAATAGAGACTGAGAGTTACTTTTTTTTAGGTGCAGTAGCTCAGTGGCCTGATATTTTACAGTGTCTCTGTTACTACACCATCCTGTGGACAACTTTGGTCAGTTGACCGTAAACCTCCTTAGGATTGTGTACCAACAGTGCCACTGTAAAATGTTAGGCCATTGAGATACTACGCCTAAAAGAAAAACAAATAAAGTTTGAGCTGCAATACATATCTCTCAGCAGTGGAAGTACCCTTGTTCTACTTAGGAAGATAAAACCTACAATACATAATTTTTATATATTGAGTGTTACTATCCCTGTAGCAATAAACAAAAACAAACAAATACTATAAACGTGTTGTAAATCAGTTTCCTTTTCAGCAAATCATGTTGCACAGAGACTTGTGGGCTGCCTACCCAGGCCTTACATACTGGAAATCATATTTCATTTATGGGACATATTTCATTAGGCTTGCGTTAAGTTCAGCCTGCCGAGCCATTTGGTCAAAGGTCCTGCTTCTGGTCCGCTCTCTGATTTTCTCTCTCATCTGAAAAGATGCCCGAGCTTTTCTTTTGCCTTGTTCAACAGTTTCTTCTCTTTCCCTAAGCAGATGGTTACTTTTTCTGTCCTTTATTCTGATCATATATTCAACTTCTTTCCTGTGGTTTTCTTCCTCTTCTTCTACCTTCTGTTTTAGTAACTGATGGGTCTTTTCTTTAATAGCATTTATTTCTTTAGCCCTTTCAGCTTTAGTCTGAACATTCTTGTCCATAGAATCTTTTGCATGTTTAATCTTTTGTTCAGTTAGCCGAGCCAACATCAGTCTGTGTTTCATCTGCTCCCGCTCTTGTTTTTCAACCCTGATCTTGGCCAAAAGTACCTGCTCATCCTCTCTGGCAGCTTTTTCTTGTAGTTCTTTTTTTCGTTCCTCAAGCATCTGTTGATGAAGTTCCTGAGACTTTCGTTCTTTCTGCTGGATGCACATCCTCTTAAAGTCTTTCTCTAGTTTTGCCTGGCTATCCACCTTCTCTTTCAGTCGGTTGTGTCTTAGCATTTCATACTGATTTTTCACTTGGATGTTTTTCTTCTCTTGTAATTCTTTCATCAGTCTGAATTTGAAAGCCTGCAACATTCTATGTTCAAGCTGATGATTTATTTCTCCACTCACTCTGTATGAAGGTACTGTCTCCACCATCATCTGCTCAGGCAGAAATGTCTGACCCTGTTCTCTGGCCCTTTCCCAACTTTCATTCATTTTTATGGCTGCACCCACCTCTCCTTTCTCCTTGCAGCTCCTTGGTCTTCTCTCACCTACATTTCTGTATTGGTGATTTATCCAGCCAGGCTTGCTTACTGCCTCTCTGAAGTCCTTTTCTTTGTCCAATAAGCCCTGCCAGGCTTTTTCTGCCTGTAGTTTCCTCTGCTTGGTCAGCTCTTCCTCTTTGTACTTCGCTAACATCAGGGCTGCAATCTTCTTATCTCTGTCAGATACTGACACCTGTGTCTCCCTCTCCACCTCCCTAGCCAGATGTCTGACCTGGATCTCTGGGTGGATTATGTCTCCCAAGCTTAGGCTTCTCCTTATGGCCTCACATTCTCTCCCTCCCTTCCCAAATGAATCATCCTTGTTCTGTGAGGAAGCCCACTGGTCTTTGTCCTCTCTCTGTGCGCCAGTGCTGTAGTCCTTACTGTCCATCCCAGGACACGGCCTCCAGTCCTGCTCACTCTGCAACACTTGAGTCCTCACCTCCCTGCACAGTCTCACCCTTCTCTTGCGCTCCTTCTCGTACGTCTCGTACAGGTCGCTTATAAGATCTTTAGAGGACCCCGGGTGCTCCTCTGCCAGTTCATCGAGAGACCTGGGCAGTAGATCCACGGGCTTTATCCCCAGACGGGCACAGGCTTCAAGTGACCGGGGGCTAGTCAACACGTAGCGGCTTCCACGACCTTGCTCAAAGTTGTAGAGATTCAGGTGCAGTTGAGGGGAGCGCTCTCCGTCCTCCATGTCTCAATGTCACTTGCAGACCAACACAGTAGGCCCATACCCAGCTCAATGCTGCAGTTGCTATGGTTACTGAGGCGCCTCATTCTGTTGCCCAGAGATAAGGTAGGTAAGGACGCTACGGACCAGACCTATTCCAGACAGCTGTTTGGACGAGATGCGCCCTCTAATGGCGAGGAGGGCTATGTGTTTATGCAAGTACAACAGCAATTAAGTCTTGCGCATGCGCAGTTTATTTTTCGAAGCTTTTTTTTCTCTCTCTCTTTTAAATATTCCTTTCAAAATGTTTGAGTTACTGGGGATAAAAGAGAGGGGTTGGGCAAATTAATAATAACTAGCGGTAGTGGGAATAGCTTTGTCCACAAGGGACACATGGCTGTTAACCCTTGTTACTGGGAAGTGGACATGGAAGGAATTGGCATTAGGAGGTGGGCATAAGGAAGGAATGGGACTGGAAGGTGGACATAGGGAGCAAAATGGCACCAGGATGTTGGCATAAGAAGGGACATAGCACTAGGAGGTGGGCATGGGGAGGGACATACCACTGGGAGGTGGGAATAGGGAGCAGAATGGCACTAGGAGGTGGGAATGGGTGAAATGGCACTAGAAGGTGAGCATAGGGAGAAAACTGGCACTAGAGTGTGGGAATGGGGAGGGAAATGGCACTGGGAGCTGGGCATGGGGCTTGAAAATGACCCTTAACCTGAGTGTTAAAATGACTGTGTGAGGTGGGAATAGAGTTGGGCATGGTGGTGGGGCACTAGTTTACATTTTTTATTAATACAGACATTTACCTTTTATTTTTTTCGTTTCCACACCTTTGCCCCAATTAAAGCAATGTGAATTTTAGCTTTTTTTTAAAATTAATTTTACTCTTGGAGTGCTGACAGTTTGCATCAGATTTGTGCAAGCTTTCAATGGGCATAGCTGGGAACTCGCTGGATTTGCCCCAGAGACTCCGGTCTTTGTAGCTGATTACCAGGTCTCTGGAGACAGTGGCTGATTCTCTGGGGTGATGGGGAGTTTTTATGAAACGCTGCTCTCTTCTCCTCCTTCCACAGTCAATTCCTCACACTTCTCACCCACTTTGTGACACACCTGCTAAGCCCCACACACAAGTAAGCCCCAACCCTTTTGCATACCTCCCAAGTGTCCCTCTTTAGGAGGGACAGTCCCTCTTTGAGACCCAAATCCCCCTGTCCCTCTTTTCTACCCTGGTGTCCCTCTTTTTTAGGAGATGAGACTGTGTGGTGTGTATATAAGTGTATCACATTGCTCCCATTAAGGTTTAGTTAGCTATTCTTCAGTATATGTGTTTATAAATTAATCTGTGTAAATAAAATACTTTAGTCTTGCTCTATATCCTTTATTCAGTTAAACAAAGAGGTGTTGACAGATCACAAAGTAACCTAAAAATTCTCAGCAATGCCCTGCCCACCAGCCACGCCCCCAGAAACACCATCTAAAATACAAGTGTCCCTCTTTGGCCATTTGAAATGTTGGGAGGTATGCTTTTGACATGAATCACATCAGTTTTTATCCCCCTGCAGTACCACTCGAGTCCCCAGTCCCCACTGTGGACTACAGAACAAGTTCCTAAGTATGTTGATGCACTAATGCAGAGATCACGGAACACAGTTCAGTTTATTATTTTATGTATACACTTTATTGTTTCTTTAACCCTTTGAGTACCAGAGGAGCATGTGATGCATTGCATACGCCCTTGGCACTCAAAGGGTTAATACAGCTAGCAATAGGTAAAAATGGGCAAAAAAAAGTACATTAAAGCCAGTGATAATGCTCAGTTATTATGTGTATAAAAGAGAGGAAATGCAGAGTTATATAGCTCAGTAAGCTTTAATTCCTTGCCTCTGTTATTCCTTGTGGATGAGACGAAACAACACTTGTACATTCGTTTCTGAACAAATGAAAAATGTTAGAAAAAGTGTGTGTTTCATAACATTCATATTTCAATGAGAAATTAATGGCACGGAACACACAATTCCAGAAACATGAACACCACATTCAGCATTTCATTCAAATCAATTCCTTAAAGGGATAGAAATGTTTCACAATAAATGCAGCTCAAAATATCTTCATAGTATTTGGGCCATGGAGAGGGTTATTTTAATACCGTCAGAGTTGTAGTTCAAGAATGATAAAGTATCCCCCTCCTGCCCCTTTTACTGATGTAACACTGCTCACCTCAGAGCAGCAAGACTGTCTGGATGGATCGCAAAGAGGGACAATCTTCAGTGAGCATAAGGAAAAATCTGTCAAGGGGTCAGAGTTTTCCTTATGCTCACAGTAAGAAGATTGTCCCTTTCTGTGATCTGTCTGGTCTAGAGACCAGATTCTACAACTGAGGGGAGGTGGGTTACACTAGGTAAAAGGGGTAGGAGGGGGATACTTTATCATTCAGTTACTCTTGAACTACGAGTCTGACATTATTGAAATAACACTCTCCATGACCCAAATACTATGAAGATTAATTGGAGCCTCTGTTTTTGTGAAACATTACTATCCATATCCATCGGCAAGCTCAGTAGCATGGTAAATGGAGCTTGCTGTAATGTTAGCCACATAAATACAACTATGAAGGGAAGCGTGAACGTGCCCCCTGGGGCAGCTGGGAGGGAGGTGGGAAGTCCTGCCACCTGCGGCACAATGTGGAAGTGGCACATTTCAAGTCTCTGTAGCTTAAATACTAGGTAGGTAAAATTAAAAAACAAAAACAGGGCTAATGTAGGTGGGCTAATTTAAACCCATGGGCAAAGCTTTTTCTGATATGAATGTTCCCCTTTAACCCTTTGCCAGAGGGGTACGGAACATATTGCTTTCCAATGCATTCTGTACCCCTCTGGCACTGAAAGAGTTAAAGAGAAAGTAAAACCGAGGAATTAAAATATTTGATGTAAAGGACCTTCTGCTCTGAGCTGAATAAACCTTTAGAACCAACAGTTTATCTTGTAAATTGCCTAGTCTCTCTGCATTTCCCTGAGGGGTTGGACAATGTTATTGGCTTCAGTCTCTCATTTTCGTGTGATCCAGCTAAGCATTTGAAAAGTTGAAATGTGCAGTTTACTCAAAATACATGGTTTGTGCAGGCAGGAATATTATCCCTACAGCGACTCAGTATTATCTTGTAGGGGTGAAAGACTAAAGAAATCAAAGCTGAGCCATACATACAGGGGGTGCAGTCTGTGTTACTATGACTGGGACCCATCAGCTCTGCACTATCCTCTGACCTCCCTTACATTAAGACCATTTTATTACCTGGCTGGATACCACTGCCAGCCAGTAAGAAAAAAAAAATAGCACTGAGGAAGCCATTAACCCTTTGAGCACCAGAGAGGTGTACAGCTCTTTGGAAAGCTATCGGCATATTGGTTATTAATTGTTCTCAGTTAAGCAAAGACCTGAGATCCCCTAGTGGTGAATCTCTAGATCTGTGTTGGAACCTCATTCAAACTTGCTCAATAACTTTCAATAAGACCAGAGTCTACTCTTCAAATGAGAGAGAGTTTGTGTGTACTTTTAGGGATATTAATACTTAATATATAAAAAAAAATTACTGTAGAGTTTATTCTCTTGAGTAAAACAAGGGTACTCCCACTGCGAGATATGTTTTAATCAAAAGTTATTACAACTCAAGTGGCGCACACCATCCTATGTATTCCAAACAAATTCTACTATTCATGCCTACCCAAGTGTGCAACATCCCAGAACAAAAAATAGTATGAGAAGAGGATATCAATTAAAAAATCATTCCTTTATTAATGACAAATCACAAAAGAAGAGCAAGAAACAGGACTTACATACAATTACAGCAGTCTACTCCTTACACGTTTCAATTACGCACAGGCCTCCTTCATCAGATGATACGACCGCCCATCACTAAACAAGCTTTATATAGACAAAGCACTAGACCCAACTGAACATAGATTAACTCATAGAGTGCCGGAAGGACAACTACCACTACCACTTCTCCAAAGTAAGTGCCACCCTGGCAATCAAGGAGGAAACCACATTCAAAATAAATGTTCATTACACCTAGACAATAATATCTGAACCAATAAGTTAGCAATAAAAAAAATGCAAAACAAAAAAATTAAATCAACTGGGAATTCTGCACCCCCAACGAGGGGAAAAAGCGAGAGAAATGACTAAACAAATTATCCAATGTAAAAATGTAAATCCCATTCTGCATTTAAACCCAAGGGTCACTTGGGTCAAGTTTAAGCTGTAATCATTTTTTAATAAAACACCTTTCAGCAGTGGGAGTACCCTTGTTTTACTCAAAAAGATAAATCCTACTACATATATATATATATATTTATTTTAAGTAATACTTTCACTTACAGATCTTCTCCGGGGCCCAGTAAGTTCCAGTTATGCCCCTGCATCAAATTACCCGAACACTCAAGAAAATGCTAGGGAATTAGGTGATATACAAGGTACAAAGCAAAAAGTAAAACTTCTCATTGAATGAGATGGGGCTTTTAAGCGGTCTCCGATTTCATAGCTTCACAATGCATTGGATAATTCTCTAGAATTCAAGTGGTTAAGCTGATTTCCCAGAGTACATAGAAATTCAGAAGCTCTTACTTCCAATGATAGCTGGAACAGTACATGTGAAAGCCATTTGCCTTGAATTTTTATACAGTAATGCCATCTGGTATAGTACTGTCTGTAGGGAACCTGCTCCTTCCCGGCTGTGTCAAATATGGGATGACAGGCTCACTTTCTCTAGAATCACAGATGTTGGATGGGGCATTGCACCCGTGCACATTTAAATTCACATAGCCATATTTTTATTTATATTAATGTGTGTATGTATATGAGAATGGTCCGAGTCATACATTTTAAGGACTGGAGACCACTAAGCTGCCTTTTATTAAGTGACTAGTTGAACAGCCCGTTACACGGGCCACAGTGTCACAGCCACCCGGTCACGGGGCAGTAACGCACAGTAGAGACTGCCCGCGCCACGGCTGATACAGAGCTGGACGCTCCTTCGGAGCAGCCAGCTCTGTATCAGCCGTAGCGTGGGCAGTCTCTACTGCGCATGACTGCAGCACGCACAGCAGTGTCTATTGCGCATGTCGCTGTGTTACACACGATTTAGCGAATTATTATATAGGATATTTACATCTTAAAAACGATTGGATATTATCTGAAGCTTTATATCACTTTTCACATGGCTACTGGGGTGTAAGGGTTTTTCCTTTATTTTGATTATTTAACTTTTTATTAATGTTTTTATTGGTGATATATTTAATAGTCATACTTGCACTATCTGGTAGCATAGGGGTCAACAATTATATCTTACAGAAACACAGGGGTTTATAATTAATTCCTATAGATGTAAGTTCTCTCACAGGTCTGTGTATGAAGCAATGTGAGTTCTCTCTCAGGTCCACTTGTGAGTTCTCTCTCAGGTCCACCTCTGCAGTGATGTCATAGGAGCTTTTGGATTGGTTGAGATGGATTTAAAAATGGAGCTGTTCTGGAGTAAGCTTTCCAAACGCGAAACGTGTTGATCTGATCGGCATGGTCTGCTATATTTGACATCTGCTTGTACCTAAATGCCTTTAAGTCTCTTTCACCACAAGTTTCCAGAGGTATTGCTTTATCTATTTTTGATGAATAAAGAATGTTGATGTCTTTATATATGGACTGGTCTTATCAGTTTGTGGTGCTGCACATTTGCTTTGTGATTGGTTTCTTAAAGTTGACCCCCCCAGACTTGCTACTCCCTTTCTGTCTTCATAGGGACCTTGGTTTTAAATGTCCTGTCAGAAATTGCTAAGTTCAGGGCAGAATGACCTTTAGTTTAAACAGTTTCATTTGCAGGCTTTACAATCCATATAAAATACAATATTACTATTCCTTTAACCCTCTGTGTGACTGAAGGTTGTCAAATGCATTGCAGAGCAGTGAGTTGCATGCCCCTCTTCCATTCAAAGGGTTAAAGGGACACTAATGTCCAGTAAAAAAATGTTCTTGTTTTGTAGAGTGAAAAAAAAAATAAATTATGTAGCACAAATCCCATCTCTCAAACCTTTACTGTTTGAGAGATATTCACATCTAAAGTTCCCCCTCCCTTCCCATCTCCTGATGTCATCATGAATAAGCGCTGTATAAGCGTGAAACGCGTTGATTGATACTTCAATAAAACACTTGTTATTGTCCACTCTGTGAGTAAGCTTTATCTGTTTTTTGGACACATCAGGGAAGCAGGTATGCCTTTTTTTTATCAATTTTGAATAAAGATGATTGATTTTAAGAAGATACTTTGTGGCATGGCCTGCTTTACCCGTTAACACTATCTAGCGGTGCATTTTTTGTGAAGTGAGTTATTGTGTTATGAGTCAGAAGGAATTCTCTATATTTGCACGCTGTGATTGTATGTTTTATGATCTCCGGTAATATATGCATGTGTGTGAAAATATTCAGCCCAGATATCTATCGTAACATCTATACGGAGCCGCAAAGTTCTTTCTTTTGTTCTGGCAGCAAGAGATCCCAGTCTGGGGACCAGGTGGCAGCTCTTCAGTAGAGCCGAAATAGCAATATTGGAAAATAATTACTTCATTGGAAAGGTCTACAAAGTGTGTCTGGTTTTCAAGCACACTTTGTAGATCATTCCAATGAAGTAGTTCTTTTTAAATATCGCTATTGCGGCTCTGCTGAAGAGCCACCTCAAGTCAGTTGACTGGAATCTCCTGCTGTCAGCTTTACAGCTGACATCAGGAGAGGGGGAATTTTATATGCGACTATCAATCAAACCAAAAAGGTTTGAGAGATAGGATTTGTGCCACATAATTTAGTTCTTTAAACTCTACAAAACAAGAGGATGTTTTGATGGAACATTACTGTTACTTTAAACAAATAGGCTGATAGTCTAAGAGAAGAAGGGAAATTTGAGTGAAAACCAATGACACCATTGGGCATAACCCCCCCCCCCCATTTATTTAAATCGATTTAATGCTGAATAGGTTGAGTATTTAAGAGTTTAAAGCCCAGTTTAAATCAATGGAAATCTGGGAACTTTTTTATTTGCTTCTAAAGATCAGTTGGTTTGTTCCTGAATTGCTCCACATTCTTACTTCGTTAGCCTCAGTAGGAGGCGGTAAACATTTTAAGTTGCAGAATGTCAGGACATGGTTACAATGTTTAACAAAAAAATCAACACTTGCCCTGCACGGAAGCCACAGACCATTTATCAATGCAGCCAGTGGTAGGAGCCATCACTAAACTGATTATAAGTCTGAGGTTACGACTTGAGTTTCAACACAGTGAAGTTCCCAATTTGTTCCTTTCTTCTTGTTTGGTGACTACCATAAAGCATTACTGAAAGATCATGGGGGAGATTCACTAAGGCGTGATAAAGAGGTGATAAAGCAGAGATGACTTCTCCAGTTTATCACTTCTCCAATTCCTATGTTATTCTGTGGAGCCAATGCACTAAGATTTCTTCAGCTTCAGAGATCTTATTGAATAGGCTGTATAGAATAACATAGGAATTGGAGAAGTGATATCACTGGAGAAGTCATCTCCACTTTATCACCTCTTTATCACCACTTAATGAATCTTCCCCCTGGAATCAGTGTTTATGACATGGCCATGGAAAGATGGAACTAAGAGAAGACATTCTTATTTATTTGTTTGTTTGTGAGTCTGTTGTTGAGAAATGTCTGGAATCACTGAGGCAAGAAATGTGCATAGATGACATTATGCATTACGGAAATGTCACATCTCCCGTTTGTAGCTCCAGAGGAATCATTATTTTACCATCTGTTCATTAGTACAATGAGGATGATGCTCCAGCTTTTCTCCTGACTATACTGGCATGAAATGTAGGCAGAAAATCTTAGCACCCTCTCGCAGTGTGTTAACATATGAAGAGGTGAGTGATGTATTGCGGAGCTTTGCGTTGCTCACTTTCTCTGCAATCAAAGGGATAAACTTTGCTAATTCTTTTCATTGCTGTTATGTCTTCTTGCTCAATCCATTATCCATTCTAGAAACCATGGATTAAATGAGAAGTAACATGTTTAAAATACATCTTCATTACATGTATAAGCTAAAATACTATAAAAACTATTAACCCCCAAAAATATTTATTGTACCCGCACAATGTATGTAAAATAGGGACGTCAGCAAATGATGGGAGATGCCATCTTTGTGAAATGCTGGACCTTCAGACTTTAAGCCACACCCTCAATGCAAGAACCAATCCATGATAACTTTGCAATCATTGACAACTTCCAGTGGTCCAGTATACAGGTGCTTATTTGCACATTGAATATTCAGCTCAGCAAAGCCATGTATTTGGGCCATCTGCTCCCCTAGGCCAAAGCAAGTGCATGCTTCCCCCCATATACATTTTGCCACACCCTCACTGTATCAGTCCCTTTTTGCAGGACATGCCCATTACCTGGTAGACACGGAAACATTAATATCAAACTTATGGGCATTTTTAGAATCTGTATTGGTTACATGTGTGTGTGTCTTTGACCTATTCGTTCTAATTCACACATTACTGCATTCATGAGCCTTGATGGGCAATCAGCCACAATCATCGGACTAGGAATTGCAATATAAAATGAAAATCGTAATATTAGCGTTTTGGTGGAAAACACTATTACCAGTATGATTATGGATTATATCAATTCCAGGCAGTAGATCTGGACAACTTAGGATCTATAAGATGGAAATTGATGCACATATCCAACTGGGGTATGTAATCATTGAAGGAATTCCTGATGGAGGACCATCGTAGAATACTAGTATACACCATCTCGAAGATTTATAAGTTACTTGAAAAGCCCCCAGGAAGGCCCAAAATCTCCCCTAGAGATTCATTCTGTCATCTACTGTCACAATGTGTTGATTTTGTCTAACCTGTGTGCCTCTCTAAAACTAGAGGGAGACAGATTTAGATATAACATAAGAAAGTTTTACTTCACTGAGAGGGTAGTAGATAAGTAGCATAGCCTACCAGCAGAAGTGGTAGAAGTTAATACAGTGAGGGAATGTAAACATGGATGTGATAGGCATAAGGCTGTCCTGAACATAAGACAAGACGGTATCCTTTTAAAAGGTCGCACATGAAAGAGCATGCGACCAAATGACCCAGTTGCCATGTTGCCTGGATAAAAATGTTGACAGCGTGAGATTCTCATGGTGCGTATTGAAAGGTTGCTTCACCATTTAAATAGCAGCCCACTTGAAAACACCAGTTAAACAGCATTTACCCTTGCTAGCCTGCTTGAAGACACAATGGAGCACTCCCTGAGCGAACTTCCCGGCAGTAACGTTTTTAACCCTTTACGGGCAATACCTATACTATTATGCTGCATTGGCTGTAACCACTGCACTGCACAATGAAAAAATGTGGGCGCAGCATGATGGTCTAGGTATTGCCCGCAAAGGTTTAAAAAGTTACTGCCGGGGAGTTCGCTCAGGGAGCGCTCCGTTGTGCAGAATAGATCACTCCAGCACTGGCATCTGGTTGTCTACTGGCTGCAGCTCAGGAAGCGCTCCATGGTGTCTTCAAGAGGGCTAGCAAGAGTAAATGCTATTTAAATTGTGTTTTTAAACGGGCTGCTATTTAAATGGTGAAGCAACCTTTCAATACGTGACATGAGAACCTCGCGCTGCCATGCAGTGTGAGATTCTCATGTTGACATTTTTATCCAGGCAACATGGTAAATGGGTCATTTTGTTGCATGCTCTTTTGCGTGTGACCTTTTAAAAGTAAACCAGACAAGACCAAGGACCAAATATGGTTTGAGGTTTTTACAGTAGGAACATGGGCAGACTAGATGGACCGAATGGTTCTTATCTGCCGTCAAATTCTGTGTTTCTATGCTTTCTTCCTGCATTCGTAATGATGAAAATACAGTGTTATAATAGAGATTTTGCTGAGTTCATTAACCCTCTGAGCTCCAGAGGGATGCACCACTCTGGCACTCAGAGGGCCAGCGCATTGTCTGAAATGGTGGGGGATGGTATGCTACTGGTCATGCTTGTTGTGTCAAGCCTGCATATTAACATTCCTCTTAATCCTTGTAAGGAGGCTGTAAGAGCGGGCTTATAGTCAGATCAGACCTATGAATATCTGTTGCTGATGATTGATATTATTCTCCATAACAACTAATATGTAAAAATATATATATTGTAGGATTTATCCTCCAGAGTAAAGCAAGTTTACTCCCTATTGCAGCTCAAACTGCATTTTTATGTGCAATATCTCAGTGGCCTGAAATTGTACTGTGGCACTGTTGCTATACCATCCTATGGAGGTTTATGGTCAACTGACCAGATCTGTCCATAGTTTGGTTTAGCCACAGCACCACTGTAAAATGTCAGGCCATTATGATATTGCACCTAATAATTTCCAAGTTTGAGCTGCAACAACTTTTTAATAAAGCACCTCTCAGAAGCGGAAGTACCCTTGTTTTACTCCAGATGATAAACTGTACAATATGTTTTTTTGTTCACATTAAGTGTTACTATGCCTTTAATGTGCTCAATGTCTCCACCAAAAATTAGATCCCATCACCATCCTGAATCCTGGGAGTTCCACCCCAAGGTCTCCAGAGGACATGACATTATTACATCGAACATCATCGTGTTCCCTCAGTGGAGCTTGTTACCAGGGCAACCCATAAACAATATTGATGCATAGCGTGAAGTGTTGATTAAAATGCTAAAACCAAAACAAAAGCATTATTTCAGAAATATGTACAAAAAACCTGTAATCACTCTTCCATGTATTATATATGTCAAGTTTTCTTAATGCTAGACATTTTCTTTCTAGACCTGAAAGCAGTTTCTTGCATGTCCTATATCTCTAGATTGCTACGAAGACATAAAATAGACAAAATATATTATTAATGGATCTATATAAAACTGCGTTATATGTATCCACAGGTTTATATTACAAAACATACCTCCCAACATTTCAGATTGCCAAAGAGGGACACTGTTTTAGGAGGTGTTGCTGGGGGCGTGGCTGGTGGGTGGGGCATTAATGAGAATTTTTAGGCTATTTCATGACCTATTGACATCTCTTTGTGTAACCTAATAAATGACAAATAACAAGACCAAAGTATTTTATTTACACAGACTAATTTTTAAACACATACACTGATGTTTAAACAAATAATAATGTGAGTTTTATTGCTGTAGACCAATATGATACACTTATATACACACCATACAGTCTGATCTCCTAAACACAGGGACACCAGGGTGATACACTTATATATACACCACACAGTCTGATCCCCTAAACACAGGGACACTGGGGTAATACACTTATATACACACTACACAGTCTGATCTCCTAAACACAGGGACACCAGGGTGATACACTTATATACACACCACACAGTCTGATCTCCTAAACACAGGGACACCAGGGTGATACACTTATATACACACACCACACAGTCTGATCTCCTAAACACAGGGACACCAGGGTGATACACTTCTATACACACAACACAGTCTGATCTCCTAAACACAGGGACACCAGGGTCATGCCCTTATATACACATCACACAGTCTGATCTCCTAAACACAGGGTCACCAGGGTGATACACTTCTATACACACCGCACAGTCTGATCTCCTAAACACAGGGACACCAGGGTGATACACTTATATACACACCACACAGTCTGATCTCCTAAACACAGGGACATCAGGGTGGTACACTTCTATACACACCACACAGTCTGAGCTGCTACACACAAGGACACCAGGGTGGTACACTTCTATACACACCACACAGTCTGATCTCCTACATACAAGGACACCAGGGTGATACACTTATATACACACCACACAGTCTGATCTCCTACACGCAGGGACACCAGGGTGATATACTTATATATACACACCACACAGTCTGATCTCCTATACACAGGGACACCAGGGTGATATACTTATATACACACCACACAGTCTGATCTCCTAAACATTGGGACACCAGGGTGATACACTTATATACACACCACAGTCTGATCTCCTAAACACAGGGACACCAGGGTGATACACTTATATACACACCACACAGTCTGATCTCCTACACGCAGGGACACCAGGGTGATATACTTATATATACACACCACACAGTCTGATCTCCTAAACACAGGGACAACAGAGTGATATACTTATATACACACCACACAATCTGATCTCCTAAACACAGGGACAACAGGGTGGGAAAGAGGGACAGAGGGATTTGGGTCTAAAAGACAGACTATCCCTCCTAAAGAGGGACACTTGGGAGGTATGGAAAAAATAATCAAGAAGATGATTAGAGTATATATGAATACTCACTTACTGGAGGTACCACAGTGTGAGAAACAGAACAGAATGGAAACTTCAGGCTGTCTTTAACCCTTTGAGTGCCAGAGAGGTATGCAATGCATTGCTTTGAAATGCGTTGCGTACCCCTCTGGCACTCAAAAGGGTTAAACAGTTAATTTCTACTTCTTCATTTAGTCCATTAGGTGATCGAAGTGAACAAAAAAGTCCATTTAGTCTCCCTTTAAAAAAGCAGGAGGTCGATATTACCTCCCCATTTCAGCTGAAGTATACTGTTTATTACCGGATATCACAACAGGGCTGCACCGTGGCCTGCTTTCCTGAAATGTCATTTTACAGCAGTGTCATTCTCCTTACGGAGTCTGTGTTAGATCACTGCATCAATTGGCTGCATACTTTTTTTCCCACATGCCCTTAACCAGGGGTGCTCAAATCCTGTCATCGGGACCACCTGCATGAACCCAGGTGAATCATTCAGTGATTCATTCATTCTGAAGGGTCTACCTGAGTTAATAACATTTGCTAGTGTTTTTTGTGAATATCCTGAAAAGATTTGCCATTGGGGGAGCTAAGGACAGTTTCAGATGGTATCCAATCGCATTGGCGACTAGGTAATCGAGAGTGTTAAAGAAATAGTAACATTAATATGTCAAAAAATATATTTTGTGGGGTTTATCCTTCAGAGTAAAACAAGGTTACACTCACTGTTGAGAGGTGTTTTATTTGAAAGTTATTACAGCTGAAACTTTAATTTTTTAAGTGCAATATCTCAATGTCCTGAAATTTTACAGTGGCACTGTTGCTACACCATCTTATGGACAGCTCTGGTCAGATCACCATAAACCTCCATAGGATGATGTAGCAACAGCGCCATTGTAAAATTTCAGGCCATTGAGATAGCACCTACAAAAACTCAAGTTTCAGCTGCAGTAACTGTTGAATACAGTACCTCTCAGGAGCAGGAGTACACTTGTTTTACTTAAGAGGATAGACATAACATTATATATTTTTTTACTATCCCTTTAAAACGGAGGCTTTATTATATTACTTGCGTTAATTGTCAGCATTATGTCGCCTGTGTACTCAGCATTATGTCACCTGCATCAAAATGGAACATTAAAAATGTTGTCTACTTAAAATATTGTCAGTCAGCATAATATTGCTAATATTCTAGCATTGTTCCCCCAAGTTAGTTATGCGCCAATCTAAAACCAGGAAATACATCATTTTAGGGAAGTGAAACCAAAAGGAAGTGGACATTTCAACTAGATTGACACAGCTGGCAAACATGCCTAGGGAACCTATCTTCTCCAAGCACGAATTGGGCATAATTGTTTTCTACATACAAACTGTACGTATGTACCAAATTCTACACAGGGAGACACAGACCCCCACTTATAGGAGACTAAAAGCAAAAAAGTGACATCCGGAAGACAACTAGACAAAGTCTGCACCGATGGTTGGATATAAAATGCAGAAAAGTTTACTAAAAAAATTATATTCTGATCACCATCGCCATAACATACAATAAGAATAGGAACGTTTCAGTCCACTTTCCTGGACCTTCATCAAGGCTATGCTATTTCATCTTTATTGTAACATAGTAAATTAGGTTGAAAAAAGACACAAGTCCATCAAGTTCAACCTTTGCCTCATACCCCAGAGACTTGAAAATGATATAGCTTTCCTGCTACCAAATAAGTTAGTCTTTATCAGACCTTCCTGATCTGCCTACTAATACACTGTGTAACCCATTTGAAAGAAATGTATCTAATCTTCTCTAAAATGTATCCATTTTATCTGCTATAATCACATCCTTGGGCAAGGAATTCCATAATTTAAAGGAGCAGTAAACTTTTTTTTATGAAAACACATTTTATAGAACTTTTCCTGCTGAATAAAACAAGGTCACTCCCATCGCTGTCAGATGTTTTATTCAAAATTTATAGCAGTTTAAATAACCAGGAAGTGAATTTACTGTGTTTACTTCCTGATAGTTCTAACTGACAGGAAGTGACTCAGCGGTTTCTATCACATTCTATGGAGAACTGTATGTCTCTGACTTTTCTGACTTTCCTCTCCATTAGAATCTAACAGGAAAACTAATTAGAATTTGACCACTAGAGGGCACTGCTAATGTAAAAAAAAAACATGGGTTTAAACCGTAATAACTCTGGAAATATAAATTTCTCGGCAGTGGGAGAATCCTTATTTTACTCAATATGAAAATCCCTACAATATATATTTTTTCATTAAAAAAGTTTACTGCTCCTTTAAGGCCTTGGAATGAATAACTCACCAGAGAAATCCTTGTATTGACCTCTCATATACTTGTACACTGTGATCTCCTCTTAGTCATCTTTTCTCTTTAGTACATAGACCATGTTTGTCTAGTCGTTCCTCATACATCAAGTTCTCCATTCCCCGAATTAATTTTGTTGCTCTTCACTGTACTCTCTCTAGTTCTAGATATTTTTTTCAGAACTAGTGCCCAAAACTGCACTGCATGCTTTTTATGCTTTTGCATTAGGGATTAGGCCTAATTTTTATTGGTCTTCTGTATACCACCATGCTTTTTTTTTTAATCAGTTTGCTAAATCTGGTTTACTCTGAGGAATATGCTAATTCTTCAGAATTATATTCTCCACCTGTTTTGTTAGTCCACGGAATCTTTAAACCAATGTACTACGTGGTTGTGGAGCATTGAGTAGTAGTGTTTCTCTGAGCTACTTACATATCTCTTCTATTTAAATTGTGATTCCATCTCTTCATGTCTCTGTGGTAATTTATTCTCATCACTTGCTATTCATTTGACTCAAATATTTGCTGAAAAGCAATGCTACTTTCTGTGTGTGGGTGAAAACTATTTGCAGATAGTAAGCTATTACAATTTCTATATTCTCCAGGGTGATACAGATTATGTTAAACTATTTAAAGCAGAGCTATCACGGAGATATAAATGGCCCTCTATTAATAGTATAGCGGTAATCATTTTAATATTTTTAAAATGTTTATTAAAGGGATAGTAATACTTAAAATGTAAAAAAAAAAATGTTGTAGGGTTTATCCCCCTGAGTAAAACAAGAGTACTCCCACTTCCGAAAGGTGTTTCATTCAAAAGTTATTAATTTTCAAAGTTGAATTTTTTAGGTGCAATATCACAGTGGCCTGAAACTGTACAGTGGCACTGTTGCTACATGATCCTCCATAGGATGGTGTAGCAACAGCGCCACTGTACAATTTCAGGCCACTGTGATATTGCACCTAAAAAATTCAATTTTGAAAATTAATAACTTTTGAATGAAACACCTTTCAGCAGTGGCAGTACTCTTGTTTTACTCAGGGGGATAAACCCTACAACATATATTTTTTTTACATTTTAAGTATTACTATCCCTTGAAGTGCAGGCATTAAATGGAAACACACGTTCTTAGGAGACTCACCTCAGGACAACAGCGCAGACATCTTGCCGAAGAGGGATCTGCGCCCCTGTGCTATCCATCCCTGCGTCCTCACTGATAGGTTATTTGCCAAAGGGGAGGTGCATTGTGCCGTAAGGTACAGGCAGGGACAGAGAGCACAGGCTCACAGATCCCTCTTCTGCAAGATGTCTGCCCTGTCATCTTGAGGTGAGTCTCATAAGAACTTATGTTTCCAAACAATGCCGGCACTTAATAAACATTATAACAGTATTTCAATGATTACCGCTATTAATAGAGGGGCACTTACATCTCTGTGATAGTTCTGCTCATAAGAAAACCCCCAAATGGCTTACAGAAAACCTAGAAATAATAGTGATTATATAGTGTGGGCCGACATGGCCAAAGAAAAAGAAAGACAGACCTTTCTTTCTGACTCTGTACCCCAGTAATGGGCAACGTGAAGTCCTCCAGCTGTTGCTAGACTACGACTCCCATCATTCCCCACAAGCCAATGGCTGGTGGTGAATGATAGGAGTTGTAGTCTGCAAAAGCTGGAGCGTCTCACATTCCCCATCCTGGCTGTAAACGGTACATTACCCTGCCTCACTTGCAGCCATTATGAAAGGGGATATATGTAGACATCCTAGCACTGGGAAATAATTCAAGATCAAGAAGCTTTTATACCTGTCTATCTACTCTTTTTGAAGTTCCCATGTGATCTAAGGCACATAGGAAAATCTCACAGACACAGAGATTGAGCAAACATAAAGCCAATATCAGAAACAAGGACAGCGACACTACTGTGACACGACATTTCAGGCAAGTAGGCCACTATGCCATCCAATAGTGATATCACGAATTGGACAGTATCGGGTATTGGCCAAAAGAAACGTAACATATAAATTTAAGAAATAAAAATGTAAAAACTCAATATCAAAGTCAATCAACTAATTTCTAGGTCTTTTTTTCAGGGATACAAATATTTGTTTTTCTTTTTTTAAATAAGCATTAATACATTCCTTTTGGCCATTTTCCAGTTCTATCATTGGAGTTGCCTATGCAGGCACAAGACGTATACCCCCTGTTGCCTTCAGCCAGTCATACTGAGGTATTTAATGTCAAATAGCACATACGTGGCCAAAAGTTTTGGGACACCTCAATTTTTGCTACTTTTAGTTATTGTCATATAACTTGACAAAACATTAGAAAAACATGTCAACATTGGGTATTTCTAAAATCAAGACAAATATTATAATCTATTTAGCAGGGATTTTTTTTAGCGATTGTAGATGTGTAAAAGATTTTTAGTGCCAAAGTAAAAAAAAAAAAGTGCATTTGTTACATTTGTTTAATCATCCTATATAATAATTCACTAAAAAGTTTGTAACAACGCAGTCATGTGCACTAGAGACCAGGGGCGGACTGACAGGACCCAGGGCCCCTGGTCCAAAAAGAGGTCTGGGCCCCCTCCCAAATGGATGGCCTGGGTGGGTAATGGATGGCCTGAAGGATTCTGGATGGCCTGGGGGGGGGGGGGTACTGAATGGCCATCCAGTACCCCCAGGCCATTCAGTACCCCCCAGGCCATTCAGTACCCCACATGACATCCATTACCCCCCAGGCCATCAATTACTTCTCCCAAGCCATGCAATACCCCCAGGCCATCCAGTACTACTGGCTTACTGTACTGGCTTAACTGTGCTGTGTGCACTGCATGGTGGGTCTTCTGTTCTGTGCTGTGGCTGTACTGCTGTCTCTCAGTGTCACTGACTTACTGTCACTGCTGTGCTGGTCCTCCGGCTCCTGGTGACTCACTGAGTCCCCAGTAGTCCTTATCCTGTGTGTCCTCCTTGGCGGGCTAGGTGTGACAAGATGTCCAGTCCCCTGTGGTGGGCTGGCTTTGCTGACTGAGTCCCACTCTCCGTCTTCCCCGCATCATCAAGCTCCCCTGCGGGCCGTGATGACATCAATGTGCATGCTGCTACACATGCGCAGAGCAAAGGAAGAGGCACAGTGAAACGCTGGCTGCCAGCCAGACATTAACGAGTGAATCTGGACTCTGGCAGCAACCGGTGAATCTTGTTGTGTGGGTGGCATTATGGCATCATCTGGCAGGCTATAATGTGAGGCTTCACGGAGTGACAGGCGGCACATTTTTAAATCAGCGCGGCCGCGGGGCCCTAAATGGCAGGCAAACAGATGGGACATTAAAATTATACCTGTTGGTGGCGGCTGTGGGCCCCCCTCGGTCCGCGACCTAATGCCTGAATGGTCAGTCCGCCCCTGTCTGCTATAGTGCCCTGAAGATTCAGGAGAGAAAGCAGGAGGCAAATTAAAAAAACATGCTGCCCATCAGACAAGTAGTCTTCATTTTTTTGGTGCTATTTGTTTATTTTAGTCATGTGTTTATCCCTTTGAGAGTGCCAGAGTTGTATGAAAAACATTGCAGACCAATATGTTGCATACCTCTCTGGCACTCAAGAGTTAATATGCACCCCCACACACACAAGAGGTGTGTATTATACCCTGAGTCAAAACAACCCAAGTCTCTGCTGCACGCATGAAAATCTGCACTTTGTCCTTGTTTGTAAAATTTCATGGAGATGCACAAATTATATTTCTACCAAAGAGTAACACGCAGCAGGTAAAAGAGTTGTGTTCTCCCCAAGATCTGTCACTACCAGGTTTCAAATCAATGTGTTCTGTAGCCTTGTCTGAATTTGTATGACAGCAGAAAAATGTATAATGTGCAAACACCTACTTTTTTATTGAGACTTCTCAATTTTAATTTTTACTGAACAGATTTCAACCAAATTTTCAGTGCTTCTGAGACTTGGCACTGGCCCCTTAAAGGGATAGTAATGTTTCACAAAAACAGCAGCTCCAATTAATCTTCATAGTATTTGGGCCATGGAGAGTGTTATTTCAATACTGTCAGAGTTGTAGTTCAAGAGTAATTGAATGATAAAGTTCCCCCTCCCGCCCCTTTTACCTAGTGTAACAGTGCTCACCTCAGATGTGGAATCTGGTCTCTTGAATGGACAGATCACAGCAAGGGACAATGTTCTTACTGTAAACATAAGGAAAACCCTGCCCCCCTTGACAGGATTTTCAGGTTTATCTTTAGGCTCACTGAAGATTGTCCCTCTCTGTGATCCATTCGGACAGTCTTGCTGCTCTGTGGTGAGCAGTGTTACATCAGTGTTACATCAGTAAAAGGGACAGGAGGGGGATACTTTGCTGTGATCTGTCCGTTCAAGAGACCAGATTCCACATCTGAGGGGAGGCTGCTTACACTAGGTAAAAGGGGAGGGAGGGGGAAACTTTATCATTCAATTACTCTTGAACTACAACTCAGACAGTATTGAAAGAACACTCTCCATGGCCCAAATCTATGAAGGTTAATTTGAGCTGCTTTTATTGTGAAAAATTACCATCCCTTTAACCCTATGAAGATCAAAGTGATGAACAATGTATTACAAAGCAATCCATTGTGCATCCATCTGGTCTTAAAGAGTTAACTTTATATCTGCTTTTATATGTCTATGAGAAACATCCGGATAGTTATCCTCTAATAGGTAGGCACATTATACATATATATTAATAGAACACCAGAGAACTGTCGCGGTAGTTCTGGAATATTTATATGTTTGCTGCTAACTGTACCGTTATGGTAAAAGCTTTTTCTTTCATGCGAAGGAATCTAACCACTTTGCATTATTCCTATAATGATACACTGTAATTTGCTGAGTTCATAGATGATATGTTCATAAAATATATACTTTTAGTTCGGGGCAAAATGGTAATTATGTTGCATTATTTACCTTGAATTTCCTTTACTAAATGCTGATTTTAGTGCTGAAGTGGCAATGACAGCCGCTTCTTCTTACCAAGTGACATAAACTAGAGAATGTTTGATAAAAATACCTACTGTGAGCAACTGACGCTGCTTCCATCACATTACACTGTACAACTCGGATGTAAATGCGAGTGGGAGAGAAATGCAGGGAAAATGTTTAATAGTTTTAACCCCTTAAAGGGACAGTAATGTACCATAAAAACTTGTTATAGTTTTGCAGAGGACTAAAAAAAAAAAAAAAAAAAAGCTTAATGGCGCAAACCCTATCTCTCAAACCGCTATAGTTTGAGAAATACAAGCATTGAAAGTCCCCCCCCATTCTCCTGATGATGCAGGAGATCACAGTCTGGGGATCAGCCTGCGGCTCTGCAGCAGAGCCGAAATCGTGTTATTGCAAAATAATTACTTAATTGGAAAGGTCTACAAAGTGTGCCTGGTTTGCACGCACACTTTGTAGACCTTTCCAATGAAGTAATTATTTTGCAGTAATGCGATTTCGGCTCTGCTGAAGAGCCTCCTCGTGTCGGCCTACACGAATCTCCTGCTGTCAGCTTTACATCTGACATCAGGAGAAGGGGAGGGAGGGGGGAACTTTCAATGCTTACATCTCTCAAACAACAGCGGTTTGAGAGATAGGGTTTGCGCCATTAAGCTTATTTTTTTCGTCCTCTACAAAATTAAAACAAGCTTTTATGGGACATTACTAACACTTTGAAGGAGCAGTAAACTTTTTTATGTTATAGAACTTTTCCTACTGAGTAAAAAAAGGGCAGTCCCACAGCTGTCAGTTGTTTTAGTCAAATTATATAACAGTTGTAATAACCAGGAAGTGAATTTACTGTGTTTACTTCCTGATAGTTCTAACTGACAGGAAGTGACTCGGCAGTTTCTATCACATTCTATGGACAAATGTATGTCACTGACTTTCCTCTCCATTAGAAAGTAATAGAATAACTAATTGGAATTTGACCACTAGAGGGCACTGCTAATGTAAAAAAAAACACAGCTTTAAATGGTAATAACTCTGGAAATTAGGGTGACCACATTTCCCTTCTGCCATTCCGGGACGTGGTCACCCTAGCCGTCATACCTTAAGTCCCTGGTGGTCTAGCGGCGTAG
The DNA here is from genome assembly GCA_037306005.1 of Rhinophrynus dorsalis. Classification (NCBI taxonomy): domain Eukaryota; kingdom Metazoa; phylum Chordata; class Amphibia; order Anura; family Rhinophrynidae; genus Rhinophrynus; species Rhinophrynus dorsalis. Next base: position 40,290,028 of record CM074720.1, read on the forward strand.
AATGTGCTCTGTGCCTCCTCCGGCACAGAGCTGAAGCTCTGTGCCGGAGGAGGCACAGAGCTGAAGCTCCCGCGCGGTATGGCCAGTAATGCAGAGCGCTGGGAGTGATGTCATCTCCCAGCGCTCTGTATTACTAGAGCGCTTGCCTCCAGGTAAGCTGCATTGCCGCCCTGGATGTCAGCCTGCAAGCGGTGTGTGATATCATGGACGCCGCGAGCGGCGTCCATGATGTGACACACCGCTTGCAGGCTGACATCCAGGGCGGCTTGCCTTCATTCCGGGACACTTCATTGTCCCGGTTGAAGGGGACCCGGGACGCGGGACATGTCCCTGAAATAAGGGACAGTCCCGGACGTTCCGGGACCCGTGGTCACCCTACTGGAAATATGCATTTCTCAGCAGTGGGAGTACCCTAATTTGCTAAACAGGAAATGCCCTACAATATATATTTTCCTAAAAAAAGTTTACTGCTCCTTTAAGGACGTCATTTAAGGACCACAGAGCATTTTTTTTTTTTGAGGACCAATTCAGGGCTCCCCAAACGGTGTGCAGCCGCGAAGGGAGCCCTGAAATCCATGACATACATGTACATCCTTGGTCGTTAAGGGGTTAAAGATGCAAATGGAGAAGGCTGTGGATTCAAAAAGTTATGCAATTCTGGGTCATTGGAGCTTTTACCTCTTAGTGTGTCAGAGAGGTAAGCTCTGGAAATCTCTCTGGCACTCAAAGGGTTAACTCATTGAATGCTGGAGAAGTCTCCGATGCATTGAAGTAGTTAAGTTTGGCTCATAATTATCTTCATATAGCGATAAACTGTAATAGTGGTTTTAATTTCTTATAAAATGTGTGCTATGGCTACATTTAAAGCGTAACTACCACCCGACACAATCTTTAGCTTCACTAAGTCCCCATCTGGCGACTAGCTGCTTAGTAGCGCTAGTCGCCAGAATAATTACCTTATTTAATAGATTTCTCCTCTCTTCCATGGGTGACAGGCAGGACGGAGCGCGGACATCTTGTGACGTCCGTGCGCCTGCGCTGTCAGTCCCAGCTGGGTCTGGGAGTCGTTGTTAGGAGCCATTTGGCTCTGGCTGGGACTGATAGCTCATGCGGGTGTACGTCACAATGGCAAGATGTCCGCGCTCGTTCCAACCTCCTCCAATGATGGAGGATTTCTCCATGTAAGCTAGAGTGCTCTCGTTGGCTAAAGAGCATTCCAGTTTACATGGAGAAATCCACTTAATTACCACCAATTACACATATAATTATACTTTATACCTTGCTTTTTCTTAAAGACCCTTAAAGGCATGGTTTTTGGCTTGTCTGTGCTTTGAACCATCTTGTCTGTGATGAATTGTTATTTCTCTTGTGGCCTGTGTGGGTGGTAAGTTCTGGCCTATAAGGAGGACTGAAGGATCCAGAGTACTCTTGTGGCAGTATCCACTTACTGCAGGCCAAAGAAGTTTTACATCAGGCAAGTTCTCTTTTACACCCTTTTAAAACAAATGTTTATCCTCTTTGTTTTTAATTGCATACACTGGGACCCACAAGTTATTGTTCATAATATATTAATAGGGTCCCTCCAATGCATTTCAGTATAAAATCTTTTCAAGGCTTATATTTTTATTTAGATAGGGCATTAGAGTAGGTACTTGCCATATATTGAGGTACGTACTTTCAGTGTTTCTTTTGCTAACGCTTTCTCATCACCCCATGACCTCTCAGTAGGTGTACCTCAGGGATCAGTCCTGGGACCACTTCTCTTTTCCCACTATACCATCTCACTTGGTGACTTCATATCATCTCTTGGATTTAATTACCATCTGTATGCAGGTGACACACTAATCTAACTCTCTTTCCCTGACCTCACTCCAGCTGTACAGTCTTGAGTCATTCAATGTCTGTCAGCTATTTCATCATGGATGGCCCACCACCACCTAAAACTCAATATGGCTAAGACAGAGCTGGTTGTGTTCCCTCCTAAAACAGACCCACCAACCCCCTTCTCCATCACAACTGACAACTCTGCCATCCACTCAGTAACCAAAGCACGCTGTCTTAGGGTCATACTTCATTCTACATTAACATTCTCCCCCCATATCCAAGTTGTCACCAGAACATGTTGCTTCTTCCTGAAGAATAGTGCCAAAATACATCCCTTCCTCTGTATGTCAACCACAAAACCTCTCTCAGACACTCGTTCTGTCTCTAGACTTGACTACTGCAACATTCTACTCTCCGGTCTTCCTGCTTCTCATCTCTCTCCACTTCAATCTGTTATCAATTCAGCTGCAAGAATCACCACATTTGCTCCCAGATACCTTCCCTCTCATCTCCTCCTGAAGTTCCTCAATTAGCTACCTATAAAGCATTGTATTTCCAGGGCCGGATTTACATCTCAGGAGCCTGTAGGCACAGAAATCCGAAGCGCCCTCCCCATTGGCCATCTCCACTGGGCACCTCCACAATTCTCCAAATCTCCACATTACCCCCATATCCATATTGCCCCCCATCAACTCCATATTGCCCCCATCAGCTCCATATTGCCTCCACATTGCCCCTTCAGCTCCACATTGCCCCCATCAGCTCCAACTTGCCCTCACATTGACCCCATCATCTTCATATTGCCCCCATCAGCTCCAACTTGCCCTCACATTGCCCCCATCAGCTCCAACTTGCCCACATCAGCTCCATCTTGCCCACATCAGCTCCAACTTGCCTTCACATTGCCCCCACCAGCTCCAACTTGCCCCCATCAGCTCCAACTTGCCCTCACATTGCCCTCATCATCTCCACATTGCCCCCACCAGCTCCACCTTGCCTCCATCAGCTTCAACTTGCCCTCACATTGCCCCCATCAGCTCCAACTTGCCCCCATCAGCTCCAACTTTCCCTCACATTGCCCACATCAGCTCCAACTTGCCCCCACTTTGCCCCCAGGATCCGTTTCATACCTCCCTGGTAGTCCAGCGGCAGGAGAGGTCTGAGCCTCCTTCTGCGCACAACTTTAGCTGCTGTTGCTTCCGCGCATTCTTCTCTTTAAGAATGTAGAGCGTTGGGAGATGATGTAATCTCCTAGCGCTCTGCATTGCTAAAGAGCCGACGAGGCAGCAACAGCAGGACCTTCGCCATGCACGGGCGGCGGGTAGGTTTACTGTTGCCACAGCGCAAAGTGCTGTGGATGAAAACAATAATAATAATAATAATTTTAAAAAATTTGATTCCAATGATAGGCGCCCATCTATGGGGTGCGCCTGTAGGCAGATGCCTACTCTGCCTTATGGCAAATTCGGCCCTGTGTATTTCTTACAAGATTCTCCTCCTCTCCTTTAAGTCTCTTTGTTCTTCAGCACCCTCTTACATTTCTGCTCTTATCTAACACTATATCCTTCCCGTCACCTAAGTTCTTCTCAAGGGCTCTTCCTACACAACTCGAGCCATCTCTCAGCTACAAACTTTTTCACTGTCTGCTCCACACTTATCACTTTCATGCAACTCTTCAAAATCCACCTGCTCAAGGAGGCATCTCACCCGTTGAGATGGATCAGTTGATTAATGCACCATCTGTTCAAACTGCAAGGTCACAAGTTCTAGTCCCGACAAGGTCAGCTCAGCCTATCACCCTTCTGCGGTAGATAGAATGAGTCCAGGACATACTTGAAAATGAGAAACAATCTCAATCTGCTCTTCCTGGTAAAACACTGGTATGGAGGAGTGCAAAATATATATATTGTGTGTGTCTGTATAAGGAAAACCTGCCCCCTTAATGAAGCGGAACAGGGTTTTCCTTATCCTGACATAATATTGTCCCTCGTTGCGATACATCCAGACCGTCTTTCAGATCTAAGGAGACTTTTCATGATGCAGTGTAAAGGGGAGGGAGGGGAATTTTTATCTGGACTTACAAGAAAAATACACAGTTAAATTACATTAAAAATTGATTTATTATTTGGCATTATTATCCCTTTAAAGATTTTAGTATCTTTGAAGAGTTGGAAATGTTAACAAATATTTTGCCAATAGTGCCACCTTCTGGAAACATTTGTGTACACTGGTCTAAGAATAGAAAGACAAATGACCAATCCTTTGATGCAGTAGGTTATCTTCTTCTCAAAATTGTATACCTTGTCTACCTTTTCTTCATGTCTAGCTGGTACAGCCATTTAATACAGGCAGCTCATATTTGAAGAAGATAAATGACAGATTTTCATAAGGGTAATCTTGTGTTTGTGGCACACCCTCTGGTATGTCAGCTATTAAAAGGATGTTATTTCTCCCAGGAGATGAACCACTAAAGAATACAGTAGTTAATTCCATAGTATTCAATTATTACAGTACCTTTGAAGGGGAAGAAATGTAAAAAAAATGCATATTATTCTTTTAGCATCTTCTTGTGGAAAAATGTGCATTCCAGGCTATGGGTAAGTTACTCTCATTTGATGCAATGGGTCTTCTCTTTTTCAAAATTGTATGCCTTGTCTACCTACTTTTTGTCTGTTGTTGTTACGAACATTTAAATTCAGGTATGTCATAAAGTTAACCCTCTGAGTGCCAGAGGGGTAGCCAACGCATTGCTTTGCAATGCGTTGCGTACCCCTCCTGCACTCAAAGGGTTAAAAAAAAGCAACAGCTGAAAGATTTTGGTCTGTTAAATTGTAAGGTTCTGGCACCCCTTTCGGTACGTCAACTCATTCTAATGGCGTATAATTTACTCAGGAGGCCTCCAGCTACCTCACTTAACCCCTTAAGGACTACGTGACGCACTATGACCATCATGGTCCTTAAATACTTAAGGACCAATGACGGTCATAGTACATCACGTACTTTTTACTTACAGAGTTCCACTGGGAGGGGAGCACTGTAAGTAAAAATGGGGCCTAAAATTGACCCTTCCAAGACTGGAGAGATCTCTTACAGGCCCCAAAGCGGCGTGCCTATACACACAACAGGTCATGTGTACCGGCACGTCAGCAAAGATCAAAGCAGTTCTTATGGAACGGAAACGTCCAAGGACCGCTGGTCCTTAAGGGGTTGATATGGTTTTCAGGAGTTTCAGTATATTTGAAAGAGTACAAATGTGGGGGAAAAAACATTTCTTTCTTGCTGTAGAACCATTTTCTGGCAAAAAAAATATATATATATCTTGTAAGGTAATATAGTTAATTTCTTGTTAAAAAATGTAAAAAAAAGACAATGTTACATTTTTTCAATTCCTACTTTTTATTATAGGAATTTGGTGTTTTAGAAAGGTGAGTTAATGCTAAATGTAGAGCCATAAACAATTGCTAGTGGAACATTGGAAAAAATACTTTCCAGGACAGTTGTTTGTCATTCACTTTACAGGGGGAAAAAAAAAGTTTTTTTTTCACTCTGGCTAAATCTGTTTGGAAATGTTAAAGGGATAGTAATACTTAATAATTACTAACCCCTATATTAAATTCATATTAAAAAAGAAATGTATTGTCCCCAGTGTCATCTCTCAAACCTTTATGGTTTGAGGGATAATCGCTCCTAAAGTTGCCCTCTCCCTCCCCCTTCCCCGAAGTCAGCGTTTGTAGCTGACTAAAGGGAAATCCGGTCTTACGATCATCAGGCGGCTCTGCAGCAGAGCCAAGATCGCGTTAATAAAAAAAAAAATCTTTCACTAAAACGGTCTTCTACGTGTGCTTGCAAACCAAGCACACGTAGAAGACCTTTTCAGTGAAAGATTTCTTTTTTATTAACGCGATCTTGGCTCTGCTGGAGAGCCGCCTGACGGTCGTACGACAGGCTTCACTGCAGTCAGCTAGAACGCTGACTTTGGGGAAGGGGGAGGGAGAGGGCAACTTTAGAAGCGTTCCTCTCTCGAACCATAAAATTTGAGAGATGACACTGGGGCCAATACATTTCTTTTTAATATGACTTTAATATAGGGGTAAGTAATTATTAGGTATTATTATCCCTTTAAGGGATATCCACAAACCAATGGTATATTTTGAAACTTCAGGGCTGGAATAAAAAAAACAGTGCATGACATGTGGGTTATTCACAGAAGAGGACTAAAAAGTGTCATTTGAATGTAAATTGCAACAAAAGTGTGAAAACATGCTTAGCAGAGAAATGGTTAAAGTGGAACTAACACTTAAAATGACTTGGGTGATTTTGAAAGAACTTTCAGAATCACCTATGCTTATGTTTTATTTAAAACTACACTATAAGATATATTTAGTTTTATTTATTTTTCTGTTTATGCAAATGAGCCGGTATATCCTGGCAGGAAGTGACATTTGGGAGGGAGAATGAAATGTTATATCTGACACATCAGGCTGTGCTAGTCAGTACTACCTTATTTGCATAAACTGACAAATAATTTAAGCTGAATATCTCTTAAACTATAGATTTAAATAAAGAATGGCTAACATAAATGTAGGTCATTTTGGAAGCTCCTACAATATTGGACAAGATAAAATAGACGTGTTAGTTCTCCTTTAAGCCAAACCCACAAATTATGAAGTTAAAATGTATATGCCGCACTTTCATGCGCAAACACCTTTATACATAGGTGCAGTCAATTTTTATGTGAAAACAGAGACCGATTTCTTTGTACAACTTTTATACATAAAGCCAACTGTAGCAAAACATGTAGCAAACCAGGGCACAGTTTTCATATACGCAGACAAATGAATTGCTGAATATAACACAATTTAGAGTGCTTTTCTCTAGCACTGTATTATTGATGTAGTGCCTGGGAGAGCCGTTTATTGACGCCACTGGATCAGTACCATGCAGCTATATTGAATGGCCTGGATGCCTCATATAAACAGATCAATAGGCACACACTGTACAATACTGTACATAGTAAAGTACACAGTTCACTAAGTGCTTCTTAGTAGTACCAGCCAGAGAGTGTCACCATGTTAGTATAGCTAGGAGATGGGTTAACCCTCTGAGTGCTCTGCACATTAGTAGAACACCCTCCATTGCACTCAAAGGGCATTTGGGGAATTTTTATTTGTCCCCTAAGGTGCAGTTTATTAACCCTAGAATTTCACCTCTTTAGCTTGCTGAATTAGGCCTTAACCCTCTGAGTGCCAAAGGGTTATCCAACACATTGCACAGTAATGTGTTGGATACCCCTCTGGCACTCAAATGGTTAGCAAGCTTTTTCCCAAACACCCGGTCATAGTCTGCCCAAGCCGAGCCACCATAATCTGCCTGCGTATCACTATCAAGTCCATGCAGTACAAAATGTTAGAGCACTGAGCAGGGAATTGGTGAACAAATAAGTATACCTGAGGACTTTACAATGTGGACTACCCGGAGGGTAGCCGCTGGGAGAGCTCTATGACGCGATTTGCGGCAAAAAAGGGGGCAGGGCTTAATCATGTAGTGGGGGGTGACCAAAAAAAAACCACAAAAAATAACATAGGCAGAATAGACTGTGGAAGTAGGAGAATAGGACGGGGAGTGGGAGGAACAGGGCAGGATGGAGCACAAGTGGGCAGAGTTTCAACAGAAACTCCCCACATCTGGCAAATTAGACTCTGCCGGAGAGTTCCCAGCTATGCAAATACCCTAGCATATACCAAGAACCCTGTAAACCATTCTCATACCGCTCCTTCTTGCTTTGGCTGACCTGCAACATATATAGGATAAGTATTTGTTGCTCCCCACTGTTGGACAAGCAGCGTATGGGTCGATGGGGCTAGCTGCATTTCCTGAAGGGCCAGGGTGGGAGAGTGAGCTGTTTGTTTGCTGCAGGCTGCATTAGTGTCCTGAGCAAAGACTGTTATGCCTCCTGTGTGTCCCATCCCTAATGCCCAACCATGTGGTAAAACTACATTGGCTCAACTTAACTGCCCCTGCATGCAACCCCTATTGCTGGTGGATTGGGGAAGGAAGGGGAATGAAGAGGCCGCCCTGGTATTTGTGGATGTATTTCAAAAGATTCTGAGAAGGAAGGGGGAGGAAGAGGGGCACCCTGGTATCTGTGTCTGTGGCCAAAATCACTTGGGAGCCTTGTCCTTCCCTCGTGGGATGGCTAGCGACGCAGCATGGGGCAGGAGATTGGACATCATCTTTATCTTGCAAAGATATCGGCGATGTAACTGTTTGAGCAGTGGGGGTGTTGAAGGTGGTGAGACCCACTTCCATGGTCACAGCCGCCACCGTGTGAAAAGATGCCAGCAATGGAAGCAATAGGGTATGAACAGGAGAGGGGACTACGAAGGAGGGGGGCATGATTCAATATCTGGCTATGCTTTGGCCAGTGGCGGCAGAGAATGTGGCAAGTGGTCAGGAAGTAGACAGGGAGGGGGAGGGAGAGGGATCTTGAACAGGGAGCGCAATTCTTTTCTTTTTATGGCTCTTCTCTCCTCCCGCTCAATTGCTGAAATGTGTTCCTCTTCTCCAGTGCAGGTTCACAGCAAGAAATCCTCAAACTTCATCTGGACGATCTTTACAATCTAAAAAACATAAAGGTTAAGTTATTTTACTAACTTTGGCCTTCCTTTATACATCCCTGCCCCTCCCTTTACCTGTCACCCCACCTAGGAAACATGAGAAGGACCGCCTCTCACCTCCTTCAGGCTTTCCTGCCGAACTGGGATGGCTAGCTACTGTCATATGTCCAGGGACTGAATATCACAGCGAGGGGGACACAAAGAGGTTGGGAGGGCAGCATGCCTTACTTGGCTTTGAGTGGACTAGCCACCCGCTGCCATTATATTACTGATCAGACAGGAGGAAGAGTGAGAGCATTACTGTATTACTGATCAGATAGGATGAGGCAGAGCTATACTGTATTACTGATCAGATAGGAGGAGGACAGAGCTATACTGTATTACTGATCAGATAGGATGAGGCAGAGCTATACTGTATTACTGATCAGATAGGAGGAGGACAGAGCTATACTGTATTACTGATCAGATAGGATGAGGCAGAGCTATACTGTATTACTGATCAGATAGGAGGAGGACAGAGCTATACTGTATTACTGATCAGATATGAGGAGGACAGAGCTATACTGTATTACTGATCAGACAGGAGGAGGACAGAGCTATACTGTATTACTGATCAGATAGGAGGAGGACAGAGCTATACTGTATTACTGATCAGATAGGATGAGGCAGAGCTATACTGTATTACTGATCAGATAGGAGGAGGACAGAGCTATACTGTATTACTGATCAGATAGGAGGAGGACAGAGCTATACTGTATTACTGATCAGATAGGAGGAGGGGCAGAGCTATACTGTATTACTGATCAGATAGGAGGAGGACAGAGCTATACTGTATTACTGATCAGATAGGAGGAGGACAGAGCTATACTGTATTACTGATCAGACAGGAGGACAGAGCTATACTGTATTACTGATCAGACAGGAGGAGGCAGAGCTATACTGTATTACTGATCAGATAGGAGGAGGGCAGAGCTATACTGTATTACTGATCAGACAGGAGGAGGTAGAGCTATACTGTATTACTGATCAGACAGGAGGAGGACAGAGCTATACTGTATTACTGATCAGATAGGAGGAGGACAGAGCTATACTGTATTACTGATCAGACAGGAGGAGGTAGAGCTATACTGTATTACTGATCAGACAGGAGGAGGACAGAGCTATACTGTATTACTGATCAGATAGGAGGAGGGCAGAGCTATACTGTATTACTGATCAGATAGGAGGAGGGTAGAGCTATACTGTATTACTGATCAGATAGGATGAGGACAGAACTATACTGTATTACTGATCAGATAGGAGGAGGGCAGAGCTATACTGTATTACTGATCAGACAGGAGGAGGGCAGAGCTATGCTGTATTACTGATCAGATAGGAGGAGGGCAGAGCTACACTGTATTACTGATCAGATAGGAGGAGGTAGAGCTATACTGTATTACTGATCAGACAGGAGGAGGACAGAGCTATACTGTATTACTGATCAGACAGGAGGAGGCAGAGCTATACTGTATTACTGATCAGATAGGAGGAGGACAGAGCTATACTGTATTACTGATCAGACAGGAGGAGGGCAGAGCTATACTGTATTACTGATCAGACAGGAGGAGGACAGAGCTATACTGTATTACTGATCAGACAGGAGGAGGGCAGAACTATACTGTATTACTGATCAGATAGGAGGAGGTAGAGCTATACTGTATTACTGATCAGATAGGAGGAGGTAGAGCTATACTGTATTACTGATCAGACAGGAGGAGGCAGAGCTATACTGTATTACTGATCAGATAGGAGGAGGACAGAGCTATACTGTATTACTGATCAGACAGGAGGAGGGCAGAGCTATACTGTATTACTGATCAGATAGGAGGAGGTAGAGCTATACTGTATTACTGATCAGATAGGAGGAGGGTAGAGCTATACTGTATTACTGATCAGATAGGAGGAGGTAGAGCTATACTGTATTACTGATCAGATAGGAGGAGGTAGAGCTATACTGTATTACTGATCAGATAGGAGGAGGTAGAGCTATACTGTATTACTGATCAGATAGGATGAGGACAGAGCTATACTGTATTACTGATCAGATAGGAGGAGGTAGAGCTATACTGTATTACTGATCAGATAGGAGGAGGGTAGAGCTATACTGTATTACTGATCAGATAGGAGGAGGTAGAGCTATACTGTATTACTGATCAGATAGGAGGAGGTAGAGCTATACTGTATTACTGATCAGATAGGATGAGGACAGAACTATACTGTATTACTGATCAGACAGGAGGAGGCAGAGCTATACTGTATTACTGATCAGATAGGAGGAGGACAGAGCTATACTGTATTACTGATCAGACAGGAGGAGGGCAGAGCTATACTGTATTACTGATCAGATAGGAGGAGGTAGAGCTATACTGTATTACTGATCAGATAGGAGGAGGGTAGAGCTATACTGTATTACTGATCAGATAGGAGGAGGTAGAGCTATACTGTATTACTGATCAGATAGGAGGAGGTAGAGCTATACTGTATTACTGATCAGATAGGAGGAGGTAGAGCTATACTGTATTACTGATCAGATAGGAGGAGGTAGAGCTATACTGTATTACTGATCAGATAGGAGGAGGACAGAGCTATACTGTATTACTGATCAGATAGGATGAGGACAGAGCTATACTGTATTACTGATCAGATAGGAGGAGGTAGAGCTATACTGTATTACTGATCAGATAGGAGGAGGGTAGAGCTATACTGTATTACTGATCAGATAGGATGAGGACAGAACTATACTGTATTACTGATCAGACAGGAGGAGGACAGAGCTATACTGTAGGAGGGGACAGAGCTATACTGTATTACTGATCAGACAGGAGGAGGGCAGAGCTATACTGTATTACTGATCAGATAGGATGAGGACAGAACTATACTGTAGGAGGGGACAGAGCTATACTGTATTACTGATCAGACAGGAGGAGGGCAGAGCTATACTGTATTACTGATCAGATAGGAGGAGGACAGAGCTATACTGTAGGAGGGGACAGAGCTATACTGTATTACTGATCAGACAGGAGGAGGGCAGAGCTATACTGTATTACTGATCAGATAGGATGAGGACAGAACTATACTGTATTACTGATCAGACAGGAGGAGGACAGAGCTATACTGTATTACTGATCAGACAGGAGGAGGACAGAACTATACTGTATTACTGATCAGATAGGAGGAGGACAGAGCTATACTGTATTACTGATCAGATAGGAGGAGGACAGAGCTATACTGTATTACTGATCAGACAGGAGAAGGGTAGAGCTATACTGTATTACTGATCAGATAGGATGAGGACAGAACTATACTGTATTACTGATCAGACAGGAGGAGGACAGAGCTATACTGTATTACTGATCAGACAGGAGGAGGACAGAACTATACTGTATTACTGATCAGATAGGAGGAGGACAGAGCTATACTGTATTACTGATCAGATAGGAGGAGGACAGAGCTATACTGTATTACTGATCAGATAGGAGGAGGGCAGAGCTATAGTGTATTACTGATCAGACAGGAGGAGGGCAGAGCTATACTGTATTACTGATCAGACAGGAGGAGGGTAGAGCTATACTGTATTACTGATCAGATAGGAGGAGGGTAGAGCTATACTGTATTACTAGTGATGAGCGAGCACCCCAATGCTCGGGTGTTCGGGTGCTCTGACCGAGCACCCCCTGAGGCTCGAGTGCTCGGCCGAGCACCCGAGCCCCATTGAAGTCAATGGGAGGACTCGAGCATTACACCAGGCACCCCCTGCTCTGATGAGGGGAGGGTGCCTGGTCCATAGGAAAAGGGAAGAAAAGGATGGAAACACCACAGAAATGGTTCAGGGACAGCATAGGGAGGATGTCTGGATGCATCTTGGACTCCAACATCGCTGCTGGGAACGATGTTTCGCCCGTAGTACGCCATTTTTACAGACTGACCATAAAACACACAAAAAGGAAAATAAAAACGACTTTAGGCGAAAAATTGTTACCAAACAATATTTGCTGTATATTTACTTGTATATCATCTGCAAATTATCCCAAAAATTTCCTTGATTTTCGGAAGTGAGGCCATGATTAAGAGGGAAACGTGCGCAGAGGCAAATTCTCCCAAAAATTTCCTTGATTTTCAGAACTGAGGCCATGATTAAGAGGGAAACGTGCGCAGAGGCAAATTCTCCCAAAAATTTCCTTGATTTTCAGAACTGAGGCCATGATTAAGAGGGAAACGTGCGCAGAGGCAAATTCTCCCAAAAATTTCCTTGATTTTCAGAACTGAGGCCATGATTAAGAGGGAAACGTGCGCAGAGGCAAATTCTCCCAAAAATTTCCTTGATTTTCAGAACTGAGGCCATGATTAAGAGGGAAACGTGCGCAGAGGCAAATTCTCCCAAAAATTTCCTTGATTTTCAGAACTGAGGCCATGATTAAGAGGGAAACGTGCGCTGAGCTGACCATCTAAAACATTATGGGTGAGGGTCTGCTGCAGAGCTGACCATCCTAAACATTATATGCGAAGGCCCGCTAGTGAGCTGACGCTATAAAACATTATATGAGAGGGCCCGCTAGAGAGCTGACCCAATAAAACATTATATGAGAAGGCCCGCTGGTGAGCTGACCTATATAAAAATTGTCAAACAGGGCCCGCTGGTGAGCTGGCCCTATATAAAAATTATATCACAGGGCCCGCTGGTGAGCTGGCCCTATATAAAAATTATAGCACAGGGCATATGGAAGAGGAGGAGGAGGATGAGAAGATTAAGAGTCAACCATATACCCGTTTTTTGGGTGGAAGGGGTGAATGGGAATACAGAGTATTCCCATCATTGTAAATAACATATATAAAGTGAGTTTATGTTCCCCCGCGGCTTTCCTCCAGTGGAGTGGAGAAGTCAGGGGAAATCCAGGCCTTGTTCATTTTTATAAGTGTCAACCTATCAGCATTGTCGGTGGAAAGGCGGATACGCTTATCTGTTATGATGCCACCAGCAGCACTAAATACCCGCTCAGACAGAACGCTGGCGGCAGGGCAGGCCAGCACCTCCAAGGCGTAGAGTGCCAGTTCATACCACGTGTCCAGCTTAGACACCCAGTAGTTGTAAGGCACAGAGGGATCATTGAGGACGCTGACACGGTCTGCTACGTACTCCTTCACCATCTTCCAAAACTTTTCCCTCCTTGTGACACTAGGCTGCGCATCAGGGTGAGGGTGCTGGCGGGGTGTCATGAAGGTGTCCCACGCCTTGGAGAGTGTTGCCCTGCCTTTCTCGGAACTGCTGTGTGCTCCCCTTTTCTCCCCTTCTCGGTTGGCCAAGGTAGCACGTACTCTGCCGCCAGCGTTGTCAGATGGAAAATTTTGGAGCAATTTTTCAACAAGAACCTTCTGGTATTGCACCATTTTGCTTGTCCTCTCCACCGGAGGAATGAGAGATGAGAAATTCTCTTTGTAGCGGGGGTCCAGAAGGGTGAACACCCAGTAATCCGTGTTGTTTAAAATGTGTATAACGCGTGGGTCACGGGAAAGGCAGCCTAACATAAAGTCAGCCATGTGTGCCAGAGTACCAACAGTCAAGATTTCGCTGTCCTCACCAGGAGGATGACTCTCAATATCCTCATCCTCTTCCTCCTCTTCTGCCCACCCACGCTGAAGAGATGGAACTAAAGTTCCATGGCTACCCTCTGTAGCGGAGGCAACCGTGTCTTCCTCCTCCTCCTCCTCCTCCTCCGCCTCCTCCAATTGTCGCTGAGAAGACGAAGTGAGGGTGCTCTGGCTATCACCTTGTGTAAGCTCTTCCTCCCCCATTTCCACCTCTTCCACATGCAAAGCGTCGGTTTTAATTGTGAGCAGCGAGCGTTTCAGTAGACACAGAAGTGGGATGGTTACACTGATAATAGCGTTATCGCCGCTCACCATCTGTGTCGATTCCTCAAAATTGCGTAAAACCTCGCAGAGGTCTGACATCCATTCCCACTCCTCACTTCTGATTACAGGAAGTTGAACGGAGAGGCGACGACCGTGTAACAGCTGGTACTCCACTACTGCCCTCTGCTGCTCACAAAGCCGGGCCAACATGTGGAAGGTGGAGTTCCAGCGCGTGCTCACGTCACACAGCAGCCGGTGAGCTGGCAATTGTAAGCGCTGCTGCAGCTTCAACAGGCCGGCCGAAGCTGTAGATGACTTACGGAAATGTGCACACACGCGGCGCACCTTGGTCAAGAGATCATGCACATTGGGGTAGGTTTTTAGAAATCGCTGAACCACTAAATTAAATACATGCGCTAGGCATGGTACGTGTGTGAGCTTGCCGAGCTCCAAAGCCGCCACAAGTTACGCCCATTATCACACACAACCATGCCTGGTTGCAGGTTGAGTGGCGAGAGCCACTGCTCGGTCTGGTGACTAATCCCCTGCAACAGCTCTGAGGCCGTGTGCTGTTTGTCCCCAAGGCAGATCAGCTTCAGCACGGCCTGTTGACGCTTCCCCACTGCAGTGCTACACTGCTTCCAGCTACTGGCTGATGGGGGAGTGGCGCTGCGTGTAGAGAATTCGGAGGTGGAAACGGAGGCGGAGGAGCCAATAACGTAGGTGCTGGCGGAAACCCTGATGGAGGTAGGGCCCGCAATCCTCGGCGTGGGTAGCACCCGTGCCATCCCAGGGTCCGAGTCGCTCCCAGCCTCCACGACATTCACCCAGTGTGCCGT
The DNA here is from genome assembly GCA_037306005.1 of Rhinophrynus dorsalis. Taxonomy (NCBI): domain Eukaryota; kingdom Metazoa; phylum Chordata; class Amphibia; order Anura; family Rhinophrynidae; genus Rhinophrynus; species Rhinophrynus dorsalis. The sequence continues at coordinate 40,305,197 of CM074720.1, forward strand.
CAGGGAAATGTAGCGTCCCTGGCCACAAGCACTTGTCCATGTGTCAGTCGTTAAGTGGACCTTCCCAGTAACTGCGTTGGTCAGGGCACGGGTGATGTTACGGGACACATGGTGTGTAATGCGGGGATGGCACACCGGGAAAAGTAGTGGCGGCTGGGGACCGCGTACCGAGGGACAGCTGCTGCCATCAGGCTGCGGAAGGACTCAGTGTCCACAAGCCTAAATGGCAGCATTTCGATGGCCAGTAATTTTGAAAGGTGTGAGGTTAGTGCTATGGCCTGTGGGTGGGTGGCTGGTTACTTTCTCTGCGCTCAAATGCCTGGGGTAACGACATTTGGACGCTGCGCTGGGACAGGGAAGTGGATGTGGTCGCTGATGGTGCTTCAGATGGTACAGGTGCAGGGCGGGAGGTATGCGGGCCTGCGCCTTCGACAGGCGATTGGCCGGCACCGAAAACAGGGGAAGAGGAGGCAGTGGTGTGGCCTGCAGACACAGATGGGCGATCCAGGCGTTCCTCCACTTACTACGGTGCTTGGATGCCATGTGTCGGATCATGCTGGTGGTGGTGAGGTTTCTAGTGTTCATGCCTCGGCTCATTCTGGTGTGGCACAGGTTGCAAACTACAATTCTTTTGTCGTCCGCACTTTCCTTAAAAAAACGCCATACCGCGGAACACCTACCCTTTGGCAAGGTAGATTTACGCAAGGGGGTGCTCCGTGGAACATTTGCGGGCCGGTTTGGTGCGGTCCGCCTTCTTTCTGTAGCCACACCACTGCCTCTTCCAGCCTGTTGCGGTGCTGCAGATGGCTCACCCTCAGGACTGCTGTCATCGCTCGGCTCTACACCTTCCCAGGTGGGGTCAGTCACCTCATCGTCCACCAAGTCCTCCTCCACTTCCTCACTCTGATCATCCTCCTCAAGTCTTGATCCCACCACATACTCAGTCATTGACAACTGTATAACATTCTCCTCAACAAGGTCTTGAGACGGAAATAGTGGTTGATTTAATGGCAACTGTGTCTCATCATCATCATCATCATCCACTACTTCCTTTGACCTTAAATGCCGTTCACATCTGTCATCTTCTTGTGATTGGGTAGCCTCTAGAGGTTGTGAATCAGGGCACAAGATGTCATGTTCCTCTGCAAGCGTGCTTGGAGAGAGGGTCAAATGAAGGATTGGTGATGAGACGAGCTCCTCACTATATCCCAGTGTGGGATCACTTCTTTGACCAGACCGTGTATGGTGGGAGGAAGGATGATCAGAGTGAGGATTATGTTGACCAGACTCTTGGCTACTGAGAGTGGACTTGGTGGAAGACAGGGTGGTGCTTAACCGACTGGAAGCAGTATCAGCTGTCATCCAACCGACCACCTGTTCGCAGTGGTCGGACCTCGAGAGTGATGTCCTGCGACGCCCTGTAAAATTACACATGAAGCTAGGTATGGTGGATGTCTTTCTTTCTTGTGCTCTGGCACCAGGCACAGTTTCTCCGCGTCCTGACCCGCGCCCTGAACTATCAGGATCACGTCCACTTCCCCGTCCCTTTTTACCCGCCTTCTTCATCTTACACGATATATATGACTTTAATATATATATGAGTTTGAAAACTTAACAGTATTTCTTACTATTCTGCAACTCTGCAGAGTACACAGAATAGGCTGCTAAACTGCGGTGACACACACTGAATGGAATAAGTGACTTTAATATTTGAGTTTGAAAAATTAACAGTATTTCTTACTATTCTGCAACTCTGCAGAGTACACAGAATAGGCTGCTAAACGGCGGTGACACACACTGAATGGAATATGTGACTTTAATATTTGAGTTTGAAAACTTAACAGTATTTCTTCCTATTCTGCAACTGTGCAGAGTACACAGAATAGGCTGCTAAACTGCGGTGACACACACTGAATGGAATAAGTGACTTTAATATTTTAGTTTGAAAACTTAACAGTATTTCTTACTATTCTGCAACTGTGCAGAGTACACAGAATAGGCTGCTAAACGGCGGTGACACACACTGAATGGAATAAGTGACTTTAATATTTGAGTTTGAAAACTTAACAGTATTTCTTACTATTCTGCAACTGTGCAGAGTACACAGAATAGGCTGCTAAACGGCGGTGACACACACTGAATGGAATAAGTGACTTTAATATTTGAGTTTGAAAAATTAACAGTATTTCTTACTATTCTGCAACTCTGCAGAGTACACAGAATAGGCTGCTAAACGGCGGTGACACACACTGAATGGAATAAGTGACTTTAATATTTGAGTTTGAAAAATTAACAGTATTTCTTACTATTCTGCAACTCTGCACACTACACAGAATAGGCTGCTAAACGGCGGTGACACACACTGAATGGAATATGTGACTTTAATATTTGAGTTTGAAAACTTAACAGTATTTCTTCCTATTCTGCAACTGTGCAGAGTACACAGAATAGGCTGCTAAACTGCGGTGACACACACTGAATGGAATAAGTGACTTTAATATTTTAGTTTGAAAACTTAACAGTATTTCTTACTATTCTGCAACTGTGCAGAGTACACAGAATAGGCTGCTAAACGGCGGTGACACACACTGAATGGAATAAGTGACTTTAATATTTGAGTTTGAAAACTTAACAGTATTTCTTACTATTCTGCAACTGTGCAGAGTACACAGAATAGGCTGCTAAACGGCGGTGACACACACTGAATGGAATATGTGACTTTAATATTTGAGTTTGAAAACTTAACAGTATTTCTTACTATTCTGCAACTCTGCACACTACACAGAATGTGCTGCTAAACTGCGGCGAAGCACACTGAATGGAATATGTGACTTTGATATTTTAGTTTGAAGACTTAACAGTATTTCTTCCTATTCTGCAACTCTGCACAGTACACAGAATGTGCTGCTAAACTGCGGCGAAGCACACTGAATGGAATATGTGACTTTGATATTTTAGTTTGAAGACTTAACAGTATTTCTTCCTATTCTGCAACTCTGCACAGTACACAGAATGTGCTGCTAAACTGCGGCGAAGCACACTGAATGGAATATGTGACTTTGATATTTTAGTTTGAAGACTTAACAGTATTTCTTCCTATTCTGCAACTCTGCACAGTACACAGAATGTGCTGCTAAACTGCGGCGAAGCACACTGAATGGAATATGTGACTTTGATATTTTAGTTTGAAGACTTAACAGTATTTCTTCCTATTCTGCAACTCTGCACAGTACACAGAATGTGCTGCTAAACTGCGGCGACGCACACTGAATGGAATATGTGACTTTGATATTTTAGTTTGAAGACTTAACAGAATGTGCTCTAATCTGCAACTTTGCACACTAAACAGAATGTGCTCTAATCTGCAACTTTGCACACTAAACAGAATGTGCTCTAATCTGCAACTGTGCACACTAAACAGAATGTGCTCTAATCTGCAACTTTTCACACTAAACAGAATATTTTTTTTTTTTTTTTTTTTTTTCCCCCCACACAAAATAACCTGCTGCCCCCACACACAGTAGTCCTAAAAAGGACTTTTGGTTCTTTTTTTTAACAATTTTGTTTTTTTTCCTCCCTACACTGCCTTTCCCTTCCTATCCTTAGCTCTCCCTGGCTAAGACTGAGCCGAACTCGATGGTCAGGTGCTATACAGCACCTGACCACGGGTTCTGGCCAGCCAATCAGTGTAATGCCAGCAGCCAACATGGCTGCTGGCATTACACCGATGTCAGAGCCTCCCTGCACGTTTATTGGCTGCGCAGCAGCCGCAAAACGTGCGGGGAGGAGACCCGAACATGGCGGGCGAGCACATGCGGTACTCGTACGAGTACCGCCATGTGCCGAGCAGAGCGATGCTCGAGCCGATCCGAGCATCGGCCGAGCATGCTCGCTCAACACTATGTATTACTGATCAGATAGGAGGAGGCAGAGCTATACTGTATTACTGATCAGATAGGAGGAGGGTAGAGCTATACTGTATTACTGATCAGATAGGAGGAAGGCAGAGCTATACTGTATTACTGATCAGATAGGAGGAGGACAGAGCTATACTGTATTACTGATCAGATAGGAGGAGGACAGAGCTATACTGTATTACTGATCAGACAGGAGGAGGGCAGATCTATACTGTATTACTGATCAGATAGGAGGAGGACAGAGCTATACTGCATTACTGATCAGATAGGAGGAGGGTAGAGCTATACTGTATTACTGATCAGATAGGAGGAGGACAGAGCTATACTGTATTACTGATCAGATAGGAGGAGGACAGAGCTATACTGTATTACTGATCAGATAGGAGGAGGACAGAGCTATACTGTATTACTGATCAGATAGGAGGAGGTAGAGCTATACTGTATTACTGATCAGACAGGAGGAGGACAGAGCTATACTGCATTACTGATCAGACAGGAGGAGGGCAGATCTATACTGTATTACTGATCAGACAGGAGGAGGACAGAGCTATACTGTATTACTGATCAGACAGGAGGAGGGCAGAGCTATACTGTATTACTGATCAGATAGGAGGAGGACAGAGCTATACTGTATTACTGATCAGATAGAAGGAGGACAGATCTATACTGTATTACTGATCAGATAGGAGGAGGCAGAGCTATACTGTATTACTGATCAGATAGGAGGAGGGCAGAGCTATAGTGTATTACTGATCAGACAGGAGGAGGGCAGAACTATACTGTATTACTGTTCAGACAGGAGGAGGACAGAGCTATACTGTATTACTGATCAGATAGGAGGAGGGCAGAGCTATACTGTATTACTGATCAGACAGGAGGAGGACAAAGCTATACTGTATTACTGATCAGACAGGAGGAGGACAGAGCTATACTGTATTACTGATCAGACAGGAGGAAGGTAGAGCTATACTGTATTACTGATCAGACAGGAGGAGGACAGAGCTATACTGTATTACTGATCAGACAGGAGGAGGACAGATCTATACTGTATTACTGATCAGACAGGAGGAGGACAGAGCTATACTGTATTACTGATCAGACAGGAGGAGGGCAGAGCTATACTTTATTACTGATCAGACAGGAGGAGGACAGAGCTATACTGTATTACTGATCAGACAGGAGGGGGACAGAGCTATACTGTATTACTGATCACACAGGAGGAGGACAGAGCTATACTGTATTACTGATCAGATAGGAGGAGGACAGAGCTATACTGTATTACTGATCAGATAGGAGGAGGGTAGAGCTATACTGTATTACTGATCAGACAGAAGGAGGACAGAGCTATAGTGTATTACTGATCAGATAGGAGGAGGGCAGAGCTATAGTGTATTACTGATCAGACAGGAGGAGGACAGAGCTATACGGTATTACTGATCAGATAGGAGGAGGGTAGAGCTATACTGTATTACTGATCAGACAGGAGAAGGGTAGAGCTATACTGTATTACTGATCAGACAGGAGGAGGTAGAGCTATACTGTATTACTGATCAGACAGGAGGAGGGCAGAGCTATACTGTATTACTGATCAGACAGGAGGAGGACACAGCTATACTGTATTACTGATCAGATAGGAGGAGGACAGAGCTATACTGTATTACTGATCAGATAGGAGGAGGACAGAGCTATACTGTATTACTGATCAGACAGGAGGAGGGCAGAGCTATACTGTATTACTGATCAGACAGGAGGAGGACAGAGCTATACTGTATTACTGATCAGACAGGAGGGGGACAGAGCTATACTGTATTACTGATCACACAGGAGGAGGACAGAGCTATACTGTATTACTGATCAGACAGGAGGAGGACAGAGCTATACTGTATTACTGATCAGATAGGAGGAGGGTAGAGCTATACTGTATTACTGATCAGACAGAAGGAGGACAGAGCTATAGTGTATTACTGATCAGATAGGAGGAGGGCAGAGCTATAGTGTATTACTGATGAGACAGGAGGAGGACAGAGCTATACGGTATTACTGATCAGATAGGAGGAGGGTAGAGCTATACTGTATTACTGATCAGACAGGAGAAGGGTAGAGCTATACTGTATTACTGATCAGATAGGAGAAGGCAGAGCTATACTGTATTACTGATCAGACAGGAGGAGGACAGAGCTATACTGTATTACTGATCAGATAGGAGGAGGGTAGAGCTATATTGTATTACTGATCAGATAGGATGAGGACAGAGCTATACTGTATTACTGATCAGACAGGAGGAGGGCAGAGCTATACTGTATTACTGATCAGATAGGAGGAGGGCAGAGCTATAGTGTATTACTGATCAGACAGGAGGAGGACAGAGCTATACTGTATTACTGATCAGATAGGAGGAGGGCAGAGCTATACTGTATTACTGATCAGACAGGAGGAGGTAGAGCTATACTGTATTACTGATCAGACAGGAGGAGGCAGAGCTATACTGTATTACTGATCAGACAGGAGGAGGACAGAGCTATACTGTATTACTGATCAGATAGGAGGAGGGTAGAGCTATACTGTATTACTGATCAGACAGAAGGAGGACAGAGCTATAGTGTATTACTGATCAGATAGGAGGAGGGCAGAGCTATAGTGTATTACTGATGAGACAGGAGGAGGACAGAGCTATACGGTATTACTGATCAGATAGGAGGAGGGTAGAGCTATACTGTATTACTGATCAGACAGGAGAAGGGTAGAGCTATACTGTATTACTGATCAGATAGGAGAAGGCAGAGCTATACTGTATTACTGATCAGACAGGAGGAGGACAGAGCTATACTGTATTACTGATCAGATAGGAGGAGGGTAGAGCTATATTGTATTACTGATCAGATAGGATGAGGACAGAGCTATACTGTATTACTGATCAGACAGGAGGAGGGCAGAGCTATACTGTATTACTGATCAGATAGGAGGAGGGCAGAGCTATAGTGTATTACTGATCAGACAGGAGGAGGACAGAGCTATACTGTATTACTGATCAGATAGGAGGAGGGCAGAGCTATACTGTATTACTGATCAGACAGGAGGAGGTAGAGCTATACTGTATTACTGATCAGACAGGAGGAGGCAGAGCTATACTGTATTACTGATCAGACAGGAGGAGGACAGAGCTATACTGTATTACTGATCAGACAGGAGGAGGACAGAGCTATACTGTATTACTGATCAGACAGGAGGAGGCAGAGCTATACTGTATTACTGATCAGATAGGAGGAGGACAGAGCTATACTGTATTACTGATCAGACAGGAGGAGGACAGAGCTATACTGTATTACTGATCAGACAGGAGGAGGACAGAGCTATACTGTATTACTGATCAGATAGGAGGAGGTAGAGCTATACTGTATTACTGATCAGACAGGAGAAGGGTAGAGCTATACTGTATTACTGATCAGACAGGAGGAGGACAGAGCTATAGTGTATTACTGATCAGATAGGAGGAGGACAGAGCTATACTGTATTACTGATCAGATAGGAGGAGGACAGAGCTATACTGTATTACTGATCAGATAGGAGGAGGGCAGAGCTATACTGTATTACTGATCAGATAGGATGAGGACAGACCTATACTGTATTACTGATCAGACAGGAGGAGGTAGAGCTATACTGTATTACTGATCAGATAGGAGGAGGACAGAGCTATACTGTATTACTGATCAGATAGGAGCAGTGGCGTCACCAGGGGGGGGCCAGAGGGGGCCAAGGCCCCCCCTACATTCTACTGTGCCCCCCCATGTGCCCCCCCAATTTTCTTCACCATCTGGCTGATAATAATTGCTCCCTCGCAGAGTTTTTTCATTCAGGCTGTATTCATTTTCGGGCAGCCCAACTGAACAGAGCCTGAACTAATAAGTGCTTAGATGAAGCACTTCACTTTAGGCAAGATCAGTTCCACTCCGCTGACAGCTGAGCACTTATGTAATGCTACTATCGGCATTCTGCCTAAGCTGCCTCTGTGGTTCCTGACTAATAAAACTGTCACAGCGATTGGCTAGAACTCCTAGCCAATCGTAGTGACAGTACTAGAACAGAGACTATCGCAGCAAGTGATGCTGCTGGAAGCTGGGCACTCATATTATTGAGAAATTTTATAGAGCAGTATGCTGCCCCCCACCACTGCTGACTTCTACACATCCGAGTCCTCTCTCCTGCATGAGAAAAAGTGTGAGCAACTGGTGGGACTATGAAGGAAGTTATGGGGGGGGAGAAATAGTTTGGAGTTTTTGTGTGCATGCTGGGGTGATTATTGCATGGATGGAGGGACTCTTGTTAGAAGGCTGTTAACCTGAGTGTGAGTGGTAAGGAAAACTAGGGAAAGACCTTCTTCCATCCTTCCTTCTTTTTCATCCCTCCTTCCATTTTCTTCCTCCAGCTTCTTCCACCCTCTTTCCCCCCAACTTTTTCCTACATCCAGAGTGGATCATGAGCAAAGGCACACTAGGCACCTGCCTCCTAGGGCCTGGTGAAGCTGAGGGTCCCTGCCATGCCACTTTATCCAATGGGCTCAACTATTGTTGCTGTGATTGGCATGATGGTCAGCCAATCACAGCAAGCAAATATGACATTCTGGAGACCGCGCTCTGCACCCGCTTTATTCATACAGTGCTATGCCACTCATGATCCTCTCTGCATCCAGAGCAAAGCAGGTATTAACCAGTCTGTGAGAATAGAGAGAGCTCTGTGTGTGTGTGTGTAAGCATGCAAAGGGTTAAAATGTAGAGGTCCGGTAGTTTAGCCCTTCACTACTACTAAGAAACGTATTTTTTTTTATTTTCTTTCCTATTGACTGTAGTGAGCAGCAAGGAGGATTGATAAGGATTCTCTCCCCCGGATCGCTATTTAACAGTTCCCGTCATACAAAAAAACACAATCCTTGCTTTATACAATTGACCTCTACTGACATATCTTGCACTGCTTCTACTACTCATTCCTGTATGTCTGTGTGTGAATTATAACTACAGAGGTGCAGTCTGGTCACCTCTCAGAGCATATTTCTGCTTTCTGCTGGGATTAGTCAGCACCTCTTTTTTTTTTTTTTAAATCCACACGGTAGTACTGGAATCCACATAAGAAGCAATGCAAAATCTGTCAATAGAGGTAACTTGTATAAAAAGAGGAATGCGCTTTTCTTATGACAGAGGGTGTTAAAGGGGGGTTGGGGTCCAGTCAGTGGAAGGAATCCTTATCAGACCGTCTGTGTGTCCTCCATGCTGCTCACCCGGACTGAATTCTGATCTTCAAGGAATGAAAAAACATATTTTTCAGAGTGGCAGTGAAGGGGTGAACTGCTGTTTCTTTGCAGCTTTTTAACCCTGAGTGCTAGAGCCCATTGGACACCTCTAACACAGAATGAGTGTAATATTTAACCCCCTCGGGTGCTAAAGAGGTCTACAACGCAACACCTCGAGAATCCAATGGATTGTGTAATTTCAGGACATTGGTATACATTATTTTAGTAGATGTACACACAATCCCTGAAGTGTAGTCCAACAGCAGGGGGGGCATGTTGTTCACCCATGCCTTAAGGAATCTTAATTTAACTCTTAAGCCATGTTGATTGTAACCCCTTAGATGCTGGAAGTATGGAAAGGGACGGAGTACACACAAGCTTGGCTTAGCCACAACAGACATGAAGCCAGAATATTTCTGCCCTGTGCAATATGACACAAATAGCAGTGTCCTTCCAGTAAAGCCCCTAACACACTGCAGCAATGGGATCTACAGTATAATGCATTTCAAAAATGAATGAGGGCACACACATGTACATTAACCTGGGCTTTATGAACTGCTGGTGGACTATAGTTATAAACTATAACACTGATACCTTGCTTCTGACATCATTTGGTGAAAGATTTCAATAGCCTTCATAATTTTTAGGTTGTCTGTGCCCATGGTAGGACCTGCAGTCAGGGGCAGACTGGCATATTTGAATTTGCTGCCCACTTTCTTACGTCTCATTATAATTTATAAGGATCTGCCAGGTCCTGCCTTCCAGTTTTACAACTGGACATCCGGGTGTAAAATATAGTCAAGGCAAGACCTGGCAGGACCTTGGAGAGACAAGCAGAGAATCGTTAGAAAATTCAAATATGCTGCCAACTGAAGGGAGAGAGGGATAGGGAGGGATAGTGATACCACAGTGTTTACAACTGAAATGGAGCTTTACAAGTGATACCACAGGGCTTACAATTGAAATGTGTCTACAGCAGTATTGTAGTCCCATTTCATTTGTAAGCTCTGTGGTTTTACAGCAGTACTGTAGTCCCATTTCATTTGTAAGCTCTGTGATTTTACAGCAGTACTGTAGTCTCATTTCAGTTGTAAACTATGTGGTGTCACTTGCGTAACTTCATTTAAATTGTAAGCTCTCTGGTATAATTTTGTAGCCCCATTTCAGTTGAATACTCTGTGGAATCACTTGTGTCCCATTTCAATTATAAGCTCTGCAGTAGATTTTAATATATTTTAAGCATTAACTTTTGTCTTTAAGTTGGTACTAGTACCTCTACCCACGTGTGTGTGTGTGTGTGTGTGTGTGTGTGTGTGTGTGTGTGTGTGTGTGTGTGTGTGTGTGTGTGTGTGTGTGTGTGTGTGTGTGTGTGTGTGTGTGTGTGTGTGTGCGCGCGCGCATGTGGGGGCTCAATTTGAGATCCTGCCTAGGGCTCAATGGAGCCGTAATCTGGCTTTGTTCTTCACCTCCACAGTGCGAATGGTAAGGTATTACCACTGAAAGTTTTTTTTTTTTTCCTCTTCTTTTTCTGCCTTCACTGACTGTGAAAGACAGGTACATAAACAAAGGGCTACTGGTTGTTTGTATATTTTACTTATGTGTTGAGTTGTACTTGGAGATATGAAACAGTGCGGTATATTTGTGTGTTATCCAGTTAAAGGAACGCTACTTTGAACTGTTATAGGAGCGTCCAACGAATGGCTGGACACATTTCTGGCACTCAAAGGGTTCATTCAAAAATGTAGTTCATGATAGGAATGAGGTCACGTAACACTATTTCACTACATATTTTGTGACACTGCTTTTCCATGTGCATAGGAAATTGAACCGACCACTCACAAAGTTTGTATTAAAACTGGTCAAAATTATTTTTTGGCGTTGCAACTCTTTGTAAATGTACAATATGCCTAGCATTGAAAGGTCTAACCATTTACTCTTTCGGTGCCAGAGGATTGGTGAATTTTTTCTCTCTACCCTACAGGCAAGATATTTGTGTGTACTTACAAACATTATCCTCTTGACAGATACATAGGCATACATACAAACATACCCCTCCTGACAGATACATACCGATCCTTCATACAGATATACCCTCCTAACAGGTACATACCTACCCTGCATACATAAGGACATGCTCTTCCTGACTGGCACATACCAATCCGACATAGTTAGATATAACATTCCTGGGCAGAACCCTTTAAAAAAGAAACACCTCACTAGGAAATACTACTGAGTATCTCTGATGTTTTGTGTGAATAGAGCAAAGCGACATTCTGCTTCTGGTCTAATGCACAGTGATCTGACTGCAGCATGACAATCTGCCCACAGGAACATTTACAGAGTACTGCATAATCTACCTGCAGGTGAGGTGAGTGGAGTACTCACCTCACCTGCAGATAGATTATACAGTACTCTCTACTCTGTAAATGTTCCTGTGGGCAGATTGTCATGCTGCAGATTACTGTGCATTACACCAGAAGCAGAATGTCACTTTGCTCTATTCACACAAAGCATTCTATGCAGAGGTACTCAGTATTATTTCCCAGCGTGGGTTAAAAACATAAGATACCACTTTAGCAAATAGCTATTGCTCTGGTGGTGGCATATAACTCTGTATTGCAGTGCTGGTGACAATATCTCTGTCTTGCTCTGGTTGGTGGTGGCATATAACTATTAATCTGGTGGTGGTATATAACTATTGCTCTGGTGGTGGCATATAGCTATTGCTCTGGTGGTGGCAAATAAGTCTATCTTGCTCTGGTTAGTGGTGGCATGTGCCTTTTGCTCTGGTTGGGTGTGGCATGTAACTCTGTATTGCAGGGCTGGTGACACATTGCTATGGTGGTGCATATAACTGTATTACTGTGCCAGTGATATAACTTTGTCTTGCTCTGGTGGTGCATATAACTCTGTATTGCAGTGCTGGTGACAATATCTCTGTCTTGCTCTGGTTGGTGGTGGCATATAACTATTAATCTGGTGGTGGCATATAACTATTAATCTGGTGGTGGTATATAACTATTGCTCTGGTGGTGGCATATAGCTATTGCTCTGGTGGTGGCATATAGCTATTGCTCTGGTGGTGGCAAATAAGTCTATCTTGCTCTGGTTAGTGGTGGCATGTGCCTTTTGCTTTGGTTGGTGGTGGCGTGTAACTCTGTATTGCAGGGCTGGTGACACATTGCTATGGTGGTGCATATAACTGTATTACTGTGCTAGTGATATAACTTTGTCTTGCTCTGGTGGTGCATATAACTCTGTAGTACTATTTTTAATTGACTATTTTGACCTTAAAGAACTACAGGTAAATTGTATTATTTAAAAGCTCTTGCATTAGTCCTAAGGTCCCAATATTTTTCAACCTATGGCTCTATCATGTCATTGCCAGTTTAGTTATATGTTAATATAGTTAAAAATAATATCTCAAGCAGTTTAGTTGGTTCCATTAGATATATACATGCAAAGTGGCATATCTAAAGTTAAGACAGGAATACAAATGGACCAGTGATGAGATGCAATGTGCTAGAGCTTTTACACTTGCTAGGAAAACAAATCAGTGTTTTACCAGTCTACCAATGTTTTCCATTGATATAATATGTGAACACACATACCCACTGACGTGAATGTCATTATTTTAGGTGTAGGGCGTTGACATTGCTCATTAAATGTGCCCCCCATTTTTTCCTCTGGCCCCATGTGTGCCCCCCCTAAATAGAATTCCTAGAGTCGCCACTGGATAGGAGGAGGGCAGAGCTATACTGTATTACTGATCAGATAGGAGGAGGACAGAGCTATACTGTATTACTGATCAGACAGGAGGGGTACAGAGCTATACTGTATTACTGATCAGATAGGATGAGGACAGAGCTATACTGTATTACTGATCAGACAGGAGGAGGTAGAGCTATACTGTATTACTGATCAGATAGGAGGAGGACAGAGCTATACTGTATTACTGATCAGATAGGAGGAGGACAGAGCTATACTGTATTACTGATCAGATAGGAGGAGGACAGAGCTATACTGTATTACTGATCAGATAGGATGAGGACAGAGCTATACTGTATTACTGATCAGACAGGAGGAGGTAGAGCTATACTGTATTACTGATCAGATAGGAGGAGGACAGAGCTATACTGTATTACTGATCAGACAGGAGGAGGACAGAGCTATACTGTATTACTGATCAGATAGGAGGAGGACAGAGCTATACTGTATTACTGATCAGATAGGAGGAGGGCACAGCTATACTGTATTACTGATCAGATAGGAGGAGGGCAGAGCTATACTGTATTACTGATCAGACAGGAGGAGGGCAGAGCTATAGTGTATTACTGATCAGATAGGAGGAGGTAGAGCTATACTGTATTACTGATCAGATAGGAGTTGGAGGGCAGAGCTATACTGTATTACTGATCAGACAGGAAGAGGCAGAGCTATACTGTATTACTGATCAGATAGGAGGAGGTAGAGCTATACTGTATTACTGATCAGATAGGAGGAGGTAGAGCTATACTGTATTACTGATCAGACAGGAGGAGGACAGAGCTATACTGTATTACTGATCAGACAGGAGGAGGACAGAGCTATACTGTATTACTGATCAGACAGGAGGAGGACAGAGCTATACTGTATTACTGATCAGATAGGAGGAGGGCAGAGCTATACTGTATTACTGATCAGACAGGAGGAGGGCAGAGCTATACTGTATTACTGATCAGATAGGATGAGGACAGAGCTATACTGTATTACTGATCAGACAGGAGAAGGGTAGAGCTATACTGTATTACTGATCAGACAGGAGGAGGACAGAGCTATAGTGTATTACTGATCAGATAGGAGGAGGACAGAGCTATACTGTATTACTGATCAGATAGGAGGAGGACAGAGCTATACTGTATTACTGATCAGATAGGAGGAGGGCAGAGCTATACTGTATTACTGATCAGATAGGAGAAGGGCAGAGCTATACTGTATTACTGATCAGAAAGGAGGAGGGCAGAGCTATACTGTATTACTGATCAGAAAGGAGGAGGGCAGAGCTATACTGTATTACTGATCAGACAGGAGGAGGGCAGAGCTATAGTGTATTACTGATCAGATAGGAGGAGGACAGAGCTATACTGTATTACTGATCAGATAGGAGGAGGGCAGAGCTATACTGTATTACTGATCAGATAGGAGGAGGGCAGAGCTATACTGTATTACTGATCAGACAGGAGGAGGGCAGAGCTATACTGTATTACTGATCAGATAGGAGGAGGGCAGAGCTATACTGTATTACTGATCAGATAGGAGGAGGACAGAGCTATACGGTATTACTGATCAGACAGGAGGAGGACAGAGCTATACTGTATTACTGATCAGATAGGAGGAGGTAGAGCTATACTGTATTACTCATCAGATAGGAGGAGGACAGAGCTATACTGTATAACTGATCAGACAGGAGGAGGACAGAGCTATACTGTATTACTGATCAGATAGGAGGAGGACAGAGCTATACTGTATAACTGATCAGACAGGAGGAGGACAGAGCTATACTGTATTACTGATCAGAAAGGAGGAGGGCAGAGCTATACTGTATTACTGATCAGATATGAGGAGGGCAGAGCTATACTGTATTACTGATCAGATAGGAGGAGGACAGAGCTATACTGTATTACTGATCAGACAGGAGGAGGACAGAGCTATACTGTATTACTGATCAGATAGGAGGAGGTAGAGCTATACTGTATTACTGATCAGATAGGAGGAGGACAGAGCTATACTGTATTACTGATCAGATAGGAGGAGGACAGAGCTATACTGTATTACTGATCAGATAGGAGGAGGACAGAGCTATACTGTATTACTGATCAGATAGGAGGAGGTAGACCTATACTGTATTACTGATCAGACAGGAGGAGGACAGAGCTATACTGTATTACTGATCAGACAGGAGGAGGACAGAGCTATACTGTATTACTGATCAGACAGGAGGAGGACAGAGCTATACTGTATTACTGATCAGATAGGAGGAGGGCAGAGCTATACTGTATTACTGATCAGATAGGAGGAGGACAGAGCTATACTGTATAACTGATCAGACAGGAGGAGGACAGAGCTATACTGTATTACTGATCAGATAGGAGGAGGACAGAGCTATACTGTATAACTGATCAGACAGGAGGAGGACAGAGCTATACTGTATTACTGATCAGAAAGGAGGAGGGCAGAGCTATACTGTATTACTGATCAGATATGAGGAGGGCAGAGCTATACTGTATTACTGATCAGATAGGAGGAGGACAGAGCTATACTGTATTACTGATCAGACAGGAGGAGGACAGAGCTATACTGTATTACTGATCAGATAGGAGGAGGTAGAGCTATACTGTATTACTGATCAGATAGGAGGAGGACAGAGCTATACTGTATTACTGATCAGATAGGAGGAGGACAGAGCTATACTGTATTACTGATCAGATAGGAGGAGGACAGAGCTATACTGTATTACTGATCAGACAGGAGGAGGACAGAGCTATACTGTATTACTGATCAGACAGGAGGAGGGCAGAGCTATACTGTATTACTGATCAGATAGGAGGAGGACACAGCTATACTGTATTACTGATCAGATAGAAGGAGGACAGATCTATACTGTATTACTGATCAGATAGGAGGAGGCAGAGCTATACTGTATTACTGATCAGATAGGAGGAGGGCAGAGCTATAGTGTATTACTGATCAGACAGGAGGAGGGCAGAACTATACTGTATTACTGTTCAGACAGGAGGAGGACAGAGCTATACTGTATTACTGATCAGATAGGAGGAGGGCAGAGCTATACTTTATTACTGATCAGACAGGAGGAGGACAGATCTATACTGTATTACTGATCAGACAAGAGGAGGTAGAGCTATACTGTATTACTGATCAGATAGGAGGAGGACAGAGCTATACTGTATTACTGATCAGATAGGAGGAGGGCAGAGCTATACTGTATTACTGATCAGATAGGAGGAGGACAGAGCTATACTGTATTACTGATCAGACAGGAGGGGTACAGAGCTATACTGTATTACTGATCAGATAGGATGAGGACAGAGCTATACTGTATTACTGATCAGACAGGAGGAGGTAGAGCTATACTGTATTACTGATCAGATAGGAGGAGGACAGAGCTATACTGTATTACTGATCAGATAGGAGGAGGACAGAGCTATACTGTATAACTGATCAGACAGGAGGAGGACAGAGCTATACTGTATTACTGATCAGAAAGGAGGAGGGCAGAGCTATACTGTATTACTGATCAGATATGAGGAGGACAGAGCTATACTGTATTACTGATCAGATAGGAGGAGGTAGAGCTATACTGTATTACTGATCAGATAGGAGGAGGACAGAGCTATACTGTATTACTGATCAGATAGGAGGAGGACAGAGCTATACTGTATTACTGATCAGATAGGAGGAGGACAGAGCTATACTGTATTACTGATCAGATAGGAGGAGGTAGACCTATACTGTATTACTGATCAGACAGGAGGAGGACAGAGCTATACTGTATTACTGATCAGACAGGAGGAGGACAGAGCTATACTGTATTACTGATCAGACAGGAGGAGGACAGAGCTATACTGTATTACTGATCAGATAGGAGGAGGGCAGAGCTATACTGTATTACTGATCAGATAGGAGGAGGACAGAGCTATACTGTATTACTGATCAGACAGGAGGAGGACAGAGCTATACTGTATTACTGATCAGATAGGAGGAGGACAGAGCTATACTGTATAACTGATCAGACAGGAGGAGGACAGAGCTATACTGTATTACTGATCAGAAAGGAGGAGGGCAGAGCTATACTGTATTACTGATCAGATATGAGGAGGGCAGAGCTATACTGTATTACTGATCAGATAGGAGGAGGACAGAGCTATACTGTATTACTGATCAGACAGGAGGAGGACAGAGCTATACTGTATTACTGATCAGATAGGAGGAGGTAGAGCTATACTGTATTACTGATCAGATAGGAGGAGGACAGAGCTATACTGTATTACTGATCAGATAGGAGGAGGACAGAGCTATACTGTATTACTGATCAGATAGGAGGAGGACAGAGCTATACTGTATTACTGATCAGACAGGAGGAGGACAGAGCTATACTGTATTACTGATCAGACAGGAGGAGGGCAGAGCTATACTGTATTACTGATCAGATAGGAGGAGGACAGAGCTATACTGTATTACTGATCAGATAGAAGGAGGACAGATCTATACTGTATTACTGATCAGATAGGAGGAGGCAGAGCTATACTGTATTACTGATCAGATAGGAGGAGGGCAGAGCTATAGTGTATTACTGATCAGACAGGAGGAGGGCAGAACTATACTGTATTACTGTTCAGACAGGAGGAGGACAGAGCTATACTGTATTACTGATCAGATAGGAGGAGGGCAGAGCTATACTTTATTACTGATCAGACAGGAGGAGGACAGATCTATACTGTATTACTGATCAGACAGGAGGGGGACAGAGCTATACTGTATTACTGATCAGACAGGAGGAGGGCAGAGCTATACTGTATTACTGATCAGACAGGAGGAGGACACAGCTATACTATATTACTGATCAGACAGGAGGAGGACAGAGCTATACTGTATTACTGATCAGACAGGAGGAGGACAGAGCTATACTGTATTACTGATCAGACAGGAGGAGGACAGATCTATACTGTATTACTGATCAGACAGGAGGGGGACAGAGCTATACTGTATTACTGATCAGACAGGAGGGGGGCAGAGCTATACTGTATTACTGATCAGATAGGAGGAGGCAGAGCTATACTGTATTACTGATCAGATAGGAGGAGGGCAGAGCTATAGTGTATTACTGATCAGACAGGAGGAGGACTGAGCTATACTGTATTACTGATCATACAGGAGAAGGGTAGAGCTATACTGTATTACTGATCAGATAGGAGGAGGGTAGAGCTATACTGTATTACTGATCAGACAGGAGGAGGACAGAGCTATACTGTATTACTGATCAGATAGGAGGAGGACAGAGCTATACTGTATTACTGATCAGACAGGAGGAGGGCAGAGCTATACTGTATTACTGATCAGATAGGAGGAGGCAGAGCTATACTGTATTACTGATCAGATAGGAGGAGGCAGAGCTATACTGTATTACTGATCAGATAGGAGGAGGCAGAGCTATACTGTATTACTGATCAGATAGGAGGAGGCAGAGCTATACTGTATTACTGATCAGACAGGAGGAGGGCAGAGCTATACTGTATTACTGATCAGATAGGAGGAGGCAGAGCTATACTGTATTACTGATCAGACAGGAGGAGGACAGAGCTATACTGTATTACTGATCAGATAGGAGGAGGACAGAGCTATACTGTATTACTGATCAGACAGGAGGAGGGCAGAGCTATACTGTATTACTGATCAGATAGAAGGAGGGCAGAGCTATACTGTATTACTGATCAGATAGGAGGAGGACAGAGCTATACTGTATTACTGATCAGACAGGAGGAGGGCAGAGCTATACTGTATTACTGATCAGACAGGAGGAGGGCAGAGCTATACTGTATTACTGATCAGATAGGAGGAGGCAGAGCTATACTGTATTACTGATCAGATAGGAGGAGGACAGAGCTATACTGTATTACTGATCAGACAGGAGGAGGGCAGAGCTATACTGTATTACTGATCAGACAGGAGGAGGGCAGAGCTATACTGTATTACTGATCAGATAGGAGGAGGCAGAGCTATACTGTATTACTGATCAGATAGGAGGAGGACAGAGCTATACTGTATTATTGATCAGACAGGAGGAGGACAGAGCTATACTGTATTACTGATCAGACAGGAGGAGGACAGAGCTATACTGTATTACTGATCAGATAGGAGGAGGCAGAGCTATACTGTATTACTGATCAGATAGGAGGAGGACAGAGCTATACTGTATTACTGATCAGATAGGAGGAGGCAGAGCTATACTGTATTACTGATCAGACAGGAGGAGGTAGAGCTATACTGTATTACTGATCAGACAGGAGGAGGACAGAGCTAAACTGTATTACTGATCAGACAGGAGGAGGACAGAGCTATACTGTATTACTGATCAGATAGGAGGACGTAGAGCTATTCTGTATTACTGATCAGACAGGAGGAGGACAGAGCTAAACTGTATTACTGATCAAACAGGAGGAGGACAGAGCTATACTGTATTACTGATCAGACAGGAGGAGGGCAGAGCTATACTGTATTACTGATCAGATAGGAGGAGGAGGGCAGAGCTATGCTGTATTACTGATCAGACAGGAGGAGGCAGAGCTATACTGTATTACTGATCAGATAGGAGGAGGTAGAGCTATACTGTATTACTGATCAGGTAGGAGGAGGGCAGAGCTATACTGTATTACTGATCAGACAGGAGGAGGGCAGAGCTATACTGTATTACTAATCAGACAGGAGGAGGGCAGAGCTATACTGTATTACTGATCAGACAGGAGGAGGACAGAGCTATACTGTATTATTGATCAGACAGGAGGAGGACAGAGCTATACTGTATTACTGATCAGACAGGAGGAGGACAGAGCTATACTGTATTACTGATCAGACAGGAGGAGGGCAGAGCTATACTGTATTACTGATCAGATATGAGGAGGCAGCGCTATACTGTATTACTGATCAGATAGGAGGAGGACAGAGCTATACTGTATTACTGATCAGACAGGAGGAGGACAGAGCTATACTGTATTACTGATCAGACAGGAGGAGGACAGAGCTATACTGTATTACTGATCCGATAGGAGGACGTAGAGCTATACTGTATTACTGATCAGACAGGAGGAGGACAGAGCTAAACTGTATTACTGATCAGACAGGAGGAGGACAGAGCTATACTGTATTACTGATCAGACAGGAGGAGGGCAGAGCTATACTGTATTACTGATCAGACAGGAGGAGGCAGAGCTATACTGTATTACTGATCAGATAGGAGGAGGTAGAGCTATACTGTATTACTGATCAGATAGGAGGAGGGCAGAGCTATACTGTATTACTGATCAGACAGGAGGAGGGCAGAGCTATACTGTATTACTGATCAGATAGGAGGAGGGCAGAGCTATACTGTATTACTGATCAGATAGGAGGAGGGCAGAGCTATACTGTATTACTGATCCGACAGGAGGAGGACAGAGCTATACTGTATTATTGATCAGACAGGAGGAGGTCAGAGCTATACTGTATTACTGATCAGACAGGAGGAGGACAGAGCTATACTGTATTACTGATCAGACAGGAGGAGGGCAGAGCTATACTGTATTACTGATCAGATAGGAGGAGGACAGAGCTATACTGTATTACTGATCAGACAGGAGGGGGACAGAGCTATACTGTATTACTGATCAGACAGGAGGAGGGCAGAGCTATACTGTATTACTGATCAGACAGGAGGAGGACACAGCTATACTATATTACTGATCAGACAGGAGGAGGACAGAGCTATACTGTATTACTGATCAGACAGGAGGAGGACAGAGCTATACTGTATTACTGATCAGACAGGAGGAGGACAGATCTATACTGTATTACTGATCAGACAGGAGGGGGACAGAGCTATACTGTATTACTGATCAGACAGGAGGGGGGCAGAGCTATACTGTATTACTGATCAGATAGGAGGAGGCAGAGCTATACTGTATTACTGATCAGATAGGAGGAGGGCAGAGCTATAGTGTATTACTGATCAGACAGGAGGAGGACTGAGCTATACTGTATTACTGATCATACAGGAGAAGGGTAGAGCTATACTGTATTACTGATCAGATAGGAGGAGGGTAGAGCTATACTGTATTACTGATCAGACAGGAGGAGGACAGAGCTATACTGTATTACTGATCAGATAGGAGGAGGACAGAGCTATACTGTATTACTGATCAGACAGGAGGAGGGCAGAGCTATACTGTATTACTGATCAGATAGGAGGAGGCAGAGCTATACTGTATTACTGATCAGATAGGAGGAGGCAGAGCTATACTGTATTACTGATCAGATAGGAGGAGGCAGAGCTATACTGTATTACTGATCAGATAGGAGGAGGCAGAGCTATACTGTATTACTGATCAGACAGGAGGAGGGCAGAGCTATACTGTATTACTGATCAGATAGGAGGAGGCAGAGCTATACTGTATTACTGATCAGACAGGAGGAGGACAGAGCTATACTGTATTACTGATCAGATAGGAGGAGGACAGAGCTATACTGTATTAATGATCAGACGGGAGGAGGGTAGAGCTATACTGTATTACTGATCAGATAGGAGAAGGACAGATCTATACTGTATTACTGATCAGACAGGAGGAGGACAGAGCTATACTGTATTACTGATCAGATAGGAGGAGGTAGAGCTATACTGTATTACTGATCAGATAGGAAGAGGACAGAGCTATACTGTATTACTGATCAGACAGGAGGAGGGCAGAGCTATACTGTATTACTGATCAGACAGGAGGAGGTAGAGCTATACTGTATTACTGATCAGACAGGAGGAGGCAGAGCTATACTGTATTACTGATCAGACAGGAGGAGGGCAGAGCTATACTGTATTACTGATCAGACAGGAGGAGGTAGAGCTATACTGTATTACTGATCAGATAGGAGGAGGACAGACCTATACTATATTACTGATCAGACAGGAGGAGGTAGAGCTATACTGTATTACTGATCAGACAGGAGGAGGCAGAGCTATACTGTATTACTGATCAGACAGGAGGAGGGCAGAGCTATACTGTATTACTGATCAGACAGGAGGAGGTAGAGCTATACTGTATTACTGATCAGACAGGAGGAGGACAGATCTATACTGTATTACTGATCAGATAGGAGGAGGACAGACCTATACTATATTACTGATCAGACAGGAGGAGGTAGAGCTATACTGTATTACTGATCAGACAGGAGGAGGCAGAGCTATACTGTATTACTGATCAGACAGGAGGAGGGCAGAGCTATACTGTATTACTGATCAGACAGGAGGAGGTAGAGCTATACTGTATTACTGATCAGACAGGAGGAGGGCAGAGCTATACTGTATTACTGATCAGATAGGAGGAGGACAGAGCTATACTGTATTACTGATCAGACAGGAGGAGGACAGAGCTATACTGTATTACTGATCAGACAGGAGGAGGGCAGAGCTATACTGTATTACTGATCAGATAGGAGAAGGACAGAGCTATACTGTATTACTGATCAGACAGGAGGAGGTAGAGCTATACTGTATTACTGATCAGATAGGAGGAGGGCAGAGCTATACTGTATTACTGATCAGACAGGAGGAGGGCAGAGCTATACTGTATTACTGATCAGATAGGAGGAGGGCAGAGCTATACTATATTACTGATCAGATAGGAGGAGGGCAGAGCTATACTGTATTACTGATCAGACAGGAGGAGGGTAGAGCTATACTGTATTACTGATCAGACAGGAGGAGGTAGAGTTATACTGTATTACTGATCAGATAGGAGGAGGGCAGAGCTATACTGTATTACTGATCAGATAGGAGGAGGGCAGAGCTATACTGTATTATTGATCAGACAGGAGGAGGACAGAGCTATACTGTATTATTGATCAGACAGGAGGAGGAGAGAGCTATACTGTATTACTGATCAGACAGGAGGAGGACAGAGCTATACTGTATTACTGATCAGACAGGAGGAGGGCAGAGCTATACTGTATTACTGATCAGATAGGAGGAGGCAGAGCTATACTGTATTACTGATCAGACAGGAGGAGGGCAGAACTATACTGTATTACTGATCAGATAGGAGGAGGACAGAGCTATACTGTATTACTGATCAGACAGGAGGAGGGCAGAGCTATGCTGTATTACTGATCAGATAGGAGGAGGCAGATCTATACTGTATTACTGATCAGATAGGAGGAGGCAGAGCTATACTGTATTACTGATCAGACAGGAGGAGGACAGAGCTATACTGTATTACTGATCAGATAGGAGGAGGACAGAGCTATACTGTATTACTGATCAGACAGGAGGAGGTAGAGCTATACTGTATTACTGATCAGATAGGAGGAGGGCAGAGCTATACTGTATTACTGATCAGACAGGAGGAGAGCAGAGCTATACTGTATTACTGATCAGACAGGAGGAGGACAGAGCTATACTGTATTACTGATCAGATAGGAGAAGGTAGAGCTATACTGTATTACTGATCAGACAGGAGGAGGTAGAGCTATACTGTATTACTGATCAGATAGGATGAGGACAGAGCTATACTGTATTACTGATCAGACAGGAGGAGGTAGAGTTATACTGTATTACTGATCAGATAGGAGGAGGACAGAGCTATACTGTATTACTGATCAGACAGGAGGAGGCAGAGCTATATTGTATTACTGATCAGATAGGAGGAGGTAGAGCTATACTGTATTACTGATCAGATAGGAGGGGACAGAGCTATACTGTATTACTGATCAGACAGGAGGAGGGTAGAGCTATACTGTATTACTGATCAGACAGGAGGAGGGCAGATCTATACTGTATTACTGATCAGATAGGAGGAGGTAGAACTATACTGTATTACTGATCAGACAGGAGGAGGACAGAGCTATACTGTATTACTGATCAGACAGGAGGAGGACAGAGCTATACTGTATTACTGATCAGATAGGAGGAGGCAGAGCTATACTGTATTACTGATCAGACAGGAGGAGGGCAGAGCTATACTGTATTACTGATCAGATAGGAGGAGGACAGAGCTATACTGTATTACTGATCAGATAGGAGGAGGACAGAGCTATACTGTATTACTGATCAGACAGGAGGAGGGTAGAGCTATACTGTATTACTGATCAGACAGGAGGAGGACAGAGCTATACTGTATTACTGATCAGACAGGAGGAGGCAGAGCTATACTGTATTACTGATCAGACAGGAGGAGGGCAGAGCTATACTGTATTACTGATCAGACAGGAGGAGGGCAGAGCTATACTGTATTACTGATCAGACAGGAGGAGGACAGAGCTATACTGTATTACTGATCAGACAGGAGGAGGTAGAGCTATACTGTATTACTGATCAGACAGGAGGAGGGCAGAGCTATACTGTATTACTGATCAGATAGGAGGAGGACAGAGCTATACTGTATTACTGATCAGACAGGAGGAGGGCAGAGCTATACTGTATTACTGATCAGATAGGAGGAGGACAGAGCTATACCGTATTACTGATCAGATAGGAGGAGGACAGAGCTATACTGTATTACTGATCAGACAGGAGGAGGGCAGAGCTATACCGTATTACTGATCAGATAGGAGGAGGACAGAGCTATACTGTATTACTGATCAGATAGGAGGAGGACAGACCTATACTGTATTACTGATCAGACAGGAGGAGGGCAGAGCTATACTGTATTACTGATCAGATAGGAGGAGGACAGAGCTATACTGTATTACTGATCAGACAGGAGGAGGGTAGAGCTATATTGTATTACTGATCAGATAGGAGAAGGACAGATCTATACTGTATTACTGATCAGACAGGAGGAGGACAGAGCTATACTGTATTACTGATCAGATAGGAGGAGGTAGAGCTATACTGTATTACTGATCAGATAGGAGGAGGACAGAGCTATACTGTATTACTGATCAGACAGGAGGAGGGCAGAGCTATACTGTATTACTGATCAGACAGGAGGAGGTAGAGCTATACTGTATTACTGATCAGACAGGAGGAGGCAGAGCTATACTGTATTACTGATCAGACAGGAGGAGGGCAGAGCTATACTGTATTACTGATCAGACAGGAGGAGGACAGAACTATACTGTATTACTGATCAGATAGGAGGAGGACAGACCTATACTATATTACTGATCAGACAGGAGGAGGTAGAGCTATACTGTATTACTGATCAGACAGGAGGAGGCAGAGCTATACTGTATTACTGATCAGACAGGAGGAGGGCAGAGCTATACTGTATTACTGATCAGACAGGAGGAGGTAGAGCTATACTGTATTACTGATCAGACAGGAGGAGGACAGATCTATACTGTATTACTGATCAGATAGGAGGAGGACAGACCTATACTATATTACTGATCAGACAGGAGGAGGTAGAGCTATACTGTATTACTGATCAGACAGGAGAAGGCAGAGCTATACTGTATTACTGATCAGACAGGAGGAGGGCAGAGCTATACTGTATTACTGATCAGACAGGAGGAGGTAGAGCTATACTGTATTACTGATCAGACAGGAGGAGGGCAGAGCTATACTGTATTACTGATCAGATAGGAGGAGGACAGAGCTATACTGTATTACTGATCAGATAGGAGGAGGACAGAGCTATACTGTATTACTGATCAGACAGGAGGAGGACAGATCTATACTGTATTACTGATCAGACAGGAGGAGGCAGAGCTATACTGTATTACTGATCAGACAGGAGGAGGGCAGAGCTATACTGTATTACTGATCAGATAGGAGGAGGTAGAGCTATACTGTATTACTGATCAGACAGGAGGAGGGCAGAGCTATACTGTATTACTGATCAGACAGGAGGAGGACAGATCTATACTGTATTACTGATCAGATAGGAGGAGGTAGAGTTATACTGTATTACTGATCAGACAGGAGGAGGGCAGAGCTATACTGTATTACTGATCAGACAGGAGGAGGTAGAGCTATACTGTATTACTGATCAGATAGGAGGAGGACAGAGCTATACTGTATTACTGATCAGATAGGAGGAGGTAGAGCTATACTGTATTACTGATCAGATAGGAGGGGACAGAGCTATACTGTATTACTGATCAGACAGGAGGAGGGTAGAGCTATACTGTATTACTGATCAGACAGGAGGAGGGCAGAGCTATACTGTATTACTGATCAGATAGGAGGAGGTAGAACTATACTGTATTACTGATCAGACAGGAGGAGGACAGAGCTATACTGTATTACTGATCAGACAGGAGGAGGACAGAGCTATACTGTATTACTGATCAGATAGGAGGAGGCAGAGCTATACTGTATTACTGATCAGACAGGAGGAGGGCAGAGCTATACTGTATTACTGATCAGACAGGAGGAGGGCAGAGCTAGACTGTATTACTGATCAGACAGGAGGAGGACAGAGCTATACTGTATTACTGATCAGACAGGAGGAGGCAGAGCTATACTGTATTACTGATCAGATAGGAGGAGGACAGAGCTATACTGTATTACTGATCAGACAGGAGGAGGACAGAACTATACTGTATTACTGATCAGACAGGAGGAGGGTAGAGCTATACTGTATTACTGATCAGACAGGAGGAGGACAGAGCTATACTGTATTACTGATCAGACAGGAGGAGGCAGAGCTATACTGTATTACTGATCAGACAGGAGGAGGGCAGAGCTATACTGTATTACTGATCAGACAGGAGGAGGGCAGAGCTATACTGTATTACTGATCAGACAGGAGGAGGACAGAGCTATACTGTATTACTGATCAGACAGGAGGAGGTAGAGCTATACTGTATTACTGATCAGACAGGAGGAGGGCAGAGCTATACTGTATTACTGATCAGACAGGAGGAGGGCAGAGCTATACCGTATTACTGATCAGATAGGAGGAGGACAGAGCTATACTGTATTACTGATCAGATAGGAGGAGGACAGACCTATACTGTATTACTGATCAGACAGGAGGAGGGCAGAGCTATACTGTATTACTGATCAGATAGGAGGAGGACAGAGCTATACTGTATTACTGATCAGACAGGAGGAGGGTAGAGCTATACTGTATTACTGATCAGATAGGAGAAGGACAGATCTATACTGTATTACTGATCAGACAGGAGGAGGACAGAGCTATACTGTATTACTGATCAGATAGGAGGAGGTAGAGCTATACTGTATTACTGATCAGATAGGAGGAGGACAGAGCTATACTGTATTACTGATCAGACAGGAGGAGGGCAGAGCTATACTGTATTACTGATCAGACAGGAGGAGGTAGAGCTATACTGTATTACTGATCCGACAGGAGGAGGCAGAGCTATACTGTATTACTGATCAGACAGGAGGAGGGCAGAGCTATACTGTATTACTGATCAGACAGGAGGAGGTAGAGCTATACTGTATTACTGATCAGATAGGAGGAGGACAGACCTATACTATATTACTGATCAGACAGGAGGAGGTAGAGCTATACTGTATTACTGATCAGACAGGAGGAGGCAGAGCTATACTGTATTACTGATCAGACAGGAGGAGGGCAGAGCTATACTGTATTACTGATCAGACAGGAGGAGGTAGAGCTATACTGTATTACTGATCAGACAGGAGGAGGACAGATCTATACTGTATTACTGATCAGATAGGAGGAGGACAGACCTATACTATATTACTGATCAGACAGGAGGAGGTAGAGCTATACTGTATTACTGATCAGACAGGAGGAGGCAGAGCTATACTGTATTACTGATCAGACAGGAGGAGGTAGAGCTATACTGTATTACTGATCAGACAGGAGGAGGGCAGAGCTATACTGTATTACTGATCAGACAGGAGGAGGTAGAGCTATACTGTATTACTGATCAGACAGGAGGAGGGCAGAGCTATACTGTATTACTGATCAGATAGGAGGAGGACAGAGCTATACTGTATTACTGATCAGATAGGAGGAGGACAGAGCTATACTGTATTACTGATCAGACAGGAGGAGGACAGATCTATACTGTATTACTGACCAGACAGGAGGAGGCAGAGCTATACTGTATTACTGATCAGACAGGAGGAGGGCAGAGCTATACTGTATTACTGATCAGATAGGAGGAGGTAGAGCTATACTGTATTACTGATCAGACAGGAGGAGGGCAGAGCTATACTGTATTACTGATCAGACAGGAGGAGGACAGATCTATACTGTATTACTGATCAGATAGGAGGAGGTAGAGTTATACTGTATTACTGATCAGACAGGAGGAGGGCAGAGCTATACTGTATTACTGATCAGACAGGAGGAGGTAGAGCTATACTGTATTACTGATCAGATAGGAGGAGGACAGAGCTATACTGTATTACTGATCAGACAGGAGGAGGACAGAGCTATACTGTAGTACTGATCAGACAGGAGGAGGCAGAGCTATACTGTATTACTGATCAGATAGGAGGAGGTAGAGCTATACTGTATTACTGATCAGACAGGAGGACAGCAGAACTATACTGTATTACTGATCAGACAGGAGGACAGCAGAGCTATACTGTTGTACTGATCAGACAGGAGGAGGTAGAGCTATACTGTATTACTGATCAGATAGGAGGAGGTAGAGCTATACTGTATTACTGATCAGATAGGAGGAGGTAGAGCTATACTGTATTACTGATCAGATAGGAGGAGGTAGAGCTATACTGTATTACTGATCAGACAGGAGGAGGACAGATCTATACTGTATTACTGATCAGATAGGAGGAGACAGAGCTATACTGTATTACTGATCAGACAGGAGGAGGTAGAACTATACTGTATTACTGATCAGATAGGAGGAGGCAGAGCTATACTGTATTACTGATCAGACAGGAGGAGGGCAGAGCTATACTGTATTACTGATCAGACAGGAGGAGGGCAGAGCTATACTGTATTACTGATCAGACAGGAGGAGGGTAGAGCTATACTGTATTACTGATCAGACAGGAGGAGGGCAGAGCTATACTGTATTACTGATCAGACAGGAGGAGGGCAGAGCTATAATGTATTACTGATCAGACAGGAGGTGGGCAGAGCTATACCGTATTACTGATCAGGGAACAGAGCTGCTGACGAGTAGAACCTGTTACCAAATCAGTGAATGGGAAGGAGCAGAGGGAGCTTCATTACATTGTAACACAGAGAGGGATGAGACAGCGGGAACAGAGAGACGAACTGGTGTAATCACATAGCAATGCACCTCTTCCTGTGTACACAGATCACCATATTACTGGAGGGCCACTGACAAGTGAGTGTTACATTGTACGTATCTGATTTCATATGTACAGCCCTGTGACTTGTTCATGTGTATGGTATGTTCTGTTTATTTATTAATGCATATGTTTTACATATAAAATCTCTTTTGTATAGAGCTCTTTATAGTAGGGGATGGTAGCCTATGGCTCTCCAGCTGTTGCTTGACTAGAACTCCCTTGATCCTTAGCAAGTTGCCTGAGTATGATGAGAGTTGTAGTCCAACAATAGCAGGAGAATCGCAGGCTGTCCACCTTGCATTTATTGTTTTCATTGCTCTGCCCTAGCAGCTTGGGCTTGTCATGTAGCTGACAGCTGGTTAAACCCCCCCACCCCCTGCTGTTGTCCTGCAGGTCTCTGTGCTCGGATGCCTCTGCCTGCAGAAAGATGTGTAATGGAATGAGAGCGAGAAGTGCAGAGCCATTTCTAGGTCAGCTGCACACTCTCCTGGCACTGCTCCTGTGGGTACAGACCTCCCTCTGCTTTGGGCCAGTCCAGCTTTCTGTGGGTAAGTGACACTCTGGGTCCTATACACAAAAGCAGAGCTGGAGCAGTTTACAGCAAGCCAAATGCATGGTAAGGGATACAGTGAAATAATCCCTATTAATGTATCCCTTTTAGTGCCAGAGGGGTATGCAACATGTTGTGTACCCCTCTGGCACTGAAAGGGTTAAAAGAGCAGCATCTCCTAATATAATAAGCCTCCCCACAGACACACACACAATTACCTTATGATGGGCAGTAAATCCTAATTGCCGCTGTCAGTTCTGCCCTTGTGCCTTTGTTTAAGGACTATCATCTGCAATTAGTCCATGGAGGCAGACATGACAGCTGCCAGCAGGACCTGAAACTCTACCCACTGCACATGGTAATCTTAAAGGGATAGTAATACCTAAAATGTAAAAAATAATATGTTGTAGGGTTTATCCCCTTGAGTAAAACAAGAGTACTCCCACTGCTGAAAGATGTTTCATTCAAAAGTTATTAATTTTCAAAGTTGAATTTTTTAGGTGCAATATCTCAGTGGCCTGAAATTGTACAGTGGCGCTGTTGCTACACGATCCTATGGACAGCTCTGGTCTCAGGACCATAAATCTCCATAGGATGGCGTAGCAACAGCGCCACTGTAAAATTTCAGGCCACTGTGATATTGCACCTAAAAAATTCAACTTTGAAAATTAATAACTTTTGAATGAAACACCTTTCAGCAGTGGGAGTACTCTTGTTTTACTCAGGGGGATAAACCCTACAACATATATTTTTTTACATTTTAGCTATTACTATCCCTTTAACCCTTTAAGGACCAAAGGGATGTGTAATACAGTGGTCCACAATGTGTTGCTTCCCCCCCTCTGGTCCTAAACAGATTAAGTAGGCTCATACACCTTCCTGCTTCCATCTGAAAACTTTCAGCATCTGTCATGTCCGCCTCCATGGACATGACATCCAGGACTGATCGAGTATGTTGTCTCTTTACAAGGGTGAAATTCATAGGGGCTGTTAGGATTTTCTTGCCACAGTAAGGTAATTGGGGTTTTATCACTAGGAGGTGTTAATACTCCTTTAAATGGACCATTTAATAGATTAGGTGCAATAGAGGCTTTAACCTTTTGAGTGCCAGAGGGGTATGCAGCGCATTGCAAAGCAATGTGAAGCGTACCCCTCTGGCACTCAAAGGGTTAATACAAGGGGGTTACTCACTAAGGTGTGATAAAGAGGTGATAAAGTGGATATAACTTCTCCAGTGATATAATTTCTCCAGTTGCTGTATTATTCTATGGAGCCCATGCGCTCCAACGTTAGAGATCTTAGTATATAGGCTCCATGGAATAACATAGGAAATAGAGAAGTGATATAACTGGAGAAGTCATCTCTGTGTTATCACCTCTTTATCACACCTTAGTGAATAACCCTATGCTTGGGAGACCTCTCTCTCACATTCACAGAACTGAACTTCCTTTTTATTCATTTGGGAGCTAGCAGTATGTGCTAGAGCTGAGGCAGAATATTTTGTACAGATTTTTGTCCGTCAGAGGGTTAAAGTACGTGTTCTGTATGGTTCAGCTGGTTTGGCCGAGAATTACTACACTCTGTTTGTGCCGATAGCTCAGAAGTGGGCAAAGTGAGGCTGTCTAGCTGCTGATGGACTGCAGCCGCTGACTGGTGGGGGATGATGGGAGTTGTAGTCTGGCACCAGGGTGGATGGCTTTGCATTGCCCACCTTTACTACTGCCAGTATCTCCCCCTGTTAATTTAATTCCTCTGCATTAACAGATTCATGTCAGAGGGTATGAGCAACACAGTACATTGGAAGGGTTAAGATTCTGCCATTTTTATCCCAGTGGAGGAAAATAATATTTACTTTCTTTTTTTTTTTTTTTTTTTTACAAATTGACCGAGGCTAGCAAAGGTGTGGCTCTCCAGCTGTTTTTTGCACTACGACAATTCCCAGTCACAAAGGTTGACTGTGTCAGCAGATGGAGAGAGAGAGAGAGAGGTTTATTGACCAGGCAGGGATGATGGGATCTGTAATATAACAACAGCTCAAAAGAAAAGCAGATTCATTTTTGGGAACGTCCACTACACCGTAGGTCACAAATAAAAAATGTCCAATATTGACCTTGATTTAAATGGGACTATTAACTCTTTGAGTGCCGGAGGGGTAAGCAAAGCATTGCAAAGCAATGCATTGCGTACCCCTCTGGTACTCAAAGGGTTAATCCCCTTGGATGCTACAGAGGGAGCTCCACAACATTGCATTAAAAGCCCCATTTCCGTTGATTAAAAAAAAAAAAAAAAAAAAAAAAATGCTGGAGAGACACGCCTTTGCCAGCCTTGGTCAATTTGCAAAAAAAAAAAAAAAAAGTATATATTATTTTCCTCCTGTTTGGTTTGCTTCAGAATTGCTCCTTTTATCTTTATACATTAAGCCTATAAAGTTTATTTTTTTCTTATAAAGCTGGGGGGATTAGAAAAAGAGACCTATACTTTGCATACCGCCAACTGTCCCTGATTCCTCGGGACAGTCATTGCTTTGGGCTGCCAGTCCCTGCTTCCTGCTCTTCCCGTTTTTGTCCTCGGTTTAAAAAAACAAAAAACAAAAAAAACATGCATAGTCTCTGTGTTAACCCTCTTGGTGCCAAAGGGGTATCCAACGCATTTCTTCTCAATGTGTTGGATACCCCTCAAGCACTCATAGGGTTAAAAGGTACAAAAACATCCCCGCATGCTTATATTACTTATTTACCTTAAAATTTCATGTATAATATGCAACAGTGTATAATACTCGGGTGTAAATTATATCTACGATTTTAGGAGAGAACAAAAGTGTCTATGTATAATAAGTACCCTTATTTTCCCTCTGCCTACAAAAAAATTAAAAAATTAAGATTGTCTGCTTCCCCCCCATTCTCCCATCTTCCCATCTCTCTACTCACCCCTTTCTGGAGGCATATGGAGCATCTGCAAAGCAGACGGGGTGCTTGCATTTGCTGCTGGCTTCCAGAATCCCCCTGTGAGGACTTGTGTTGACTCAAGATAATGGTAGTAGTGTCCTTTAAGGACCTGAAAGTCCTCACAAGGCACCACCATAGATCCAAGTATACACATCTGTGCACTGAAACTACTGTAGTGACCTGCAAGGACCTTCGGACCCTCAAATTGCATTACAATTATCTTGAATTAATACAGATCCTCACAGTGGGGATGTGGGAAGCAAGTGGCAAATGCAAGCATGCCAACTTCTGCACGGAGGTCCCAGATGCCTCTGGAGGGGGTTATTAATGGGAGGGAGCATATTGAGGTGGAGGAGACATGATAAATACTTTTTTTTTCTCTCATGTATAATACACACCCTCCACTTCACAGTAGGTGAAAAGGAGCAAAATTGTGAGCATAATATGTGAGATTTTACAGTATATAATTTAATGTAGTATTTAGATATGTGTATTGTCTATTCTGGTGACTCTCTAAGTCTGATGTACAAGGTTTTCTGCTCGAATTGTGCTACATGATATTATGAATGACTAATGATGCTCTGTTATGTATGTGACTTCCCAGGGGAAAGTGTCCACGGAACTTTATTGAAATTGTTGAGAGATATCCACATTCAAAGTTCCCTATCCTTCTTTCTCCCCTGACGTCAGCATTATAGCTGACAGTAGGTGAATCCAGTCCTGGGACCGGCGGCGGCTCTGCAGCAGTGCTGAGATCTCATTATAGAAACAGAAATCCTTCACTAAAATGGTCTTCTACGTGTGCTTGCAAACCAAGCACAAACCAAGCACACGTAGAAGAGCATTTCAGTGAAGGATTTCTGTTTCTATAACGTGATCCCAGCACTGCTGCAGAGCCGCCTCTTGCTCACTGACCGGATTCCCCTGCTATCAGCTATAACGCTGATGTCAGGGGAGCGAGAAGGAGAGGGAACTTTGAATGCGGATATCTCTCAAACCATAAAGTTTTGAGAGATGCAGCTGGTCTCGTTTAATGACAATTTTTAAGGGCTACAAGAGAGGAGATAGTAAAAATGAAGTATTACTATCCCTTTAAGAAACACATTTTAAATAAGTGGTGTTTTTTCTTGTATGTATACATTTTTATTGAATTTTTAAAAGTCAGATGATCCAAGATAATACAGAACAAGACAGTATGGCACATTATCCCTTATACAATTTGAGGAGATAATACAGAACAGAGAAAATGTAAAAGCAGTATAGCCAGTTATGAATGAGTACACTCGTGCAAAACTGTGTATAGTGTCTATACGAAAAGGTGTGTCAATCCTATTCACTATTGCTTGGATCAGTTTAAGAAACAGTTTAGAATGTATAGAGTAGAGAAAGTGGGTATAAAAGAGGGATAAGGTGGGAGAGGGATGGGTAGAGGGTGAATGATGGGGTATCCGGTGTAGAGCTGACAAAGTCCTCTGGTTCTGTCAATCTAGGCTGAAGTGAGGCATAGACTGCAAGTATGGATGCAACAGAGCAGTGGTTCTCAACCTGTGGGTCGGGACCCCTTAGGGGGTCGAATGACGATTTGCCAGGGGTTGCCTACAGCCATCAGATATTTATATTTCGATTCATAACAATAGCAAAATTACAGCGATGAAGGAGCAACAAAAATAATTTTACTGTTAGGGGTCTCCACAACTTGGGAAATTTTATCAAAGGGTTGCGGCACTAGAAAGGCTGAGAACCGCTGCTATAAAGCATGCCAGCAATCTAGTAGAAGGATCATTTCTGTTGGATCTTTGCCTTTTTGTATCCATGATACTCTCATAAAAAGAACCTGTTCCTCAACTTTGGACACCCATGCCCTGAGAGAAGGAGATTCTGAAGCGGACCGATGCAGGGCAATTAAAGCTTTGGTCGCATTCAGCATGGTATACAAAAATAATGTTTTAATTGGGGATGTGTGTGGTAAGTCTCTGTATAAGAGAATTTGCCAAGGGTCTCTAGACCAGTGTTTCTCAACCAGGGTGCCGTGGCACTTTGGTATGCCATGGACATCTACTTAGGGTGCCCCATTTTATCTACAAGGTTTTGACAAAACTGTGAATGTAGACTTCCAGCTAAATATGTAAAGCTATTACCATGCACAACGTGTTTGTTTTAGTTGTGAGGTCTAACAATAACTCTATGTTCATGTATTTGTAGCCTTCATTATACCCTTGACTAATGGCATAAAAAGGGTGAAGGGCCAAATTCTCAGGGTGAGAGAGTTCTTTGTCACCTACTATATGAATTTCCCCAATTAAATGTTTCCTTAGCCTCTAAACTGGTGCCATTAGCACCAGAAAGCCAGTGGGAGATGTCCTGCTTGTCTTCTTAGTGTTCAGGCAGTGAGTTATCCAAACTGTAGAATGTTAAAGGTCCCTCGCACACAGACCGGAGCACCTCTGTGTTAGAGCAAGCAGGCACATATCGCATAAAATCTACATTATGGGAAGCTTTAAGGGTTAATATTTCAAAGATCTCAGGGTCAGCTCATCTTGAAAGTTCCCAGGTATGAGTGTTAGGGGTGCCGTGAGCAAAAAAGGCTTGAGAACCACTGCTCTAGACAATTAAATGTCCAATAGAACCTCTATAATAGATAAACATTTAGTCCATAATGGTATGATAAGAGGACAGTACCACCATATGTGAGATAATGCTCCTGCTTCATTCCCACATCACCAACAATGGTGGCTTTCTATTTGTATCCTACATTGTAGCTGATTTGTTCCAAAAATCCTCTGATTTGTGTTATATATAAGACCCTATGGGAGAGTTGTATAAACAACATTCTTAGTCATTTTTTAAGAATTGTCACCAAATCATTGCTATTGACGATAAGGTCAGGTCTTATTTGTAAATGAGTAAGGGCATCGGTATAAATATATATAAATATTAACACCTGAAATTCATAAAGGGATAGTAATACTTAAAATGTAAAAAATATATATATTGTAGGGTTTACCCTTCTAAGTAAAACAAAGGTACTCTCACTGTTGAGAGGTGTTTTATTTAAAAGTTATCGCAGCTCAAACTTGAATTTTTTTTAGTTGTAATATCACAATGGACTGAAATTGCACAGTGGCGCTGTTGCTACATCATCCTATGGAAATTTATGATCAATTGACCAGCTGTCCATAGGATGGTATAGCAACAGCGCCACTGTACAATTTCAGGACATTGAGATACTGCACCTAAGAAACTTCACATTTGAACTGCAGTAGCTTTTGAATAAAACACCTCTCAGCAGTGTTTTAACATCTTAATTATTACTACCCCTTTAAGAACAGATTATACCTGGTGAAAATGTTATTGCTACGGAGTTAGCGACATTTCTTCATAAACTCATTGCACCAGAATTTTCGTCATCTCTACCAGAAACACAACTACTTTTCGTTAAAGGATTAGTAATGCCTTATAGAAATAAAGGGTAATATTGTAGCTATTCAAAAAACAAGACCATCGATGCCACTCAGATCTCTCAAACCTTTATGGTTTGAGAGATATAAGGTGATAACGTTCCCCCCTCCCTCCCCTTTCATTGATGTCAGTGTCGAGCTGACAGAAGCTTATCTTGGTCCCAGGACCAGCAGGCGGCTGTTCAGCAGAGCCAAGATACCGCAATCCACAAAGAAGTACTTCATTAGAACGGTCTACAAAGTGTGCTTGTAAACCAGGCACACTTTGTAGACCATTCCAATGAGGTATTTCTTTATAGATTGCGGTATTTCAGCTCTGCTGAAGAGCCACCTCGAGTCGGCTGACAGATCTGCTGCTGTCAGCTTTACAGTTGACTTAAGTGAGGGGGAACTTTATCAGCTTATATCTCTCAAACCATAAAGATTTGAGAGATCCAAGTGGAATCAATGGACTTATTTTTTTGAATAGCTACAATATTACCTTTTATTTTTATAAGGCATTACTAACCCTTTAAGATTTCGGAACCTGGTGTAAGTTTCTTTTTAAATGTGGACCTTCAGTATGATGCCACTTTTACACCTCATTTCTCATAACACCATTTTTCTACATCTCCCCGTATAGTCTGTCTCATTGTCTGCATAATCCATATGTACAGAGAGATGTGAATCTGCAACTTTGTATTCTGAAACGGTCTGATATACTGATCAGACGTGTGCATTCAATAATGGATCTCATTGTAAAAGGGTCAAAAGTGTGTCTACTTGAAAAGCTTCAAAAATTGAATTCCCTCTTGGTGAATACAACGTGGCAAACTTCAAAATGTATTAATGGTTGAGTTCTGCTGGTAAAGAAATGCTCAAGATATTTTCAATCAAGGAATAAAATAGTGGTGGATGTTAGATACGGCTTCAAAAGAAATGAGAAAATGTACAAGTGCTTTATGTGAAAGCAGATTTTTTTTAACCCTTTGAATGCCTGAGAGACGTGTAACATTTTGTGTCCCCTGGAACTCAAATGATTATGGCAAGTCAACTGCTGGACGTCCAGGAGGGAAATGCACTGTGGCGAAGCTATGGCGATGTGTGGCCAGCAGATCACCTTTGTGCTGGAGATACACATTGCCATATGCACTAAGAAATAACAGTATCAAAATGTTGTGTTCTACATGACGAACCTCAAAAGGGCGACATCAGAATGTTGCCTGAGTCAAAAGGGCAACGTCAAACATTAGAATGTCGTCTGCATCAAAAGGGTGACATCTAACTGTGGCCGCATGCAGGTCACCCAGGGAAATTGCAGCGGCACGCAAGTGCATTGCACAGCAATGCTGGTCAGTATTCCACCAAAAAAAAAAAGCATAGTCTGCATCTGCATGGGTTGCCTACCGCCACACAGCGCACCCCACAGGATGAAAGTAGAAAGTGGAAATAATTAATGATGTGTCTGTCAACAGGGCAAATCATTTGCCCAACTGACACACACACATCATTCATTATTACCCAGGCAGATGCAGGCCATGATTTTTATTGGGGGAATACTGCACCAGCATTGCTGTGGAATGCTATTGCATGCCACTGCAGTTTTTCCTGGTCGACCTGTACGTGGGGACAAACTCCCTTTTTATGCGGGCGATATTTTTATATCGCCTTTTGAGGGTCACCATGTAGAAGACAACAATTCAAGGAATAGTATTGTCATTTTTATAAAAAAATAATAATCTTGCAGCCATTAAAAACTTAAGCTAAATGCCCCCAGTCCCATCTCCCAAACCTTTAAGGTTTGAGAGATAATTGTAGTTAAAGTTCTCCCCTTCCTCCCCTATCCCTGACGTCAGCTCTCTAGCCGACTGCAGGGGAGGCTCTTCAGCACAGCCGAGATCGCGTTATTGAGAAAGAAATCCTTCACTGGAACGGTTTACAAAGTGTGCTTGCAAACCAGGCACACTTTGTAGACCGTTCCAGTGAAGGATTGCTTTCTCAATAATGCAGTCTCGGCTCTGCTGAAGAGCCTCTGATGGTCCCGGGACCAGATTCCCCTGCAATCAGCTCCAGCGCTGATGTCAGGAAAAGGGGAGGGGGGGGCATTTGAACTACGATTATCTCTCAGACCTTTAGGATTGGGGGCATTTACTTTACGTTTTTAATCACTACAAGAATATTTTTTTTATAAAAATGACAGTACTATGCCTTTCAATAGTAAACCAGAATTAAGTATGTAAGCGGGAGGAGTATACTCATCAGGGGAGGGCTGGCAACTTGCCTGGAGGGCAACTACAATCAAGTTGCCCGATTTTACAGTTGGTCCAGCCCACTGTCCCAGATCCCTCCCTTTTGTTAATTTAAAAATTGCCATTAACCCTTTGAGTGCCAGAGGGGTATGCCACACATTGCTTTCCCCTCTGTCACTCAAAGAGTTAGTGTTGTGAAGTAAGGCAAGCAATACCACAAAGCTTACAATTGAAATGCGGTTACACTGGTGCAACTACAGAGCTTACAGTGTAAGTAACGCTGCACTAGAGATACTATAGAACTTACAAGAGAAACTGGTTATACTACTAGTGTAGCTCCACTTCGATTGTAGTTCCATTTCAATTGTAAGCTCTGTGGTATCAGTAGTGTAGCTACATTTGCATATGACTGGCCCAGGGGGCAATTGCCCCCCTGCCCCCCAGGCCAACCCTCCCCTGATACTCATGCATTGTTATTAAACTGCTCACAATGTGGGAGGGATGCCTGAAGTCTGAGCGCATCTACTCAGCTCCCTCACCTGCCCACTGGGGGCAGAGAGGATTTGCTCAGACTTAAAGGGATAGTAATACTTCGTTTTAACTTTATTTTATTTTGTAGACATTAAAAAAACATGAAGAATGATATAAGTCTTATCTCTCAAACCTTTATGGTTTATGAGATATTCACAAGCAAAGTATCCCCCTCCCGCCCCTTTTACTGATGTAACACTGTTCAGCCAGATCAGAAGGGAGGTGCCCAGGTAGACTGCAGAGAGGGACAATCTTCAATTAAGATAAGGGAAAAACCTGAAAAACTTGTCAAGGGGGGCAGGGATTTCATTGTTTTCATAGGAAGAAGAAAAGGGAAAGGGAGACAGCGCACCAAAGATCTAAGTGTAGTAAGTAAGATATTGAGTAATATAAACATGGAACAAAGAAACATGGGAATCTCAGAGTATCAAAGTAAAAGGAAACAATTTATTGAGAAGATCGAAACCTAAACATCATAAAACCATGTAATCAGCATGGATACATAAGCATAATGCGATAATGGGGTAAAAACGTATGCAAATAACTATTAAAAAAGCTGGCTCAAACCAGAGCCTAAAATGAATCAATATATATGTGCAATCGAGTGCAGGTACATCCAAGTAGGCATGGGAAAAGACAGTCTGCAACCGCATACAATGTATCCACTCTAGGGAGCTACGCAAATCAATGGGTAGTCTGATAGAGAACCACACATGGGATACAGCCGGTGGATAGTACTGTAGTATAGATTTCACCCGAATCTCTAATCAATCAAATCTGCTTACCAGATGTATGCTTTAAGGTAAGCATATCGGGTGATCTATATCCAGATAATGTCCGTGTCTCGGTCTGTCCTTTCTGCAGTAACTTTTCGTGAGTCGGTATAGTGCTGTGCGATGTGCCGGAGCCGCGTTACACTGCACGCATCCGCAGGAATGGCAAATCCACTAGATTTTCTAGAGATGTTCTTATGCGATGTTGCCTCTCTGGTCTGGAACGATGCACATATAAACGATAGTAGAAAGAACATAAATAAGCCTACAAGCTTGATATATTGAACAAGCTTGATCTGTTCAACGCGTTTCGGGTTAGTACAACCCTTCCTCAGGAACTGTAAACAGTTTACAGTTCCTGAGGAAGGGTTGTACTAACCCGAAACGCGTTGAACAGATCAAGCTTGTTCAATATATCAAGCTTGTAGGCTTATTTATGTTCTTTCTACTATCGTTTATATGTGCATCGTTCCAGACCAGAGAGGCAACATCGCATAAGAACATCTCTAGAAAATCTAGTGGATTTGCCATTCCTGCGGATGCGTGCAGTGTAACGCGGCTCCGGCACATCGCACAGCACTATACCGACTCACGAAAAGTTACTGCAGAAAGGACAGACCGAGACACGGACATTATCTGGATATAGATCACCCGATATGCTTACCTTAAAGCATACATCTGGTAAGCAGATTTGATTGATTAGAGATTCGGGTGAAATCTATACTACAGTACTATCCACCGGCTGTATCCCATGTGTGGTTCTCTATCAGACTACCCATTGATTTGCGTAGCTCCCTAGAGTGGATACATTGTATGCGGTTGCAGACTGTCTTTTCCCATGCCTACTTGGATGTACCTGCACTCGATTGCACATATATATTGATTCATTTTAGGCTCTGGTTTGAGCCAGCTTTTTTAATAGTTATTTGCATACGTTTTTACCCCATTATCGCATTATGCTTATGTATCCATGCTGATTACATGGTTTTATGATGTTTAGGTTTCGATCTTCTCAATAAATTGTTTCCTTTTACTTTGATACTCTGAGATTCCCATGTTTCTTTGTTCCATGTTTATATTACTCAATATCTTACTTACTACACTTAGATCTTTGGTGCGCTGTCTCCCTTTCCCTTTTCTTTTACATGTACGCTCGCGCTGACTCCGAGCCAAAGACAGGAGCACAAGGATAAATCTAAAGACTAGTAAGGAAGACTGTCTTCTTTGAACAATTACTGACTTTTCCATCCTTCATCAATCCATTATCATTATCATTTAAGGATTATTTTCATCTGTCAATCATCTTCCATTTATTCATTGCACTTTACCATTTGACTGAATAGAGGACTATTAGTAGGTCTATGTACTATTATCACCTAACATTGGATGCTATTTCGCTTCACATATTTCATTCATTTTTATCTGTACATTCTGGTTTCGCTATTATTGGTTTGATATTTTATTGACTATATTGATTGTATTTATTGGTACATAGAAGGTGTACAGTACTTCTTGGGAACTACAGTGAAGTACTTTTAATGAGAGATATCAGTTGAATTTCAAGATCAGCCCACTTTTTGGTTTGAGCTCTCCCTTTCATTACCCTAGTTTATTCATAGGAAGAAGATTGTCCCCTTCTGTTATCTATCTGGTCTATGGACTGCATTCCACATCTGAGAAGAGATGGCTTACACTAGGTAAAAGGGGCGGGAGGGGAAACTTTGCTTGTGAATATCTCATAAACCATAAAGGTTTGAGAGATAAGACTTATATCATTCTTCATGTTTTTTTAATGCCTACAAAATAAAATAAAGTTAAAACAAAGTATTACTATCCCTTTAAGAAACACAAACACTTAACCCTTTCAGTGTATATGGATGTTCAATGCACACCCCTGTGGCAATGTAGAGGTTACAGCTTTAACCGGAATTGCCATTATGGCAAGAAGCTATAACATATCAAACCCTCTCTGCCATTCTCTAAATGATAAGTGCTGGAAACATGCCCCTATGGCAATGAAAGGTTTAAAGGATGGCAACTGCTGCCTCTTTCCTGCAGTACAGACAGCAAGAGGTCATCTGTATTCACAGAGAGCTATAGGGAGATCCCAGCATTGCCATCCTCGGGTTGGCGATGATGGGACTGTGAACTCAGACAGAAGTAGCTGTTATCGGAGTTTAGTTCATGTGGCGATGTATCACATTTCCATATGCAAATCAGCCATTGACAAACAAAATAGTAACCCTGTAGATGGTATGGCAGCCGTGAAATAGGGACAGCGGGCGACTTTCTTGCATTTGCCACCCGCTTCTTCCGGCTCCTGCAACTCCTCTGATCATCCCGGTTGCCCTGTCCAGACTCACCATAGATTCAATGCGCATGAGCTGACAGGGCAACCGGGATTATCAGAGGAGTTGCAGGAGCCGGAAGAAGCGGGCGGCAAATGCAACAATGTTGCCCGCTGCCCCTATTTCACAGCTGTCTCCAGAAGGGGGGATCCTGGTTATAAAGGTGGGCTTTACATTTTTGTCTCATTAAGGTAGCACAGTGGAAGGAGGCGGTGACCGCAGGAATGCTGCCCGCTGCCTCCAGATGGGGAGTCCTGGACATCAAAGGGGGGACTGATCTGAGAAAAGGGGGCATTAATATTGAGGTGGGGGAGACTGGGAAGGGGAAGGGTGGTTGAGGGGGTATTTACATTTTTTTTGGCGTTTTGTTTTTTTTTCCCCTCTTTTATAATATGCACCACTCCCACTTCACATAAGGTAAAGTGGGGTAAAAATGTGCGTATTATACCCAAGATTTTATGGTAGTAACATTTCTTTATAGTCTGTATAGATAAATGACAGAATTGAAAGCAGGTATAGTCAGTTTTTTGCATCTCAACTACAAATCCCATTATCCTCAACCAGCTAATGGTTTGAACCTGCATCATTCAATTATTACAGCTCAAATGTACTTATTTTAATTAAACTGCAATTTTTGTTGTGCTCACCAGGTGACACTGTTGCTATCATTTTCTATGGGGAGTTTTAGTCTAAGCTTTCAGACTAACAGAAAAATATGCCCTCTGGATAGCTTTTTCTAATAGACTGATTAAAAAAAAAGTTTGTACAATAACTCTTGAATAAACCCCTAGTAGACCCTTGTGTTACTTAACCCTTTGAGTGCCAGACAGGTATCTAAACGCTTGTTTCGCAATGCTTTGGATACTTCTCTGGAAAGCATAGGGTAAAGGAATGACACTTTTTTAACTGCTTCATGGAAAAGTGAAAAGCGTAGTCATTAAAGTGGACCTGTCACCTTAATATACGTTTAGTTATTTTTAAAGAGGATTCAAAATGTCTATATTTTGTGCTAGCCATGTCTGTAATATAAACAGCTTTTGAACATCTTTAT
Source organism: Rhinophrynus dorsalis (assembly GCA_037306005.1). Lineage (NCBI taxonomy): Eukaryota > Metazoa > Chordata > Amphibia > Anura > Rhinophrynidae > Rhinophrynus > Rhinophrynus dorsalis. The sequence continues at coordinate 40,348,254 of CM074720.1, forward strand.
CTATGGTGGCACAGTCTGGAGCTTTATGCTAATTCGTTTCTGTGTTGTTCCAATATTACCACACACTGTGCTATGAATGAATCTAGGCAGAGTCCACACTGTGCTATAAATGAATCTAGGCATAGCTCGCACAATGTGTCCTATAAATGAATCTAGCCAGAGTCCACACACTGTGATATGAATGAATCTAGGCAGAGCCCACATACTGTGCTATGAATTAATGTAGGCAGAGACCACACTGTACTATGAATGAATCTAGGCAGAGCCCACACACTGTGCTATGAATGAATCTGGGCAAAGTCCACACACTGTGCTGTGAATTAATCTAGGCAGAGCAGACACTGTGCTATGAGTGAATCTAGGCAGAACCCACACACTGTGCTATGAAGGAATCTAGGCAGAGAATACTCACTGTGCTATGAATGAATCTACTCAGAGCCCACACTCTGTGATATGAATGTATCTAGGCAGAGTCCACACACTGTGATATGAATGTATCTAGGCAGAGTCCACACACTGTGATATGAATGAATCTAAGCAAAGCCCGCACACTGTGATATGAATGGATCTAGGCAGAGTACAAACACTGTGATACCAATTAATCTAGGCAGAAAACACACACTGTGATATGAATGAATCTAGGCATTGAACACACACTGGGACATTTCTAATAGTACAGTGAGAGGTAGAGAGGTATCAAATGTACCTACTTAGAATACTGTCTTTAATTTGTCCATTTTTATTTTGAAAAGAAAAAACAATAATAATATGCAGCTTTTTTTATTGGTTAAGTGACCTGTTGGAGACAAACATTTAGCTTTCAGCCCCTTGAATGCTAGGAAGGTATCCAGTGCATTGCTAGCATGCAGTGGGTTAAAATGCATCAGTGATGCAGAGAGGAGGTTTGATCTCAGCTATATAACCTGAATTTAGAAATAAAGCCCTTGGTGTATTTTGTGATGTATTTGCTTGCAAAGTGTTGTATAATCAGACAGTCAGTTTCTCTATAATTACCTGAAAATGTGTGTCTACTTTGTGAACAACCTGGTAATGAGGAATAGTAAACAAACTAATTTAGCTACAAGCACAATTAAAGCAAAGGGTACACTAAGCGATGGATAGGGATGTTTAAAGGAGGACTAACATCTCCTAACAATAACCCTCCACTTATGGCCTTAAAACCCTAATGGCCCCTATGAATTTTTCTCTTGTGCCTTTGTTCAAGAGATACTGTAGCATCTTTAATCATTCCTAGATGTTGTGTCATGGAGGCGGACATGACAGTTACTGGCTTTTTTTTCATTTTCAAGCAGGCAGAGTGCAGTAACCTTTTTTATGAAAACCTATATGTTATAGAGCTTTTCCTGCTGAGTAAAACAAGGGGATTCCCACTGCTGTCAGTTGTTTTATTAAAATGTTATATCAGTTCAAATAACCAGGAAGTGAATTTACTGTGTTTACTTCCTGATAGTTCTGACAGGAAGTGAATTTACTGTGCGTTTACTTTCTGATTGTTCTAACTGACAGGAAGCGGCTCAGCAGTTTCTATGACATTCTGTGGAGAACTGTATGTCACTAACTTTCCTCTCCATTAGAATGTAACAGAATAAGGAATTGAAATCTGACCACTAGAGGGCACTACTGATGAAAAAACACAGGAAATACGCATCTCTGGAAATATGCATCTTTCAACAGTGGGAGTAACCTTATTTTACTCAAAAGTAAATGCCCGACAATATATATTTAAAAAAGTTTACATCTCCTTTAAAGGGCTAGTAATACTTCGTTTTATCTTTATTTAATTTTGTAGGCATTAAAAAAAAATGAAGAACGATATAAGTCTTATCTCTCAAACCTTTATGGTTTGAGAGATATTTACAAGCCCGTTTTACCTAGTGTAAGCAATCTCTTCTCAGATGTGGAATGCAGTCCATAGACCAGACAGATAACAGAAGGGGACAATCTTCTTCCCCTGAGAACAATGAAAGCCCTGCCCCCCCTTGACAAGTTTTTCATTTTTTTCCCTTATCTTAATTGAAGATTGTCCCTCTCTGAAATCTACCTGAGCACGTCTCTTCTGATCTGGCTGAGCAGTGTTACATCAGTAAAAGGGGCGGGAGGAGGATACTTTGTCAACACTCTCCAAAGTCCAAATACTATTATGATTAATTAGAGCTGCTTTTATTATGAAACATTACTATCCCTTTAAGGAGTGTGCAATGAATTGCTTAAACGGATAGTAATACTTCATTTTAACTTTATTTTATTTTGTAGGCATTAAAAAAACATGAAGAATGATATAAGTCTTATCTCTCAAACCTTTATGGTTTAAGAGATATTCACAAACAAAGTATCCCCCCCTGTTCAACCAGATCAGAAGGGAGATGCCCAGGTAGACTGCAGAGAGGGACAATCTTCAATTAAGATAATGGAAAAAGCTGAAAAACTTGTCAAGGGGGGAAGGGCTTTCATTGTTTTCATACAAAGAAAATTGTCCCCTTCTGTTATCTGTCTGGTCATACAACCAGATTCCACATCTGAGAAGAGATGGCTTACACTAGGAAAAAGGGGCGGGGAGGGGAACTTTGCTTGTGAATATCTCATAAACCATAAAGGTTTGAGAGATAAGACTTATATCATTCTTCATGTTTTTTTAATGCCTACAAAATAAAATAAAGTTAAAACGAAGTATTACTATCCCTTTAAGAGCAGGGTCAAGATTATCATGTGCAGATGGCGGAGCTGGTGTCCTGCTAGAAACTGTCTGTCCTCTTCCGTGGAAATGACATCCAGGGATTATTTTAGATGTTATCTCCTGAACAAAAGCACAGGAGCAAAATTAATAGGTGCCATTAGGATTTTCTGACAACAATATCGAAAAAGAACAACGGTGCTCATACAGTCCTGTAATACAACCGTGAGAATGAAAACTCACCGTCAAGCCGTTGGTGCGTTACAATGCTCCAGATCTCTCTTGCCGGAGCATAGCAAAGGATATCCACATAAAGAGACAGTCGCACATCAACTCGAAATAGAGATCCAATTGAAACTTCATAATGCTTTATTCGTATCGTAAAAAACACAAATGTGTAATATATAAGCAGAGTGAGGGGAGGTGCAGAAAAGACAGGGAAGGGATCCCACAAACTGTCTAACGCGTTTCGCGCTACATCTAGCGCTTAATCATAGACTTAATTTTGAAAATAAACCACATCCACTATTTAAACCCTATAAGTGCTAGGGATTGGTTAAAAACAGCGTACCAATAAAAACACAAAAAATAAATGGAACCCAACCCCCATCTTACCCATTAATTAAAATCGACCAATAATCTAATGGTCAATATGATAATCGGGTATTTAGCTTTAAATGATCGCCCTGTTCGTATAAATGCATCCAAGGGAAAGATATATAACTTATATCATAAACACTGTGAATAAATGTGACAACATTAAGCATGAATAGGAAATATAAATAAAACAATGTCAATAATATAATTCACATATATATCAATAAGTCCCCATAAAGTTCTGTATTCGAAGTCAGAATATCCTCTCAATATAAATACTGAGAGACCAACCTAAAATACATGACTAATGTCCCATTCGGAATTTAGACCCTCTGGAATTCTAGTTTTTAACTTAAAAATCCAGAAGGCCTCACGTTTAGTAATCAATTGCATAATATCACCCCCTCGCCAGGGAAGTCTTACCCGTTCTATACCTTGAAATCCAAAGCTAGACATATCTCCATTATGACACTCCAAAATATGTTTGGCTATCGCTGAATCCTTACGTCCTCCTTCCACCTGGCAGATATGCTCTCTTATTCTATTTTTCAATGGACGTATAGTCCTTCCCACATATTGAACAGAGCACATCCTACAGGTGAAAAGGTATACTACATATTGGGTATTACAATTGATGTAGCCTCCTATGTCGAAAGAAACCCCATCAATTGTTCCCGTAAAGGTGTTGGAAACATTCATAAATTGACAGCACTTACAGATATGTGCACCACATTTAAAGGAACCTCTATGTTCCAACCAGGTAGGGGTCTTTCTATTACTTAAGAACAAACTAGGGGACACCAGATTCCCAATGGTAACTCCCCTCTTCGCCACAAAACCTATTCCTCCTTTCAATATACCAGATAATTTGGAATCAGTGTATAAAACACCTATATTTTTCCGGATGACATCACATATCTGTCGATATTGAGGACTATATCTGGTGATAAATCTTACATCCGTAGTATCAGAAAAACCTCCATCCCCAACTCGTCTGTCCTGGAGTAATTCCTCCCTAGGTTTGGTCTGGGCAAACTCCAAAGACCTAGTCAACAATTTCCTTGAATAGCCTCTAGCCATAAAACGACCCATAAGATCCCCAGATGACAAATTGAAATCCTCTTCTAAGCTACAGTTTCTACGCAAACGCAAAAACTGCCCTTTAGGGATATTATCAATCTGGAACCTGGGATGTGAAGATCGAGCATGCAAGAGACTATTACCTGAAATAGGCTTCCTATAATTGCCACTAATCACCCTACCCTGGGATTCATCTCCAGTTAACAGTAAATCCAGAAAGGGAATAGAGATCCTCTGGTAGTCGGATGTAAACACCAAATTACAACTATTGGTGTTCAAAAAAGATATAAACAAACATGCATCCTCGTCTGAACCTTCCCAGATGAATAGCAAATCGTCTATGTACCTCCCATACCACAAAATCATGCCCCGATAGGGGCCACCACCCCCAAAGATATGGGTGGCCTCCCACCAACCCATGAATAGGTTGGCAAAGGAGGGAGCGAAACTAGCTCCCATAGCCACACCACACTTCTGGAGGTAATACACCCCATCAAAGGCAAAAAAATTGTGGCACAGGAGGTACCTGACGGCCTTCAGAAGGAACAAGATGATGGCTTCCCCATATATCGAAAACCTCTCAAGCTGGGTCCTCAACGCTAGGAGACCGAGCTCATGGGGTATGGAGGAATATAAAGCTGATACATCAGCTGTGAGCCAAGAACAGCCTGAATGCCACCTGATCCCATCCATCTGTTGTAAAACATGTTTGGTGTCCTTGAGTGACCCCGGAAGACCATCCACCAGAGGTCTAAGATAAAAATCAACCCAGTCTGACAGAGGCTCATTGAGTGAACCAATGCCAGACACAATGGGTCTTCCTGGTGGGTCAATCAGAGTCTTGTGCACCTTTGGTAAGTGATGGAAGATGGGAATCACGGGGCACTCAGGTACCATAGCTCTAGCCTCCTCTTTGGACAAAATCCCCAAAGATACTCCTTCTCGGACCAAAATATCCAACTCAAGTTTAAACACAGTGCTAGGATTATAATTAAGCACTTGATATGTCTCGGAGTCATTCAACTGGCGTAAAGCCTCCTGTTGATAATGCTTTGCACCAAGCACCACCACGGAGCCGCCTTTATCTGCCATTTTTATAACTATAGAAGAATCATTTTTAAGCTGACCAATAGCTTCTTTTTCTACCAAAGACAGATTGTGGGTAGGCTTCCGTGGTGTGTTATGGTGCAATGCAACGAGGTCCTTTTCCACCATCTTTTGGAAAAGATCCAACTGATTTCCCTTGCAATGCAAGGGAAAAAAACGAGATGGTGGCCGTAATCCCGTGTCTATTTTATCAACACGACATTCATAAACATTGCATGATTCCTCCTCAAGTGACATCAAATCATATAAGGAACAGACATCCCCAAATGTCGTGCCAATACCCTTAATAGATGTACGTAGTACAGAACCCACACTAAAATCACCATCTACTTTGATCTTATTTTCATCAGCAAAAAATTTTTTAATAGTTAAAGTTCGCACTAAACGATTCACATCTAATAGGGTATTGAACAGATCAAACTTATTGTCCGGCACACCATCTCGTTTTTTTCCCTTGCATTGCAAGGGAAATCAGTTGGATCTTTTCCAAAAGATGCACCATAACACACCACGGAAGCCTACCCACAATCTGTCTTTGGTAGAAAAAGAAGCTATTGGTCAGCTTAAAAATGATTCTTCTATAGTTATAAAAATGGCAGATAAAGGCGGCTCCGTGGTGGTGCTTGGTGCAAAGCATTATCAACAGGAGGCTTTACGCCAGTTGAATGACTCCGAGACATATCAAGTGCTTAATTATAATCCTAGCACTGTGTTTAAACTTGAGTTGGATATTTTGGTCCGAGAAGGAGTATCTTTGGGGATTTTGTCCAAAGAGGAGGCTAGAGCTATGGTACCTGAGTGCCCCGTGATTCCCATCTTCCATCACTTACCAAAGGTGCACAAGACTCTGATTGACCCACCAGGAAGACCCATTGTGTCTGGCATTGGTTCACTCAATGAGCCTCTGTCAGACTGGGTTGATTTTTATCTTAGACCTCTGGTGGATGGTCTTCCGGGGTCACTCAAGGACACCAAACATGTTTTACAACAGATGGATGGGATCAGGTGGCATTCAGGCTGTTCTTGGCTCACAGCTGATGTATCAGCTTTATATTCCTCCATACCCCATGAGCTCGGTCTCCTAGCGTTGAGGACCCAGCTTGAGAGGTTTTCGATATATGGGGAAGCCATCATCTTGTTCCTTCTGAAGGCCGTCAGGTACCTCCTGTGCCACAATTTTTTTGCCTTTGATGGGGTGTATTACCTCCAGAAGTGTGGTGTGGCTATGGGAGCTAGTTTCGCTCCCTCCTTTGCCAACCTATTCATGGGTTGGTGGGAGGCCACCCATATCTTTGGGGGTGGTGGCCCCTATCGGGGCATGATTTTGTGGTATGGGAGGTACATAGACGATTTGCTATTCATCTGGGAAGGTTCAGAGGAGGATGCATGTTTGTTTATATCTTTTTTGAACACCAATAGTTGTAATTTGGTGTTTACATCCGACTACCAGAGGATCTCTATTCCCTTTCTGGATTTACTGTTAACTGGAGATGAATCCCAGGGTAGGGTGATTAGTGGCAATTATAGGAAGCCTATTTCAGGTAATAGTCTCTTGCATGCTCGATCTTCACATCCCAGGTTCCAGATTGATAATATCCCTAAAGGGCAGTTTTTGCGTTTGCGTAGAAACTGTAGCTTAGAAGAGGATTTCAATTTCTCATCTGGGGATCTTATGGGTTGTTTTATGGCTAGAGGCTATTCAAGGAAATTGTTGACTAGGTCTTTGGAGTTTGCCCAGACCAAACCTAGGGAGGAATTACTCCAGGACAGACGAGTTGGGGATGGAGGTTTTTCTGATACTACGGATGTAAGATTTATCACCAGATATAGTCCTCAATATCAACAGATATGTGATGTCATCCGGAAAAATATAGGTGTTTTATACACTGATTCCAAATTATCTGGTATATTGAAAGGAGGAATAGGTTTTGTGGCGAAGAGGGGAGTTACCATTGGGAATCTGGTGTCCCCTAGTTTGTTCTTAAGTAATAGAAAGACCCCTACCTGGTTGGAACATAGAGGTTCCTTTAAATGTGGTGCACATATCTGTAAGTGCTGTCAATATATGAATGTTTCCAACACCTTTACGGGAACAATTGATGGGGTTTCTTTCGACATAGGAGGCTACATCAATTGTAATACCCAATATGTAGTATACCTTTTCACCTGTAGGATGTGCTCTGTTCAATATGTGGGAAGGACTATACGTCCATTGAAAAATAGAATAAGAGAGCATATCTGCCAGGTGGAAGGAGGACGTAAGGATTCAGCGATAGCCAAACATATTTTGGAGTGTCATAATGGAGATATGTCTAGCTTTGGATTTCAAGGTATAGAACGGGTAAGACTTCCCTGGCGAGGGGGTGATATTATGCAATTGATTACTAAACGTGAGGCCTTCTGGATTTTTAAGTTAAAAACTAGAATTCCAGAGGGTCTAAATTCCGAATGGGACATTAGTCATGTATTTTAGGTTGGTCTCTCAGTATTTATATTGAGAGGATATTCTGACTTCGAATACAGAACTTTATGGGGACTTATTGATATATATGTGAATTATATTATTGACATTGTTTTATTTATATTTCCTATTCATGCTTAATGTTGTCACATTTATTCACAGTGTTTATGATATAAGTTATATATCTTTCCCTTGGATGCATTTATACGAACAGGGCGATCATTTAAAGCTAAATACCCGATTATCATATTGACCATTAGATTATTGGTCGATTTGAATTAATGGGTAAGATGGGGGTTGGGTTCCATTTATTTTTTGTGTTTTTATTGGTACGCTGTTTTTAACCAATCCCTAGCACTTATAGGGTTTAAATAGTGGATGTGGTTTATTTTCAAAATTAAGTCTATGATTAAGCGCTAGATGTAGCGCGAAACGCGTTAGACAGTTTGTGGGATCCCTTCCCTGTCTTTTCTGCACCTCCCCTCACTCTGCTTATATATTACACATTTGTGTTTTTTACGATACGAATAAAGCATTATGAAGTTTCAATTGGATCTCTATTTCGAGTTGATGTGCGACTGTCTCTTTATGTGGATTAGGATTTTCTGGCCATAGAAAATGGGAGTTTATTAGCATACAGTTGTTTCTTCTCCTTTAAAGGGATAGTAATACTTCGTTTTAACTTTATTTTATTTTGTAGGCATTAAAAAAACATGAAGAATGATATAAGTCTTATCTCTCAAACCTTTATGGTTTATGAGATATTCACAAGCAAAGTTCCCCTCCCCGCCCCTTTTACCTAGTGTAAGCCATCTCTTCTCAAATGTGAGTCTGGTTGTATGACAGGACAGATAACAGAAGGGGACAATTTTCTTTGTATGAAAACAATGAAAGCCCTTCCCCCCTTGACAAGTTTTTCAGCTTTTTCCATTATCTTAATTGAAGATTGTCCCTCTCTGCAGTCTACCTGGGCATCTCCCTTCTGATCTGGCTGAACAGGGGGTGATACTTTGTTTGTGAATATCTCTTAAACCATAAAGGTTTGAGAGATAAGACTTATATCATTCTTCATGTTTTTTTAATGCCTACAAAATAAAATAAAGTTAAAATGAAGTATTACTATCCCTTTAACTAGAGATGAGCCTGCAAAATACTATGGCTGCCTCTACAAGACCTTATCCTTCTCAGGGTGCAATCTCTTTTAGCTCAAATGTGCCATACACAGAATAGAAATATCCAGAACTGCAACATACTGATCCTGCTGAGATACGATAATCCAGACACTTCCTATCTGAATGACAGAAGCAACCAGGGCCGGATTTCCCAATAGGCAGAGAAGGCAACTGCCTAGATTGTCAAATTTTGAGGGGCTCCTCAGTTGTGCTGACCACACTCACATTCTGAATTATGAGTGTGGACAGAGCTGCTTTACAGGCTATTATTTAACCCCTTGGATGCTAGAGAGATCTCAAATGCATTACGAAGCATTACATTGGTGATCACTCTAGCAACCAAGGAATTAAAGGTTTTATTCTTTGTCTTTGCTTGTTATGGGCCAAAGGCATTTTCTGTGCTAGGAAACAGTGGATGAGATTGTGGGTGGGGTTGAATGGGGTGTGGTCATGGGTGGAGCTAAGGGCACCTAGAATGCATTGCCTAGGGTCTCATAGAATGTCTGTCACTGGAAGCAGCTAATCCCAGACATATATTTTATCCTTTTTGGGCCTTGTCAGTGAGATGCAGCAGTTTTCTCTAGGCAACTATAACCCTTTAAATAGACTAAGCCCAAGGGGTATTTGTACATGTAAATGGAGATTCAGAGATGCTCAGTTGAGGACAAGCATAACAAGTATTGTAGTATGCTCCATTGATGTTTTACTTCCCAAGGTAAAATCTCTTTTGGCTTTCAGATGCTGTACACAGAGAAGAAATATCCTGTATCACATCATGTTGATCCTAACATAAATGACAGTCCAGCCACAAAGTGTCAAACAATTCTCCCCTTGCATTCAAGCGCCTAGACAGAACAGTTTCACCTCACTGACGAGGCCCAAAACTTTCAAAAAGTATGTCTGGGGGTTCCCTTGTTCAGAGGACAACGGCCTGACACTTTGTGGATGGACTGCAGTTTCTGGGAAAAATGTGTATGATATGCTGCAAGATATTCCTTCTCTGTGTATGGCATTTGTAAGCTAAAATATATTGTACCCAGGAAAGGAGAAGGGCTTATAGAGCATACTACACTGCCAGGCTTATCCCTAGCTCAGCATCTCTGACACTTATTTTGCATATTCAAATAACCCCTGGATTTGGTCTCCCTAAGAGTTATAGGAGAATAGGCATGGATCCCTTGCTTTCAGGTGCCTAGAAAGAATAGCTTCACCTCACTGACGAGGCCCCAGAAGAGTGAAACATATGTCTGGGGTATGCTACTGCTCTGATTCGGAGGAATATTGCATGGCACAGGGACTGGACTGTAACACCTGGGCAGGATCAGTATGGCATGGTTCAGGATAGTTATTCTCCGTGTATGTGAATAAAGGATATGATCTAAAAGAGACTGTATCCTGAGTAGCATATTGTCCTACAAAGCATTCTACAGGATTAGCAGACTTAGCTCTACTCGGTTTGTGAAGGGGAGACATATTTTTAAAATGATTCATTCCTAAATTATTTTGGGGTATTCTTTACCTTTAGAAAGCATAATGACACTGGGATATGAATCAAACATGCATTCTTGTAAGTCTGAGTGCAACTTTTTTTGTGGTCATTCCATTTGATGGATGTGTTGTTACTGTTGCTGTCTATGTGAGTTTGGGTACTTGACCAGCAATAGTATCAGTATAAAATAGAAAGTCAACTAAAATGGTACAAATTTTCACAAAAAATTCTGGTTTGAGTAATGCATTTCTTACCCCTCTGGCCCTCAAGGTAGTTAAAAGGGCAATATTCTCTAATCATGAATATATATATATATATATATATATATATATATATATATATATATATATGTAAATATATTATACTTTTTCCTAGTGAGTAAAAGAAGAGTGCTCCCTATGCTGTCTGATGCTTATTTTCAAAGCTATTACCAAAGAAATTTGGCATTGCTCATACAGCTTGCGTTCAAGATGTTTTGCTGCCAGGTGGCGCTGTTCCTACAGCCATCTATGGAAATCTTGTGTCTGAGACACTCAGCCTCTCACAGGAAAAATAGCAACAGCGCCACCTGGCTGCAAAAAATATTGCACTCAAATTCTTTTTAAAAAAAATTCCAAATTTGCTCTGTAATAACTTTTGATTGCAGCATCTCACAGCAGTAGCTTTAGCCTTGTTTTGCTAGGCAGAAAAGGCCCTGCAATATAAATATTTGCATAAGGGTTTCCTGTCCTCCTTTAAAGGGTTAATGAGTTTTAATATTCCTTTAATACATATGTTACATTAAAATATTGACAGATTGCTTCTTAATGTGTTAGCCAACTCTCTAGCAATCAAGGGGTTAATTAAAAGCCCAGTTTAGATCAGAGGGAATTTGGGGAATGTCTATTTGTCCCTTATTGCGCAGTTGGTTGTGCCAGAATTGCTCTATGACAAAATGCCCTGTTTCCCATTAACACTTTTGAGTGCCAGTGGCCTACGAAACGCATTGCTTTGCAATGCTTTGCATATCCCTCCGGCACTCAAAGGGTTAAACAGAATATCTGCCATTGATAAATGTTGACATTTGTTTGAAAACCCTTAACTGTGATGTTTGGTTCTCAAAGGATGCAATGAATTGATAACATTAGCTTTAAACAAGCCTTCTTTTCCCTCTCTCTAATTACCAAGAGATATGTGCAGTCCTTCTCTCCTTTGCTGATGCAACTGTATTGTGAAAACTATGGCAGAGTGAAATATTGGTCCTGTGGATTATTTTTCCCTTCTCAGCGTAAATTAACTTTTGCTGCATAATAACATTTTGCCAAACAGTTGCAAACAGTAAGAATCTTGTGGTGAAACTGCCAAACCTTATGAAAGTTCAGATGTCAGCATATTTCAGAGCACAATTTCATGTTTCAGGAAAATAAAAGCATTTGGCATTTTTTTACATTTTTTAGGAGTAGGACAGTGCGAGTCAATCGCTGGACCCCCTGCATTTAGTGACTACAATCTCCATCGTACCCAACCAACCTTTGACTGGTTGAAGAAATCTTTGTGCATTGACTCCATAGACTAACATAGGACTTGGAGAAGTGATAAACTGGAGAAGTCATCTCAGCTCTATCGCCTCTTTATTCCCACCCCCTCACAGTCTGTAATAACTAGAGGCTCAAGGATTGAGTACCACTGAGGTAGGGCAATGTGAGGCCTTCTGGCTGTTTTTGAACTACGATATTCATCATTCTTAGTCTTCCATTAGGGGCATTAGTAGCAGAAAAAGGGAAGTAGTAATGCCACTCTACAGATCTCTAGTTAGACCTCACACAGAGTATTGTGTACAGTACTGGAGACCCCATCTCCAGAAGGATATAGATACTGTAGAGAAAATTCATAGAAGGGCTACTAAAATGGTGACTGGTTTACAGGAAAAGAAATATCAGGATAGACTAAATGATCTGAACATGTATAGCTTGGAGGATAGAAGAGAGAGGGGATATGACAGAAACATTCAAATACATGAAGGGATTCAACAAAGTGCAGGAGAGAAGTACATTTCAAAGGAGTAAAAATGTTAGGACAAGAGGCCATAGTCTAAAACCAGAGGGACACAGTTTTAGATGTAATGTAAGAAAGGTTTACTTCTCTGAGAGGGTAGTAGATAAGTGGAATAGCCTACCAGCAGAAGTGGTAGAGGATAATACAGTGAGGGAATGTAAGCATGCATGGGATAGGCATAAAGCTGTCCTGAACATAAGACAAGACCAAGGACCAAAAAGGTTTGAGGTTTTTACAGTAGGAAAATGGGCAGACTAAATGGGCCGAATGGTTCTTATCTGCTGTCAGATTCTATGTTTCTATTAGCTGGTTGAGGATGGCGGGAGTTTTAGTTCCTAACAGCTGGAGATCCAATGGTTACTTACCCGTTGTATGAAATGTATGCACTAAGAATGCTCCAACATGAGAAAGAGGCTCCATAGAAGAACATTGGAATTGGAGAGTTTATCTCACTGGATAGATTTCTTATCCAGTGATTCTCAAACAGGGTCCATGGCACTTTGGTGTGCCACAGACATAAAATTAGGGTGCCCCATGTTTTCTATGAAGACTGAAAAATGTGAATATTGTCTTCTAAATGTAGATATATATGAAAATTGTTATGCACAATATTTTTATTGTAGTTACTATGATTGTGAGAACTCATAATATCTGTGTATTTAAGAATTGTCCCCTTTATTATGCTCTTGATAAATTACATTAAACATGTTGGGGTGTCGTGAAAGTTCCATATTGCATGTTAGGGGTACCTTAAGCAAAACAAAGTCGAGAAACACTGTTCTTATCCATCAAGCGTTGTTAGTTGTTGGATTCCACCTTCAGCCTGGGCATGAGTGAATCCATATATCTATCTATCTATCTATCTATCTATCTATCTATCTATCTATCTATCTATCTCATATCTATCTCATATCTATCTATCTATCTATCTATCTATCTATCTATCTATCTATCACATACCTATCTATCTATCTATCTATCTATCTATCTATCTATCTATCTGTCTATCTCATATCTATCTATCACATATCTATCTATCTATCTATCTATCTATCTATCTATCTATCTATCTATCTATCACATGTTTATCTGTCTGTCTGTCTATCTATCTATCTATTTATTCACATCTATCTATATCTATCTATCACATATCTATCTATCTATCTATCTATCTATCTATCTATCTATCTATCTATCTATGTCATAGTCCTACATTATATCCCCCTCTCACTAAGGTGAATGTAATACCATGATTCTGTGCAGCCAAGTGCTTGAGTCGATTTTTCGACGCTATACCCGCCTAATGCCAATTTACTAATCTAAGTACACCAAAATACCATGCCATTAGCACCGCTTACTCCAAGGGGAGGACAAGGAGGCTGTATGTGGGCATTTCAGGGGTATTGCTTTCCTGTGCACCTTCTTTAGGTCAATGTACTAAAAAAAGGCATCCAGGACATTACTTGAGTATACTCCATTTTCTTGTGCATTCTATGGAGCTGGAATATGGTTATTGCTGTCATTAAAGTCCTAATGATGGAGATTTTCCCCCTGGTAAGCAATATATCGATCATAGGCTATAGTTCATATCCCGATGTGAAGTGTTTTTTTCTCCACTGTCATAAATAGGTTAAATAGAGTAACAGCAAATTGAAAGATTTCTCTGAGTGCAATGCACTTCACGGCTAGGGAAAGCTCTGCCCATGTTGATTAATTAAAAGTACATAGAGATGGCTTGGCACATACTGAGTACCAGGAGTTCCAGAGATAAGGAGGATCAAGGGAGGAAAGGTTTGAGGCTAGACAGCGGTAAGGGGAGAGAGACGGCTGTGTGCAGAGAGGAGGAAGGGAAACATTAATATTCTTTCTGTAGCACAGAATTCTCTTCATGCATTGTATCAGAACTAATCATGGAAGAAGTGTGGGTAGTTTCCTGAAAGCACAGGATTAACATTAACCCTTTAAAGCGGAACTATCACCCCAAATAAAGTCCCCACCAATAATTATTCATCTAGCAATAAGCTTAGAAATAGTAGTATTATCCAGCATAAGTATAAGCATTAAGAAATCCTTCTTCTCCTGAGACTGACAGCCAGGCTTTTTGCTTTAGAGGCATCAGCACGCCTGTGCCATCAGTCCCTTCCTGTTACCTTAAGGTACAATGCAGCGCCTCCTAGAGGAGACTGGGACGGACAGTGCAGGAGTGAGGATGTCTCTAAGGCAAGGTGTCTGTGCTGACGCCTGCCCATCACTCTCGGATGAAGTAAGATTTCTTAATAGGGCTGTATTTATCCTGGATAATAATACTATTTCTAAGCTTATCACAATATGACTAATCATTGGGGGGTTACTTTATTTAGGGTGATAGTTCCGCTTTAAAGATATATTGCACACCCCTCTGGTATTTAACCCTTTGAGTGCAAAGCAATGCACTCTGGCATTCAAAGGGTTAAAGGCTTAAAGAAACACTAACACCTAAAATGACATTGATTCCTTTAAATATGCACTTACAGCTGGCATGGGTAAAACTTATTATCCTAGATCCAAAACCTAAACTTGCTGTTTAAAAAAAAAAAAAAAAAAAAAGCACAAATAGACTGACCTATTTGGACATCATTTATATAATTTTGTTTCTGCTGCGTGTACTGAATGATAAGAACTAAGGCAGATACTGTGTTCAAATGAGTTCCCTCTTGTTTTCAAAAAGGCTGTTACCTTATATCAGGCCATTTACAGAAAATGAAGCAGCATCCCTTCTCAGACACCTAACAAGATGAGAGTCATGGGGGGATATTCACTAAGCAGTGATAAAGTGGTGATAAAATAGAGGTGATTTCTCCAGTTTATCACTTCTCCAATTCCTATGTTATTCCATAAGATTCCTTCAACTTCAGAGATCTTAGTGAATAGGCTCTATAGAATAACATAGGAATTAGAGAAGTGATATCACTGGAGAAGTCATCTCATCTGTATCACCTTTTTATCACCGCTTAGTGAATCTCCCCCCTGCAGCCTGGAAAAAAAGGCAATAATGGCAGCGCCTTTAGAATACAGGTAAGAATACATTTTTAAGATTCAGAAAACAGACAATTCTTGTGAAGGACCGGATATTTAAGTGTGTATAACCCCAGATCATTTTTAGGTTTTAGTGTTCCCAGACAGCTGGAGGTGTAACAATTGATACCCCTGACAGAGACGGAAAGCAACAGAATGCATTGTAATGCATCACTTTCCTTTCTAGTATGAAAAGGATTAAACTACACAGCACAATTTCATCCATCAACTGTTTAATGCAGGTTCTTGTCCAGCCTCCCAACAACCGCGGACTAATGAATAGTGCTGCATAAATTCAGTTATGTTCCAGGCTGGGGGGAGGGGACTCTCTGCAATCCTGGTTGCACTTGGAGTAATGTGCTGCTTCCCTGAGATAATGCATGAATCTGCCAGCATCGCTCCTGCTGTTAACCCCTTGAGTGCCAGAGGGGTACGCAGGCCCGGACTGGTACAAAAAATAGGCCCGGGCATTTAAGGCTGAGCAGCCCATTTTTATTTTTTGAGCAGCCCATGGGGCGGATCTTGGGCGGAGCTTATAATCACGGGCGGTGCGCCGCACAGCCGCACGTTGATTGCCCACCCAACAGGAAACTTGTAACGAGGTGGCTGTCTTTCAGAAAGTGAAAGATGGCCCAAAACGCGTTTAATGATTATTTTTTTTAAACACCCGGACCGGCCCACCAGGAAAATGCCCTGTATGCCCAATGGCCAGGGGTACGCAATGCATTGCTCTGCAATGCGTTGCGTACCCCTCTGGCACTCAAGGAGTTAAACTCCAACTCAAACGCCAATTCAAGGGTGTGCACTACAGTTTACAGGCTCTAGTGCATCCTGCCACACACACTGCAATGTTGTTAAGGCTTTAACCATTTGAGTGCCGGTGGGGGGGCACATCACACACAAGGCACAAAGGTAACAGACTCCCCAAAACGACCAAACACGGCACCCCTGGCATCAACACAGAGCAAGTGGATGTATTGATTCCAGCGTCTTTGTGCAGAATTGTATTTGCACATTTATCTATTCCAGCTGATTTACCAGGAAGAACTGGAGCGAGATGCTGTAAGGTGTGATAAACGGGTGATAAAGTGGAGATGACTTCTCAAGTGTTCTAAACTCTCCAGTTCCTATGTTATTTTATGGACCTATGCACTAAGATTTCTACAACATATGAAATTGTAGCGCTTAGACTCTATAGAATAACATGGGACCTGGATAAGTGATATCACTGGAGAAGTCATCTCCACTTTATTACCTTTTTATCACACCTTAGTCCATAAACCCCTGAAGAATTTCTTGATAAAACCAAGAGTAAAATCCCCCAGCTATCCTTTGATGTAAATGGAGATTTAACCTCTCGAATGC
This sequence comes from Rhinophrynus dorsalis, assembly GCA_037306005.1. NCBI lineage: Eukaryota > Metazoa > Chordata > Amphibia > Anura > Rhinophrynidae > Rhinophrynus > Rhinophrynus dorsalis. The sequence continues at coordinate 40,365,305 of CM074720.1, forward strand.
TAGAGAGGTCTTCAGTCTTCAAAGGGTTACAAGCCAAATTTAAGTCAATGTGAATTTTTCTCTCATTTAGTGTAGCTGGTTTTCCCTAGAATTGCTGTATTTGTTACAGACCAGCCCTAGTGCCACAGACACACAGTAAAAAGTCTATATAAATGTAGATTACTGGTACTGCTCCTCGTCATCTAGTAAAAAATCAGCAACACATTATAAGGAGATGCACCGCTTCAAACTGTAATGCTGCCAGTTGCTGAACTCATCCTACAACACAAAGTACAGGACAGGGCTAACAAAAACCAACAGTACAATGTGCAGGGCAGGACTAACAGTAACCAACAGTACAACGTGCAGGACAGGGCTAACAGTAACCAACAATACAAAATGCAGGACAGGGCTAACAAAAACCAACAGGACAACGTGCAGGACAGGGCTAACAGTAACCAACAGTACACCGTACAGGATAGGGCTAACAAAAACCAACAGCGCAACATGCAAGACAGGGCTAACAAAAACCAACAGTACAACATGCAGGACAGGGCTAACAGTAATCAACAATACAAAGTACAGGACAGGGCTAACAAAAACCAACAGTACAACATGCAGGACAGGGCTAACAGTAACCAACAACACAAAATGCAGGACAGGGCTAACAGAAACTAGCAGCACAAAGTGCAGGACAGGGCTAACAGTAACCAACAATAGAAAGTGCAGCACGTGATTAACAGTAACCAACAGTACAAAATGCAGGACTTGGCGGAGAACAGTGCAAAATACAGGGCTAACAGTAACCAACAATATAAATTGCAGGACAGGGCTAACAGAAACTAACAGCACAAAGTGCAGTTCAGAGCTAACAGTAACCAACAGTACAAAACTGTAGGACAGGCTAAAAGTAACCAACAATACACAGTGCAGGACAGGGCTAACAGAAAGTAATAGCACAACGTACAGGACAGGACTAACCATAACCAATAGTACAACTTGCAGGACAGGGCTAACACAGTAAGCAACAGCATAAAGTGCAGGACAGGGCTAACAGTAACCAACAGTACAAACTGTAATACAGGCTAACAGTAACCAACAATACAAAGTACAAGACAGGGCTAACAGTAACCAACAGTACAAAGTGCAGGACAGGGATAACAGTAACCAATAGTACAATGTACAGAAAAGGGCTAACACAGTAAGCAACAGCATACAGTTCAGGACAGGGCTAACAGTAAACAACAGTACAAAATGCATTAGAGGCTAACACCAACCAACAATACAAAGTACAGGACAGGGTTAACTAACCAGTACAAAGGGCAGGAGAGGCTAACAGTAACCAAAAATACAAAGTGCAGGACAGGTTAACAGTAACCAAAAATAGAAAGTGCAGGACAGGCTAACAGTAACCAAAAATACAAAGTGCAGGACAGGTTAACAGTAACCAACAATACAAAATGCAAGACATTGTCCATTAACCCTAGTGTCAGGCTTGGAATCGCTTCACTAGTAATTGTGGGGTTGTGTGCTCACCCCAACAACACTCTGTCTGCAGTTCTGAGTCTCGCAGTTCAGACTCACTCATGAGACCAGTGAAAATGCACCGGGGCCTCTTTCCAGCTCTCCATTCTGCTCTCCCATTGATCCACAAGGGCTCACAGTGTGGTCCTGGCTTCATCTGCTGAAAGAGCATTCTTCTAGTGATAGCTTCCCTTTAAACATACCTGGGAGTCTTCTTATCCCAAGTCTACAGAGGGCCACTAAGGTCTGGGGGGTGGACGTGTCCAAATAACAAGATTCACCTCATTAAGTGGCCAGGGCTTGACTGGGGTTGGTAGAATTCACAGAAGGGGCTTGCCCTTAATGGGGGAAGTGTGTGAAGAACAGGGAGGAGAGTGACCAGACCTGGCAGTGAAGTGGGCGGAGTTACAAGGGAACTCACTTATCCCTGCGAATCAGCCTCTGTCCTCAGAGATCAGGTAATTAAGTATAAAGACCTCAGTTTCTGGGTCAGATCCATAGAATTCCCAGGTATGACCCTATGCACAAAAGAAAAATAGATGAATTCTGGGACAATCCAACTGTGTCGTAAAGATAAAATAGTGTCCCCAAATCTCCACTGTATTAAAGCAGAGCTTAATACCTTGAATGCTCTGCAATGCTTTGTGTTCTAATCCCCCATTTAAATGAATGGTGAACATTTATTTTCCTGTCTGTGCACTTGACTTGTCCCAGAATTGCTCTACTTTTGTCTTGTTTGTATGGCCACAAGAGTGAATAGGAATGTACCCTTGCACTCTGGATCAGGAGACGACATCTTCAGACATTCCTTGATTTTGTGTCCATAGGTGAACATAACTGTTACTGGCGGGAGTCTTGGACCCAAAACACTGCTTTCCACTAAAGTGGGTGGAGTTTGGAGTCTTGGGGTCCTGCACACAGAATCATGTCCACCTCCATGGAGATGATATATAGCATTAACCCACTGAGTGCCTTCCGTACCCCTCTGGCACTCAAAGGGCTAATTCAAATTAAGTTTTAGGAATCAATCCACACAGCAACCGTTTAGGATTTTCTACCCAGATTAACCCTTTCAGTGTGAGAGCAGATATCCAAAGCCAAAACCCCACTGTCACGCAAAGGGTTAAAGTGGAACTGTCACTTTAATTCAAGTTTGCATATTTGCAAACGCATTAAAAACGACCTATATGTCAGTGTTAGCCAAAAGTCCAGAAGATGTCTAATTTAGGAGATTTTGACACTTTTATTTGTGAGCAAAAGTGAAAGTGAGCATTTCCTGGTACTGCACAGAGCGTCATTAGCATATGAAACATCATATGCATATGTAAATGTTACCAATACTGCACGGGTACCACAATTAACATATTAAAGAAGAGTGAATATCTCCTGACCTGTACATCTGCTGGCTTTTTGGTTAACATGACATATAGGCAGTTTTTATTGCAGTTTTTAAATATGCAAACTTGAATTAAAGGGATAGTAATGTTTCAAAATAAAAGCAGTTCCAATTAATTTTCATAGTATTTGGGCCGTGAAGAGTGTTATTTCAGTACTGTCTGAGTTGTAGTTCAAGAGTAATTGAATGATAAAGTATCCCCTTCCCGCCCCTTTTACCTAGTGTAACACTGCTCACCTCAGATGTGGAATCTGGTCTTAAGACCAGACAGCTCACAGCAAGGGACAATCTTCTTTCTGTGAGAACAATGAAAACTCTGCCTCCCCCCCCCGACAGCATTTTCAGGTTTTTCCCTTATGTTAATTGAAGATTGTCCCTCTCTGCAAGCCACCTGGACATGACCTTTCTGTTCTGAGGTGAGCAATGTTACATCAGTAAAAGGGGTGGGAGGGGAATACTTTATCATTCAATTACTCTTGAACTACAACTCTGACAGAATTGATATAACACTCTCCATGGTCCTAATACTATGAAGATTAATTGGAGCTGCTTTTATTATGAAACATTACTATCCCTTTAAGGTGAAAGTTCCACTTTAAGGTAAGTGTGTGCATGTGTGTTTGGGGGGGGGCAATATTATTTAGGGTTTCAGTGTTCCGTTACCACAAGAAACACTAGATCTGTGGGGGGAACTATGAAACCAACATTAACGTTTTGAGCGATAGAAGTGTGTCCAATGCATTACAAAGCATTCAAAGGGTTAACAACATAACTTGATGATATGTAGTTAAGTCTTATAATGGACTGGGTGATGCATCAGAGACCTCTCTAGCGTATAAGGGGTTAATAATCAGGATAATGGAAGAAAGATCATAGGGACAGTGACAGAACTGAAAAGTACTGTCCAGCATGAAAGGAAACCCTCATTATGCTTTCGTGTGGAAGGGGCAATCTGAAGACATCCAGCTGTTGTTGAACTACAATACCCATCATCCTCATCCCCAGCAGTACACATGGGCATAGGAACCGGGAGGGATGAAAGGAATGAGTCTCCTCTAGATTCAATGTGCAATGTGATTCAATGTGTAACCTATTGTCTGTACCACTTTTCTCACTATAAATTTAGTTTGTTTTTGTCCCATGGGCCAGTGACAGGAGCAGGGGACTGACGTGTGATACCGTGTGGCGGTGGGGGTTATGCTCTGTGCGTGCTGGATAGTTTCTTTTGGAAACCCATTTGAAACTTCCTCTGAATCTGTCCTTGTAGGAACTCGCACACTGATAGCTACAGAAAACTTCCCAGCATGCACAGTGCATACCTCCCAAGTGTCCCTCTTTAGGAGGGACAGTCCCTCTTTTTGACCCAAATCCCTCTGTCCCTCTTTCCCACCCTGATGTCCCTCTTTTTAGGAAACCAGATTGTGTGGTGTTTATATAAGGGTATCACATTGTTCCACAGCAATAAAACTCACATTATTGTTTGTTTAAACATCAGTATATGTGTTTATAAATTAGTGTGTGTAAATAAAATATTTTGGTCTTGTTAGAAGTCACTTATTAGGTTACACAAGCAGGTGTCAATAGGTCATGAAATAGCCTAAAAATTCTCACTAATGCCCCGCCCACCAGCCACACCTCCAGACACTCCCACTAAAACATAAGTGTCCCTCTTTGGCAATTTGAAATGTTGGGAGGTATGACAGTGTATTGCTGCTGGGTCTCCTACTAATCACCTGTTACTGGCACAATGGGAGCCAGGGACAAGCACTTGCATTATATATAGCATAGGCTGACCAGACCTCACCTTTAACCGGGGACGCATAGGAGAAATGCATACTGCAGGACTGCATTGATTTCAGTGAAGTACTGCAAAATGGCTATTTCCTATGTGTCCCCGGTTAAAGGTGAGCTCTGGTCAGCCTAGGATAGCAGGGAAGGTGAGGGGTTTGAATCTCCAGTTGCAGGGTATTGATGTGTGTCCCATGTCTTGCTTTTTAACCCATGTGTAAACTATACTACTTAGCGAGCATTCATTACATTTTGTTTGTGCTACTTGGAATTAGAGACAGAAGCTAAAGTCATATAACCCCTTGAGTGCCAGAGGGGTACGCAAAGCATTGCATAACCCTCTGGCACGCAAAGGGTTCATTTATTGTAGTGCCTACTGCTTTTGTTTTGGAAATATTTATCTTATCTCAGCCCATTTACAGAAAATCCTGAACAATCTCTCAGGTTGCAGTGGTTTTTAGAGTTCTGGGAAAGGCAGGAATGGCTGCTCCCTCAGAGCACATGTTAGACTCAGGGTCTTGACCCACATATCAGAGTGAAATTGGACCAATTTATACCAGGATACGAACAGATTTACCCATATTTTGCACCCTATATGATTCATTGGACTATAAGACACATCAAGATTTTAAAGGTGATAGGTAGGACTACAAGCAATTAAAGGGATAGTAATACTTAAACCCTTAAGGACCATTGTCGTGCCAGGACCGTCACGGCGGTCCGTCACTTAAGGACCAATGACGGTCCTGGCACGGCATGGAGTTCAGGGCTCCCATCGCGGCTGCACGCCGCTCCAGAAGTCCTGAACCGGAAGCACTAATAAAAAAAATGCCCCATGATCCGCAAGTGCCGGCCGCGCGTGCGCGCGCCGGTCCTTAAGGGGTTAAAATGTAAAAAAAAATATATATATGCTGTAGGGTTTATCCCCCTGAGTAAAATAAGGGAACTCCCACTGCTGAAAGATTTTTTTATTCAAAAGTTATTACAACTCAAACTTGAATTTTTTAGGTGCGGTATCACAGTGACCTGAAATTGTACAGTGGTGCTGTTGCTACACCATCCTATGGAGATTTATGGTCGACTGACTAGAGTTGTCCATAGTATGGTGTAGCAACAGCGCTACTTTACAATTTCAGGCTACTGTGATATTGCACCTAAAAAATTAAAGTTTGAGTTGTAATAACTTTTGAATAAAACACGTTTCAGCAGTGGGAGTTCCCTTCTTTTACTCAGGGGGATAAACGCTACAGCATATTTTGTTTTTACATTGTAAGTATTACTATCTCTTTAATTACTTTGCACTGTAAGATGAAGGGCAACATTAGGTGACATTTCTCAAGAAAAAAGGGAGTCTTAGAGGAACATATGGTATATCTATCCAAAGATTTCTTAAAATGCATTTACAACTTTACCCTCTACCACTTCTTCTGGGAGGCTATTCCATGTATCTATCACCCATTCTATAAAATCATTTTTTTTCTTACATATTCGCTTATTTTTTCTGCCCTCCAAATTAGGTTGTGTCCTCTTGTTTTACAATTTCTTTTATGCCAAAAAACAGTTCCCTCCTGTACATCATTGAATATTGAATACAATGCATTGGCTACTTCTCTGGCACTCAAAAGGTTAACCCTTTGAGTGCCAGAGGTGTACGCAATGCATTGCTTTGCAATGCATTGCGTACCCCACTGGCACTCAAAGGTTAATATATAGGTTTCGGTCATTTCACCCTTTTCCTTTCCATGTTCCAAGCTATACGTATTACATTTAGGTTGTGAATTTTTTTTTCTAATATATTTTGTTAATTAGGCCAGTGCTTCCGAACCCTCTACTCAGTGACCTCTAACAAACAGTCCATGTCGTTAGGATTTCCCTGGTTAAAGGGATAGTAATGTTTCATAATAAAAGCAGCTCTAATTAATCATCATAGTATTTGGACTTTATTTTATTTTGTAGGCATTAAAAAACATAAACATTTATGGTTTGAGAGTTATTCACAAGCAAGGTTTCCCCCTCCCGCCCCTTTTACCTAGTGTAAGCCATCTCTTCTCAGATGTGGAATCCAGTCCATAGACCAGACAGATAACAGCAGGGGACAATCTTCTTCCTATGAGAACAATGAAAACCCTGTCCCCCTTGACAAGTTTTTCAGGTTTTTCCCTTATCTTAATTGAAGATTGTCCCTCTCTGCAGTCTACCTGGGCACCTCCCTTCTGATCTGGCTGAGCAGTGTTACATCATTATATAGGGCGGGAGGGGGATACTTTGTCATTGAATTACTCTTGAACTACAACTCTGACAGAATTGAAATAACACTTTTCAAAGTCCAGATACTATGATGATTAATTAGAACTGCTTTTATTTTGAAACATTACTATCCCTTTAAATGATAAATCCCATACTCTTGTCTATGAGGCTAAACAGGTTGTGCTGTACTGGCTGATAAACACAGATAAACATCTGTGTAGGATTTTGCACTGCAGCCTTCACCCACGATCTCTGTTTAACTGGGTGTATGGAGCTACAGCCGTTCCTAAGCAGCAGCATTTGGACTGAGCCACAGAGCAGCTATTTTAGAAAGTTGTTATGGCAGCACCTTATGTGACTCCATGGAGGGATGGAGCGGAGCAGTCAGTCACTGTGACAGCGAATGTGAAGCAGTGAAAACTGGTCTGATTCCTTTGTCAAAGCCACTTAACCTTGGGCACGTCACTTCATTTAGAGGAGCCTCAGGCTGCAGAATGACATTGTAAGCTTAGCTGGGCACAGACTCGCTCTGTTAATGTTAAACCCTTTGAGTGCCAGTAAGGGCCAAATTAAAAATCATTCATTTCTGTGGGTATTTTAACCCCCTTATTTGCTAGAGAGTTCTACTACACAAAATCACCTTTTTTGTTAAAGTGACAGTTCCACTTCCACTCAGCAGGTAAGACCCTATAACAAAATGTTTTTTTTTTTGTTTTTTTTTCTTTAAGGATGAATAAAAAATTTTTCCGTGGCTTATCCCTGAATTATAACACCTCTTGTTAGTACATCAGCCAGAATGTAAAGGGAACTATTATTAATCCTTTGAGTACATTGCTTTGTAATGCGTTGCGTACCCCTCTGGCACGCAAAGGGTTAAAATATTATAGGCCTACTCGTGTAAAAGCCTGTGTGCACAGGCCGAGCAGCAGTTAGTTAACGGCAATACGCAGAGCAGGACAGACCTCTTAAACTTTTGAGCGCCAGAGGGGTACGCAACGCTTTGTAAAACATTATTTGCGTACCCCTCTGGCACTCAAAGGGTTAACATTATCCGGACCTGCTCTGCGTACTGCCGTTACCTCTCTGCTCCACGCATTGCACCGCCTCACTCATGCAATGTAATCATGCGCAGTAGAAGCTGGCCGAACGAGTGCAGTCTCTACTTCGCATGACTGCATCGTGACAAACTTTCTGGCCTTTTATTATATAGGATGTGGAGGCAAGCACAACATTTAGGGGTGTTCAGCTTTACAAGCTGATGCATCACACATCTATGGCTTTTAATTTTTCAAACGATTCATAGCTAATACAGGAAAAAGCAAGTGCGTGTGTATTAGTTATAGTACAGATACAATTGCTAAAAAATATACCGGAAAGTCCCATATAAGTGATACACAAGTATACCTCAGCCTGGGAGTCCAGGTGTGAGGAGATCATGTTAGAAAAAAAAAAAAAAAAGAGTATACATTTATTGCATCTTTCAAAAAGATTTGGGTCCTAAATGGACCTTCCTCAGGGTTTTACATATACACTGGAGTAGCCTACAGCTGATGTGACAACATTACCCTTCAACTTCCAGTGCTATACTGTAGAATGAAAATTCTACAAGCATCTTGTATATATTATATATGTATATATTTGCAAAGGCATTGCCCCTGTGAGAAGAGTGAGGGGGAAGGGAGAGAGATTCTATCGTACACAGGTAGTCATAGACTCCCTCTCCACTGGTAGCCACAGAACAACACATATACTATCTCACAACCCAGCCATGTGTCAGTGTCCACTGACAGCCACCAAATGATATGTATACAGTCCCCCAACCCAAACCTTCTACCACTGACCACAAGTCAACACCAAATATATAGTGTCCAGCAGCCCAGGCTTGTTTCACTGTTCTTTTGGTAGACACAGAATCACGTCTACAGTGTCCGGCGGACCGGCATCCCAGCCTTGTTCCACTGTTCTTTTGGTAGACACAGAATCACGCATACAGTGTCCGGCACTCAGCCTTGTTCCACTGTGTTTTGAGTAGAATCACGTATACAGTGTCCGGCACCCCAGCCTTGTTCCACTGTTTTTTGAGTAGAATCACGTATACAGTGTCCGGCACTCCAGCCTTGTTTCACTGTTCCTCTAGTAGCCACAGAACCACACATAAGCAATCTCAGCTCCCTGCACTATACAGAATGTGGCCCTCCACCAGACAACCCGTTAACTACCAGATGAATGTCCAGCATCTTCCTCCGCAATACATGGGCCACCCCTTTGTAATAAAAAGATGAAACACATCTCCCGCAGTGCATATAATAGGCTCTATATGTGATTTTATAGTGCCACAAGTTATCCTACCTATGAGACAGAAATGGGGGAGAGTCTGTTGAGTACTATGAAATGGTTAAAGGGATAGTAATACTTTGTTTTATCTTTATTTTATTTTGTAGGCATTAAAAAATCATGAAGAATGATATAAGTCTTATCTCTCAAATCTTTATGGTTTGAGAGATATTCACAAGCAAAGTTCCTCCTCCTGCCCCTTTTACTTAGTGTAAGCCATCTCTTCTCAGATGTGGAATCCAGTCCATAGACCAGACAGATAACAGCAGGGGACAATCTTCTTCCTATGAGAACAATGAAAGCCCTGCCCCCCTTGACAAGTTTTTCAGGTTTTTCCCTTATCTTAATTGAAGATTGTCCCTCTCTGCAGTCTACCTGGGCACCTCCCTTCTGATCTGGCTGAACGGGGGGGGGATACTTTGCTTGTGAATATCTCTTAAACCATAAAGGTTTGAGAGATAAGACTTATATCGTTCTTCATGTTTTTTTTAATGCCTACAAAATAAAATAAAGATAAAACGAAGTATTACTATCCCTTTAAATATGTGTGTCTGAAGTAGCAGATTTTTTCTCTGTGTTCCCTCCCGGTCAACCTGTGTTTAAGCCGTGAGAGAAATGTCTGAGTTTCCGCATTGCTTCAGATTTTCAAAACAAATTGCTCCGCAATGCTCTGGACTGCCTTCTGGCAATGAAAGGGTTGTTTGTCTGATGGCGTTCCACATTCTGTATAATGCAAGGAGCCAAAGATGACAATTATTAGACCCCAAGACCCGCACAGCGCTAGTAAATCAATTCCAGCTCTTGGTTTAGCACAGAATTGTATCTGTACATACCGCTCCTATGTACTTTGCTATTTTAACTATAATGCATTTAATACATGAAATGAATATCATGGATCACATGAAAGGAACCTGTGGCTTTCCTGATTTTGTTCGACTACAACTCCCAGCATTCTCAGCTGAGGAAGGTGGGAGTTGCAGCCCAACAAAATCTAGAGAGGCATTGGTTGCCCACACCTGGAAAACAATTCCCAATCATTATTCCACAGTTGCCTTTGTGGTCTGTTGAGGATTCTGGGAAAACTCAGTAGCAGTCACTGTAATCGCTGTGATTCTCCCCATAAACCAAACAAACGTTTTCTATTGGACTTTAATAGCCGAGTAAATTATCATAATTTGCAAATTGAGGAACGTGCCTGTGTTTGTATTAGTTAAATGGAAATAAATTGGTCTTTTCTCTGTTTGTTTTAGATTACTGAAAGCTCTTGATTAATTTCTAAACACTCAGATATCTACATGTCTGTGGGAGCCACAGAGCCATTCAATTCAATTCTCCATGTGAGTGATTTGGTTAGAAGCATCATTAACCCCTGGGATGCTAGTGCGGTCCAATAAGTATGGAAAAGCTGGTCTGGTGATCCTCTCCTTACCCTCTCTACCACATGTTCCTAATATAGGAAGGTTTTAACCCTTTGGGACAGTTACTGTGGAGCAATTCTGGGGCAAACCAACTGCAGGCGAATGAACATTCCCAAAATTGTTTTAAATGTGTCTTTTAACTTCTTGAATGATAGGGAAGCCTCCAATGCATTGATTTGGAGACCTCTCCAGCATTCAAGGTAGTTTGCCCCAGAATTGCTCCACTTTTACTCTGTTCACGTGTCAGCACGATGCAATATACATGAACAGAGGGTTAACCTTTGAGTGCCAGAGGGGTGCCCAAGGCATTGCAAAGTAATGCGCTGGACACCCCTCTGGCAAAAGGGTTAATCAGCTTGGACCATATATATGCAAAAATCTTGTCTGTCTATTTTAAGAGGTCATCGCAGGAAAGTCTGTGGCTGCTGCGGAACCTCTTGGAAGGGAGAGCTGTTAACATAGCTCATAAGTGAAAAGAACAAATAATCCTAAAATTAACTCAAGGAACTGGTTTTCAGGGCTGCATCTGCCTGATGACTTGGTACTAAACTAGTTGCTCTGGAAACCTCTCTAAAAATGCACTTGAGAACTCTCTAGCATTCAAGGGGTTAAAGTGGAACCATCACCTCAAATAAACCCCCTTCAATAATTAGTCATGTAGCGATAAGCTTAGAAATAGTACTATTATCCATCATAAGTACCGCATTATTAAGAAATCCTACTGACTGACATGCTTTAGAGATACCAGCGAGCGTGTACCGTCAGTCCCTTCCTGTTACCTTAAAGTACAATACAGCGCCTCCTAGAGGATGGACAGCGCAGGCGTGCAGATGTCTCTAAGCCAAGATATCTGTGCTTATGCCTGTCCGTCAGTCTCAGAAGAAGTAGGACTTCTTAATAACACTGTACTTATACTGAATAATAGTACTATTTCTAAGCTTATCGCTATATTGCTAATTATTGGTGGGGGGGGGACTTTATTTGGGGTGATAGTTCCGCTTTAAAAGTGCCATTTAATGTTTGTTTGCCCCCAATAGTACAGTTGTTTTGCTGCAGAACTGCTGCGTTCTTGATTTTGTACTCGCTGAAAGCATTTGTATTTTGCTTTTATAAATTTAGGCGAATGAAGCTGACCAGCACTGCTTATCAATAATGGTCACATTTCCACTTCGGCCATTAAGAATGTACAAATTAAGAAATAATCATTTATTTTTGTGATAGTTGCCACTAAAGGAACAATGTACCGTTACTCGCACTGATTTGCAGGTCAACAAATGGTTAAAGGAGCAGTAAACGTTTTTTAAATGAAAACCTATATGTTATAGAGTTTTTCCTGCTGAGGAAAACAAGGTAACGCCCACCGCTGTCAGTTGTTTTATTCAAAACTAGTTGAACAGCCCGTGTACAGGGCCACAGTGCCAGGCAGCAACGGCCGCGGTGCAGTCATGCACAGTAGAGATTGCCTGTGCCATGGCTGATAACGGAGCGGGGCACTTCGAATTCAGACGTAGTCCTCTCTGCGCACCGACTACGGTCTGAATTCAGAGTCCCCGCTCCGTTATCAGCCACGGCGCAGGCAGTCTCAACTGTGCATGACTGCACCGCGGCCGTTGCTGCCTGGCACTGTACTGCGCATGACTGCAGAGCTCACAGCCGTCTGTACTGCCCATGACAGATTCTGACAAACATACATTAGCAAATTATTATATAGGATGTATAACAGTTCAAATAACCAGTTTACTGTGCATTTACTTCCTGAAAGTTCTAAGTGACAGGAAGTAGGGTTGCCACCCAGCCGGTATTTTACTGGCAGGCCGGTAAAAAATTGGCATCTGTCCAATGTTAAGTCTATGGAGGGAATGCCATGGCCGGTATTTTTTTTTAAGAAAAGGTGGCAACCCTAACAGGAAGTGACCCAGCAGTTTCTATCACATCCTGTGGAGAACTGTAAGTCACTGACTTTTCCCTCGATTAGAATGTAACAGAATAACTAATTGGAATTTGACCATTAGAGGGCACTACGAATGCAAAAAACACATGAGTTTAAACTGTAATAACTCTGGAAATATGCATCTCTCAGCAGTGGTAGTACTCTTATGCTACTCAAAAAGAAAAGCGATACATTTTTTTCATAAACAAAAGTTTACTGCTCCTTTAAGTAAGAATCTCGACTTTTCATTTATGCAATGTTAATGCGTAAAGACTTTGAGAAGATGCTTTTGAAGGTTCTTTTATCATCAGTGCTGGGATAATTCAAAGGGCCTTATGCAGAAAGTGTGGAGCAATTCTACTGCATACAAACAGCACCGTAGGGTGAAAATAAAAATTCCCTAAATTCCCCTTGACTTAAATGTGGCTTTTAACCCACTGAATGCTAGGAAGGTCTCCAACACATTGGAGAACTCTCTAGCATTCGAGAGGTTAAAAGCTCCATTTAAATCAATAGGACTTGGGTTGTACATTAACGTATCATTTTCTGCTTTCTGCATAAACCCCTTTGAATTATCACAGCACTGATGATGAAAGAACCTTGAAACGCATCTTCTCAAAGTCATTGTGCGTTATCTTTGCATACACAAAAAGCTGAGGTCTGTACGGCAATCTACATGGGTATGACTAGATCCTACTGGAAACACTGAATATAACAGCATGTAAGAACCTTTCAGCCCATTTTAACTACTGTAAAAACATCAAACCTTATTTAGCCCTTGTATAGCCTTATGTTCAGGACAGGCTTATTCCTATCCAATTCATGCTTACATTCCCTCACTGTATCTACCACCCTCTCACCTCTACCATTTGTGCTGGTAGGCTATTCTACTTATCTACCATCCTCTCACCTCTACCACTTGTGCTGGTAGGCTATTCTACTTATCTACCATCCTCTCACCTCTACCACTTGTGCTGGTAGGCTATTCTACTTATCTACCATCCTCTCACCTCTACCATTTGTGCTGGTAGTCTATTCTACTTATCTACCATCCTCTCACCTCTACCACTTGTACTGGTAGGCTATTCTACTTATCTACCACCCCCTCACCTCTACCACTTGTGATGCTAGACTATTCTACTTATCTACCACCCCCCTCACTTCTACCACTTGTGCTGGTAGGCTATTCTACTTATCTACCACCCTCTCACCTCTACCACTTGTGCTGGTAGGCTATTCCACTTATCTACCACCCTCCTCACCTCTACCACTTGTGCTGGTAGGCTATTCCACTTATCTACCACCCTCTCACCTCTACCACTTGTGCTGGTAGGCTATTCTACTTATCTAACACCCCCTCACCTCTTCCACTTTGCTGGTAGTCTATTCCACTCATCTACCACCCTCTCGATGAAGTAACATTTTCTCAAATTACATCTAAACCTCTGTCCCTCTAGATACGATAGTCTATCATTGATTGTACTGATGTGGGATGGGGTGAAGGATTCTCTCTCTTGCACTGTAACAAAATGTCTAGTTCATTCTATTAGGCTGTTTCCTAACAAGTTGCTCTCGCAGGAAACTATATACAATTCCTATCAATTATAGAAAGAGAACATAAGAAAGGAAGTCTCTATATTTCAGGGGTGGCAATGTGAGGTCCTCCAACCACCCCTGAACCACTGGGACGAATCCTAAACATATACAGCACAAACATTTTTGGGGAATTTTTTGTTTGTTTTTTTTATATTATGTTGTTAAGTATAGTGCCACCTGGTGAACAGACTGTTATTCTATTGCATTTTATGGGAGGAGTGAGCCACTGACTTAATCCATTGGGTGCCTGAAGAAGTATCCAATGCATTGAGTTGCAGTGGTTTAAATCAGTTGGATGATGAGTAATGTGTATTGGCCTTCTATGGTGCAGTTGATTTGCCTCTATTCTTCTTATTATATCAGTCTCAGTGTGTGTGGGGTGGGGGTGAACTATTCCAGTTCCACACTAACACATGTGCTGAAATTGATCTTCCAATCCCATTCCTGCCAAACGACAGTTACTACGTCCTCTGAACATTTTCCCCTTAACGTTTCTAGGGGAGGGCTGTGGGTAAGAGTATGGGCATTTTGGGGCATGGGTATTTCAGGCTTTTCTTCTGTCTACATCTCTTTATATGCCAGAGGCACCCAACACTGGTCCTCAACAGTTACAAACAGTGCTTATTTTTAGAATACCCCTGAATGTGCACACGTGAACCAGTTACTGTGATAGAGCCATTAGTTAGTCCACCTGTGCTCCAGCTGGGATATTCTGAGAACATGAACTGTTGGTAGCTCTTGAGGACCATGACTGGCTATACCCGTTATACTCTATATACTAACAAGGGACAGAGTTAATCTGCATACTACCGGGAAGGCATTTTAAAGGGATATAAATGTTTCACTGAAAAAGCAGCTCCGATTAATCTTCATAGTATTTGGGCCATGGAGAGTGTTATTTCAATACTGTCAGAGTTGTAGTTCAAGAGTAATTGAATGATAAAGTATCCCCCTCCCGCCCCTTTTACTGATGTAACACTGCTCACCTCAGATCAGCAAGACTGTCTGGATGGATCGCAGAGAGGGACAATCTTTAGTGATCATAAGGAAAAACCTGTCAAGGGGGGCAGTGTTTTCCTTATGGTCACAGTAAGAAGATTGTCCCTTGCTGTAACCTGTCTGGTCAAGAGACCAGATTCCACATCTGAGGGGAGGTGTCTTACACTAGGTAAAGGGGTGGGAGGGGGGACTTTATCATTCAATTACTCTTGAACTACAACTCTGACAGAATTGAAATAACGCTCTCCATGGCTCAAATACTATGAAGATTAATTAGAGCTGCTTTTTGTGAAACATTACTATCCCTTTAAACTTTTTCTCATTGACTCTTGTTCACAGTGGTGTGCGCACTAATA
Source organism: Rhinophrynus dorsalis (assembly GCA_037306005.1). Classification (NCBI taxonomy): domain Eukaryota; kingdom Metazoa; phylum Chordata; class Amphibia; order Anura; family Rhinophrynidae; genus Rhinophrynus; species Rhinophrynus dorsalis. The sequence continues at coordinate 40,380,872 of CM074720.1, forward strand.
TGCACTAACATTCATGTTCTGTAGAGCAAAGGTAGTAAATTGCTTGATCTCCAGCTGCTGGGGTCTACAACTCACATCATCCACAGCCAGCCATTGGCTAGTTGGGGATGATGAGGGTTGAAGTCCCCAACAGCTGGAGGTCCAACAATTAACTACACATTCTCTAGTACAGGGGTGGCCATACCTGTTTTCAGCCTCCCCAGTTAACTCAGACAAATCCTTCTGAATGATTGAACCACTGATTGATTCACCCGTGTTCATGTGAGGAGATTCTGAAAACCTCCACTAATTGAAGGGTCTGAGGGCAGGTTTGAGCTACCCCCTACTGTAGTGATTACCCCAGTGTGACGCCACTAGAGTTAAAGGCAACTCCACTGGAACTGTGCTGGCAAATTCGTACATTCCCCAGTGTGAATATAAAAAAAATATTGGGATAAAAAAGGAGATTTCCAGTGATTATTTGGAGTCACATTTCTCAATATAACATTTTTTCTGATAAAAATCTGGATTGAAGGGCAGGTTTTTCCTCCTGTGTTCTGGCATTCCTGCTCATCCGATACGTATTCATGTTTACAACTCTGTGTGCACACAGACTTAACCATATGGCGTCTTGGCATATTTGTATCTACATTGTTTTGGAAATGCTGATAATCTTTGTTTTCCTGCGTGCTGGGACATTTAGCTCAGACACAGATGTCTTCGTTGGAACGATTGTTGCCTGATGCAAATAGTAGAGAATAATTTACCATATATATAAACCACTTACCTGCTTGAAAGATCTCAAATGTGTCTTAGAGAGTGAGACCTCTCTATCATTCAACGGGTTCAAATTTGCTTGTTTCTTTTGTTTTTTTCATAAAAGGATGAGTTAACCTTTTTTTAAAGGGATAGTAATGTTTCACAAAAACATCAGCTCCAATTAATCTTCATAGTATTTGAGCCATAGAGAGTGCTATTTCAATACTGTCAGAGTTGTGGTTCAAGAGTAATTGAAGGATAAAGTTTCCCCTCCCGCCCCTTTTACCTAGTGTAAGCCATCTCTTCTCAGATGTGGAATTCAGTCCATAGACCAGACAGATAACAGCAAGGGCAATCTTCTTCCTATGAGAACAATGAAAGCCCTGCGCCCCTTGACAAGTTTTTCAGGTTTTTCCCTTATCTTAATTGAAGATTGTCCCTCTCTGCAGTCTACCTAGGCACCTCCCTTCTGATCTGGCTGAGCAGTGTTACATCAGTAAAAGGGACGGGAGGGGGATACTTTGTCATTGAATTACTCCTGAACTACAACTCTGACAGAATTGAAATAACACTCTCCAAAGTCCAAATACTATGATGATTAATTAGAGCTGCTTTTATTATGAAACATTACTATCCCTTTAATGATTTTGAGTAAAACAATAAAAAAAATGTAGATAAAAGTATTATTTTTGCATATTAAAGTGACAGCAACAATGCTAGTGTATCTCTCTCTCTCTCTTTGGGGGTGATTGAGAGACTACGGATCTTTATATAAGTAATAGGAACTGCACCAATAGCATTAATGGAGAAAAAAAAAGGTTTGAGCTGTAATAACCTTTTTTAATGATTTAGAATAAAACAATAAAAAAAAATATATATATATAGATCGATGTATTATTTTTGCATATTAAAGTGACTGCAACAATGCTAGTGTATCTCTCTCTCTATGGGGGTGATTGAATCATAGACTACGGCTCTTCATATAAGTAATAGGAACTGCAATGATAGCATTCATTTATTTAAAAAAAAAAAAAACAGGTTCGAGTTGTAATAACCCTTTGAATGAAGAATCAGCCAGCAGTAGAACTATTATTGTAGGAAGAGCCATATAACATATATTTCATTTAAAAAAAAGTCTACTGTTCCTTTAACATAAATGAATCTGATCTTTAGTACCACATTACCACGGATCAAATGTTTCGCTTCAACTAGAAGGCGTCAGTCCAAGTCTTCTCCTTCATTATTGCTGTTCACTTCCTGCTTGCAAGTAGCTGCTCACAGAGGACACGTAAGATTAATCCTTTAAGGACCAATGCAACATGTTGCACACTACTCTGGTACTTAAAGGGAAACTATGTGTGTCCCATGCACACTTTGTAGACCGTTCCAATTAAGTATTTATTTCTAGATAGCGCTATTTTGGCTCTGCTGAAGAGCCGCTGGCCGGTCCCGGGACCAGGATCTTCATCTGTCAGCTAGAGCGCTGATGTCTAGTGAAACTATTTGGGCCATGGAGAGTGTTATTTCAATACTTTCAGAACTGAAGTTCAAGAGTAATTGAATGATAAAGTATCCCCCTCCTGCCCCTTTTACTGATGTAACACTGCTCACCTGAGAGCAGCAAGACTGTCCGGATGGATCACAGAGAGGGACAATCTTCAGGGAGCATAAGGAGAAACATGAAAAACCTGTCAAGGGGCAGAGTTTTCCTTATGATCACAGTAAGAAGATTGTCCCTTGCTGTGAGCTGTCTGGTCAAGGGACCAGATTCCCTTTTACACTAGGTAAAAGGTGTGGGAGGGGGAAACTTTATCATTCAATTATTCTTGATCTACAATTCTGACAGTACTGAAATAACACTCTCCATGGCCCAAATACTATGAATATTAATTTGAGCTGTTGTTTTTGTGAAACATTACTATCCCTGTAACACTAAAAATGTCAGTCTACAGGCCAGATCTGAGGAGTTCCCAGGTATGCAGGAAAGTCATAAAAAAGTCCCCAAATTAACACGGCTTGAAATGGGGCTTTTAACTCCTTGAATGCTAGAGAGGTCTCCAACGCATTGCTTTGCAATGCGTTGGAGACGTCTCTAGCATTCAAGGGGTTAAAAACCCCATTTGACTCAATGGAAATATTTATTTGTCCCCTTATGTATAAATGGTTTGCCACCAGTTCTTACATAAGGCCCTAAGTCTGTTGCACAAAGCTTTCTGTGTGCTCCTTGATACACAGTACTATGTTCAACTAGCAGGGCAATGATATTTTACTGCAAAGCAGAAACATGTCCTTGGAAAGATTTCCTCAACCATTACATTACATGTGGTAAGTATGGTGCACAGTATTCAGTGTAAGAATGTGCAACGTATATCACTACCACCTCTATGTGGAATTCAAGGGTACCCAAAGCAGCACAAATTAACTCCCTGAATGCCAGAAACATCTCTAGTTCATTGCTTCACAATGCCTTGGAGATGTCTGTAGCTGATGTGCTGTGTAACGGAACCGCTGTTTGTTACGAGTCCATCCATCAATACACATTAGTGTAACATATGCTAGACCCCTTTTTTGGGAAACATTATTTAGACTACAGTTTTACATGGGCCTGCAGGGGTTAATTATGGTAGTTTTGTATTATTACCGTATTGTCTCCAGTTGTATGTGTCTCACTGTCTGGTCCATGTTTAATCAGGTATTACTTCCCTAATCCCTTTACCATTGTTTTATATTCACCATTATTGTCTATGTGATGAGATCAGTCTGTATAACCTGCTTCCATTGTGCTATGTGTTAATAGTGTTAATCTGTCCCTGTCCTTATTGCATGTCACATACTCCTTCCCCTGGCTATGCGGCTATATAAACCATGGCCAGTTCCAATAAAGTTCAGAGTGTTCTTGGACTACAACAACTTGTTTGGTGTGTCTTCTTCTGGGAATGGTCTAAAGAGTTCCCTTTAACTCCCACTCCTCAGATTCCTATGGCTTGGACTGGTACAGCGACCCCTTTTTAGCCACATCACCTAGGAACTTCCAATTGAGGCCTACCCGGAGGGGAGTCCTCTGGTGCAGCAGGGGGTGACAATAATGACGTGAATCACGTAAAAAAGGGGAGGGGCTTGATGTGAGTTGAGGGGGCAGGGCTTAAAGGGATAGTAATACTTTGTTTTAACTTTATTTTATTTTGTAGGCATTAAAAAAACATGAAGAATGATATAAGTCTTATCTCTGAAACCTTTATGGTTTAAGAGATATTCACAAACAAAGTATCCCCCCCCTGTTCAACCAGATCAGAAGGGAGGTGCCCAGGTAGACTGCAGAGAGGGACAATCTTCAATTAAGATAATGGAAAAAGCTGAAAAACTTGTCAAGGGGGGAAGGGCTTTCATTGTTTTCATACAAAGAAAATTGTCCCCTTCTGTTATCTGTACTGTCATACAACCAGACTCACATCTGAGAAGAGATGGCTTACACTAGGAAAAAGGGGCGGGGAGGGGAACTTTGCTTGTGAATATCTCTTAAACAATAAAGGTTTGAGAGATAAGACTTATATCATTCTTCATGTTTTTTTAATGCCTACAAAATAAAATAAAGTTAAAACGAAGTACTACTATCCCTTTAAAGGAGTCACACAGAAGTCTGGGGAAGAAGGAACACTGGGAGAAACAGCAGATATGGGCAGAGTTTCAATACAAACTCCCCACATCCGGAGGACCCAGCCTCTCCCCCAGAGACCCGGTAAAGCTCTGTCAAAACTGGAATCTCCGGGGCAAATCCGGAGAGTTCCCAGGTATGCACATCACATTACTATATTTGTCTAAGTCTGTATCATGCTGCTTTAGTACACGATTTGTCTACTCACCATATATATTTTTGGGGGGTTTATGTATGTGTAAGAGAGTGTTATTCTTGTATCCACCAGATCCTATATAATAAAACACTAGAATGTCTGTCCGATGCAGTCATGCGCAGTAGTGACTGCCTGAACGCACGGAATGCTGGGAGCACGGAATGCTGAGAGTTCTGTGCTTGGAGCACGGAAAGCTGTGAGTTCTGTGCTGGGAGCATTCTGTGCCTACGGGCAGTCTCTACAGCGCATGACTTCATCGCGTGCGCCACCAGTGAGGCGGTGGCAGTATGCAGAGCAGGACCAGCCTTTTAACATCACCTGGACCTTGGCCCATGTACATGGGCTTTTACACTAGTTTCCTGTATTAGATTGTATGGCCAGTGTTGAGATTCTCCTCAGTGACTGAGTATATATTGTGTGCATTTATTCTATCTGAACATCATACACGTTGGAGTTTCCCTGGTAATAAGATATTTCAGTGAAAACCTTCATTTGTTATTTGTTTTTAATGATGTTTTAAGGTGAGTCGCTATTATGTATACTTTTTGTGCACTATATCTAATAAGTATAATTTTGTATTTTTGCTGTAGTTTGAGTTGCGTGCCTCATTGTAAAGGGCTTCTGTTTTAGGGTTCTTCTTTGATTCCCTGCATTAGGTGCACATGTCTATTGTCCTTTGAGAGCACCAGACCACTGAGTCTAATTATCTCAAATTTTGGTTCAGTTTAGCTAGTGCGAACTTTCTTGTTGTCTGTCTGTCCTTATTGCATGTCACATCCCACTTCCCCGGGCAATGTGGCTGTATAAACCATGGCAAGTTCCAATAAAAGTCAGAGTTTTCATGGACTACAACAACTTGTTTGGTGTGTCTGCTTCTGGGAATGGTCTAAAGAGTCCCCTTTGACTCCCATTCCTCAGATTCCTACGGCCTGGACCGACACGGCTGCCCCTTTTTAGCCACATCACAGAGAGAGAACCCCGGCACGATGGACAGGGAGTACACAGGTCTCCTGGTTTCCATTACACTATACAATACATATATATATACGTTATTGTTGAGGGAGCGTCATGTAGCTCTGTGCACACAGAAACCCAGTAGACCATTTACTGTGGCAAAGCCAGCACTGCCCCTTGCTGACAGGTCCCAATGCATTGCTTCACAGTGTGTTGGAGACCTTTGTAACATTCAAGGGGTTAAAAGCCCCACTTAACCCTTTGAGCGCCAGAGAGGTATCTACTTCTCTGGCACTCAAAGCTTTAAATCAATGCCGATTTTTATTCAGTGACCATAAGGAAAAACCTGAAAAACCTGTCAAGGGGGGCAGGGTTTTCCGTATGATCACAGTAAGAAGATTTTCCCTTGCTGTGATCTGTCTGGTCAAGGGACCAGATTTCACATCTGAGGTGAGCAGTGTTACACTAGGTAAAAGGGGTGGGAGGGGGATACTTTATCATTCAATTACTCTTGAACTACAACTCTGACAGTATTGAAATAACACTCTTCATGGCCCAAATACTATGATGATTAATTCGAGCTGTTGTTTTTGTGAAACATTACTATCCTTTTAACACTAAAAATGTCAGTCTACAGGCCAGATCCGAGGAGTTCCCAGGTATGCAGGGAAGTCCCCAAATTAACATGGCTTGAAATGGGGCTTTTAACTCCTTGACAGCTAGAGAGGTGTACAATATATATACGTTATTGGTGAGGGAGCGTCATGTAGCTCTGTGCACACAGAAATCCAGTAGAGCATTTACTGTGGCAAAGCCAGCACTGCCCCTTGCTGAAAGGTCCCAGTGCATTGCTTCACAGTGTGTTGGAGACCTTTGTAACATTCAAGGGGTTAAAAGCCCCACTTAACCCTTTGAGTGCCAGAGAGGTATCTACCTCTCTGGCACTCAAAGCTTTAACCCTTTGAGTGCCAGAGGGGTACAGAATGCATTGCAAAGCAATGCAGTCCGTACCCTTCTGGCACTCAAAGGGTTAAATCAATGACAATTTTTATTACCCCCCCCCAGTTGCAGTTGGTTTGCTACAGAATTGGACCTCTTTAGTTTAATGAGTAAGACACCGTGTCCTCTTGGCATCTCCCTACCCCCTCCTATACACCCTCCCCGGAGAGGCAGAACGGATCAGGAGAAAATGTCATTGTTATTAGTCTGCAGTGATAAAAGCATCTCATTGAATTCTATTCATTCCTCTGCTCAGCTTTACATTTCTCCTCTATTTCTTGCTACTTACATTCTGCTCAGGAATTATTTTTTTATATACCTGATTCCCATCAAGCTAGAACCTTCTCACTGATTGCCCTGTGCCACTGGAAGACACAACCGCTCTCTCCTTCTGAACATTTCATTAAAGCAGGCATGTCAAATTCAAATACGTTCCAGGTCTGCACACTCAGCATTTCCCTCCAAGGTGTGTGTATGTATGTATCCATATCCATCTATCTATCTATCTATCTATCTATCTATCTATCTATCTATCTATCTATCTATCTATCCATCTCTCTATCTCTCTATCCATCTATCTATCTCTCTATCTATCCATCTCTCTCTCTATCCATCCATCTCTCTCTCTATCCATCTCTCTATCTATCTATCTATCTATCTATCTATCTATCTATCTATCTATCTCTCTCTATCCATCTATCTCTCTATCTCTCTCTCTATTCATCTATCTCTCTCTCTCTATCCATCTATCTCTCTCTCTCTATCTCTCTCTCTCTCTATTCATCTATCTCTCTCTCTATTCATCTATCTCTCTCTCTATTCACCTATCTCTCTATCTCTCTATCTATCTCTCTATCTATCTCTGTGAATGTTAGGATCTATGATACACGGTCTGACAACCAAGCCTTTTTCCATTGTATCACTGGTAGTCACAGAATACACATACACTGCCTGACAACCCAGCCTTGTCTCACTGGCAGTCACAGAACCACACTTACACTGTCTGACACCCCATTCTTGTCTCACAGGAAGTCACAGAACCAAATGTACACTGTCTGACAACATAAGGAAAACCCTGACCCCCTTGACAGGTTTTTCCTTATGATCACTAAAGATTGTCCCTCTCTGCGATCCATCCGGACAGTCTTGATGCTCTTAGGTGAGCAGTGTTACACTAGGTAAAAGGAGCGGGAGGGGGATACTTTATCATTCAATTAGTCTTGAACTACAACTCTGACAGTATTGAAATAACACTTTCCATGTCCCAAATACTAAGAAGATTAATTGGAGTTGCTGTTTTTGTGAAACATTACTATCCCTTTAAAGAAATGTGAATTTGGGGAATTTGAACTTGTCCTCTATGGATCGTTGGTTTATCCCAGAACTTCCTGAATCAGGCCCTAAATCTTTAGCTTTAAAATTGGTGCAAGATTATTGTATAAATCAGGAGATTTCTGGTCAGTCGTCCGTGAAAGCTATCATTTTAACCCTTTGAGTGCCAGAGAGATATCCAACACACTGGATACCTCTCTGGCACTCAAAGGGTTAAATGCAACTCCAAATGCTCTCCAAAGACCAAATACTATGAAGATTAATTGGAGCTGCTTTAATTGTGAAACATTACTATCCCTTTAACATGTTCTGCAATTGCATAAAATTGCCTGTACTTCCTGTACTTCAGTATTTTTCTTCTAAACTCAATTTTTTACATTTGTGCAAACTGTATACTGTAGTGGTACCTTTTCTACATTGTTTCACTGTATATTTCTTATATTGTTGCACTTTGTCTTCTTCACAGTCCCACAAAGAATTCATTCTGAAAAAAAAAAAAAAAAACAAGAGTTAAAGGGATAGTAATGTTTCACAATAAAAGCAGCTCCAATTAATCTTCATAGTATTTGGTCAAGATATTTCAATACTGTCAGAGTTGTAGTACAAGAGTAATTGAATGATAAAGTATCCCCCTTCCGCCCCTTTTATTGATGTAACACTCCTCACCTCACAGCAGCAAGACTATCTGGATGGATCGCAGAGAGGGACAATCTTCAGGGGGCATAAGGAAAAACCTGTCAAGGGGAGCAAGGTTTTCCTTATTCTCACAGTAAGAAGATTGTCCCTTGCTGTGATCTGTCTGATCAAGTGACCAGATTCCACATCTGAGGGGAAGTGGCTTACACTAGGTAAAAGGGACAGGAGAGGGATACTTTATCATTCAATTACTCTTGAACTACAACTCAGACATTATTAAAACTATACTTTCCATGGCCTGAATACAATAAAGATTAATTGAAGCTGCTGTTTTTGGGACCGACCGGCTCAAAAGGGACTGACAGCGCAGGCGCACGGACGTCACTGTGAAGAGACGTCTGTGCTTCCTGCTCCTGTCACCATCGGTAAAACACTGATATCTGCAGAACCGGGTAATATTTCTGGCGACTAGCGCTACTAAGCAGCTAGTTGCCAGATGAGCAATCAATCAAGCTTAAGTTATTGCGGGGTGGTAGTTCCCCTTTAAGTATAATTATCACTTGAGATTATTGTATTACACTATTGGACACTCTTTTCTTTTTTCTTTTCTATAAGCTTTGGGATCTCCACATTATCACCTCTTTATCACACCTTAGTGCACAATCCCCATAGATTTACATTACAGGCTTGTGTTAACATAGCTTCCAGCTTCCAGCTGTTAAACGAGGCTGCGGCTGGCAACAACAGGAAGTTGAAATTTACAGATAAATAGATATATACATTTGTTGCACCCTAAGCTTATAAGTAAAAACTAATAAGGAATAGGAGACGTACTGATAATTTGGGCTGCTATGCACACAGGACCCTCCCACCAACTGCAGAATGATAAATAGCAAAATATATATAGCATATGTAGCATCCCTGAACTATGACTAAAATCACTGTATATGAATTAAAACCCTTGGAACAGATAGACGTCAAACCAGACACTTTGTTTAGAACTGAGTGTGATAAATCTAAATATAAGTAAAAATAAAAAAAATATAAAAATTATGGCTACAGATATAAGATAAACATATATATGATATATCTGCATACCTCCCAACATTTCAGATTGCCAAAGAGGGACACTTGTGTTTTAGGGGGTGTTGCTGGGGGCGTGGCTGGTGGGTGGGGCATTACTTGGGATTTTTAGGCTATTTCATGACCTATTGATACCTCCTTGTGTAACCTAATAACTGACATAACAAGATCTAAGTATTTTATTTACACAGAATAATTTATAAACACATATACTAACATTTAAACAATCAATAATGTGAGTTTTATTGCTGTAGAGCAATATAATACACTTATATACACACCATGGAATCCGATCTTCTAAAAAGAGGGACATCAGGGTGGGAAAGAGGGACAGATGGATTTGGGTCCAAAAGAGGGACACTTGTGAGGTATGTATCTGTATAACAAATATAAAATACAACATGAAAAAAGAAAAAATAATATTGTGGCTTGACTGCCAAAACAAAATATTTAACTGATTGATTGGCAATCCACAATAATAAACAGCATAGTAAATATACAGTTCTTTATTTGATTCCATTCTCACTTATTTCAACTCCATATGAATCAGATCTCAGTATTACATGGGTTCCTATATGGTAGTGAAACATACCTCCCAAGTATCCCTCTTTAGGAGGGACAGTCCCTCTTTGAGACCCAAATCCCTCTGTCCCTCTTTCCCACCCTGATGTCCCCCTTTTTAGAATATCAGAATGTGTGGTGCGTAAATAAATGTAATACAACTCACAGCAATACACAGCAATACAACTCACATGAATGCTTGTATAAACTACAGCAGATGTGTTTATAAACTAGTCTATGTAAATAAAATACTTTGGTCTTGTTATAAATAATTTATTCATTTACACAAAGATGTGTTAGTAGGTCAGGAAATAACTTAAAAATTCTCTGTAATGCCCTGCCCACCAGCCACGCCCCCAACAACACCACCCAAAACACAAGTGTCCCTCTTTGGCCATTTGACATGTTGGGAGGTATGCTGAAATAATATGCAATGAAGCCAAATAAAGTATAAGTTCAATGAGAATCGGGAACACATCTGTTAATCAAGTGGAAGACAGATGCAAGAATGATGAATGAATGATGAAATGACAAATGATAAGTCGAAGATGGTAATGGAATGCTGTGATTTACTTCAACAGTAAAAGGTTTTTGTATATGATGAATGAGTCCACAATTGACTTTTTCTTTCAACTTAACTCTTCGGTCCCTTCTACTGGAGATGTCTCAGTGATTTACAAGTGAACATCTGTCTTGGTGGATACACAGAACACCATTACTAATATCTCTTAGTGATGCATTCACTTTTTAGGCATTCGCTATGAAGGGCCGTTAGGGACATAATTCAGCTTTACTTAGCTTTTATCACACGGCCCCTCATAATTGGCTGAGACCAAGAACAAACCTGTGCTCCTCCATACCTGTGTGTAAATGTGTGCCCTGACTTAGGCATATATAATGATAAAAATGTGTATATATGTGTCCTAACCTAGATATATATACTAAACTATTAAAAATTGAGAATTTAGTCCATCATTTCAACAAAGAATGTAAGCTTGCCAACCCCGCCAAGGTATCTCAAGTTCTGGCAAGTACCTACTCTACTGCACCTTTAATTCCTATCTAACATTAAAATAAATTAAAATTCTGGGTTTGATAAAGCAGCTGAAGATGTTATAAGGAAACGCGTACCTAATTCTACATACCTCCCAACTGACCCTCTTTAGGAGGGACAGTCCTTCTTTTAGACCCAAATCCCTCTGTCCCTCTTTCCCACCCTGATGTCCCTCTTTTTAGGAGATCAGATTGTGTGGTGTGTATATAAGTGTATCACATTGCTTCACAGCACTCCACGTTTCTTTAAATGTTTGTATATGTGTTTATAAATTAGTCTGCTTAAATAAAATATTTGGTCTCGTTATAAGTCATTTATTAGGTAACACAAGGAGGTGTCAATAGGTCATGAAACAGCCTGAAAATTCTCGTTAATGCCCCGACCACCGGCCACACCCCCAGAAACACCCCCTAAAACACAATTGTCCCTCTTTGGCAATTTGAAATGTTGGGAGGTATAATTCTATAACACAGTGTATGCAATTAAAAACAAAAGAACACACTACTAATTCAAAAGGTGTAAGAGAGTACTTGCCTGATGTAAAACTTCCTTGGCCTGCAGGATGTGGACACTGGCAAAAGAGGATTGTGGGTCCTTCAGTCCCATTTACAAGCCAGTGTTTACCACCCCCACAGGCCAAATAAGGAGTAACAACTCTAGACAGACAAGGTATTTAAATATAAAGCAAGTCAAATAACATGCCTTTAAGGACCTTTAAGAGAAAACATTTTTTTTTAAATATCATTATATGTGTATTAGTGGTGAAAAAGGGTGAAAAGCAGCTTGAATGAGCAAAGGAGAATTGTAGAAACAAAAGCAGAAACAAAAAAATCCCACAGCGCTAGCTCACCGTAATAAATACATGTAGTATATAAATAAAAAGGTGTTAAATAGCTGGCATCTAGATAGCAGCTAGGGTTGCCACCCAGCCGGTAAAAAATTGGCTTCTTTCCAATGTGAAGTCTATGGAGGTAATGCCTTGGCCGGTATTTTTTTGAAGAAAAGGTGGCAACCCTAATAGCAGCAAGGAATGAGATGGTTCTCCAATCCCCTAAAAAACATTGGGCCAAGACCCAAAGTGCACATACAAGACCAAGAACAAGACTAATTGGTGTGGGTAATATACTGGACTTCTTTATTCAGCTTATGTCATAAGCAAATGTATTGAATAGTTGATAGTTCTTACCCTCTCCCTCACTCACTCTTCACTCACCTCTGTTCTACTGTGGTGCTTCTTCCAACCCCCACTGCTCCGTGTTAGAGTTTCACCACCCACGGCTTTTTCTTTGGGCTACGGTGTCCATACTGAGCTGCCTGTCACGCATGGCTCGGTGGTGCCTCCCAACATGTCTCAGAGAAAATTGCTTCTCTTACTTCAGAATTCCCCACAAGCCCTAAGAAGGGGAATCATGTCAGGGCTGTGGGGGGGTCAAAGAAAGCTTGTAAGGGGTATCGGCCCCTTTAATGTTTAAGAAGGGGTGGGGCATGGGAACCAATATAAGGGGGACACTTGGAGCAGCACTTCCTTTTCATAAGTGAATACCAAAAGTATCGGATCGGCTTACTTGTGCTGTCTTCCATGGCGCCATCTGCTTTTCTGTTGGCTGAAGTCCGGCGGTGGTGATTGGTTGCGGTAGCAGCTTTCTTGGAGGATGGATTCTACTGGCGTGTCTTCGGCATGGGTGGCCGCCTGGCTTACGGGGAGCATCTGGACGCAGCCACCTGAACGACTGAGCTTCGGGACGGACAGTGGAACATCCCTCAGCCTAGCCCAGCCGGCTTTTGGAAGCAGAGGGTCCCCTTTTCTGGCTCCAGTTCCCTGATGCAGGTGTCTGTTGCAGCTCTGCAGCCCTCCAGATGGACTGGGGTTCTGGGCACGCTTCGGCGCGTGGGCGGTGCTGTTCCCTGTCAGTTGAGTCTGCTGGTTGGCAGGTGCCTGATTGTTTTCCCTTCCTCCTTTCTGTCTCCCTGGGTCCTGTTGCCTCTTTTCTGTTCTCCTATTTTGCCTGCCTCAGCTTCTGGTGGCTCTGTTCGGCTGCTTTTGTCTTCCTTGTTTGTTTGCTGGTTTCCCTGTTCTCTCTCTTGTTCTGCTGCCCCTCCCCCCTCACTTTCCTTTTGCCCCTGTTCCTGGCTGCTCTGTCTGCTCTCTTCTTTCTCCTTCCCCCCCCCCCTCCCATTTTTTACTTCTTGGTAGGTCCTGTGGGCTTTCTTCTCTTAATGTTTGGGTCTGTTTGTCCTGCTGTGGGTGATACTCTGGGACCCTGTCCTGGTGATGTGTGGTTGCACGGCTCTACCTGCTGTGTTGAGTATATAACAAAAAAAAAAAAAAAAAAAGGTCAAAACAAATGCCTGACGAACTATGTTTCTGTGTGTGTGTGTGTGTGTGTGTGTATATATCTGGAAACTATATATATATGTGTGTGTGTATATGTAGATGACAAAATGTATATTTGTGTGTGTTTATATTCTAGGTAAAAATATGTGTGTGTTGATATATGAGAACATGCATATGTGTGTGTGTGTATATATATGAGAACTTATAGTTGTGTGTGTGTGTATATATCAGGACATTTGTGTGTGTGTATGTATATGAGAACATGTATGTATGTGTGTGTGTATTTATATGTGTACATGTATATGTGTGTGTGTGTATGTATATGTGAACATGTATATGTGTGTGTATATTATGTGAACATGTATATGTGTGTGTGTATGTCTATGTGAACGTATATATATTTGTGTGCGTATATATGAGACAATATGTGGGTGTGTATATTTATATGACTAAATATGTATGTGTGTGTACATATGGTACGAAATATTTGGTGTGTGTGTATATATATATGTATATGTGTGTATATATATGTATGTATGACCAATATGTGTATGTGTGTGTATATATATATATTTGGAACAATATATATGTGTTTGTGTATATCTCATGACATTAGAAGGCATAATAACGGCAAACGGGCATTGATGGTGACGGTGGCCTGCACGGGCCTGGCTATAAAAAAAAAAAAAAAAAAAAATTCAATAAAGGCATAAATACTTATTTTAAAAATAAAATAATATTTAGACAGGGTGTGGGGGCCTTGGGTGCCCCTGGTGGGTTTTTTGTTTTTCTTTTTCCTTTGTCCTAGGTGCTGTTTCCTGTTCGGTGGACTGTACTGGCGAGTGGGGTTTTTTGGAGCCCCTGGTTTTGGTTCCCCTTTTTCTTTTCCAGGGTTTACCTGTGTGTCGGATTTCTTCTGCTGGAGCTGATTCTGGTGTGGCATGGATGGGTGCCTCTGCTGAGCTGGCTGCTACGCAGTCTGTACCTCCCATTGTGTGGTGGCAGGTATGGGATTGCCTGGGGCAGTGATTCTCTACCTGGGGTGCCGTGGCACCTTGTGTTGGTTTCCCTTTTCTTTTCAGGGTTCACCTGGGTAGCGGAGTGCTTCAGCTGGTGAGGAGCCTGGTGTGGCACTGATGGGTGCCTCTGCGGAGATGGAAGTTACGCTGTCCGTGCCTCCTGTTGCGATAACAGGTACGGGATTGCCTGGGGCCGTGATTCTAGGCCAGGGTGCATGGCACTGTGGTGTGCCGTGGGAATCAGCTTGGGGTGCCCCATGTTCTCTATGTCGATGTTGACACACTATGTGTATATTTAATTGTGTTTATGTTGTGCGCAACATGTTTAGTTTGTTTTTCTGGTTGTGCAATGTAATAATACTGTATAATTATGTATTATTCCCTTCAGTATGCGTTTGTTATATTACATTAACAGTTTGGCTGCAGTCCCTGGTGTTGGGGGTCTGGGTTAGTCTAGGTTTGGCATGTTGGGAGCTCTCGGGGACCAGGGAGCACAGGGGTGATCCCCCCCTCTTGCTCCTGGTGGTGGTGGGGGGTGTATATGGGGCTGGTCTTGTTTATACTGGGGCGCCCGTTGCAGGGTCTGGTGTGGTTATTCCTTTCGGCTGCTTCCCAGTTATTGGGGTTAGGGGCTGCGGCTGGGTGTTCACTCTTTTGGGGGGGTTCCCATGGCGGCCGTTGGACTGCCTATTTTTGCTGGGCCAGTCCTTTGGGGCTACATTTGAGGGTTGAGGTTCGGGAGAAGTTTTGAAGGTTGTCATGGTTTGGCTGATTTCGTCACACGCTATGCTGTTGATTACTGCTGCCTTTCCTTCCCTGGTGGGCTGAGTCGGCTGGGGTTGACCAGACTGCCTTGATCTCTCTGTTGACATGTTTGCGCACCTGCTTGTTTCTCAGCCAATCCCTTCCAGGCTGTTTCACACAGCTGGCTCCCTTCCTCCTTGTCCTTATGTTTGCTTCGGTGCGAGGGCATTTTCCTGCGTCTGATTGTCTGTGCATGACCTGCCTTCCTCTGACGTCCCTTCTGACTCCTGGCTTATTCTTGCTGTTGCTGATCTCTGTATTCCTGATCCTGGCTTGTCTGCATACCTGCATAGGTTCCTGACCCCGGCTTGTCTTTTGGTCTATGCTCCTGGATTGCGGTTTTGCTTTGGTTGTTTCACTAAGGGGTTTTTTGCACTTTACATTTGTCTGGTTCCTGGCCTTCCAGAGGAGCAAATTTGTGGATATTTATTCTCGGCTTTCCTTGGAAGAGGCTCCTCCAGACCGGGATATTCAGACTGCTGCTGGGACGAAGGCGGTGAAGATGTGGTGGTATTGGAGGATACCCAAAGTTTTTCAGGGATTGCTTTTGGGCGTTTTTCAATTCTTGCTAGCGTGTTAGGTGGGCGTTTTTCTGCGGCGTGCTCCTTCTTGTTCTGTTACTAGGCCATGATTTGGCACGCCTGCTGGATTTCTGGGGCTCGAATAGGGTGTTGGATTTGTGTACAGTGGCGGCGTGTTCTTTGCGGTTCGGGTCCTTGTTTGGGCTGGATTGGGTTGGCCTCTTTGGCCTGTGACTTGGGGTCTTCCGGTTTGATGAGGGACCTGGTTTTTCCTGGAAGTCTTTCCAATTGTCATCGATTTTACTTTGTGGGTTGTCAGGATGCAGAATGGTAAGCTTGTTTTTTGTACTCTGACGCTATGGGGGTGGTGCTGGCGGTTCATAACTTGTTTTCCTCTTCTGTCCCTGTTCTGTCTGCTTTGTTGTTCGGTGCCATCTGTCTGAGTCCTGATATATCTTTTTGGGAGTGGCGTGTGCCTGGGTTCTGTATGTGGCTGCTGATGCACTTTCTCGATTCCTGGTCGTTGAGTTTGGTAGGCATGTCTGGGGGCGACGGCTGTGGGGTACGCCTTGCCCTGCCCACTGGTGGGATCTTGGTGGTCTACAGTTGTATCCGGGGGAGGTATTCATTGGCTCCAGCCTCTTTGGCAAGGTGTGCGGTTGCTTGGGATGAGTGGATCAGTTGGAGGCTGTGGTGGGGGATGCTGTGAGGATTGATGGGGTGTTGTGGTTGGTACTGGAATTGGTTTAGTCGGGGTGTATTCCCGGCGGCTATTGGGGGGCCGGGTGTCTGGGTTGGCTTTTGGGTTGTTGCGGGGGGACAGATTGTTCATAGGAATTTGGGGTGCGCAAGTCTTTGCGGTCTTGACTGGTGGTGGTGCAGTCTGATACTCGGCGCCTGGTTTCGTTCTCACTCTTGCAACAGTTATCTTCCAGGTGTTTGCTCGGCTCATTCTGGTCAGTGTTTGGGGTGGCTTTTTGTTTTGCTTTTTTGTGGCTCTGCGTCTGGGGGAGTTGTTTAGTTCTTTTCAATTCAGTCCCGGTGTGTGTTTCTGGATTTTGTGCGTTTGCTTCTGGTTCTCTCTCGTTTCGTATCCGCCGCTTCGAGAGGGATGTCTATGGTTCTGGGGTTTGGGTGACTGTTTTCAGTGGCGGGTTTGGATATCATTGGGGCTGCTATGAAGGCGGATATGACTGGTTTGGGTGCTGAGTCTGTTTGCTGTATCGGTCGGTGGGAGTCCGCACGGCTTTCTCTTATGTTAGGCCGGACAGGATGGTTGGGTGTTGTGTTGTAGTTTCTGTTGCTATACTGTGTTTTTTGTTTTCTGTTCAGGTCACAGCCTTGTTGCTGCTGGATTGTTGGCCACTTTCGTTATTTGGGTGTGATGGAGAGCGGCGGATTGTGGTGGTGGGTGCTGCTGTCTTTCGACCCTTTGTTTTTTCGTTGGTGTCCTGGTTTGTCTATCTGGGTCCGCAGTGGTCTCGCTTTCTTCCTGAGGTTGGTTGGTACGTTTAGTGGTCCCCCTTGGGTTCTTGTGGTGCACTTGTGGGGGTAATGACCTTGGCTCTGGCCCAGCTTGGCTTTTGGTGCGGCCATTCATGGGAAATTTTTCTGTTCTCCTTTGCCATTTCCCTAGGCTGGTGTTCCGTGGCCAGTGATTATTCCACGCCAGCGCTGGGTTGGTGACAGGGATCGCAGGGCATTGGAAGTACCGGATTTGTCTGACTCGACGCGTGTTGCGTGTGTCATTCACAATTGGGGGTTGTCTGTGCAACATTCTGTTTTTGTGGATTCGTCTTTTCCTTGTTTAGGTCAGATGGGGTGGCTCACTGTGAGGTTGGGCTACATTTTTCTTTTTCTTTTCGTTTCACTTTGGACATTTTGGGGGGGGGTTTGGAGCAGGCCATAGCTTTCTATGGGGGGAAGGGCCTGGCTGCGTAGGGTGTACGCATCAGGCCCTGTGGCACTTTTGGCCCTTGCCAATAGGAAAAATGGTACATCATGTTTGGAATGCATGGTTAACAGGTGGATGTCAGGCCAGCGGCCTTGGGCATTAAGCACCCGGACCACGGTCGCGGGTTGTGGTCACCGCCCCTCATTGAGCTGCACAGACCAGCTAATGGGGTGTGGTGGAATGGAGGAAAAGATGGGTTGAGCCTTTTGGGGCTCAGTAGGGTGGGCATAAGTTTATGCCTAGCATTTGGCAAGGGCTTAAAGTTGTGGTGGTTATTAAATTTTAAGTTAATAAAGCTGTGGCCTGGTTTTTACATCCAAACAAGTTGTGTGTGTCTTTATTTGATCTATACCACATGCCCTAGACAAGAATTCCCCACAAGCCCTAAGAAGGGGAATCATGTCAGGGCTGTGGGGGGGTCAAAGAAAGCTTGTAAGGGGTATCGGCCCCTTTAATGTTTAAGAAGGGGTGGGGCATGGGAACCAATATAAGGGGGACACTTGGAGCATTACTTCCTTTTCAGAAGTGAATACCAAAAGTATCGGCCCTCCCTCCCTCCCTGTATTTGGGTTTTATTGTTAGTTTGGGGTTTGTTTTCTGGTGGGTTTTGGGTCATGAAAGTACCTGGGTTTACTTTATTTGTCACAGCTTTTGGCGCTTTTGGCCCTTGCCAATAGGAAAAATGGTACATCATGTTTGGAATGCATGGTTAACAGGTGGATGTCAGGCCAGCGGCCTTGGGCATTAAGCACCCGGACCACGGTCGCGGGTTGTGGTCACCGCCCCTCATTGAGCTGCACAGACCAGCTAATGGGGTGTGGTGGAATGGAGGAAAAGATGGGTTGAGCCTTTTGGGGCTCAGTAGGGTGGGCATAAGTTTATGCCTAGCATTTGGCAAGGGCTTAAAGTTGTGGTGGTTATTAAATTTTAAGTTAATAAAGCTGTGGCCTGGTTTTTACATCCAAACAAGTTGTGTGTGTCTTTATTTGATCTATACCACATGCCCTAGACATGGAGTCTAAAATTAGACTACCTTATTGGTCCTTATTTCAGTCTCCCTTTAACCCTTACATGACTAAAGTTTATTACAAAACTTTTTCAGGTCTTTTTTGTTTGAGACTAACTCAATAACTTTGCCAAACATCATATTCTAACCATCTCATATACCACCAATCAGTCTATGAGAATCCTTCTTTCTTATACATATTACACTAATAAATTACCAGGAAAATCTATCTGTATAAATATGTTATAAAAACATTTCTGAACTTAATCATTTTCACCTCACATAAGTAATGATGTCTCTCCCAAGTTAAAGTGGAACTATCAACATTATAACATTGTCCCCCAATCCATTACTAATATAGCGATAGGTAAAGCATACTTCTATTATGCTGAATTAAGTCCATGTTATTGATGTAATAAAGCTGCTTCTGCAGGCATCCAGCGGACAACAGCGCAGACATCTTAGAGGAAATTTGCCTCTGAGTCTGCACTGTCTGTCCCGTGCACTGCCTGTATTGGTGGGGATGTTCGTTGGTTACCTTAAAGGGATAGTAATGTTTCATAAAAACAGCAGCTCCAATTAATCTTCATATTATTTGGGTCATGGAGAGTGTTATTTCAATACTGTCAGAATCGTGGTTCAAGAGTAATTGAAGGATAAAGATTCCCCCTCCCGCCCCATTTAACTAGTGTAAGCCCAGGATTTGCCATTAGGCAAAGTAGGCACCTGCCTACAGGCGCACACCACCAAGGGGAGCCTGCGATTCGGATTTTTTTTTTCCTTTTTTAAAAAGAATAACTAGCCACCTCACTGGCTGCGCCGGCAGCACCCACTCCATGTAGCCCTGACATTGCGCCCCCCCCCCCGTTGTCTATTTCCTACCTCCCCGGCAGGACAGGTCTGTGCCTCCTTTGGCACAGTCCTGTGGGTGCTGAGCTCCCTCGTCTCCTCTTTAGGAATGCAGAGCGCTGCGAGATGACATCATCTCCCAGCACTCTGCATTCCTGAATAGGAGACCGCGCGGGAGCTCCATCAGGTACAAGACTGTGCCAAAGGAGGCACATACAGATCTCCTACCAGGGAGGTAGGAAACGGACAAGGTGGGGGGCAATATGGAGCTCATGGGGGGCAATGTAAAGGCAATATATGAGATGATGGTGGCAAGCTGGAGCTAAGGGGGGGCAATGTGGCAATGATGGGGGCAATGTGAGGGCAATATGGAGATGATGGGGGCAACGTGGAGGTTAGGAGCATTGTGGAGGTATCCAGTGCAGATGGCCCACGGTGAGGGGCGCTTCAAATTTCTGTGCCTACAGGCTCCTGAGATGTAAATCCAGCCATCTCTTCTCAGATGTGGAATCTGGTTACCAGACCAGACAGATAACAGCAAGGGACAGTCTTCTTCCTATGAGAACAATGAAAGCCCTGCCCACCTTGACAAGTTTTTCAGGTTTTTCCCTTATCTTAATTGAAGATTGTCCCTCTCTGCAGTCTACCTGGGCACCTCCTTTCTGATCTGGCTGAGCAGTGTTACATAAGTAAAAGGGGCAGGAGGGGGATACTTTATCATTCAGTTACTCATGAACTACAACTCTGACATAATTGAAATAACACTCTCCAAGGTCCAAATACTATAATGATTAATTAGAGCTGCTTTTATTATGAAACATTACTATCCCTTTAAGGTAACGGAAGTTGCTGTCTGTGCAGGCACACAGAGCTTCTTTTATAAGCTCTGTGCAGTGGATGCCTGCAGAAGATGTTGATTTTCTTAAATAACGCGGACTTATTCAGCATAATAGAAGTATGGCATTACCTATCGCTATATTAGTAACGGATTGTAGGGCAATTTTATGATGTTGATAGTTCCACTTTAAAGCAAAGATATCACCCCTTTTAAACATGGCCCCAGCCAGGAAACAGCGCAGACATCTTTCCATAGTGAGGTCTGCGCTCCTATGCTGTCAGTCCCGTCTGGAACCATGTGGTACCTAGCAACGCCTCCTAGAGCAGGCTGGGACTGACAGCACAGGCACTCAGATGTCACTATGGAAAGATGTCTGCGCTGTTTCCTGGCTGCCAGTACCAGGAGCAAAAGGGATTCTCAATAACACGGTAATAATTCTGACGACTAGCGCTATTGAGCAGCTAGTCGCCAGATGGGTAATTATTTGGGGCCATGTTTAAAAGGGGTGATAATTCGGCTTCAAAGCTTATTTATTCAAGTCAATTATATTATAAATCATAAAGAAGCTCATGGTAAAGTGCTTAGAAATATGAAATCAGTGATATAATTAATAAGTGCTTCTTAATCCACACAATAAAAGATAATAAAATTAAAGCACAATACAAGCTGAAGATATAAAATTAAATATACTCATATAATAATTATAGCTGAGCTTGTAAAATAACTTATTTAATGTGCACCCTATATGCGAGACAGTATTAACCCCTTAAGGAATGGTGCGTGCATGCACGACCGGCACTTGAGGACCACAGGGCTTTTTTTTTTTTTCTTGCTTCCGGAGCGGCGTGCAGCCGCGCCGGGAGCTTGAACTCCATGCCGTGCCAGGACCGTCACTGATCCTTAAGTGCCGGACCGCCGTGACGGTCCTGACATGGAAATGGTCCTTAAAGGGATAGTAATACTTAAGTATTACTAATCCCTATAGTAAAGTCCTTTTAAAAATAAACGTATTGCCCCCAGTGTCATCTCTCAGACCTTTATGGTTTGAGAGATGATCGATCCTAAAGTTCCCCTCTCCCTCCCCCTTCCCCGTAGTCAGTGTTGTAGCTGACTGAAGGGAAATCAGGTCATAGATCATCAGGCGGCTCTGCAGCAGAGCCGCAATTGCGTTAATTAAAAAAAAAATCTTTCACTAAAACGGTCTTCTATGTGTGCTTGCAAACCAAGCACACGTAGAAGACCATTTCAGTGAAAGTTTTCTTTTTTATCAACACGATCGCAGCTGTCCTGGAGAGCCGCCTGAAAGTCGTACGACTTGCTTCCCTGCAGTCAGCTAGAATGCTGACAATGGAGAAGGGGGAGGGAGAGGGCAACTTTAGGAGCGATTATCTCTCAAACCATAAAGGTCTGAGAGATGACACTGGGGGCAATACATTTATTTTTAAAAGGACTTTAATATAGGGATTAGTAATACTTAAGTATTACTGTCCCTTTAAGGTGTTAAACAAATTGTACATTTGCTGGTCTTTGGGTTAACGTGACACACAGGTGGTTTTTAATGCCGTTTTGAAATATGCAAACTGCAGTCAAGGTGAAGGGGCCACTTTAAGTTACACAGGTTCAATTCTGGAGCAAACCAACTGCACAATTGGGGGAAAATTAACATTTTCAATGATTTACCCTTTGAATACTAGTGGTGTCTCCAATGCATTGCAAAACAATGCGCTGTACACCCTTTGAGCATCAAAGGCGTTAAAGAGACAGCATGCCTTTATTTTGACTTTACATATTCTACAAGTGCATGATATGTAACGTCAGATCACCTACTTTTTTTTAATATATTTTTTTTTACCTATTTTTTTTCACACTTTTAAATCCCTAACACTTGAGCTTCCTTGATCTGTTTCCCAGAGAGTTTTCTGTCAGGGACTGAGGAAGACGATATAGTGGTACAATGTAAAAAAGATAAAGTGTAAAAAGGTTTTACACAGCATACAGTGGTGCAGGGATAATGTTACTTTGTCTTACTGTCAAGCTTTCACGGACGACTGACCAGAAATCTCCTGATTTATACAATAATCTTGCACCAATTTTAAAGCTAAAGATTTAGGGCCTGATTTAGGAAGTTCTGGGATAAACCAACGATCCTCAGAGGACAAGTTCAAATTCCCCAAATTCACATTTCTTTAAAGGGATAGTAATGTTTCACAATAAAACCAGCTTCAATTAATCTTCATAGTGTTTGGGCCATGGAGAGTGTTATTTCAGTACTGTCAAAGCTGTAGTTCAAGAGTAATTGAATAATAAAGTATCCCCCTCCCACCCCTTTTACCTTGTGTAACACTGCTCACCTCAGAGCAGCAAGACTGTCTGGATGGATCGCAGAGAGGCACAATCTTCAGTGAGCAGAAGGAAAAACCTGAAAAACCTGTCAAGGGGTAGGGTTTTCCTTATGCTCACAGTAAGAAGATTGTCCCTTGCTGTGATCTCTCCGGTCAAGTGACCAGATTCTACATCTGAGGGCAATCGGCTTACACTAGGTAAAAGGGACGGGAGGGGGATACTTTATCATTCAATTACTCTTGAACTACAACTCTGACAGTATTGAAATAACACTTTCCATGTCCCAAATACTAAGAAGATTAATTGGAGTTGCTGTTTTTGTGAAACATTACTATCCCTTTAAAGAAATGTGAATTTGGGGAATTTGAACTTTTCCTCTATGGATCGTTGGTTTATCCCAGAACTTCCTGAATCAGGCCCTAAATCTTTAGCTTTAAAATTGGTGCAAGATTATTGTATAAATCAGGAGATTTCTGGTCAGTCGTCCGTGAAAGCTATAATTTTAACCCTTTGAGTGCCAGAGAGATAGCCAACACACTGGATACCTCTCTGGCACTCAAAGGGTTAAATGCAACTTTTAAACCCCTTGAATGTTAGAGAGTTCTCCAACGCATTGCTTATCAATGCGGTGGTGACCTCTCTAGCATTCAAGGGGTTAAAATCTCCATTTAAATCAAACGCAATCTTTATCTGTTTCTTACGGTGCAATCAGTTTGCCATAGAAGTGCCACACTCTGTGTTTATATATATATATATATTCACTAAATCGTGTGTAACGCCGCGACATGCGCAGTAGACACTGCTGCGTGTGCTGCAATCATGCGCAGTAGAGACTGCCCGCGCCGCGGCGGATACAGAGCTGGCTGCTCCAAAGGAGCGTCCAGCTCTGTATCCGCCGTGGCGCGGGCAGTCTCTACTGCGCGTGACTGCCCCGCAACCGGGTGGCAGTGGCACTGTGGCCTGTGTAACGGGCTGTTCAACTAGTATATATATATATATATATATATATATATATATATATATATATATATAAATAAGGCCCATTGCTTTAGTCCATTAATCTTTCCTCTTCAAGGCTGGTGCTCCTCTCTCCTGCAAGGTGACCTTGAAGCTGGGACACATCAGTTTTAAGCTTTACTGGGAAGACAATAAAAGCTGGAAACCTGTAAAGAATTATCTTCCTAGGAACAATACTAACCCAAAAATGAGACTGATAATTCATTTAATAGCTCTTGTCTGGAGTGAAAACATTCATAAATTTAAAACTAATGGTTGCAAAAAGATATACTTATCAACACTGTAAACACAAGATTATCACACTGTGTTCTGGATACTGAGAATGTTGTTTTTATATGATTTATTGAAGCTGACGTTGAGTGCCAGGGAGATAGCAAACGCTTTGGAATGCAATGACTTGGAGACTTCTCTGGCACTCAAAGGGTTCAGTAACATTGGAGTGATTCTGGGGCAAACCATTTGCATCATGGGGATAAATAAACCTGTTTATTGATTCAAAAGGGGCTTTTAACACTTTGCATGCTAGAAAGGTTGATAGTGTATTTCTTTTTGGCTCCCATTGGAGCACGTTGCGTGCTCCCAGCCTTTTCAGTACATCAACCTCATATCTGTATGTAAATTGAATTAATGGGAATTGTTTAACCTCTTGGTTGCTAGAGCTGATGTCAACACTCCAATGAAGATAATTAAATACATTTTTGAATATTGCTCACCATCAGCATTTTAAAGGGATAGTAATGTTTCACAAAAAGCAGCTCTAATTACTCTTCACAGTATTTGAGCCATGGAGAGTGTTATTTCAATACTATCAGAGTTGTGGTTCAAGAGTAATTGAATGATAAAGTCCCCCCTCCCGGCCCTTTTACCTAATGTAAGCCACCTCCCCTCAGATGTGGAATCTGGTCTCTTGACCAGGCAGCTCACAGCAAGGGACAATCATTTTACTGTGAGAACAATGAAATCCCTGCCCCCATTGACAGGCTTTTCCCTTATGTTAACTGAAGATTGTCCCTCTCTGCAATCCACTTGGACACCACCTTTCTGATCTGAGGTGAGCAGTAAAAGGAGCAGGAGGAGGATACTTTATCATCCGATTACTCTTGATCTACAACTCTGATAGTATTGAAATAACACTCTCCACATCCCAAATACTATGATGATTAATTGGAGCTGCTTTTTTATGTAACATTACAATCCATTTAAGTTGAGCAACCCATCACTGAAAGAGTTAAAGCAGCATGTTCAAGCAAGGGTTTCATTGGAATAACATATGCGCCGTGCAGCCCAGCCTGGGTTTACTTATTAAAGTGAGCCTGATACCTTGAATTTTTTCTACGCATTTGAAAACGCCATACAAATCTGCCTATGTGTCATGTTAACCAGAAGTCCAGCAAATGTATAGTTTAGGAAATATCCACACTCTTATATCTGCCAGGTGCAGCACAGAGCTATATTAGCATATGAAGCATCACTGAAATCATTCATTAGAATATGGAATGTCACTGAAAGGCTTAATTAGCATATGACATGTCACTGGTGCCACACAGGCACACCAATTAGCAAACATTAGCATACTGTACCAAGTATGATTACCTTGTTAACTTGTCATTTGCTGGTCTATTGGCTAATATGTAGTGATGATCGAGCACCCCGATGCTCAGGTGTTCGGGTGCTCTGGCCGAGCGCCCCCGGAGGCTCGAGTGCTCGGCCGAGCACCCGAGCCCCATTGAAGTCAATGGGAGGACTCGAGCATTACACCAGGCACCCCCTGCTCTGATGAGGGGAGGGTGCCTGGTTCATAGGAAAAGGTCAGAAAATGATGGAAACACCACAGAAATGGTTCAGGGACAGCATAGGGAGGATGTCTGGATGCATCTTGGACTCCAACGTCGCTGCTGGGAACGATGTTTCGCCCGTAGTACGCCATTTTTACAGACTGACCGTAAAACACACAAAAAGGAAGATAAAAACTAATCTGCGGCTAGGCACACTAAACAATATGTGACGCTAATCTGCGGCTAGGCACACTAAACAATATGTGACGCTAATCTGCGGCTAGGCACACTAAACAATATGTGACGTTAATCTGCGGCTAGGCACACAAAACAATATGTGACGCTAATCTGCGGCTAGGCACACGAAACAGAATGTGACGCTAATCTGCGGCTAGGCACACGAAACAGAATGTGACGCTAATCTGCGGCTAGGCACAGTGAACGGAATATGTGATGTTAATTTGTGAATTTGCACACTAAACAATATGTGACGTTAATTTGTGAATTTGCACACTAAACAATATGTGACGCTAATCTGCGGCTAGGCACACTAAACAATATGTGACGCTAATCTGCGGCTAGGCACACTAAACAATATGTGACGTTAATCTGCGGCTAGGCACACTAAACAATATGTGACGCTAATCTGCGGCTAGGCACACGAAACAGAATGTGACGCTAATCTGCGGCTAGGCACACGAAACAGAATGTGACGCTAATCTGCGGCTAGGCACAGTGAACGGAATATGTGACGTTAATTTGTGAATTTGCACACTAAACAGAATGTGACACATAATGTAATCTATGGCTAGGCACACGTTTAAAATGGCCCTTTTTGTCGCTGCATTGTAAAATAATTGGCCCTGTGCACCTAACAGAATATGTCAGCTTGTCACTGCACTGTGAAATATTTGTCCCTGTGCACCTAGTACAATGTCACCTTAGAACATGTCCCCCTCCACAAAAAAATGAAATTCTGCCACCCCCCAAAAAAATTAAATGCTGCCCCCACACACAACAGTCCTAAAAAGGACTTTTGGGTCTTGAAAGAGTTTCAACAATTTTATTCTCCCTACACTGACTTCCTGTGCATCTAGTATTATATGTCACCTTACTAATATCCCCCCCACAAAAAAAAAGGAAATTGTGCCCCCCCAAACAAAATATAAATGCTGCCCCCACACACAACAGTCCTAAAAATGACTTTTGGGTCTTGAAAGAGTTCCAACAATTTTATTCTCCCTACACTGACTTTCCCTGCCTGAGCGCATCTCTCCCTGGCTAAGAATGAGCCGAACTCGCACATCGGGTGCTATACAGCACCCGATCACGGGTTCTGGCCAGCCAATCAGTGTAATGCCAGCAGCCAACATGGCTGCTGGCATTACACTGATGTCAGAGCCTCCCCGCACGTTTATTGGCTGCGCAGCAGCCGCGAAACGTGCGGGGAGGAGACCCGAACATGGCGGGCGAGCACATGCGGTACTCGTACGAGTACCGCCATGTGCCGAGCAGAGCGATGCTCGAGCCGAACCGAGCTTCGGCCGAGCATGCTCGCTCATCACTACTAATATGACATATAGGCAGATTTTAATAAAGTTTTCAGATATGCAAATTGAATCAAGGCGACAGGTCCACTATAACTCTTTCACTGCTGGTTGGTCACATTGGAGGGAACATCTTCATGTTGTACCAGAACAGAGACTCACAAATTATCTTGCTCAAGGATGAGATGAAAAAAGCAATTCTAAAATATTCAATTTTTTACAATGGAACTATATTCAAGGGGTTAGAGAGAGGCTCACAATGGAGCCGAAACGTTGAACAAATAAACCTACAATTTGCTTGGATATTTAGGGCGAGATGTTCAGAAAGTGGTGGTAACTGAAATTGTCTGTAATCAGAATAAAAAAGTTCTTACCCCACGATCCGTCAGTTCTCAGACATGTTTCCGTTATTTTTTGCATCCAATTCCGCCATCTCTGTCAAAGGGAAAAAGCCGTCTTAAAAGTGGGTGTGGTTTAATCTTCCGTCATATTGTATGGTATTTTCAGAAAAAAATATTTGGTTAAATGTCATTTTTTTGTCTGATTAACCGTCATTTTTTCCCGACATAATTAAAAAGGTCTAAACTTGGAGAAGAAAAATTAAAGTACTGAGAAGCAATTTTTCGTTTCAAAGATAAAAAAATGTCTTTGTTTCTTTGAAAATTTTCATTTCAAAGACAAAATCAAAGACAATTTTTAAGATCAGAATTTTTAACGGCAATGTTCAATGAGATCTTCTTACTTCTGAAAATATGGTCCTTCTTTTACCACCAACTCATGATCCGACAAGTTTTTCATTATGATGACTTTTTGAACATCTCACCCTAAGCCCTGTGAGTGCTGATTCTTCCTTGTTGGTTATTTAACCACATCTAGTTGCATATCTCAAACTAGGACATAGCACTGAGGCATTAAAGGGATAGTTATGTCCAACAATAATATGCCCTAGTTTGATTCATTAAAGTTTTTCAGTAGTCATGGCCCTGTTTGTAATGTCTGTATCCTTTTGCCGAAATTCCTTGTTGATGTCTTCCCCTCCCGCCCCTTTTCATCAAACTCCCTGTAAGTTGGTTAGAGCCGACTTGGTGTCGGCTGACACAACGGATCCTTCAGAGGCACAAACTTCTATTCAGCCGGTATGTAATCCTGCCCCCTCAGCAGTGATGCATCGCCTCCTCTGCACCCCCTCCCATCTGCTAATTCAGTGGAGTGCGCATAGAAGACACAGACTTCACGAGCACACGCTCGATCGAAGGATTTTTAATATGTTGGACGTGCTTCCATTGCCACTAAACTTTGAAGGTTAAAAACTAAAGAATGATTAAAAGCTTTTCAAAATTAAAGCTACCGATATACTTTATGGAATCTGGAGATTCAGATGGAACGTCTATGTATTAGGACATTACTAAAACTTTAACGCTTAGTTTCAGTTCATGTATTGAGTGCCCATCTACACAGTTATATAAATATATATTTATATATGTATATATATATATTCGGATGGCAAGCACTCACAGGACTTAAAAGCATATAAACTTTATTGTAGATTCGACATTTCAATTCAGTAAGAACCTTTTTCAAGAACAGAGAACAAGCACAAAATGAATTAAATACATACCCTTCCATATGTGATAGACATGTGATTGCCGTCGGCACTGCGGTTCAAACTGCCACCTCACTTTTGTTTTGTCAATTATTTTGTCAATGACAAGTGCACACGTTACACTTTGATGATCGAAGTCGCCTATGGAAGGGTATGTATGTAGTTAATTTTGTATTTGCTCTTTGGTCTTGAAAAAGGTCCTTACTGGATCGAAACCTTGAATCAACAATAAAGTTTAGATGCTTTTACATACCGTAAATGCTTGCCAGCCAACTATATATTTTATTTTCTGCAATGCACCCGATCAAGGTCAGATAGATGATGATATAAGTGCCGACCTTCCATCTCCACAAGACAATCCCAATACATAGGCTAAGTGATTTTTTGTATTTGTATTTTGTATTTATAACCTGTAGTAGATTCAACACATAATATTTATTATAGTCTATGAGGAAACTTGGAGGTAAAAAAAGTGATAAACTTGTTTTTTCACTGGCAAAAGATTAATGCCCTGTGTAATCAAGCAACGGCATGTTTATTTGAGATAAAATGTCTTTGCTGATGACTACCATGGGTAATTTGTTCTTGTCGCTACCAGAGTAATGTTTTGCGAGTTGGAATAATTTTCTTTGCCAATTGCATATGGAATAAGAGAATGATTTATTATGACATCATGATGAGGCATAAAGAAACAGGACTTAGTGTGAAGGAAACACATGGGCTTAAGCATAAATTAACTCACTTATTAATAAAAAAAATAGACATATCTTGGCCAAACTATGCAACAAAGCTTGCCTACCACAATAAGGCACCCATTTCAGGCAATTCCTATCTATTACATCTCACCATAACCTATGGCTTACAAATATGCTTTATATTACATGGTTTATTTAATGCTCTCAAGGCTTAACTGACCTGCCTTCAAAGGGATCAGATGCAGTGAGTGGATAGGTATCCCAAAAGTTGGGATATAGCCACACTGCAATTTTAGAGAGGTCTGTCCCACAGATTACTAATAACTGCATAGAGACGAACATGCACTGATTTTCATTTTCACTTACTCAAGTGACTTGGAGTGATTACATGGGAAGGAAAAAATTAAAAATAATGCCATGTACTACTCCTTTAAAACCTCTCCTGCAATGATCAACATCTGTGCATATTTAAAGGGATAGTAATAGTTAATATGTATGTATATATTTATATATATCCAAGATGTGAAAGTATGAAAGCACTCACTCTTAATATGAATTAATGCCCAGGTGCACAATCCCAATGATAAATATATAAAAGAAGGGAGGCTGAGCAGCACCCGTGGGACTTTTTAAAGAAATTTATTGTGCAATCAAGCAAACAGCTGGGTCAGTGTTTCAGGATGCTCTCTTATTCATTCATTTACTTACTAGTTGAAGAGCCTGTTACACGGGCCACAGTGCCACTGGCAGCCGGTCGCGGGGCAGTCATGCACAGTAGAGACTGCCCGCGCCGCTGCTGATACAGAGCTAGAAGCTCCGAAGGAGCGTCCAGCACTGTATCAGCCACGGCGTGGGCAGTCTTTACTGCGTATGACTGCAGCACGCGCAGCAGTCTCTACCCCGCATGACCGCGGCGTTACGCACATTTTAGCAAATTATTATATATTATTTGCCCTCCTGATTATGTGTTTGCTCTCTACTGTACCGTATATACAACCATCTCCCGAGATTTGGAGCACTCTCTGTGCACACAGATGCGGCTTGTAGACATCTCCCATATTCCGGGCGCATGTCTCTAGTTTGGCATTTGCATTTATATGTTGTGCCAGACATTGCACTGTTCTCTGCTCACAATTCCCCTTTGAGGGGATGCTCATCATATCTTTGATGGATTTTAATTTTATAATGGTTTTACTATTCTCGCTGTATCAATATTTTACACCAATCACAAGGCTGATTCTTGTGAACAATCGGGTACGTCCACTCCCCGTTAGCCAATTATATACGGATGAGTGATGACGTCACTAGTGTCACGGGCAACGCCGAAGAGAGGCGAGTTGAAATACACGAGGTAGTATCTTATTCAGATGTCTTGAGAAAGGCCCCATTCCGGGACCGAAACGCTGACCCAGCTGTTTGCTTGATTGCACAATACATTTCTTTATAAAGGCCCACAGGTGCTGCCCAGCCTCCCTTTATATATATATATATATATATATATATTTTTTTATATATATATATATATATATATATATATATATATATATTTATATATATATATATATATATATATATGTATAGTAGTGTTTATCCCCCTGAGTAAAACTCCCACTGCTGAAAGTTGTTTTATTCAAAAGTCATTACAGCTCAAACTTTATATTTTTAGGTGCAGTTCCACAGTGGTGGTGCTGTTGCTGCATCATCCTATGAAAAGCTCTGGTCAACAGACCATAAATCTCCATATTATGGTGTAGCAACAGTGCGACTGTACAATTTCAGGCCGCTGTGATACTGCAAGTTTGAGCCATAATAACTTTTGAATAAAAAACCTTTCAGCAGTGTGTGTATCCTGTTTTACTTACAACAACATATTTTCTTGTTTTTTTTACAGTTTGAGTGTTACTATCACTTTAAAAAACATGTTTTTTTGTGAATTCCATCATATAATATAATTGTCATGAAAACAATGAAATTGGTGAAAAAAAAGCAGCTAGAATGAAAAAGCACTATAATATACACAAAAAAGATGCACCCATATGCATTCAAAGGATTAACCCTTTGAGTGCCAGTGTGGTATGCATTGCATTGCAAAGCAATACGTTGTGTACCCCTCTGGCACTCAAAGGGTTAACTTCCACTTGTACTCTGTGGTGTAGTTGATTTGCTCTGGAATTGCTTTTCTGCTTTTTTTTTTAAGATTCCCCATAAATTTGGTACAAGATGGCGGGTTAAATTATTCGTACATATCCAGATACATCGGGACAGATTTCCATAACAGAAATGATATTAGAACTTGTAAAACCTAGATATGTTTGATTTCTCTTTGGTAATCACCTTTAATGCTACAGAAAATTGCAAGACGCAAAAGCCTTTAGGAAATGGAGCACAAATAATCTAGTCTGGCCAATGAGTCTTTTTGGTGTAATTTGCTAATTCGCCAGAGTAATGCTTCCCTAACCGAATCAGTGCCTTTATTACAAAACATTTATTTTAATCTCGTTGCTACAGAGTCAAATTTACAGTTATTTATTCAGCTAACAGTATGGGATGTTGAATCTTTTTAACTCTTTCACTAGACTGGCGAGAAATCTACAGCATCTTAAAAATCTAAGGGCCATAATCAGAAGGCGATAGGCCCCTCCTGCTGTGTTCTCTCTAGGGTGACCACATGTCCCGGAATGCCCGGGACTGTCCCTTATTGGGGGTCTGTGCCCCACGTCCCGGGTCACCCCCCACCGGGACAACAAACAGTCCCGGAATTGAGCAACACGAGCCAGTCCAGCCAGCCAATGAAATGTATTTGCTATATGGTCCTCATTGGCTGGCTCAGCCAATGAGGGTCATATAGCAAATACATTTCATTGGCTGGCTGGACTGGTGTGTGTGAGACAGTTGGGATGGAGCAGGTATGCTGGCGCTGCAAGTGAGACCCGCGGCTGAGGCTCCCGCCAGCACTGACCATCTTTCTGATGGCTGACAGAGAGTAAGAGTTCCCACTGAGAACTCTTACTATGTCAGCCTCTTACTATGTCAGCCTCAGAAAGGTGGTCAGCGCCGGCGGTCACTAGGGTGACCACATGTCCCGGAATGGCAGAATGGAAATGTGGTCACCCTAGTTCTCACGACCAGGGGGTGGTGCCTCCCCACTTCTCACCAATTGTGGAGGCCCTCCACAGCCAAGCAGAAGGAGCCTGGAAGGCCCTCCACTTTCAGGGTGACCACATTTACCATTCAGGTACACTGAGGAGACGAGAGTAGCAGAGTACTTGTCCTCAGCTCTAGGACAGCTATACAGGAGCCGTCACTATATATTACTGGGCATCAGGGTACAACCTGGTCTTTGTTTGGCACATCACACTGCCAAACACTGCTGCGACAGAAAGTGATGCCTGTTGTGGGCTACAGGAAAATGTACACCACTCCGAAACAATTAAACTAGCATTACACTGCAACTAAATTGTACAGCAGCCCCTGATTAATATCAGGATCCAGGCAACGCGTTGCGTATCCCTCTGGCATTCAAAGGTTAAGAACTGAACCTCTGTAGCCTCCTGAATATTGACTATAGACTTGTAAAGAAAGAGGAAAAAAGTGTACCTTTTAACCCCATAAATGCTACAGAGGTAAAGCAATATGTTGGAGACCTCTATTATATCAGTGTGAGTGTTGGACACTTGTATTTGTTACCTACAGTGGAGATATCATGCACCAGAGATGCTCTTGTCTTTCTATATACAGCCCATACTGTTATATATGTCTCAAATTTATGACACTTTTCAGCACAACCTCAACTCTTTCAGCTCCAGAGAAAAGTGTGCAAATCACCCACCTGGTGCTAAAAGGGTTAATTAAATGAAATACTATGATGACTAAATGGGCTGCAGATTTCTCAGTGATGAGCATAATTGCCCAGTTCCCAGAAGCCTCCAGGTGCCTGAGTTAGATTCCGGCTGTTCTGCAGTTATTTTACGGCTGGAATATAAATTTACCAAGGGAGCTATAGAAGAGAAATATTGCCAAAGTACTGATTTAGTGCGAAATGCCAGTCATTGTTATTCTACAGCTTCTCTGCATTTCCTTTTTCTCTGAATACATCAAATATAGTGGTATATAAATTATATCTGCCATAAATGTGTATTTGATGTTTAAAAAAAGTCTTTGTTTTTGTTTTCTTATTCATTTATACTTTTGCAGCTGCATTTTAAAGGGATAGTAATACTTCGTTTTAACTTTATTTTATTTTGTAGTCATTAAAAAAACATGAAGAATGATATAAGTCTTATCTCTCAAACCTTTATGGTTTAAGAGATATTCACAAGCAAAGTTTCCCCTCCTGTCCCTCTTACCTAGTGTAAGCCATCTCTTCTCAGATGTGGAATCCAGTCCATAGACCAGACAGATAACAGCAGGGAACAATCTTCTTCCTATGAGAACAATGAAAGCCCTGCCCCCCTTGACAAGTTTTTCAGGTTTTTCCCTTATCTTAATTGAAGATTGTCCCTCTCTGCAATCTACCTGGGCACCTCCCTTCTGCTCTGGCTGAACAGTGTTACATCAGTAAAAGGGGCGGGAGGGGGATACTTTGTCATTGAATTACTCTTGAACTACAACTCTGACAGAATTGAAATAACACTCTCCAAAGTCCAAATACTATGAAGATTAATTAGAGCTGCTTTTATTATGAAACATTACTATCCCTTTAACCTGTTGAGTGCATTGAATACCCCCTCTGATATTCAAAGTGTCACATTTACAATAATATTGAAAGTGGCTCGTATAGGGGAGGAAACTTTGGTGTAAAATGATTCTATAAATATACACTTTTTTACTATCAACATGGAGTATGGATATTCTGTTGTTTCTCTGTCTATGTCTGTCTATCATTCTCTATATATATATCTATATATATATAATGTTATTTATATATATATATATATATATATATATATAGTAGAGTGGAGATTGTAGCCGTATTAGTCCAGTGATGCAGATGTAAAATAACAAACAAAATAAGTATCTTGTAATACCTTTTTTATTGGACTAACAGAATTTTGGATTGACAAGCTTTCGGGAGAACCTCCCTTTCTCAAGTCTAAAGCTCGTGAATCCAAAATTCTGTTAGTCCAATAAAAAAGGTATTACAAGATACTTATTTTGTTTGTTATTTTACATATGTATATATATATATATATATATATATATATATATATATATATATAAATACAGGGCTTATAATTTTAAGTCCTTTGCTACTAGCCAGACCTGAAAAGTTACTCGCCACTGCAAGACATAGCATACCCACCAGGGCTGAATTTCTACTCGCCAGGGCTAAATTTTCACTCCCCATTGGCAAGTGGCGAGTGGAAATTTTGAGCCCTGATATATATATATATATATATATATAGAGAGAGAGAGTGAGAGAGAGAGAGAGACCCAACCCCTTCGCTGGGTGGGATCTGGAATGTGGGATCTATACAGCTCTTTCTCATTCTGTCCTTTCCATACAATTTGTGCAATACAACTTAACCATGTGACATTAAAGGGGAACATTCACATTGCAAAAATATTGGAGCACTGGTTTTAACCCCTAAGACAATATTAGAGCTGAAGTGCCACTTCCGCATACTGCGGCACCATGTATGTGCGGCACGGAGCACAGGACTTCCTACTTCCCTCCCAGCTGCCCCAGCGAGCGCGTTGTCGCTTCACTTCTGAGCTGTATTGTTGTGGGCTAACTTTACATCAAGCTCAGTTTAAGATGCTACGGAGTTTGCATCCTGAATAGCATCTTAAACTGAGCTTGATGTAACGTTAGCCCACAACAATACGGCTCTGAAGTGAAGCGACAATGTGCTCGCTGGGGAAGCTGGGAGGGAAGTAGGAAGTCCTGCTGCTCCGTGCCGCACCTACACGGTGACACAGTATGCAGAAGTGGCACTCCAGCTCTAATATTGTCTTAGGGGTTAAAACCAGTGCTCCAATTTTTTTGCGATGTGAATGTTCCTCTTTAATGAAAGAACTTTTACCTCAGATTTGTTGCCTACAAGATCCCTGGTAGACTGTTCCAAGATCCCTGGAAGGCTGCTCATATTAGCTCCCACAGTGGGTGAGGTCGATAAGACATGTTTGTGGCATTTACAGATGGAGTAATATCCCCAGCTGTCACTGGACTTTATCTTTGATTCATGTTTCTCATGTATCTGTTTCAGAGTTATGTCTCGTTTGTATGTTAATATGAGGAAGTGGCTTGAGTATTTACAGGGTGGAGTTCCGCGGGGGAAGGGTGATGAATGGGTTAATTTTCTACAGCTATGATTTACATATTTACATCTGATTCCTTGGAGGGGCTCCTATGCAGGTTGTCCTCCTCCTGGGGATTCCTCTGCAGACCAATAGCCATATTTGGATATGTCTAAGTGCTTGTAGTTTCATTACATTCCTTCCTAGTAAGTGGGATGTCCTCCTCTTGGGGTCTCTGCAGGTAGACTGGTAACCCCATACTACTAAATACTTAAATCACCATAAAATCTCGCTTATAATACTCACAATTTTTCCCCTCTTCACCTTATGTGAAGTGGGGGGGGTGTATTATACAGGAGGCAAAAGTTAAAATTATAATATATAAAAAAAAATGTAAAAAAAGCAATTTCCACTCTGCTTCCCTCCCTCCCAGCTTAGCCATGGCTGCCTCTGCCCGTCTGTAGTACAATGTCGGCATCCTAACAGGGTCCCAGCATTATCCTGTTAGGACCTCTTCTGCCTAGCCAATGGTAATGTCTTGCAAGGACTGAAAGGTCCTCGCAGGGCAATACCATAGATCCAATGCACATAGCTATTGTCTCACTGCTCTGATATTACTCTGTCCTCCACTTGTGGCTTCCCTGACAATCTTGGGGATGGAGTGCCCTCCACCTGTGGTTTCCTCAGGCGGACTGACTGGTTCGATATATCATAATAGTAACTGTTGTTACACATCTGTGTGTCACAGGTGGTCCTCTGGACTTGCCTCTTCCTGAGCTCGAATCAGCAGCCTTCAAGTTATGAGTTCTGTGGCTTCCACTGCCACCAGAGGACCTTTCATCTGCAGGATGTTCTGGAGCAGCATTGTCTGTTTTCTCGTCTTGGCTTTCCTGGCTCCTACTGGTTAATGGTCTCCACAGATGTACCTTAGAGACTATTTAAACCAACCTGCTTGAGCTCCCAGTGCTTAGTTGTTAGGCCTGGTGGTGAAGACTCAGTTTCTCTCTTTCTGTTTGTTTGATTTTCTGGTTTGACCTCAGCTTGTACCTTGACTTGGTTCAAATGCCACCTGTCTCCACATCGGCTTGAACCTTGACTTCACTTGAACTCCGTCTGCCTCGATTACTCCTCAGCCTCTGTTCCTTTTTCTCTGCTTTTCCCAGACCATCAATGTACCTATTCTGGTCCAGCCCCAGGCTCACCTAGGGATGGGATATCTGACTTTACAGCCAACCCCTTTAATTCAGTTTTGACCTCAGAAAGGATTCCCTGCTTTCCGACTCCGCTCCACAGCCTCACACTCAAACTTCGCTCCCTAGATACCACTGTAGAGACTATGATCCTTAGACTCCTTTCAGTCTGTTTGTCCCGCCATCAGTATACAGTCTCCTGTAATCCTGACACTACATAATTATTGTTACTTTGTTTGTGCAGCTCCTCCATGGTCTGTCCTCCATTTTGGGCATTCTCTGATAGACTTGTGATGCATGTATGAAATTTAATTGATAATTAATAACCGTGGCTGTGTTTTATCAGCTGTTTGGTGGATACTGTTAAATTGGGGTTGTTGCATGGTTGCTGTGGCTCTCGGGATTGACTGACCTCTGCCTGGGACTCTCTTGTGCGGATGGGTTGCCTTGTAATGTCATGTGAGACAGCCTTTTGGTTTCTTATTCAGCAACTATAATGAAAAATCCTTCCATATACTACCACTTATTTCATGGTGCTCCGGCATGGGCTGCTACCTGACTGGGATTTCCTGCGGCATGGGCACATGTACTATTCTCTGGGCTTTTTGCTTACTGTTGACTATATTATTTAATTATTTTCATTTCCTGTTCATATCGTGGATAGCCCCTTCCTGGGGGTTGCCTTGGGTGAACCGGCAGCTTCACAATATCTCTGATTTTAGTGATATAGTGTTGAATAGCCACATATATAAAACGATATAACGCTTTTCTATTAATTTGACAAATTCCTGTGCTTAATCTCATGATTAATAGGCAGGGCCATTTTATATAAGTTTATAGGTTGATAGGCAAATGTCTCTGAGGGGAAGATTGCAGGCATCAGGCACTTAAACCCCTTTGAGTGGAGTCAAGCCGAGCATGACAATACATTCATAATACCACTTGAACATGACTGCCAAAGAATGTACGTTTCTTTCATGGAAAGTAAGAGGTTTTAATGACTATTAAAAGATCCTTAGCTCTAAATTACATAAGAAAACAATAACCAGATTTGGTTATGCTGCAGGAGAGTCACTTGAATGGAGATAAGCTTATGTCACTTAAAGTGATATTAATACCTGAAAATGCACAGATTTAATTCAATAGATATTTAAAAAATAAATTAATTGCACTGTTTCTGATCTCCCAAACCTTTATGGTTTGGGAGATATAAGTCTGAAAAATTCCTCCTTCCGTCCCCTTGTGCTGACGTCAGATTTGTAACTTAGAGATGGAGATTGCAGTCCATAGACTGTCCTGCGGCTCTTCAGCAGAGCCGTGATCATGGTAGTTACAAAGAAGTACTTCATTTGAACAGTCTATGATGTGTGCCTGGTTTGCAAGCACATGTTGTAGACCGTTCAAATGAAGTATTTCTTTGTAACTACCATGACCACGGCTCTGCTGAAGAGCCGCAGAACAGTCTATGGACTGCGATCTCCGTCTCTAACTTTGAAATCTGACGTCAGCACAAGGGGAGGGAACGGGGAACTTTTCGGACTTATAACTCCCAAACCATAAAGGTTTGGGAGATCGGAAAGGCGCAATTAATTTATTTTTTAAATATCTATTGAATTAAATCTGTGCATTTTCAGGTATTACTATCACTTTAAG
The DNA here is from genome assembly GCA_037306005.1 of Rhinophrynus dorsalis. NCBI lineage: Eukaryota > Metazoa > Chordata > Amphibia > Anura > Rhinophrynidae > Rhinophrynus > Rhinophrynus dorsalis. Next base: position 40,419,466 of record CM074720.1, read on the forward strand.
TGACATAAGCTTATCTCCATTCAAGTGACTCTCCTGCAGCATAACCAAATCTGGTTATTGTTTTCTTATGTCATTTAGAACTAAGGGTCTTTAGATCTAAGGATCTATTGAATTAAATCTGTGTATTTTCAAGTATTACTATCACTTTAAAAGACATTGAATCAATAACCATTACCAGTCAACTTTTATCACATATAACCAAGGGATATATACACAAACTAGCATTATGGGATGACATTGCCCATCTATTTATTTTTGGTTATCCTTGTATTCAATTATGTTAGGTGGAATTTTTTATAACAACTTGTTGTGAAGGGTCGGTTAGTTGTAGTACAGAGTTCACACATGCATACATACATAGACACACACACACACACATACATAGACACACACACACACACACACACACACACATAGAGATTCACACAAACACATTACCATAGATACCTATATAGACGTACAGATACACACATACATTCTCAGAGACACACACAGACACACCCACATACATACACATATATATATACATTATTATTATTATTACAGATAGACACACACACATACATAGATACACACACATATGCACACACGCATGTAGATATTATAGACAAACACACATACAAACACACACATACTGTACAGATATATACATGCACACACATACACATTACTTTATATAGATGCACATAGATATACACACACAGACATATAAATACACACACACACACATAGATATACAGACATATACATACACATACATAGACATTACTATACATAGAGAAACATAGATATACACACACACACACAGTCATACATACACACACACACATACACATGCGCACACACACACACACACACACACACACACACATATATATATATCTATGTACCTCTGTCACTGGAAGGCTGATATGAAGGTGGGAGGAGACAAAGGGAAGGGAAACATACCAGCTTTAACCCATTGAGCTGCAGAGGGGTAGTCAGGCATTGCACAGCAATGTGTTGTGTACCCCTCAGACACTCAAAGGGTTAAGCAGCTGCCTCGTAGCCTGTGTGTGGCTGGTAGTGTTTTTGATCAGATGACGTGCAGTGTTTAATGAGCCTTTCAAGGTGTTTGTTGCAAGGTTATAGGAAGAAAGCATGAATGATAGGAATTTGTATGTGACAGTTGGTTGGGCAGGAATGATGATGTCGATTTTGACCTAAATTAAAGTATGGCATGCTAGAATTATAGAAAAGTATCACCCTCCATCAAGTTTTGTGTGGCCTCTCCAGAGTCTATCCTCCAAATTTAACCATACAGTTGTCCCTCCATCCTGTGTCCCTCAGCTTCTCTAAACCCCTACCCAACTTTTCCGTGCTCCCAACTCCCCCCAACAAGTTCTTGTTCTGCACCCTGTGTCTCCATACCTTTGTCTTGTGGAGTCCCAGGGAACTCCTGTGGTGCTGCTGAGGGAGATAAATGATGGGATTTGCTTTACAAAGGGGGCGTTGCTTAATCACAAGGGAATGAGGCTTAAATATGTGTTGTGTATATTGTGAATATGGGGTATATACACAAAGAACATGGATTTAAAGGGAGCAGGGTTTTTCTATATTAGGAGTACATTATATTAGTATTTTTGATTATGCATTGTGGAGGTTAGGCAATAGCGTAGTTATGGGTTATAGTATGAGAAGATGTTTTGTAACCCTTTGAGTGGCACAGTGGTACGCAAATCAATGGTGTTGAATGCGTTACCCCTCTGGCTATCAATGGGTTAAATGTGGTTAGTAGTGGATATCATGTCCCAGGGGAGGTGAATATGATTGTGTGCTGGCAGACTCCACAGTGATAGGCATGAAGGTGAAAAAGTGAGCAGTTAGATGACTTCTCCAGTCATGTTATTGTGTGAGGTAAGTGAGGCAAACAGATCGCTCCGCAGTGTGATGACATCTCTTTCAAAACAGAATGTTCCACAGCTGTTAGCCCTTTGAGTGCAACAGGGGGTACGTGACTCATCGCAAACCAATGCGTTGCATACCCTTCTGCCACTCAAAAGGTTCACAGCTGTGGGACATTCCATTTGAAACAGACGTCATCACAGTGTGGATGACTCTGTTTGTCTCGCTTACCACTTACAATAACATGACTAGAGAAATCATGTAACTGCTGCTTTGTCTGGAGCAAATAAACTGGAGTAGAAGTGATTGGTATTCCGGCCTGGGTCAGAGTAATAGACCGCGCTCCTTCTGTTGCTGCCTTCCGTGTAGAAGAGCAAATGATCTTTCGGATGAAGATATGAGGACTACTGTGTGTATGGATATTCAGTAAGGGGAAAAATAATGTACAGCAGTAAATATAAAGGGCTACACAATACAAAAGTGTGTGTTTAAAAGAAAAATATCCTAGGCGTGTGTTATGTTCACGATAGTTCCTGAGATTTCCTTGGCATTACTGAATATAGAGACAGTTTTCTTCATATGTGGAGCCGAACAATCATTTTCTCTTCTATACGGGAGGCAAGAACAGAAGGAGAGCGGTGTATTGTGATGGCGCAGGTGTGATTAACCCTTTGAGTGCCAGAGGGGTATGCAATGCATTGCGACTCCATCCTCAATGCATCCACTCCTTCCTCCATAGTCCAGAGTTTTTTCCCCATTGCTTGGACTCTGATAGCCTTTTCCTCCGGACAGAGTGGAGATTGTACGTTGTGGATGGTGGTAGTTGGGCACATAGGGCTTCAGATTTGTGTTTTTAGTGTGACACTTACCCCTGGAGCTAGAGAGGTTAACTGTTCTCCGGTCTGGTCTAGCGGTTCTTCTGGTCGCATAGTGTTAGGTGAATGAGTTCTGGTAGCTGGAGCCTTGTTGTAACTTAAGCCCTTCACTTATGGACTTAGGACTCATTTTAGCAGTTCGTGGTGCGTAAATTTTACCCTTAAGGGAGTTTGGTCTCCTAAAGTAGAACTCCCAGCAGAGAGGGACGGCCATGTTTTCTGTTTTTGACATACACAATACTGAGGGGCATAGAAACTCCTTACATTTTTTTTTGAAGATGTGATACTGAGGAGCAGCGAATTCCTTACAGAGATTTTGACAGGAGTGGCCATGGGGCCTTATGGGACACTCATGACAAAATCACTCCCTGCTGTATATTCTGCTGAGAGTGAATGGAGGAGATATGCATATCTTCTACTTGCACCTGCCCCGGGGTGTGTGTGGCATGTCTGGAGAATTTATGGTCACATGACCACGTTCTCGTTTATATTTTAGATAAGTACAAAGGGCAACTACATATATTTCTGTGTGTAACCTAAATGGGAACCTAGTGATACTAATGAACATATATATGTCCCTACCTTTTGAACTCATCATTCTACAGGAGGATCTAAATTTTATCTATCAGATCCAATTATCAAATAATCTGCATGGCTTATTTCAGTGTGGTCATGAATGCAGACCTTGACAGATCTGGAGTCACAATTTGTTGATACCCGTGCAGTTATAGAAAGTTTAAGGAACTGATGGGAGACATGCGATAAATTGATACATGGTGAGCTTTGCACCCAGGTGTTAGGGGGTACTACTGTCATTTTACCACCTACCACACTTTCTCGCATAGATTACTCCTTTGTCTCCAGTTCAATCTGACACATTACTAAAGTCTGCTATTTGCTCCAGAGAATCACATCTGATGATTCTCCCTTGGTGCTATTTGTTTCCCCGGGGTGACCAGCACCCTTTCTGCATATGGAAACAATCCATTCTGGCTCTCTGTGCACCAAATCGCAGACCAGCATTGGTCAGATTTAACTGCCTACTTTGTGCTTAATGATGATTCTAGAACCTAGGGCTGATTTGGGAGGCTGCTAGAGCTGTTGCTAGGAACTCATTCATCTCACATATTTCTTCATATAACAAAAGTCATAGAACTGGGGTGAAGGCCCTGAGGAGGGAGGTTGAAGAGGTGGAATGGGAATATATATAGCCAAAGGAGAGTCACTGTTGTAAGACAAATTTACAGCAGCCAACCCACTCCATACAGTTAAAACTTTATCAGTTAAATGTAAACACAATGTTTAATAAACAGTAAAACCTATTTGAAAATAGAGATAGGGCAGGTAAATTATAGCATACGTGTTTGGGGTAGTAGGGGTTTTCGAGCCTCACCTCACTTACAGATGATCTGAATAATTTAATACCTGACATACACCATATAAATGACCAGTGCACCAGGTACTACAAGCAATAATATAATTCAAAAACTAAAAGACAATCGACTCCCAGTTAGATGAATATTAACAGGATTATGATATGCAGAGGATAGGCAAATACTTGATTCTCCCATACGCCTGAGGAAAGTGGTGGAGGCCATTATGAGCTTCCCTAACAGCAAAACCCCTGGGAAGGATGGCCTCCCAGCTGAGTGATAGAAGACGTACATTGCTCCTCTCTCTCCTCACCTATTGAACACCTACTACTCAGCTTTTGACAATATGGCTCTTTTCCCCCTCTCTGAATGAGGCATCTATCATTGTCCTCCTGAAGCCGGGAAAGGACCCTCAAAAATGGTAGTCTTAAAGACCAGTTTCTTTACTGACCTCCGATGCTGAGTTCTTGGCTAAAGTGCTGGCTAATAGAATGAATTCAGTGATATCTACAGTTGTACGATCAGATCAGACAGGGTTTATCCCTTTCAAGTCTGCCTCCCACAGTCTCAGGTGGCTTTACAAACACTTACAGATCACACATCGTAATACAGGTAACAGAGTCATAGTATCTCTAGATGCAACCAAGGCCTTTTATGCAGTGGACAGGAACCATCTATGGAATGTCCTCCATAAATTTCATTTTGGATCAGCTTTTGTTCATTGGCTTCCGCAAGTGTTATGGAAAAAAAAAATATATGCATTCCCCAATCTTATTGCACATTTATTTTGCTGCTCCTCTTCACCTGGCTATTCTAACCCAACTCATTTGTATAACACCTCCCTCCATCGTTCTTACCTCGAGTGTGCGTATGACCATTTTTCCATAACCACTTCTGAATCCCAGATTCAGGACTGGCTAATTTCTATTTTTCATTACCCTTTACTGCTTGCTTTCCTGTACATAACATTTTCACTCTCTGTTATTACCTCTGCCACAAAGAGGCCTAAGGTTTCCTTTGGCTTTTTACTGTCCCACCCTAGCATCTGTCAAGAAATCTTACATACTAGCTCACATCCCCTTATTTTACACAGGCCATGGTCTAGTTCATGTTCTCTACCCCTCTCTCAAGACTATCAGTTAGAACGTCTTCATTTGTCAGATACATCAGAATACAACTAGCATGTCTACAGGTCTTCTCCACTCTTTCATCTTAAGATCCTGCAATGTGTCCACTGTTCCCTCACATGAGGCCTCCTACCTTGGTATTACTTGATCATCAATTCTGGTAGCCCTTGGTTACAAAGGAGTTTTTAGATTTTTTTTCATAGCTTTACAGCCCGTGTTGTAAAAAATCCCTGCCTTTGATTTAATTGAATGGACAGACTGAAAGAACAAACAAATATTTTGAATTGTTTTCTACATTTCTTCATTAAGTCCCAGCATTCCAATAGTTTGGATCTTTTGCCTTTAGCTGAATTTTCTTTCAGTAATCTCTGCAATTAATCCCTTCAATGATCTCCTTTCTACGTTTGTCCTTGGCTATCATCCTTGAACTCCATCAGACAATTTGACAGTCCAGCATGCTAATAAGCCTAATCACCAGAGGGTGATCATTGAGTGGGGGTCATCACGTACATTTTTCACCGGATTATTTGTGTTCTCGCACTTCTTGCTAGCATCCAAACGCTCTTTATGCATATATTCGTTCACTTGTGTGTGTCTATGCATGAGTTTACATGCTTTCACAGTTTCAGGCCTCTAGCTACCTACTGGCTTGGATCTCCTATGTAAACCTGGCCCATCCTCTCAGTCCTTGCCCGATTATCAAGTCACCACTATAGCTTCGGTTCTCTTCCATTGTTTGCTGTCTACTGTGGTATTGACCTTGGCCTATGCCTGAACTCCACCAGCCATAACCTCTGTCCATCATGACTTTGCCATCATCTCAGCACTCCTGTGCCCTGACTTCCGGACACTGGGCTCTGCACAAACATTGGCGCTCAACTCCTGTGCAAGAGCGGTTCCTCATCGTTTGGAATACAGGTAGATATTCGGACTTGGGTAATGAAGAGCCTAAGAATAAACCAGCCTGCAAGTGTGTCCAGTTCTCAGCTGTCTGACAAGCTGTACCAATGAGACTGGATAGGTAAAATGAATAAAATGCAACTGTAATGCCCTTGCGCTACAGGCCGAGAACACCATGAGGTGCAATGATCAAGGGGGAGGGAGCCTGTGGAGAGTTAAAATTACAGAGTCCATCACTAGGGGTTGGTGTGGTATTCTAATTAGACACCTCAGCGTCTGTGACATATATCATTTATATGATCTGCAATTGCCAAAGATCAGGACACCAAACATGAAGGGGAACTAGAAAAGTTTCACCCAATGCCCCATCCCAGGTCACCGTCAAACTTTATTTACAGCAATGGTACTGTATGTGTTCACTGAGGCCCAGGTTCAGTCAACTTGTCCATTCAGTCCTCCTCTCTGTGCTGTCATATCATTCTTCCTTCACGTGATGTCAAGTAGCTCCTCCTTCCCACATACGTCACTGATTACAATCAGCTTTCTCAAGGGCTGTGTGATGCAGGTGTGTCAAAGTAGTCTTAAATGCCTTTTCCATTCCCATTACATTACAGTAAATGACAATGAAAATGCAGAGAAGAAAAATAAAATAAAAACAAACATTGTGTAGCACTGTCATAACATGATAATAACATATCCATTGCAGTCACATATCTAGAACTAGGTATAGTACAGTGATTGTGATAGTTTTCCCCATCCATTGCTTTTAAAGGGATAATAATACTTTGTTTTATCTTTATTTTATTTTGTAGGCATTAAAAAAACATGAAGAACGATATAAGTCTTATCTCTCAAACCTTTATGGTTTGAGAGTTATTCACAAGCAAAGTTTTCCCTCCCGCCCCTTTTACCTAGTGTAAGCTATCTCTTCTCAGATGTGGAATCCAGTCCATAGACCAGACAGATAACAGCAGGGGACACTCTTCTTCCTATGAGAACAATGAAAGCCCTGCCCCCCTTGACAAGTTTTTCAGGTTTTTCCCTTATCTTAATTGAAGATGGTCCCTCTCTGCAATCTACCTGGGCACCTCCCTTCTGCTCTGGCTGAGCAGTGTTACATCAGTAAAAGGGGCGGGAGGGGGATACTTTGTCATTGAATTACTCTAGAACTACAACTCTGACAGAATTGAAATAACACTCTCCAAGGTCCAGATACTATGATGATTAATTAGAGCTGCTTTTATTATGAAACATTACTATCCCTTTAAATCCTTGTGCTAGGGATATATCCAGAGCATTGCTTGGCACTGTGCTATTGTATCTAACATCCAAATAGGTAGATGATAAAAGAGACAAATCAAACCATAGTTAACTTTAAAGGGAAAGTAACACCTTGTAATAATAACCTTGCCTTACTATGGCAGAAAATCCTAACGGCCCCTATGAAATTTCCCTTGCTTCATGCTTGAAGACATAATGGTGGTTAATGCGTGATAGAGGTGATAACCTGGAGATAACATCTCAAGCGATATCACTTCTCCAGCTACTATGTTATTGCATGGAGCGTATGTACTAACATCTCCAAAGTTGGAGAAATCTTAGTGCATTGGCTCCATAGCATAACATAGAACTTAGAGAAGTCATCTCCAATTTATCACCTCTTTATCACTCCTTATGGCATCTCCCCCATTATCTTCAATAATTCCTGAATTTCAAGTTAAAGGTTATGGAGATGACACCTGCTAGGAGGGCCAACGGTTACAAATTCTACCTACTGACCATGGTAATCTTTACTCTATAAGAACCAGAGGTTGTACAACTTGCAGACTTCTCTGGGCCTACATTAGGGCAGATGTTCCTCAGACATCCTGTCATTCATTAGCCCCTTGCACTTCCAGGATCCATAGTCAACCTACCCTTTAGTAGATTTTGTCCATTGAAGCCGTATAAATACATATGCAAATGCTAACACATTTGTTACAAGATTTGGCCGCAAATGGTGTAATAAACCATATCGGGCGGTCATCTTCAACCTCTAAAATAGTTAAAGTAGAACTAGCATTTTATAATGACTTGGGTGATTTTGAAAGGGCTTTCAGAATCATCTATATTTATGTTAACCATTCTTTATTTAAAACTATAGTTTACAAGACTTAGCTTTATTTATATGACAATTTATGCAAAATAGCCAGTGCTTCCTGATAAGAGGTGGAAGTTGGGGAAGTGAAATGTTAGTATCTGACAAACCAGGCTATGCCAGCCAGCGCTAAATTTGCATAAACTGACAAATAAATACAGTTAAATGTCCCTTTAACTATAGTTTTAAATAAAAAATGGCTAACATAAATGTAGCCAAAGTTCTTTCAAAATCATCCAGTTTAATTAGCCTAGGTATTGTAATCACAAGTTATTTATTCCTTAGCTATGCACATTTGGAGACAAATAATGAAAAACAAAATTATTTACAAGTACAATTTTTTTGAAGGACTGAGTGACTTTCAATTAAAGGAGCAGTAACATAAAAAAATAATATTTTGATTTAACTTTAAATCTTGCATTTACAGCTAGAATATGTAAAATTAATTATTCACATCACACATCCCTAAAATATATTCTTTCTGCATGTATAAATTGTCCTGTTCAGAGAACAATGATTTAAAGTGATAGTAACATTTCACAAAAAGAGCATCTCCAATTAATCTTCATAGTATTTGGGCCATGGAGAGTGTAATTTCAGTACTGTCAGAGCTGTAGTTCAAGAGTAATTGAATGCTGAATTACCCCCCTCCCACCCCTTTTACCTAGTGTAAGCCGCCTCCCCTCAGACATGGAATCTGGTTGCTTGACCAGAGAGCCTAGAGCAAGGGACATTGAGGAATGTTTATAAAAAGTGTTCTTCTACGTTGTTTGTGAAGTTTACTTAAAGGGATAGCAATGTCCCACAAAAAATATTTTGCAAATTGTAGTCCTTAACCCCTTAAGGACCCTTGACGTACCAGGACCGTCACGGTCCTTGAAATACTCAAGGACTGATGACGGTCATAGTACGTCACATACTTTTTATTTACAGCGCTCTACCGGGAGAGCTGTAAGTAAAAATAGAGCCTGAAATTGACCGCTCCAAGATCGGAGCGATCTCTATCAGGCCCCATAATGACGCGCCGATACACGCGACAGGTCACGTGTACCGGCGCATCCAAGTGCGCCTATGCGGTCATTATGGGAAGGAAATGTCCCATTACCGCCAGTCCTTAAGGGGTTAAAAAGTTGAGCAAAGACCAAAAAACTGTATATCTCAAATCGATATGGTTTGAGAGATATCTGCATTTAAAGTTCGTGATTTCCTGCTGTCAGCTGTAAAGCTGTCAGCAGGATATACGTGTCGGCCGACACTGCAGAGCCTCCATGTCGGCCGACACAGATCTCCTGCTGACAGCTTTACAGCTGACAGCTGGAAATCATGTACTTTAAATGAAGATATCTCTCAAACCATAGTGGTTTGAGAGATATGTTTTTTTTGCTCTTTGATAAACTTTTTAAGGACTACGATTTGCAAAATATTTTTTGTGGGACATTACTAGCCCTTTAAAGTGGCCCTATTCCTTATTATGATAGTTGACATTTATCAAGCAGTATTCTGACGTTCATAAATGCAGCATTATAGTTATATTTGTTTGCACTTGCGTTTTTTTGTGCGCACATTTGTGTATCCCGCTTTTGGCTACTACACCACAAATAAGAACAGGAAAGATGTGGCGTTAATATTGTGGAGATAATTGTGTCACTAAAATGTTGCAATCAACAAAATTTGTTTATAAATTCGCTGTGCCGCTTTTTTTATACTTCCAAACGCACACTTTTCAAAAAAACACTAATACATGGCGTTACGCTCTCTTAATGCATCATTACTACTTTTTTAACTAATAAAATCATCTTTAAAAGGATAGTAATACTTCGTTTTATCTTTATTTTATTTTGTAGGCATTAAAAAAACATGAAGAATGATATAAGTCTTATCTCTCAAACCTTTATGGTTTAAGAGATATTCACAAGCAAAGTTTCCCCTCCCGCCCCTTTTACCTAGTGTAAGCCATCACTTCTCAGATGTGGAATGCAGTCCATAGACCAGACAGATAACAGCAGGGGACAATCTTCTTCCTATGAGAACAATGAAAGCCCTGCCCCCCTTGACATGCTTTTCAGGTTTTTCCCTTATCTTAATTGAAGATGGTCCCTCTCTGCAGTCTACCTGGGCACCTCCCTTCTGATCTGGCTGAGCAGTGTTACATCAGTAAAAGGGGCGGGAGGGGGGTACTTTGTCATTGAATTACTCTTGAACTACAACTCTGACAGAATTGAAATAACACTCTCCAATGTCCAAATACTATGATGATTAATTAGAGCTGCTTTTATTATGAAACATTGCTATCCCTTTAACTCCGTTAACGTTCCAATTCGCTTTACTCCACCTTTATAAATGTCCCTCCTCTTCTTACAGTGAGCATAAGGAAAACCCTGCCCCCCTTGACAGGTTTTTCAAATTTTTCCTTATGTTCACTAAAGATTGTCCCTCTCTGCGATCCATCAGGACAGTCTTGCTGCTCTGAGGTGAGCTGTATGATATCAATAAAAGGGATGGGAGGGGGATACTTTATCATTCAATTACTCCTGAGCTACTCCTGAACTGCAACTCTGACAGTATTGAAATAACACTCTCCATGGCCCAAATACTATGAAGATTGCTATAAGCTGTTTTTTTTTGTCAAACATTACTATCCCTTTAAATCAGTGCTGTTTTATTGAGAAACAAAAGTAAGTTAACTGATTGTGTCCACTCCTCTTCTTTTCAGAAAGGTTGTTACCTAAACTCAGCTCATTTATAGATTTTTCTGGACAATCAAAGGGAGACCTGGAAAAGATATGGATGCCTACTCCCACAGACCATATCTAACACTATATTTTAGTTCTCAGAAAAATTCAGTCTTCTTACTGTGAGAACAATGAAAAACCATGCCCCCATTGACAGGTTTTTCAGATTTTTACCTTATGCTAATCGAAGATTGTCCCTCTCTGCAAGCCATCTGGACACTACCTTTCTGTTCTGAGCAGTGTTACATCAGTAAATCATGCTAGCATCTGTAAACATTATGCTTGGTTTGTGCTTGGTTTGCAGGCACACGTAGAAGACCATTTCAGTGAAGGATTTCTGTTTCTATAACTCAATCTCGCCACTCCTGCAGAGCCGCTGCTTACTCACGGACCGGATTCCCCTGCTGTCAGCTATAACCCTGACGTCAGGGGAGAGAGAAGGAGAGTGAACTTTGAATGCGGATATCTCTCAAACCATAAAGGTGTGAGAAATACCGCTGGTCTTGTTTAATTCTGATTTTTAAGGGCTACAACATGGGGGATAGCAAAAATGAAGTATTACTATCTCTTTAAAGCAGTGGTTCTCAACATTTTTTGCTCAAGCCACCCCTAACACGCAATCTGGAACTTTCGGGGCACCCTGAACATGTTTAATGTAATTTATTCAAGGCATAATAAAGGATACAGTTAATACATTTACATATATTATTAGGTCTCACAAACATAGTAATAAAAATAAACATATTGTGCATAACAATTTCCATATTTCTACATTTAAAAGGCATCATTCATATTTTTTGACAGTCTTCATAGAAAACATAGGTCACCCTTATCTGATGTCCGAGACACACCCTAATTTGATGTCCAAGGCACACACGCAGTGCCATGGCACCCTGGTTGAGAATCACTGCCTTAAAGGGATAGTAATACTTAAAATGTACAATATACATTTTATGTTGTAGGGTTTATCCCCTTGAGTAAAACAAGTGTACTCAAATGGCTGAAAGGGATGTTATTCAATAGTTATTACATCTCAGACTTTAATTTTTTAGCTGCAGTATCGCAGTGGCCGGAAACTGCACAGTGGCGCTGTTTCTATACCATCCTATAGAGATTTATGGTCAGCTTACCAGAACTGTCCATAGGATGGTGTAGCAACAGCACCACTGTACAATTTTAGGACACTGTGATATTGCACCTAAAAAAATTCAAGTTTGAGATGTAATAATGTTTGAATAAATCCCCTTTCAGCAGTGGGAGTACACTTGTTTTACACAGGGGGGATAAACACTACAAGATATCGTTTTTTATGTATTAAGTATTACTATCCCTTTAACTTGGGCAGGATATCCTATTGGGTTCTATGCCTCAATTATTTGGTAACTGGTTCCCATATGACATCTATAAAGGGACTCTAACACCTAAAAATGGGCAAATTGGGTTATATAATTTAAATATCATTTATTTCCAGCAAGCATTGGTAAAATGCAACTATTTTATCTTAGGTCCTTAAAACATAATCCTAAACTTGCATTTTTAATAAAAGTGTAGCTTGTTCAATATAGATATACTAGTTGAAGAGCCTGCGTACATACACGGGCCACAGTGCCGCCCAGCAATGGCCGCAGTGTAGTCATGCAGAGTAGAGACTGCCCGCGCCGTGGCTGATGCGGTGCGGGGCTCTACGAATTCAGACCGTAGTCAAGGACTACGGTCTGAATTTGGAGCTCCGCTCCGTCATCTGCCGCTGTGCCGGAAATCTGTAGGGTGCATGACTGCAACGTGCGCAGCTGTCTCTATTGCGCATGACGGCTTCTGACAAACAATTTAGACAATTATTATATAGGATTATGAGAATAATACTGTTAATTTACTGATATTTGAACCCAAGGTTGCTACCTTATATGACGGGTACAAGGGTTACTGCTTGGTAGACCAAGAGTTAAGTGATTTATCCAGCCAGAGAAAAAGATAATAAATTGCATTTATTAGAGAGGTCACGGCATACAAACATAGGACAACTAGGGTGACCACGGGTCCCAGAATGTCCGGGACCGTCCCTTATTTGAAGCCTATGTCCCGCGTCCCGGGTAATCTCCCACCGGGACAATGAAGTGTCCCGGAATGAAGCCAAGCCACCCACACAGCAGCACAAACAGTCACTCACTCACTCTGTCCCTCAGCCCTATTCTGCCAACTGGGACCAAACAGCAGGTCATCTATGTCATGCCCAATTCTAAAATGGTCACCTCAGCTATGCTTTCAGCTGTCAAACACAGCTCCAGTCAGCTGACAGTCGCCTGACAGCTACTGAGGGTGATCAGTGTCAGTGAGTTTAGGTTCTATGTGCGCCTGCGCGCTGCTTCTCGGCCGCGGACAGGAGGTGCGGGGAGGGGAGCAAACATGGCGGCGTCCAGCAGATAAACGGTACCGTTAGAGAGCACAGTGGGGAGAACTGACTCAGTTGGACTCTTCCACCAAAAAGGCTTTAGCAGTGGCCAGAAGAGGAGGAAGAGTCGCGCGCAACTGTTACTGAGCTCGTGAGAATAGGAGGGGCGGGAGCCCCGGATATAGCGCTGCTCCAGTGAGGTAACGTGCTGATTCTGCTGTGCAGTATTCTTTGAATGTAATATGTGTATGTGTTATTACGCACACATTTACTTAATATGGGCGTGTGGTTTTCACTGATATTGGTAAATTATGCGGTACGCATGTAGGGTGACCACATGTCCCGGAATGGCAGAACGGAAATGTGGTCACCCTAAGGACAACAATTACAGGCAATCAGGTAAAGCATAAAAACTACACACTTCTGCCGTTCTGTTCTTGGTGTGCCAGCAAAGTCGTACAGATTGCTAGGGGTTACATATAATACTCACAGTCCACTTTAGCTTTGTACTGGAGCTTACACATAGTCCCAATAGAAGCAAAAGTGGACATCCTGCCCACTGTGCATAGTACTGGATTGCATAAGGTTTCTTTGCATGTTTTAGTCCTGATAGAGGATTTGGAGAAGGCATCCTAAGAGATTATCCAGTCACTTTCCTTAGGCTTGGGCCATAGCCACCGAGGTTTAGCTTCATGGACCCATCCTTGTTGTGGGAACATCAGGGTACTTTCTATGGCTGCAGTGGCCTCAGCTTAGCTTACAGCCGACAACTGGAAGGGGGACCTGGCCACTTCAGTGCCCACTCACCCTAACTCTTCTAGTGAGGGCACACACCATTCTCAGCTTCCCCAGTGCTCCTTTAGCACGCACATGGGCCAGTCAGACTGGCCCCCAGCATCCCTCCATTCTAGGGAGGCCTTCTCCCCTGCTTCTACATTCCCATCTGTCTCCCCTCTTCTCCCTTTGTTTCCTCCCTTAGGCTTCCTTCTGCCCCCCCCCTACAGGATCTGATGTCACAGGTACCATTTACAAGGTCTGTTTTGCTTAGCCTGATGTATGGGGAAGGGACACCCATTCCACTCACACATTTGCTCTGCCCCCTCTATCTGACCAACAGTGGGCTATCTCATAACACAATCTCTTTGGTTAGCTAGATTGGATGGCACCATCCCTCTGTACATCAAACATACATACTAACTAACCCATTCAATACTGGTGAATGGCCAACACTCTTTAATGCATGCACATACAGGGGACATTAATGTTTTCAAGAATGGGAACACACGCGAAGACAGACAGGGTTCATTCTCAGGATGAAAACCATTCCGTCACACCTTATCTCAGTCCATTTAAATTGATAGTAATACTTCATTTTATCTTTATTTTATTTTGTAGGCATTAAAAAAACATGAAGAACGATATAAGTCTTATCTCTCAAACCTTTATGGTTTAAGACATATTCACAAGCAAAGTATCCCCCCCCCTGTTCAGTCAGATCAGAAGGGAGCTGCCCAGGTAGACTGCAGAGAGGGACAATCTTCAATTAAGATAAGGGAAAAAGCTGAAAAACTTGTCAGGGGGGGAAGGGCTGTCATTGTTTTCATTGTAAGAAGGCTGTCCCCTTCTGTTATCTGTCTGGTCTTACAACCAGATTCACATCTGAGAAGAGATGGCTTACAATAGGAAAAAGGGGCGGGAGGGGAAACTTTGCTTGTGAATAGCTCTTAAACCATAAAGGTTTGAGAGATAAGACTTATATCAGTCTTCATGTTTTTTTAATGCCTACAAAATAAAATAAAGTTAAAATGAAGTATTACTATCCCTTTAAAGACAATGCAGGACAATCACTTCTTAGACATTCTATCAAGATAGCTATGGTAAAGGGAGCTCTGGGAAAAGCAGAAATGGAGACCCTCACAAACCATATGTAAGAGTAAATTGGCTCATAGAGGTCATTAGAATTATTGACCGTATTAAAACTTTAACCCTTTGAGAGCCAGAGGGGTACGCAACGCATTGCAAAAGCAATGCGTTGCATACCCCTCTGGCACTCAAAGGAGGGGTATGCAGAGCATTGCTTTTCAATATGTTGTACACCCCTCTTTTTCTCAAAGGATTATGATAAGTGTGAGTTTATTCTTAGGCTATGTTAGAGTTCCATTAGCACTGTTCTCTATTTGTACAGATCTGATTTCTATTAGTTCCTTTCACATCCAGGCTTTTTAATTAAGAAGATCCCACAGGAGCCAAAGGGGGAACAATTGCTCAATACATCTTCTCCCATAAGAGCAGACTTAGTAAAACGTGATAGTCTCGCTTTAACATTTTTGTAATGAATATTGCTGTGAGTCAGGAATCCTCATCTCCGAAAACCCTGCTCGGCTCATAAATCTGCATTTTGATAATGCCTTTCTCCTGTAAAATGGTTATTAAAAAATAATGCACACCATTTGGAGGAGGCAGCAGTAATTCCACTGTTGATCCGTGCAGCAGCAAACAGACCATCTCAGTCAATGATCTACAAGGGGCTCCTACGTGCCACAGAATCTAAAAACAATTAAGCCATTCGCTTCCTACAACCCACAGAGCAGTGATTAATTGATCTGCAGGTTAGTGACAGGGATCAGCTGAATCACTTCTTTTTGTAGCCTGTTTGGATAAGGATGAGTTTTTTTGCGATGTTTGCAACTCTTTACAGTAAACTATCATCGATAAATAATGAAAAGAATTTTCCCATTGCAGTAAAAGAGCAGTGTCCAATGGCACTCTAGTGACCCATCATTATTTTATGTTCAACAGGGATAAAAAGATATATTAGCCAAAGCAGAAGACATTATTATATTTTGCTTTGTCAACAGAATGGGAGATTTCCTGGAGCCTTACAAGCCCGCTTCGCATTTAACCCTTTGAGTGCCAGAGGGGTACGCAACGCATTTCAAAGGGTTAAGGTGACCGCATATCCCTTTAAATCAGAAATGCTTATGAAAATGTCGTTCTATAAGACTGCAAATGAATCAGTGAAACCCTGCAGTGTGTGTTTTTTATAAGTGCCTCGATTTAGACAGTGATGTGGACATCTTATTCAAAACTAGTGTAAAAGCTGGTGTACACAGGCCAAGGTCTGGGTAATGTTAACCCTTTGAGTGCCAGAGGTGTACACAACGCATTGCGCATGACTGCATCGTGACAAACATCCTAGTGAATTATTATATAGGATGCTCTAGAGACCAGGTCCGTTTAAAGCAGTGGTTCTCCACTCCTGTCCTCAGGACCCACTAACAGGCCAGGATTTGATGATTTCCTTGTTAGAGCACAGGTGAGTTAATCAATGTGAATGAGCCTCTGATCACATGATTTCCTTGTTAGAGCACAGGTGAGTTAATCAATGTGAATGAGCCTCTGATCACATGATTTCCTTGTTAGAGCACAGGTGAGTTAATCAATGTGAATGAGCCTCTGATCACATGATTTCCTTGTTAGAGCACAGGTGAGTTAATCAATGTGAATGAGCCTCTGATCACATGATGTCCTTGTTAGAACACAGGTGAGTTAATCAATGTGAATGAGCCTCTGATCACATGATGTCCTTGTTAGAACACAGGTGAGTTAATCAATGTGAATGAGCCACTGATCACCACACCTGTGCTCTAGCAGAGAAATCCCTAAGTCCTGGCCAGTTAGTGGGTCCTGAGGGCAGGAGTTGAGAACCACTGCTCTAAAGTGAGCAACTGTGATTAATCCAACACTGAAAGAGTTAAATGAATAACTAAAACCAAACAGGGCTGTTTGATGATGCATATGTTATTCCAATGCAGTTCTGCATAAACAAGTTTCTTTAGTTCTTTCAGTGCTGGGGCTCTCACCGTTTCTGACCTTAGAAGTAACGATTAGCTATAGGTGAAAATGTTTGCCTCATAACAAAATGGGACTTCCCGCCTGGTTGAAAATTTCCTGTTAAAGGGACAGTAATGTCTCCCAAAAAAAAACGTCTGGTTTTGTAGAGCTTAAAATATTAATCAATATGCTCCAAACCCTATCTCTCAAACTACTATGGTTTGAGAGATATAGGGATTCAAAGTGCAGTAGAGCCGAAATCGCATTATTGGTAAAGAATTAATTCATTGGAAAGGTCTACAAAGTGTGCTTGCAAACCAGACACACCTTTTAGACCTTTCCAATGAATTAATTCTTTAGCAATAAAGCAATTTTTGGCTCTGCTGCAGAGCCGGCTGCTGGTCCCCAGACCGGGATCTCCTACTGTCAGCTAGACGCTGACGTCAGGAGAAGGGGAGGGAGGGGGGAACTTTGAATCCCTATATCTCTCAAACCATAGCGGTTTGAGAGATAAGGTTTGGAGCGTATTGATTAATATTTTAACCTCTGCAAAACTGGAGAATTTTTTTGGGACATTACTGTCCCTTTAATAATGATGTTTTTCCACTTTTTTTTGCCTAGTTTATTGCATTGAAATTTACACACAACACATAGTAAATGTTATTTTATTTTCAACAGGCATGGTATAAAAGGGGTCTGAGGGCGTCTGTGTTGGTGGAGTCTGGGGAAAGAATTAGTTGAACCGGGATTTTGTTTTTTTGGGGGGGGGGTTGTTGACTGTGATTGGGCTCAGACCTCTCCTGCCTCTGGACCACCAGGGAGGTAGTAAATGGATACAGGGGGCAATGTGAGGGCAATGTGGAGATGATGGTGGCAATGTGAGTGCAAGTTGGAGCTGATGGGGGCAATGTGAGGGCAATATGGAGCTGATGGGGGCAATTTGGAGATGATGGGGGCAATATGGAGATTATGGAGGCAATGTAAGGGCAATATGGAGCTGATGGGGGCAAGTTGGAGCTGATGGAGCAAAATATGGAGATGGGGGCAATGTGAGGGCAATATGAACATGATGATGGCAATATAGATATGGGGGTAATGTGGAGATTTGGAGCACTGTGGAGGTGTCCAGTGGAGATGGCCAATGGGGGGGGTGCTTTAGATTTCTGTGCCTACAGGCTCCTGAGATGTAAATCTGGCCCTGCTTACCTGTCATCCACTGTCCTTCTGTCGTCTCCTCTTACTTCTGCCTTCTCTTCAGTCTTGTCTTCTCCCTGTAAAATAAAAACAAGTATAAAACTCAAGCAAGAATGAATACATTCCAGAACCCTTTGAGTGGCAGAGGGGTACGCAACGCATTGCAAAGCAATGCGTTGCATACCTCACTGTCACTCAAAGGGTTAAATATTAGTGCTCCATAAATATACCCATATATGCCTCCATGTAATGGCCCGAAGGATAAATTCCCATGAATTAAAAAGCTCCACATATACATAAATCAATGCGATTCATTAATGCTTCGAGGGCGGTGGAGACACAAATGTCCCACGACGCTCCTCTTCAGCTATGTACGGGCCGATGCCCATAACACACTGAGGGCATTTGAAGTGAGCCTGCCTTTATATATGGGCAGGCTCACTTCAATTGTCCTCACTGCCATTGGCTGGGATGTTCTTCACATCCCAGCCAATCAGATTCGAGCAGCTGTTCTTGAAAATTAGCATCTTTGCCTAAAATTCTTTACTTTTCTAGGGTTTTGAGCTGTAAAGTCAGAAATTCAGATCTTATCAATATCCAGAATTACATTTTTAGGTTTATTTGGTGCAATAAATTTCCAAGAATTAAAAGGGATAGTCTTCATAGTGGTAGATTATTGGTTCCCATTCTTTTCAAATATTATGTTGCAGCCAGATGTTCTCAATTATTACACTTATTTTTACTAAATTCAGACTATGTTTTGAGACCTAACAGGTTGAACAGGAGAGATTATCTAATAATCCATTATTCTTTTTAAACTTTTTGGGGGGTAATTGTAAAGAGGGAAGATTAATCCCTTCACCTTTTCTTAACAGTACTCAAGACACTTTGATTATTTGGGATAAAATTAAGGGTCCTTGTAAACTTGTTGAAGTTAGAACAAAAATGTTTCCCATTACTGACAAGTTTGTTTTTGGCTGGTACAATTCACAAATTGATAAGATTCAAAGTATTGTTGATAAAGGTATATTTTGTATACATCACTTGTTCTTCAGAGGGAATTTGGTGGGCAGCTATGAGAATGCAAATGGTTTCTCATTGAAAATCTGATTTCTTGGAAAGGTATTTTAGGTAAGATAGAGTCTATTCGTGTAAATGAATATCTCTGTTCAATAGAACTTGATTGTTATGAAAAATTCTATAAAATCTGCGGTCCATGGATAAACAGCTTGTATGGTTCTAATTTTACATTTTTGAAAAATGTTTATTTCATCCAGTTAAAATTCTGTAGTTTTTTTTTTGTAATGATTCTTTTATATCTAATTTCTGTAAATCTAATAATTTAATAAATATAAAGTTAAAAAAAATTCATATTACACATAACTCAGAACGTTGAGCATGTGTAATAGTAGTGTTTCACGATGTTCAAATGTTGCAAAACTTGCTACCGTAAAATCTCGCATATAATACGCACAAATTTGCCACTCTTCACCTCATGTGAAGTGGGGGGGTGTATTATACGCGAGACATTAATTTTATAAAAATAAATCCCATTGCCACCGGTTTCCTCCCTCCCGGCTTACCCATCTCTACTCCTGAAGTTCCTCCGTTTGCTTCAGCCTGACAGGGTGCCAGCGGGCGGCATGCTTGCATCCGCCGCCCGCTTCCAGCGTGGCCCTGTCAGGACCTCTCCTTTACAGCCAATGGGTAATGTTATGCGCTTAGGATTTATGGTATTCCCCTGCGAGGACCTTGCAGTCCTCGCATAACATTACCCATTGGCTGTAAAGGAGAGGCTGAAGCAAACGGAGGAACTTCAGAAGTAGAGATGGGTAAGCCGGGAGGGAGGAAACCGGATTTTTTTTTGTCTGGCATGGGAAAACAAGGGTGCATATTATACATAGGCACTCTTGTTTTCCCTGAAAATCTTGGGTATAATATGCACCTGCGTATTACACACAGGCGCGTATTATACCTGAGATTTTACGGTAGCTACTGTGTAATATAATGTTAAAGATGATCCCTCCTATCCCTTTCCCCGTTCAGAAGCTGCCTCCTCCCAGATATGAAGTCTAGTTGCCTGACCGGACAGATCACAATGAGGGACAATCTTCCCTTGTTCAGTATAAGGGAAAAAAATGCCCTACTTACAAAGAAGGACAGGTTTTTCCTAATACTGCGTGAAGATTGTCCCTGGCAGAGACAGAGTAAGGCTCCATAGGGCCCTTGACAAGGTAGCAATTTGGGGCCCCAAATCTCTTGATTCAGTGCTTCAGACACAGACTGCTGCCAGCAGGTACTGGCTTTGTGGTCCTAAAGTAAGTGGTAGTGATTGGATGGTGATGGTCTCTTTCAACATAAAGGGTGTCTGACACTAGATGTTAAAGGGATAGTAATTTTTCATAATAAAAGCAGTTCTAATTAATCATCACAGTATTTGGACTTTGGAGTACAAGAGTAATTAAATGACAAAGTATCCCCCTCCCGCCCCTTTTACTGATGTAACACTGCTCAGCCAGATCAGAAGGGAGGTGCCCAGGTAGACTGCAGAGAGGGACAATCTTCAATTAAGATAAGGGAAAAACCTGAAAAACTTGTCAAGGGGGGGCAGGGCTTTCATTGTTCTCATAGGAAGAAGATTGTCCCCTTCTGTTATCTGTCTGGTCTATGGACTGCATTCCACATCTGAGAAGAGATGGCTTACACTAGGTAAAAGGGGCGGGAGGGGAAACTTTGCTTGTGAATATCTCTCAAACCATAAAGGTTTAAGAGATAAGACTTATATCTTTCTTCATGTTTTTTTAATGCCTACAAAATAAAATAAAGATAAAACTAAGTATTACTATCCCTTTAAAAGCAGCACCCATCACTTGCATCCAGGGCCCCTCATATTGCCATGGGCCCTAGGCAGTAGCATAGGTTGCCATAATGGATGATACGGCTCTGGTCCCTTGTTGTGATCCGCTGTAAGATCTGGGACAAAGGGGCGGGAGAGATCAAATTAACATAGTATTACACAGTAACTAGCAGGTTTTGCAGCCTATGAATATCATGGAGCACTAATACACATGATCAATGTTCTGAGCAATGTCTAATGTGAACATTACTATCCCTTAAAGAATTACACTTTGCCTTATTGAATCACATATTATATGAAAAGGTTTTTGGTGTTGTTTGGCGATTACCTTTCACTGCATTGTTCCCTCTAAGGCGAGCAGTGGTGAGTGACCCAGGACTAAGAGAGTTAAAAAAAAAAAGCCTGTTTAGGCAGAACCCTATTTGAATAACAAATGCATCATGTAGCCCTGCCCAGTTTTAGTTGCTCATTTAACTCATTCAGTGCTAGGTCACTCACAGCTGCAAACTGTAGCAGAAACACTGCTTACATATCTCTAAATAGACAGGAACATGTACTAAGAAAATGCAAACCAAATGCTCCATGGGGGGAGGTAAAAAAATACATTCCTAGAACTTTTAACCCCATGAATGCTAGCTAGGTCTCCAATGCAATGCACTGGAGACCTCTCTAGCAGTCAAGGTTTTAAAGCTCTAGTTACTTTTTATTTGTCCACTATGGTGTAGGAGGTTTACCTCCAAATTGCCCCAGCAAGGACATGCACAGACATTTTGGGGGGCAGGGGCTCAAATGGAAAAAAAGGGCACTTCTCATAATTATTTATTCAAAATATATATTTAAAAAAAGGGCATGAGGGCACTTTGGACAAAAAAAACAGGTGCTCAAGCCCCCCTTGGTGTCTATGTGTGCACGTGCCTGTGTCCCAGTATGCATTTATACAATAGAACCAGTGCCTTTGAGTTAAGGTTCCCTTCAAAGCCTTTGCTACTGCAGAGAGAGTTACAGATTCAGCTGATACTGCAGCTATCGTGTCTGGTACGGAAGTAGGAACCCTGGGATTAGTTCCCCCGGGGGTAATGAACTGCAGTCGGTGTGTCATTATTTCAAAGGCTCCCTGCTCTAAGGACATTTAAAGGGTATAGCTAAACAACAGTTCATATAGTCTATATTTATTGGATATTCTATTGTTAGTTCTGCAATGTTTTTTTTTTCTTTTTTGAGGGCACCAAATAATTTGAAAGAGCATTCCTGTCTGTACTTCAAATGTGTTATTTTATGTTGTGATAAAAAAAAAACCTGACGCGTTCTGCAGCCTTGTCTACTTGAATTAAGCACAAGATCCAGTACTTTGATAGGTCATGTGTAGGGGAGACATTGGCAATTATTTGTAGGACAGATATTCCCTGTAGAGTACAAGTAACATCTAGGAGAGTGTGTGCTAGTTTATCTATGGTAGGGTTGCACTTAAAGGGATAGTAATGTTTCGTAATAATAGCAGCTCTAATTAATCATCATAGTATTTGGACCTTGGAGAGTGTTATTTCAATTCCGTCAGAGTTGTAGTTCAAGAGTAATTCAATGACAAAGTATCCCCTTCCTGCCCCTTTTACTGATGTAACACTGCTCAGCCAGAGCAGAAGGGAGGTGCCCAGGTAGACTGCAGAGAGGGACAATCTTCAATTAAGATAAGGGAAAAACCTGAAAAACTCGTCAAGGGGAGCAGGGCTTTCATTGTTCTCATAGGAAGAAGACTGTCCCCTGCTGTTATCTGTCTGGTCTATGGACTGGATTCCACATCTGAGAAGAGATGGCTTACACTAGGTAAAAGGGGCGGGAGGGGAAACTTTGCTTGTGAATATCTCTCAAACCATAAAGGTTTGAGAGATAAGACATATCGTTCTTCATGTTTTTTTAATGCCTACAAAATAAAATAAAGATAAAACAAAGTAGATAAATCATGCCCTTGTCATGTACTCCTGTGTGTGTGTTGTAACGGCAGAATTGTACTCCAATTATAGTTGGAACCTGAAACTGGTGGTGATTAGATTGCACCTAAGTAGTTAGAATACAAACACACAGGAATCAGCACTAGAAGCAATGCAATGTCTTTCAATAGAAGTGCCTTGTACAGAGGAAGGACTGTGTTTTCTAATGATGGGGAGTTTTTGAAGGGGGTGCAGCAGGGAGAATCCTTATCACTCCTTACAAAAATACCTTTCTCTCTAGGACGGAAGGGGTGCTTCACTGGATCTCTTCATTATTAACCCTTTGAGGGTTTCCTGTACCTCTGTGTAATGAGAGATATTGCTGTAGGGAAGCAAAGTGCAGCTGCAGTGATCCTCTGCTCACATTTAGCCAGTGACAGACGCAGGAGACCAGAACGAGAATCCCCTCCATGCTTGGTTTATTCCCAGCTGTCTGAGGGCCAGTTGCACACTTGCACTGAGCACGTGTCTGGCACTCCTGCAGATAGAAAATAAATCAAGCACTGCAGAACCTCCCCCCCCCCCCTCGTCACTGTGTAAATGCAAGCAGGACAGAAGCTTTATATTGCAGAAAATTAAAAACAAATTAAGGCAGGAGACTTACTGAATCTCAGGGAACAATACCCATGCCTTCTCCGAATATCTGTTGCTTATCCCACCTTTCCACACAAGCAGTTTTAGTGTGTTTTACGTACACATGCACAAAACCAATTCTGTCTTTCCACTCCATGCTTGAGGTGTGTATTAACCCCTTGAGGAGCTTGCAACACACGCCACACTGCTGGTCATAGATAGTTAAAGCAGAATTATCACCATAAATAAAGTCCCCCACACCTTAACCCCTTAGGGACCCTTGACGTACCAGGACCGTCACGGTCCTTGAACTACTCAAGGACCGATGACGGTCGTGGTACGTCACGTACTTTTTACTTACAGCGCTCTACCGGGAGCGCTGTAAGTAAAAATAGGGCATGAAATAGACCGCTCCAAGATCGGAGCGATCTCTTTCAAGCCCCATAGTGACGCGCCGATACACGTGACAGGTCATGTGTACCGGCGCGTCAAAGTGCCCCTATGCGGTCGTTATGGGACGGAAATGTCCCATAACCTCCGGTCCTTAAGGGGTTAAGCATGGAGTGGAAAGACAGAATTGGTTCTGTGAGTGTGTACGTGAAACTTTTTTTTTTTTTTTACTGAAATCTTTATTGACTCTAACAATTACATTTTAACAAATTAGATTAGAATTTGTTACAGTTTGTTAAGTTTTTAAATGTAGCAAAACATTACAATAAACAGTAACATTATCTTTTAATATGGTTTTAGCAGATTGTAAAATATTAAAATTAATAGTATTATCCAGCATAAGTACAGTTTTAGTAAGAAATCCTACTTCATCTGAGACTGACGGCCAGGCTTCTTGCTTTAGAGGCATCTGCGGGCCATCAGTCCCTTCCTGTTACTTTAAAGGGATAGTAATACTTAAAATGTAAAAAAAAATATGTTGTAGGGTTTATCCCCCTGGGTAAAACAAGAGTACTCCCACTGCTGAAAGGTGTTTCATTCAAAAGTTATTAATTTTCAAAGTTGAATTTTTTAGGTGCAATACCACAGTGGCCTGAAATAGTACAGTGGCGCTGTTGCTACACCATCCTATGGAGATTTATGGTCCCGGGACCAGAGCAGTCCATAGGATGGTGTAGCAACAGCGCCACTGTACAATTTCAGGCCACTGTGATATTGCACCTAAAAAGTTCAACGTTGAAAATTAATAACTTTTGAATGAAACACCTTTCAGCAGTGGGAGTACTCTTGTTTTACTCAGGGGGATAAACCCTACAACATATTTTTTTTACATTTTAAGTACTACTATCCCTTTAAGGAGATTGGGATGGACAGTGCAGATGTCTCTAAGCCATGGTGTCTGCGCTGATGCCTGCCCGACAGTCTTGGAAGAAGTAGGATTTCTTAATAACACTGTACTTATGCTGGATAATACTACTATTTCTATACTTGTCACTATATGACTAATTATTGGGGGGGACTTTATTTGGGGTGATAGTTCCGCTTTAATAGAGAATAGCAAGCAAATATCACATTTTGGCTTGCAGGTGCCTGCCCAAAGTACAGCCTCAAGGCACCAGTCCTTAAGTATGATTGACACAACGGACCCGGGCCAGCCCACCCCTTATCCTTATTAATTTAAATGGGGCTTTTATCCCCCTTGAATGCTAGACAGGTGTCCAACACATTGCATTCCAGACCACTCTTGCATTTAAAGGGATAGTAATACTTTGTTTTATCTTTATTTTATTTTGTAGGCATTAAAAAAACATGAAGAACAATATAAGTCTTCTCTCTCATCTCTCTTAACTCACAAGCAAGTGTCCCCTCCCACCCCTTTTACCTAGTGTAAGCCATCTCTTCTCAGATGTGGAATCTAGTCCATAGACCAGACAGATAACAGCAGGGGACAATCTTCTTCTTATGAGAACAATGAAGGCCCTGCCCCCCTTGACAAGTTTTTCAGCTTTTTCCCTTATCTTAATTGAAGATTGTCCCTCTCTGCAATCTACCTGGGCACCTCCCTTCTGATCTGGCTGAACAGTGTTACATCAGTAAAAGGGGTGGGAGGGGGACACTTTGTCATTGAATTACTCTTGAACTACAACTCTGACAGAATTGAAATAACACTCTCCAAAGTCCAAATACTATGATGATTAATTAGAGCTGCTTTTATTATGAAACATTACTATCCCTTTAACCCTTTGAGTGCCAGAGTGGTACGGAATGCATTGCATTCCGTACCACTCTGGCACTCAAAGGGTTAAGGGTTTAAAAGCCCCATTAAAATCATTGGCAATTTTAAGCGTATTTATTACACTATGGCACATTTGGTTTGCTCCATAATTGCACCTCTTTAGCTTACCAAATCACTCCTTAACCCTGTAAGTACCAGAGGGGTGTGCCATGCATTGCAAAGCAATGTGTTGCATGCCAGTCTGGTTCATAAGGTTTTAAATCTTCCAATCCAGGTTGGTGTCCTTTGCTTAGAACAATGTATTTTAACATGTTTTCCATCAAAATTATACAAGTGATTATGTCCTTATATAGGCTGTTTCACAATTTATAAAAAGAGCCTACCGGAGCCGGCGAAGTAGGCGGAGGGGGCATGACGGAGCCCGGCAGGAAGGAAGATGACGTGGGCAGGAGCTTCCGGCCGCAAGGGATTGTGTTCCCGCGGCCATTAGGTAGTGTTGGAGCGGCACGCGAGCAGTTAAGTCCCTAGCGCGGCCGCTCAGTAGGGTTCCCCGGGGCATAATGGCGGATTCCGCCGAGATTGATTCCCTCCTCTCTGAGATGAGAGAGGAGGCTTTAAGAAGAGGGGCTGGCTGGTTGCGGAGGCGCTTGGTGGCATCGCCAGCCGGTCCGCCTCCTGGATCCTCCAGACCAGTGAGGATGTCGCGCCCGCCTCGGAGGCTTAGCCCTTCTGGGTCGGCGCGGCGGGGGGGTTCTACCAGGCGGGGGAGGCGCTCTTCCTCTCCCCCTCATAAGAAGAGGGCTTCCCTGGGGGCTGCAGGTGATCCTGCTGGGGGGGGAGCTTTGCAGTCTTCCTCTCCTGGCCTTCCCCAACCTGGTCCGCATGGGGGGGAGTCTACAGTTCCAGCTGCTGCTGTGGGAGGCCCTGCGGTTGGCGAGGTGTTGGTTGGACCTGCACACGGTCGCAGCGAGGTGGCGACCATGCGGAGGGGTGATGGCGAGGATGCTGGAGAGGGGTCTTCCAGGACGGCCCATGGGGGGCCCGTGGCTGCGGGACCGGTTCAGTTGCCCAGCTCTTCACCTGTTGGACGGAGGAGGAGTGCGTCTGCTGGGCGGAGTGTGCGGGAGGAGTCCCACGGTCCTGGGTCTGATGTGGATCCGGTGGACCAGGAGATGCTGGAGGTGCGGGATGCAGTTCTGGACGGTTCCACGGCTGGGGGGTCCCCCCCCGGTCCCAGCGCGCGGCTGAGCAGAGGAATCAGGAGTGTTGTGGTGGTTCCAGGGTCCTCAGGATCGCACGGCGCGGCGAGCACCCCGGGAGCAGGACGTGCGGCTCAGCTTTCTTCTGGCGGAGTCTCTGGTGAGTCTTCCTTTTCTTTTCCTGGGTCCCCTGGGGGGGGGCGGGTGCAGACAGTGTGGGGAGTTTTATTGAGGGGTTGAAGCAGTTTATCGGCCGTTGGGAGGCGGGCAGGGCCGCGGTGGTCCCCCCTCAGGGACCTGGGGGGGTGTGGGTGGCTGCGTCGGCGTCTGTGGGTTCGTTGGGTTTTTCGCCCGGGGTTTCTGAGGGGGTCCCCGACGGGGCTGGGCAGTCTCCAGGCACGGTGGCGGAGGTTCCGCGGGGTGTGGGGGTGCAGCTGGCGGATACTGCGACGCTGGGTTCTTACTTTTGTTCGGCGGGTCCTTTGGGGGTTCATGTGCGGTCGGAGCTGCGGGAGCGTATTTGGAAGGGGGAGTTTGTGGAGCTTTTCTCCTTGCTCCCGAGGGAGGATTTTGTGGATGTACGGGAGGATAAGGATAAGGATAAGAAGCGGTAGGAGGAGGAGCAGAAGCGGTATAGGCGCATCCCGAAAACTTTCAGGAATTGGTTGCGTGCTTTTTGCATTTACGCGAGCTTGCTGGGGGAGAAGGCGCCGGAGCAATGTTCCGCCCTTTTTTGCTATGTGGATGAGATTTGGAGCATGTGCAAGGATTATGGTGGGTTGGCATGGTGGCGGTACGACGAGCACTTCCGTCAGAGGAAGGCTGCTCAACCTGGCATGCGGTGGGATCACAAGGATATACATTTGTGGATGAAGCTGTTAAGTCCGCAGAAGGCGTCGTTTTTTCAGGGGGGCGCCGGCGTGTTGGGTCCCAGCAGCTCGTCGGCCGGACAAAGGCGGGGATGTTGCTGGCTGTTTAATGACAGCCAATGCAAATGGGGGGTGTCCTGTCGTTTTAAGCATGAGTGTTCTGGTTGCGGTGGGCCCCACGCGTTGTCCAAGTGCTTCAGACGGGGTAAGCAGGGTGCCAAGCCGGGGGAGCCCCCTGCCGCTGGGGGCGACGCCGGTGAGGCTAGGCGCGATGTTGCCTTGGCTCGATCGTTACGGTCGGGTGTCTGAGGCGGCCGCTTTGCAGGAGGGTTTTTCTGTGGGGTTTTTCATTCCCTTTCAGGGGGTTGGGGGGGGGTTTCACGGCGCAATTTAAAGTCTGCTTTGGAGTTCCCTGGGGTGGTGCGGGAGAAGTTGTCCAAGGAGGTGGCTTTGGGCAGAATGGCGGGCCCTTTCCCGGATCCACCGTTGCTTGATTTGCGGATTTCCCCCTTGGGCGTAGTTCCGAAGAAGGAGGTTGGGAAATTTCGGCTCATTCACCACTTGTCCTACCCTGCTGGGCAGTCGGTGAATGACGGCATTGATCCGGCTTTATGCTCGGTTCGGTATACGTCTTTCGACCGGGCAGTGGCCCTGGTGCGGAGGGCTGGGCGCGGGGCGTTGATGGCGAAGGCGGATGTTGAGTCTGCGTTTCGTCTGCTGCCGGTACACCCGGACTCTCACCATTTGTTGGGTTGCTTCTTTGAGGGCAAGTTTTATGTTGATCTTTGCTTGCCGATGGGTTGCTCCTTGTCGTGCGCGTACTTCGAGATGTTCAGCCGTTTTTTGGAATGGGTGGTCCGGACGGAGTCGGGGTCTTCTGCCATTGTCCACTATCTGGACGATTTCTTGTGTGTGGGTGCGGGGGGTTCTAGGGACTGTCTGTACTTGTTACGTACGCTGCAATGGGTGGCGGACTGTTTTGGGATTCCTTTGGCACCTGATAAGACTCTGGGGCCCGTGACGTGTTTACACTTCCTGGGCATCGAAATCGATTCGGTGGCCATGGAATGTCGCTTGCCGGTGGATAAGTTGGTTGACCTGTGGGACACGATCGCGCGTTTTTGTGCGGCCAAGAAAGTGACTTTGCGTCAGCTTCAGTCGCTCGTCGGTAAGCTGAATTTTGCTTGTCGCATCATTCCCATGGGGAGGGTCTTCGGGCGCAGGCTGGCCGCGGGGGCTTCTGGTATTTCTCAGCCGCACCATTTTGTGCGCATTACGAAAGGAATGCGGGACGACCTGCGGGTCTGGGACACATTTCTTTCTGGTTACAATGGGCGGTCTTTTTTCCAATTGGAGCTGGTCGGGGCGGACGATTTGGAATTGTTTACAGATGCGGCGGGGGGCTGCGGTTACGGGGCGTACTTTCGGGGGCGCTGGTGTGCCGGTGAGTGGCCAGAAGCTTGGAAGGGGTCGGGTTTGGTTAGGAATTTGGCATTCTTGGAGTTGTTTCCGATCGTGGCAGCGGTTTTCTTGTGGGGCGCTGATCTGAGGGATAAGAAGGTCTGCTTTTACTCCGACAACTTGTTGGTGGTTCAGTCCATAAATGCGGTGTCTGCTTCGTCCCCTCCGGTGGTGGCGTTGCTCCGGTTGCTGGTTCTTCGCTGCTTAGAACTTAATCTTTGGTGTCGGGCGAGGCACGTTCCTGGGCATCTCAATGTAATTGCTGATTCTCTCTCTCGTTTTCAGTTCGCCCCGATTCCGGGAGGTGGCGCCAGACGCGGCCGAGGTGGGGGAGAGTTGTCCGGCCCAGCTGTGGGACGCGCTTGCTGGCTTGTGAGAGACCTTGTGAGACGGTCCGTGGCTCCTCGGACCTGGGAGATGTACCGGAGGTGTTGGCAGGATTGGTTCTCCATGGTCGAGATCATGGGTGGAGCGGAATCGGATGATGACCGGCTGGAGGTGCTGCTGTGGTTTGTGGCTCGGCTTGCCGAGGAGGGGCGGTCGGGTTCGTCTGTGGATCAACGTATGGCGGCTTTGGCCTTTTTGTTTAAGTTGGAGGGTTGGCGGGATGTGACCAAGAATTTCTTGGTCCGCCAGGCTTTGAAGGGGCTGCGGCGGACGCGTGTCTCCAGGGATTTGCGGCGGCCGATTTCCTTAGGGATCTTGAGGGGTTTGTTGTCAGTTTTGCCTGGTGTTTGCTCCTCCAGTTTTGAGTCTTTGCTGTTTCGGGCGGCATTTTCTTTGGCCTTCTTCGGGGCGTTCCGGATTGGGGAGCTGGTGAGCGCGAACAGGCGGGAGGCGACGGGGCTTGCTTTTGGTGATGTGTGTGTGAGCCAAGGGTGTGTGTCTGTGGTGCTGAGACGGTCGAAGACGGATCAGGTGGGGCGGGGTTGCCGGATTTCGTTGTTCACTACGGGGTTGCCGGAGTGCCCGGTTGGTTGTGTGCAAGAGTATTTGGGGGTTCGCCCGGCGGGCGGGCGTGCCTTTCTGTCGCATGCGGACGGTTCCTCACTGTCCCGGTTTCAGTTTATCAGTGTCTTTAAGAGGGGTTTGCGGTGTTTGGGTTTGGATGAGGCGGAGTTTGGTTCTCATTCGTTTCGCGTCGGGGCGGCTACGGAGGCGGCTCGGTGGGGTTTGGGGGACGAGGTGGTGCGAAAGATTGGGCGGTGGGAGTCTGATCGTTTTCGCTTGTATGTGCGGCCTACCCTCCTGTTGTAAGTTGCTCATGTGCTGATTTTCTCGTTGCAGGTGATCGTGCGGTGGTGGTGTGGTTGGTGGGACATTCGTTCATCTGCCGGGCCCAGAGGAGAGCTGCAGTCCGGAGGGCCGGAACATGGCTGGGTTTTCCTGAGGGTCGGGTGGTTGTTCGGTGGTTGGGTGTGGGTGGTTTGGTTTGGGAACAGGTTTTGTTGTTAGTAGTTAGGACGGCTCGGGTTAGTTCACCGCCTGATGTGTTGGTGGTGCATGCGGGGGGCAATGATTTAGGTTTTGTGTCGCAAAGGGAGCTGGTGCGGTTGTTTAAGCGGGATTGGGATAGATTGGGGGTTTTGTTTCCGGACACTGTGTTGGTATGGTCGGAGATTACGCCTCGGTTGAGGTGGCTGGGAGCTAGGTCCCAGGTGGCGATTGAAGGGAGCAGGAAAAAAGTGAATAAGATGCTTTCCAGTTCTGTGCGGAAGGCGGGTGGGGTGCTGGTTCGGCATAGAGAGATAGACGGGGTGTCCGGGTTGTTTTTGAGAGACGGGGTTCATCTTTCGGAAATTGGGCTGGACATATTTTTGGAAGGGTTGAAGGATGGTGTTGAGAAGGCCATTTCTCTGGTTGGTGGCGGGGCTCAGCCAGCTTAAGGAGTCAAGCGGCTGGGCCTTGGCGGGTGCTTGTTGGGCAAGCCAGGTGGTTGTGGTGATGGTACGGGTTAAGACTCTTGGGCATGGGGCCCAAGGGGCAGGAAATTATGGCTGGTGGGCTATTACTTGCCACGTTCAAATAGGGCAGGGTTGGATGGTGGCATGGCCCCCAGTCAATTAGTGTGACGTTCTGATAAGCACTAAGATGTTATGTTTGTTATGGTAAGGTATAGGTTTTATTGATGTTATTTAAAAGGATGTTGGTAATAAATGTTAAATAAATGTTAAATTAATGTTACTTATGATAATAAATGCTGTGGCCTTTTGACCCATCCGAATAGTCTCTGTGGTTATTATGGGAAAGGGGAAAGAGGTATAGAGACCGGGATGACTTGACGGTGCGCTTGTCATGTCTGTTTGATAACTCTTATATTATGTGATTAAATAAGACAGGCATAGGCAACATAAGACTCCTCAGCTAGAGGGCCTTGTGTTGCCCACCACTTATATAGACGGTAACTCCATTTTATAAAGCATGTTTTTATATGTTTTGGGGACGTACTATTTTGCTGACAGTTGGATGGGAGGAACATTCCGCAGATTCAACTTCTTTTTTCTCTGATATACTTTGTGTTACATGTTGGACTAAGGGCATAAAAAAGTATTTCTCCCTGTGCTATGATTTATGGTTGTTTTTATATAGTCTGCATCTCTTCTCTACTTAATGACCTATCCTAAACCTATGGATACCTTGGTTAGCAAACAATTCCATTACTGTTTTATTTAGTTGAACGTAGACTTAAAATCTTTCCATCAAATCAGTACATTTTCATGACATTATCATATTAACTCTTGTCTTGAGGAAAGGGGCCTAAACATTGACATTTATTAAGGTGAAAAAGTAAATCATTTAAGTCCTATTGAGTGTTCTTTATATGGTCAATTAGTACCATATATATATATATATATATATATATATATATATATATATATATATATATACACACTTACATATGCACAATTATTTGTAGCACGTGGGAATTTATTGATTTCTTTTTGTTTTGGAGTGCCTGTCTTCTCTTGTGGATATACATATATAAGCTGTTCATGGATTACAAGTCCCATTGTCACAACAATGTGTAGTGCATACATTCATCCGTTTCTAGGTAGAGGTGGTATAGCCAAAATTCAGAGTGAGAGGGGTTAATTTGATTATATATTGGAAGGTGATATTGGAAGGTTTTACATTCCTATTGAAGCTGGGACCCCTCTGCAAGGTGTGAAATGTCACTGCTGAAGTGCCT
The DNA here is from genome assembly GCA_037306005.1 of Rhinophrynus dorsalis. Lineage (NCBI taxonomy): Eukaryota > Metazoa > Chordata > Amphibia > Anura > Rhinophrynidae > Rhinophrynus > Rhinophrynus dorsalis. Next base: position 40,452,230 of record CM074720.1, read on the forward strand.
CTCAGTCCGGCTTTAATCTAAACTGACTGATTAAAGTACCATTTGGCAGCATCCCTACACAGATAGCTAATCCGCTGGATGTACTAATTGACTTTAGCAGTCAAGAGACACAGTCTTCTGGGTCATATCTAAAATTTACCTTAATAATATCTCACAGATTGATAATCCAGCCTCCTGGTGTACGTATTTGGAACGGGGAAAGCACATCCTGCAATAAGAGTATCAACCTGACTATCGTCAATACAGTGGTGGGCAGGAAATTATGAAGTCTATAAGACTGAATGATAAGTAGCAAGTGTGACCTATGTATGGACTCCATAAACTGCAACAAATTAACAGATACAAGAATTATCTTGGTGTCAGGTACAGGAGAAAAATTACCGTCCAAATTTGATATCTGAATTTTGGTTTCCGCAACACACAAGGGAGGTGACTTATTGTACTCATCCCTGTCTCCTCCCATAATTACCTCTGGGCCGGCTTGGAAACCTGAGATGAACTGAAATTGTATAAATCTCAGGATAAAAAATGTCTTGTGTGCTTATTAGGGGACAAGATCTAATTCTGAGTAAGTGGCCATCTTTCCTTACAGGAGCCCCTTCAGACAGAAAATACTATTACTTTACCATCCGAGTGAGTAAGTTAGGATTTCTGTTATTTTCTCCTTTTTATTTGGTATAAATAATTTGCCATCTGTTTCTTTATGCACTGTGATTATTGTTTATTCATAATAAATATTCCTTTATTAAGTTTGGCCTTTGTCTGGTAAAGAATCACGTTACCTGAATAGACTAATTTATTGGTTATTTGAAATCACATAGACATTGTGTTAGAACATATTTTGTGGGGTTTTTAGTCTAAATTGCGTGGGGGACCCAGACACCCCCCTGTCTTTTTTATGTATTTATAGATTGTCTAGTGGTGGCAGTGTTATGGTATTAGTTATATCATTATAATCAAGTGTGGGTGGTGTTAAAGGGGATTTTTTTAATCATTATTTCCGGTCTAGGGCAGACAGATATTGAATTTTTTAACCCTTTCACCACCCCCCAAGTCATGTGCATGCTTGGAGTAGTTGCGTTCGTGACACCCATCATGCTCAGCCAACCAAAAGGGAGAATTAAAGTTTTTCCTCCCCTCCCCAATTTCTGGCCTCTAATGCAGGAAAGGGTTTAAAAACTTTTCAGAAATGTACCTCCCTTTCTTTTTTCCCCTAAATATTATAGATTTTTTTAAGATTTGAATTGCATACCTCCCAACATTTCAGATTGCCAAAGAGGGACACTTGTGCTTTAAGGGGTGTTGCTGTGGGCGCGTCTGGTGGGCTGGGAATTACCAATAATTTTTAGGCTATTTCATGACCTTTTAGTACCTCCTTGTGTAACCTAATAAATGACTTCTAACAAGAACAAAGGTTTTCTATTTACACAGACTAATTTATAAACCCATGTAATGAAGATTAATGTGAGTTGTATTGCTGTTGAGAAATGTGATACACTTATATACACACCACACAGTCTGATCTCCTAAACACAGGGACACCAGGGTGACACACTTATATAAACACCACACAGTCTGATCTCCTAAACACAGGGATACCAGGGTGATACACTTATATACACACCACACAGTCTGATCTCCTAAACACAGGGACACCAGGGTGATACACTTATATACACACCACACAGTCTGATCTCCTAAACACAGGGACACCAGGGTGATACACTTATATACACACCACACAGTCTGATCTCGTAAACACAGGGACACCAGGGTGATACACTTATATACACACCACACAGTCTGATCTCGTAAACACAGGGACACCAGGGTGATACACTTACATACACACCACACAGTCTGATCTCCTAAACACAAGGACACCAGGGCGATACACTTATATACACACCACACAGTCTGATCTCGTAAACACAGGGACACCAGGGTGATACACTTATATACACACCACACAGTCTGATCTCCTAAACACAGGGACACAGGGTGATACACTTATATACACACACCACACAGTCTGATCTCCTACACACAGGGACACCAGGGCGACACATTTATACACACACCACACAGTCTGATCTCCTAAACACAGGGACACCAGGATGATACACTTATATACACACCACACAGTCTGATCTCCTAAACACAGGGACACCAGGGTGATACACTTATATACACACCACACAGTCTGATCTCCTAAACACAGGGACACCAGGGTGATACACTTCTATACACACCACACAGTCTGATCTCCTAAACACAGGGACACCAGGGTGATACACTTCCATACACACCACACAGTCTGATCTCGTAAACACAGGGACACCAGGGTGATACACTTATATATACAATAAAGTTTCTGGTGCACTCTTTCTGAAATAAATCTCAGTTCGCAATATATGTCACCTATCACTAGAGCAAACTACAGAACGGTGCTACAGGGAAAATAATACGAACAAAAGAACTAGAAAGACCCCTGCTGTACTAGCACTCAATACTTAACATAGATTCGCTCTAGGGTGTATATCCTCTTGGAATATAGTATGGCCCAAATCTAAAACATCACCTTTATTGAATATATTTAAAATAGGCGAATTAATTAAAATCAAGAATTACTGATGGAATGTGCTGGGAATAGAACCCGGACTACCTAGGTAAAAACTAGGAAACCCAACATATCGTGTACTGCCGGGGCTTATCCGGCTTGCCTTCAAAAAATGTGTTGTATCACTTAAAATATTGTCGTGAATGATTACACAAACACAAAGTGAACTAACTACTAATGTAGGCAACTAAATAACTGAAAATTCTGTCACATATGGCCTTGATCAATAGGAATGTGGCTAAATTAACTAGCCTAAGAGCTATATCGTAATGCTCAAGCTAGATAGCGGATATAATATAGCAAAACTAGCCTATCTAACTAAACTAAATGCCGGGGCATGTCCGGCTTGCCAACTGATCTAAATAATCTAAACACTAAAATACTACAGTGAATAGAAAATCGATCAAATAGAAGATAGCGATCCAATAACCTAATGTCGGAGCAACCGACTTACTCACTAGATGCTGAACTGACCTATCTAGCTAAGCTAAATGCCGGGGCATATCCGGCTTGCCAAATAATCTAAATAATCTTCACTGATACATAGGCCAAATGTGAAGGTGAAACCAACTGAAGCACCAAATCACATCATGAATTTCTAACTTAAGGATAAAAATCCTCTAAAACTGCCGACGCGCGTTTCGCATAGTAGCTTCTTCTTAGGGACTGAACAAACCGAGTCTCTATTTCCCGGTTGTTTTTAAACTTAATCCTCCTCCCATAAGATGGGAGGTGATCATTACATCATCAATTCCGGGAGAGATCTATTTTTAATTAACCATTGAAGTACCAGATCTTACTTGTAGTTCAACTGATCATCTCTCATGATGTGAATTGTCATGTGTGTAATATAATTTCATTTCTCAACTCTTAAATGTAGAGACACGGAGTGTTAGAAGAACATAACAATAAATTTCCTTATAAAAAAAGGGGGGGAGAATTAAAAATAAGATAAAGTAACTTCAAAGATGAACATAGAGTTGAAATTCCTCATTCATGCCATTCGGCTGGAGGGAATTTAGGCGAAAAATCCAATGATTTTCTATTTTGAGAAGTAAGTTATCTAAATTGCCTCCTCTAATACCCAGTTTAGGGTTTTGTAAACCCCAGGCTTTCAAAAGCTCTGGATTATATTGATGAAAGAGTAAGAAATGTTTAGCCACCGGAGACATCTTTTTACTCGCTGTTTGAGAATCTCTTAATGCATATTTAATATTATGCACATGTTCTTTTAGCCTGTCAGAGAATTTGCGAATAGTTTTGCCCACATACCGAAGACCACAAGGACATTCTAAACAATATACAACACCTTTAGTTTGACATGTAATAAAAGAAGAGATGGATACACTTTTGCCAAACCTATCTTTGATACTTTTCGTAGTTTTCATGTGCTTACACATTACAAAATTGCCACAAGGGAATGATCCTTTGACAAATTCTTTTTTAGGTAAGCTAAGATGGCTGCGCACCAATATATCCTTAATATTAGGTGCCCTCCTGCAGCTCATCTGAACTCGATCACCCAATTTTTCTTTAAGATCGTTATCAGTCAATAAAAGGTGCCAATGTTTGTTAATGATGGAAACTACAGAATTCCATTGACAATTGTAAGTGGTCACAAAACGAATGCCTTGTTCACGTTGTACACGATTCTTATTATAGAGTAAATAAGGGCGTGATGTATACAGGGCTCTTTTATACGCTTTTTTGACGCATGTGGCAGTATATCCTCGATTCAAAAAGCGAAGCTTAAGTTCTTCTGATCTAATTTTGAAAGTGGTTAAATCACTGCAATTACGTCTTAAGCGCAAAAATTCCCCCACCGGAATATTAGATTTCATATGAGTGGGATGATGGCTTTTATTATGTAATAAGCTATTTGTGGCTGTCGCTTTTCTATGAAGATCTGTTCTCAATACATCATCAGGTCTCTGTATATAGTGATGTCCAAAAATACAACCTTAAAAGAATTTCAGTTATTTAGTTGCCTACATTAGTAGTTAGTTCACTTTGTGTTTGTGTAATCATTCACGACAATATTTTAAGTGATACAACACATTTTTTGAAGGCAAGCCGGATAAGCCCCTGCAGTACACGATATGTTGGGTTTCCTAGTTTTTACCTAGGTAGTCCGGGTTCTATTCCCAGCACATTCCATCAGTAATTCTTGATTTTAATTAATTCGCCTATTTTAAATATATTCAATAAAGGTGATGTTTTAGATTTGGGCCATACTATATTCCAAGAGGATATACACCCTAGAGAGAATCTATGTTAAGTATTGAGTGCTAGTACAGCAGGGGTCTTTCTAGTTCTTTTGTTCGATACACTTATATACACACCACACAGTCTGATCTCCTAAACACAGAGACACCAGGGTGATACACTTATATACACACCACACAGTCTGATCTCCTAAACACAGGGACACCAGGGTGATACACTTCTATACACACCACACAGTCTGATGTCCTAAACACAGGGACACCAGGGTGATACACTTCTATACACACCACACAGTCTGATCTCCTAAACACAGGGACACCAGGGTGATACACTTATATACACACCACACAGTCTGATCTCCTAAACACAGGGACACCAGGGTGATACACTTCTATACACACCACACAGTCTGATGTCCTAAACACAGGGACACCAGGGTGATACACTTCTATACACACCACACAGTCTGATCTCCTAAACACAGGGACACCAGGGTGATACACTTATATACACACCACACAGTCTGATCTCCTAAACACAGGGACACCAGGGTGATACACTTATATACACACCACACAGTCTGATCTCCTAAACACAGGGACACAGGGTGATACACTTATATACACACACCACACAGTCTGATCTCCTACACACAGGGAGACCAGGGTGACACATTTATACACACACCACACAGTCTGATCTCCTAAACACAGGGACACCAGGATGATACACTTATATACACACCACACAGTCTGATCTCCTAAACACAGGGACACCAGGGTGATACACTTAAATACACACCACACAGTCTGATCTCCTAAACACAGGGACACCAGGGTGATACACTTCTATACACACCACACAGTCTGATGTCCTAAACACAGGGACACCAGGGTGATACACTTCTATACACACCACACAGTCTGATCTCCTAAACACAGGGACACCAGGGTGATACACTTATATACACACCACACAGTCTGATCTCCTAAACACAGGGACACCAGGGTGATACACTTATATACACACCACAGAGTCTGATCTCCTAAACACAGGGACACCAGGGTGATACACTTATATACACACCACACAGTCTGATATCCTAAACACAGGGACACCAGGGTGATACACTTATATACACACCACAGAGTCTGATCTCCTAAACACAGGGACACCAGGGTGATACACTTATATACACACCACACAGTCTGATCTCCTAAACACAGGGACACCAGGGTGATACACTTCTATACACACCACACAGTCTGATCTCCTAAAAAGAGGGACATCAAGGTGGGAAAGAGGGACAGGGAGATTTGGGTCTAAAAGAGGGACACTTGGGAGGTATGGAATTGTACTGCAAAGACAAAAACTGGATAGAGGATACAAAACGAGTACCAAGATTCTGAGAAGCCTAGTAAGACAAAAAATCCAGCCGTATTTTTATTTCACCATTTAGAAAATATGATAGATTGCTATGGCGGATTATAAAAGAGAAAACCTCGCTGAGTGTATACCCTAAGGATCAGCTTTAAAGCCAGTGAAAACAGATTATGGAGATTCCGCATGTCCAACAGATGAGAATAAGAGTATCAAGTATATAAATGGATTTTAAATGGTAGTTTTCAATTCAAAGGAAAAACATAAAAGTCTTCAGTTTTGATGTACTGGTTTCAAATAAGCACTTTCTAACAAATATGGCAATCCTTATTTTACGATTCTCATAAATTTGGCATTTTTTTCCTTTGTTGTAAACAAAATCCTCCTTGTCCTTCCAGTGTAGGACATTCTTTAAAGTGGAACTAGTGCTTTATGACAGCCAGTTGCTGGATTTCTCAGTAGGCAGGGTAGGCAACTTCCTAGAGTGCCAGATTTTGAGAAGATACATCAGCTGCACTGGCCACACCCACATTCTGAATTGTGGGTGTGGCCAGAGCAATCACAATGTGCCTGGATTAGTTTAATATCCCTTTACAGGATATTATTTAACCCTTTGGATGCTACAGAGATCTCATAGGCATGAATCCTTGGACAGGTTTATGATTTTGTTCTTGCTATTACACAACAGCTCATTTGCATATGGAATTACAGTTTAATGAGCCATTGTAGTATTCATATACGTGTGTTTATATAGTAATGTGGCACATTGCCACATGCACTAAGATCCGATAGCAGCCTTTGCTGTCAGAGTTCACATTCCCAACTGTGGAAATGTTTGGATCATCCTATATCTCACTGTGGAGCCCGAGGAAAGTTTTCTGTCTCTGCTAAAAAAGCAGAGACAGCGGAGATCCTTCCTTAATTCTTTTAGTCCATAGGGATGTGGATTACACACCTCTGCTGCACCGACAGGCTTCCAAAATGAGAGAATGGCAGAGAAGCTATATATATATCACAGCATCTCTGCCTTCCACTACTAATTGAACCAGCTGAGACGACTCTCCACCGACCAGCTGATTCATGTAAACACAGGAATTGCAAGACACTCTGCATCGACTGCTTTGGGTGTCCTGTATTTACAAAAAAAAACAGAGTAGTGGTGGGCAGCAAGAGGGTGAACTCTGCCCGAGGAGGAGACTGGCGGAGTGGCAGTCATCCAGGAATGAGTGAGGAGAAATAGAAGTGGGGATGTTTGATAAAGGTCCTATATCTAAAATTGGTCTTGTGAGCACAATAGATTTATTGTACAGGATTCTGCCACTTATCTGTATATGAGATGTCGCTCCTTTGCAGAGAGTCTTGTGTAAGAGCATTACCTAGAGGGGGTTGACTTTTCATGTCATGGTGTGTGTGTGTGTGTGTGTGTATATATATATATATATATTCGTAGGCTAGCACTCTCAGTACTTTAAGTAACAAATTTATTAAATTGACGTTTTGGTTCAATAAGAACCTTTATCAAGACACTGATAAAGATTCTTACTGAACCGAAACGTTGTTTTAATACATTTGTTTATACTTAAAGTCCTGAAAGTGCTATCCTGTCTACAAATATATAAAAATCCGCTGGAGCACCCAGGCCATTGTTCATTGGAAGTACGAGTGCTAACCGAGAACCAAACTCTCTCTCTCTATATATATATATATATATATATATCTATATATATATATGTTAAAAGCTTCCACTTCCATTTATATTTTCATTTGTTTTAATATTTCACTTTTATCTTGACTGATATAATTAATTTCTTATCAGTGCCACTACACTGTTTTTTCTGCTTTTGTAAACACAGGACACACAAGGCACACCATTATAGAGTGTCTTATGAGTTCTGTGTTTACCTGAAACAGCTGATTGGCAGATAGTCGACTCAGCTGATTCCATCAGTATAGAAGGGCAGAGAAGCTGTGGAATCTAAGTTCTCTGCCATTCTCTCAATTTGGAACCATTTCAGTGCCACAGGGAGTGTGCGATCCACATCCCTATAACACTGAAAGGATTAAGGAAGAAATGCTGTTTGCACTCAGACTTTAGGGTTGTCAAACTGCTGGCGATGTGTAACAGAGGGCATCCCTTACAACTCTGCATGCTAATTTGTAAACTATCCCTTCTTCCCTTGCATCCCTCATTTTTAGGGCATATGGCAATGTGTGTCTCCATCGCCAAGGTGATGTGCGCACCCAGGCACATATTGCCTTAGCATCGCTCTTTAGTGCATCTTCCCCTACGTGGTGCTGTTCCTATCACCTACTATAGAAAGCCATAGTCCATGACTCAAGCTCTCCCATAAATTACATTATAAAACATGCCATTTGGGCACAATTTGCTTTAAAAACATGTTTGCTTATTTTACTTAGTCGAAAAATACCTATAAAATTACACACATACATTTGTATGTATATAATTATACTCCTCCTCCATTGGATGCAAGAGATGAAGCCAACTCTCCGCTATCTAAAGGGTTAATACGACTTTTATTTAGCATTAGCCTGCATTAGCCTGCCAAGAATTATATTTGTAATTTTTTTTTAACAAAGCTTATGTGGAATAAACAATTTGACCTTTACCAGCAGAGATTATTATTGTTTTAATGCCCTTTAACAGAAAATGCTGAAATTGACTTCATGCAGAAATCTCACCAGAACAATGTCATTTTTCATAGAATTTTAAACCTTTTTAGAAACAGCCACCTTTTTAGGGGGAAAGATGTCAATCTACATCAGAACAGGTCAATGCACAGTTATTGGAAATTCTTTTCTCCCACGTTGAGAAAGTGTTTTCATTAGGGAAATCCTGCTGGTATACTGTGTTTGCATCTTGAGTCAATTTTCTTGTGCTTGTGAATACACATAAATCAGCGGGAGCGCTCAGCATTCTGTAAATACCTCTCAGGAGCCAAGATAACTCAGTCTGATGAAACCGCAGGACATCTCCACCTGTTTTTCGTAAAACATATGGTGTAGACTGGCTACGAATATATTGCGTGTTCCTTAAAACAGCCGTACTTCTTTCGTTTAACTTTTCCCATCTTATCCCTTTGATTGCCAGAGGGGTACGCTCTGGCATGCAAAGGGTTAATAGTATATGCAATATGTCTCAAGGGGACACAATGTGCTGAAAAGGTCACCAGCATACTAAGGGTTCATTAAAGGGATAGTAATACTTAGTTTTATCTTTATTTTATTTTGTAGGCATAAAAAAAATGAAGAACTATATAAGTCTTATCTCTCAAAGCTTTATGGTTTGAGAGATATTCACAAGCAAAGTTTCCCCTCCCGCCCCTTTTTCCTAGTGTAAGCCATCTCTTCTCAGATGTGGAATCTGGTTGTAAGACCAGACAGATAACAGCAGGGGACAATCTTCTTCCTATGAGAACAATGAAAGCCCTGCCCCCCTTGACAAGTTTTTCAGGTTTTTCCCTTATCTTAATTGAAGATTGTCCCTCTCTGCAATCTACCTGGGCACCTCCCTTCTGCTCTGGCTGAACAGTGTTACATCAGTAAAAGGGGCATGAGGGGGATACTTTGTCATTGAATTACTCTTGAACTACAACTCTGACAGAATTGAAATAACACTCTCCAAAGTCCAAATACTATGATGATTAATTAGAGCTTCTTTTATTATGAAACATTACTATCCCTTTAACATAATATCTGAACTCTTACTTTGTAACAAATAAGTGATTTGATTGGCCAGTACCGGATAATTTACATGACAAATAAATGAAGTTAAATGAATTGTAAACCACTGTTTGAAATTAAAAAAAAAAAATTAAAAAAAAGTTATTGTAAATATAGACATTTTTGAAAAATGATCAAAATCACCTATTTTCTACAAAATGACAGTTTCACTGTACCTGCTGGCATTCTGTATTTTGTTTAGGTCTGAGTATTTATCTTTAATCAGCTATTTCAGTTTTTCTCTATCCATTCCTATCATTGATGTGACACTCTACCTGCACTGTGTAAAGAGTCAAATACACAAGGGGCCGTATGTTCAAAGGGATAACAACAAAAAAATGTCGTTTGAATGACAAAAATAAGGAATTGTATGCATGAACGACATATTTTCCATAGAGTGTATGACATAAATCTAGTAACGTCCGTTGTGTACGACACAACTACAGAATTGCTGGGCAAAGGAGCTGGGTGAGGGCGTGGCTAATCTATTCTCCAGAGTCGTATAGAGACAAAGAAAATGTGTAGTATACGACCAAAAAATGTCACGCAAACGACAGAATCTGTACATTTAAAAAAAGCAGAGAGAATGTAAAGTGTCTGAATGTGAGAAACCTATAATAACTGATGGAAACACAACACAAGCCCAATTACCATACCTACTGTAAAATCTTGGGTATAATACGTACAATTTTACCCCACTTCACTCTATGTGAAGTGGGGGGTGCGTATTATACACGAGAGCTTTTACAATGAAAAAAATAAAGTGTTAGCAGACCTCTTCCCTCCCTCCCCCGGCGCTCCGCTTTGAAGATAAACCGTACTTTTGTGCAAGTGAACTGCGGAAGAGACGGCAAAACTTCTTGCACTTGCCGCCCTGCCACCCGCTTCCTTCAATTGGGCTTACAAGACCTTCAGCCTCCAGCCAATGGTAATGCCCTGATACAGTTAAGATACTATTAAAGGGATAGTAATACTTGAAAATAATTTTATTTTATATTGTAGCCCTTAAAAAAACATGAAAAATGATACAAGTCTTATCTCCCAAACCTTTATGGTTTGAGAGATATTCACATGTAAAATATAGTAAAGTTCTCTTTTCCTGGCTGTTTCAGCCAAGTCTGCCATCTAGTGGACAGATTTGGAATTCGGTCCACAGAGCAACCGGCAGCTCTTTAGCAGTGCCGAGATCACGATCTTTGAAAAGAACTACTTAATTGGAACTATTTACAAAGTGTGCCTGGCTTGAAATTAAGAAATTCTTTTTAAAGATGGTGATCTCAGCACTTCTGGAGAGCCGCAGCCGGTCCCGGGACCGGATTCCAAATCTGAAGGGTGGAGCAATGATGTCACTCCAGAGGAAACTTTACTTCTGAATATCTCCCAAACCATAAAGGTTTGGGAGATAAGATTTATATAATTTTTCATGTTTTTTTAAGGGCTACAATATAAAATAAACGTATTTTCAAGTATTACTATCCCTTTAAGCCTCAGTTGTAGATATCATGTTAGCACAGCTAAAGGAAAGATTTTAATTGATCATAATAAAAAAAATTCACATATGCATGTTGAGATGGGTAGTTGGAGTCTAATTATTAATAAGGGTTTGCGAATTAAAATGGTTTGAACCGTTAGCTCTTCTTCAGAGTCATTTTGCATTATTAACCTCTATTGCTGTACACTGTTTTTCTGAATTTATATCATATACAAACCTTTCTGCATACTTAAACTGAGTTCATGGTGTCAATTTTTTTTTAGCATAGTCTTTTAATTAATGTGATACTGTCACTTTAATCAAACAACTACTTATATTTGCGATTCTTCTGAGGCATATTTTTCTGAACCATACAGTATCTGGGGGCAGGGAAAATGTAATTCTAAAATAAATTGGATCACTGCTTCATTACAGCTATTTGCATTTGTAACATTAAATTGCTTCTGCTGGTCTGACCAACGATGACATATGAGAAATGTTTGAATAGACATTAGCAGAGTGCAGAGACTGCGTATCAAACACACACAATAGACTGAAGAGTCCTTTGCGGGTCACATTTCCTTGCTACATTCTTGAGGTTTTGACTCCCAAGGTTTGCATGATAAGCATTAATTTATAAAATTAGGGCTAGGTGGAGGAATTTCTGTAAAATACATGATCCATCATAAAAAAATAAACCTAAATTATTTCAGCCCTTGGAAACTATAGACATCTTCAATACAGCGTTGAAGACATCTTTAGCATCCAAGGGTTTAATTAGAAATTAAAACTGTTATATCTGCTGCTTTCAGCATGGGGTTAGCTTGGCAAAATGAGCAGCACCCCACCACAGGCTGACCAGGCGAAGACACTCAAATTGTATATCTCCCTATGTTGTAGATATGAATTGTTGTATAAGGAACAAGTAAGGATAATAACAGTTTATGCTACACCTAATAATAATTGAACCCTTGTTTATTTAGGTTTTGAAGATCTGAATACATGCACTGTCCCCGAGGTCCCAGAAAATGGATACAGGACACAGAGCATGGGGATCTTCTTTGAAGATGCCGTTGTCCGATTCCACTGCAAGAATGGCTACAAACTCAAAGGTCCTTCAAAGAAGATGTGCGTCCAGCTGTACAATGGGTCTCTGGCCTGGACGCCCAGTGATACAGCTGTGTGCCAAGAAGAAGGTAGGACACTACTACCCATATACACAAAGAAAGAGGAGTAATTCTGGATCAAGGTGAATGCACTGCAGGGAACAAAGGTGACGTTCCATTGCTTTTACTCTTGAACGGTGGAGATGTCTCCAATGTGTTGCTCCACAATAGGTTGCAGACTTCTCTAGCGTTGAAGCATTTAAAAGCCTCTTTAAATCAACAGGAATTTTGGATATTTTTTTTGTTCCCCATTGAACAGTTAATCTACGATTCCTTGTGTATGTACTATATTTTAAAAACTATTTTTTCTTGACTTCCCTATTGACAGTAACTGACTTCCATCTGATCCTTATAAAATGTTCCTATCGCTGAAAATCTCACTTGTTTATAATCAGTTACAGTGTATCACCTGTTATGGATGTCTTTGGTCTTACAGTTCTTCATAGAGACAGAGTTGATATGAGGTGTTGGAGATGGTGTGAATACCAGACAATGACAGTGTTAAATGAAAACATCTATTGATAATACTCTATCAAGTTCCTTACTATGGTAGGAAAATACAAATGGTCCTATGAATTTTGCCCTTGTGCCTTGGTTCAACATCTTCATTGAGCTCTGGATGTCATGTCCATCATGGAGACAGACATCATAGTGTCTCGCAGGACCAGAGGACATCAAGTACCATGACTGCACATGGTAATCTTATCCATTAAGGATCATAGTGGTGTGTAACGCAATGTTTTACAATACACTCCACGCTTATCTAGTCCTTAATGGGTTAAGAAGACTCATGCAGTGTTCTGGCTTCAAAACTGCCTGGAACTGTCATGTCCCCCTCTATGGAAGTGGCATCAAAGACTGATTGCAGATGTTATCTCGTGAAGAAAGTGACAAGGGACATTTTTTTCATTTTTTGGCCACACTACTATTAAAATGCAATAGTTCTTCTTTAATTGTTACATTCTATATAATATAGTCCTGATTTTGAACAATTGTCATGTCCAAACAGTCATTTGGAAACATCTGAGATACATATAATGATGTACGTGTCGTCCTGAGACAAATTTAGTTGGTTAGATAATTAAAATCCGCATCTTTGTTGTAGTAACCATTTTTCTTAAAAAAAAAAAATTACCAATTAATTCATGTTTTTGTAACTGATTGGCAATGTGGCGCTTGTGTGGCACTTTATTCCAATTCTGTGCACAGTATGGTTATGTTACACAACAAACTTACCTCTCACTTTGCTATTAGAAATGATCCAGCGTGTGTTCTCTGCCTAGATTCATTCATTGCACAGTGTGTGTGTTCTCTGCCTAGATTCATTCATAGCACAGTGTGTGGGCTCTGCCTAGATTCACTCATAGCACAGTGTGTGTTCTCTGCCTAGATTCATTCATAGCACAGTGTATGTTCTCTGCCTAGATTCATTCATAGCACAGTGTGTGGTAATATTATCCTAGCACATAAATTAATTAGCATAATGTGCCAATTTGTGCTAATAACTAGTGAAGACTAATCTGGAAATGAACGTTAGGAAAATTATCTAAAGAAATGCTCTGTTGATAAAATATGTATTCCTAGTACATCTGTAATGCGAAACACTCGCTCACATAAACACACGCACACACATCCACATGCACACGTACCCACACGCACATACACGAAACCCATATGTCCCATCTACAAGTTTTAATGCATAGGCGGTCATCTTACTGATCTTCAGCTGTTGATGGGCCACAATATCTATCATCCTCAACTAGCCAATCACCAGCTGAGGATGATGGCATTTGTTGTGCAACATCAACTGGAGTGCTACAGGTTACCCAAAGGCTAAAAAATACCTGAATTAGTTGTATACATTCCTGGGAACTCTCTGGATCTACCCTGGTGTTCAGTGCTTATTACCAAGTGGAAGGGCCTCTTTCTTTGTGTTTTTGAGTCATTTAAAGGGATAGTAATACTTCGTTTTATCTTTATTTTATTTTGTAGGCATTAAACAAACATGAAGAATGATATAAGTCTTATCTCTCAAACCTTTATGGTTTGAGAGATATTCACAAGCAAAGTTTCGCCTCCCGCCCCTTTTACCTAGTGTAAGCCATCTCTTCTCAGATGTGGAATCCAGTCCATAGACCAGACAGATAACAGCAGGGGACAATCTTCTTCCTATGAGAACAATGAAATCCCTGCTCCCCTTGACAAGTTTTTCAGGTTTTTCCCTTATCTTAATTGAAGATTGTCCCTCTCTGTAGTCTACCTGGGCACCTCCCTTCTGATCTGGCTGAGCAGTGTTACATCAGTAAAAGGGGCAGGAGGAGGATACTTTGTCATTGAATTACTCTTGAACTACAACTCTGACAAAATTTAAATAACACTCTCCAAAGTCCAAATACTATGATAATTAATTAGAGCTGCTTTTATTATGAAACATTACTATCCCCTTTAATATCCCTGCCTACTTCCCACTGTATTCTGCCCATTTAAGGGTCAAGCTGCACCTACTCTGCTGCCTGATCCCACACACCCCACTTAAACTCCACTCAGATTATGATAGTGTGTCATTTGGACATTTCCACCTTAGTTCTCACAGAGCTTGGGTCTAGGATGTCGCCCCCATGGTTATATGTGATTTAGTAGAAGATCAAACTATCATAGACACTATTAGTGAGCATCTGGGAGAAATAAGGAATTCAGACGTTAAACTGGTTTCATACATGTCCTAGATCAGTGGTTCTCAACCTATGCTATCCGTGGCTATTAACAGGCCAGGATTTTAGAATTTCCTTTTAAGAGCACAGGTGAGTTAATCAATACAACTGAGATTCTGATCACCACACTTGTGTTCTAGCAGTGAAATTTCTAAGTCCTGGCCTGTTAGCGGCCACTGAGGGCACGGGCTGAGAACCTCTGTTCTAGATTTAACAAAAAGAAGGTTGGCTGCCTAAGTAAAAAGTGTGTGCTTATGTGATATTATCTAATGAAATATTTTGACAGAGAACCACCTTGCAGTGGGTTGCTGAATTTTAATGGCAGTTGCCAAAATCTATAAAATGGTACAAGGTTATTTTGTATCTCTGTTTCCTGAATAGGGTTATTTCATTTCAAGCAATACATTACTCACTGTAGAAAAAGCATGCAGATCTGTACAGTGCCTGAGGATTGTGTTAAAAGCATTGCAAGGTCATTTAAATGAGGATTCTGTTCTGAAATATTTAATCCCTCTTACAAATGACTCTTGAGGATGCAGAGATACTCATGAAGAGTATCCAGCACACCCACAAACAATGCATCAGACACCCCTCTGTTACTCAAGGGATTACAATTTGACTCACATACATGTAGAAATGTTTAATAAAGGCTTGAGGCCAGGGAGGCTTGACATCCCCCAAAAAAACAACCCACACAGTGATGGACAGTGCACAACTTCCATACCCACTTTAGTACTTGTAACTAGTGGACTCAGCCTTAGCTTTCATGGACCCCTTTCCCAACAGATACTGGTTCTGTTATATTAGAATTAGATGTATATCCCAGATTGTGACAATAATATACACAGACCAAAAGATGGTTAAATCACTGTTCTGTGCATGGACTCTTCACTTTAAAGTAGGAAAATGCAGGTCAGACAGCAGGAGGAACACTACTGGTTATTAACAATTTATAGGTATGTGCTTAAATATGAATGAGAAGATGTGTTGAGATATGTGACTTTTTAACATGGGGTGAGCTTAGGAGAGCTTTTCATATTGCTTAGTTATTTATAATCTGTCTGCATCTGTACCTTTTTATGTTGATATGTCTATATTTGTCTGTTTTTACTTGTATTTCACTGTTTATATCTATATATCTATCTATATCTATCTATATAGATAATCCAAAAGAAATGCACTTGCAGGTCTTTTGCAGGTTTCAAAAATGTGCTGGTTTATTCCATCAAAGTTTTGGCCCCAAACTGGGCCTTTATCAAGATGCTTTACAGAACAAACATACCACAGCCATATTTGAAGCAAACAGGTGCAACAAAATGGTGCCCAGATGACATCATATGCATGAGGGTAGGGCAAGGGGAAAATATTTTCTAAAATAAAACCAAAATTCAAATACATTTCCATTACCATCATGAAAACATATTAAAAATTGGTCAGCAAAGAACTAAAAATTAAAATGAAATATACTATATGCATTCAATATTCTATCTCTGTGACCTTACAAAGCTTCAAGTGAGGACTTCCCCTAGAGACTTTGATTGATCAGATAATTCTGATGAGAATTATGAAAGGGATCTTATTAGGAATCAACTAGAATCAATGGAACAAATATTGAGGGATTTTTGTTGCCGGGGTGAGACCCCACATTTGATACCTTACTGTTTATAAAGAATTGTGTTATCTTAAAGGAGCAGTAAACTTTTTTAATGAAAAAATATGTATCGTAGGGATTTTCCTACTGAGTAAAATAAGGGTACTCCCACTGCCCAGAGATTTATATTTCTAGAGTTATTAGTTTAAACCCATGTTTTTTTACATTAGCAGTGCCCTCTAGTGGTCAAATTCTAATTAGATTTCCTGTTAGATTCTAATGGAGAGGAAAGTCAGAAAAGTCAGTGATATACAGTTCTCCATAGAATGTGATAGAAACTGCCTGTCACTTCCTGTCAGTTAGAACTATCAGGAAGTAAACACAGTAAATTCACTTCCTGGTTATTTAAACTGCTATAAATTTTGAATAAAACATCTGACAGTGATGGGAGTGACCTTGTTTTATTCAGCAGGAAATGCTCTATAAAATGTGTGTTTTCATAAAAAAAGTTTACTGCTCCTTAAGTTTATAAGTATAATATTTTTTTCCATAGGATATGTTGTGATCTCTGGACAAGGTGTACTTTTTTTGGCAGTTTTTCTGCGGACTATAATATATATGACAATTTTGAACTGAATTTATATGTTTTTGTTGTTGGATGTATATGATGATTTGATATATAAAGGAAGGAATATATTACAATGGTTATATTATAGGGATTATTCATGATTAAGGGGATATATTTAATTAATGAGAGACAAATGCAACACTGGGTACTTGTACGTAAGTAGGAGATCAAGCCTATTGTGTGAATTATAACCGCTATATTTTATTCCTAGCATGTGACCATCATATATATGGTGATTGCCATGAATGAGGGGAACCCATAGTAAGCCTGTCAGATCCTTAGCTGAGGTCATAACAAGGGGCCAAGGTGGGATGAGAAGATCACACCCGCATTATAGTGAGTGCAGAGGGAATCCCCGTTGACTCGTTGTTTGTCAGCTGGTGATAGATTGGCTATTATTACTGGACAGAGCCTCAGTCTGGCAATCATCATGTTTTCCGCACACTTAGGGAATCTATATTAGAACATATTTAAAGTGATAGTAATGTTTCACAAAAACAGCAGCTCCAATTAACCTTCATAGCAATTGAGCTATAGAGATTGTTATTTCAATACTGTGAGAGTTGTAGTTCAAGGGTAATTGAATGATAAAGTTTCCCCCTCCTGCCCCTTTTACCTAGTGTAAGCCACCTCCCCTCAGATGTGGAATCCAGTCCATAGACCAGACAGCTCACATCAAGGGTCAATATTCTACTGTGAGAACAATGAAAACCCTGCCCCCCTTGACAGGTTTTTCAGCTTTTTCCCTTATCTTAATTGAAGATTGTGCCTCTCTGCAGTCTACCTGGGCACCTCCCTTCTGCTCTGAGGTGAGCAGTGTTATATCAGTAAAAAGGGGCGGGAGGAGGATACTTTATCATTGAATTACTCTTGAACTACAACGCTGACAGAATTGAAATAACACTCTCCAAGGCCCAAATACTATGATTATTAATTAGAGCTGCTTTTATTATGAAACATTACTATCCCTTTAATTGTCTGGACACAGTCTGTTCCCGTGTGTTAATACAATGTATTGAAGTCCCTGGTTCTTCATGTACTGACTTATGACAGACATCACGGATCCGATAACGGGACTGTGTGGAGGGCAAACCAATACAGTTATTAACTATTTTGTGTTAAAACGCTTGTGCCCTGGCTCTAAGTGGGCTGGCGTGCCAGACAACCACGGAGTCCCATCACTGGGGAGTGTAATGCAAGAGGTAGTAGGAACAAAATCCGCCTTCTGGTGGCGTTGGTTATACATTCCGTATATAGTCACGATAGGTCTGCCAAAACCACAGTACAAAATAGTAGATCCGGAGTGTATTGGTTAAATAGATGTAAAGTATATTCGATCCAGATAAAAGAGCATAAAATATTCCTAAATGTAGGATTAATTATAAATAGATCGATTGTCCACGAAAGCTCCGGAGACATGCTGTAATCCTATTAGTATCCCAAACAAGCAAGCACTCATAAGAAATAGTTTAATGTTACATCTTAAAAGAGAAAAGTACCTAAAATGTCAAGAGGCAATGGGACACCACGGTCACAACTGATCCCACTCAAATATCGGAACAAAGCCACCACCGGCAATCCAACAGTTCTGTAAATATAAGAGAAGAGAGAGACATCCCCCGGTAAGAAGAAGGCAAGGGGGCAAACAAATAAACTGGAATACATGGGAACAGATTAATCTAATTGTATGTAACAAAATATAGAATAAAAAATGAGAAAGAAAGTAAGAAAAATTGAAAAAATGAGAGAAAAAAACACAGAAAATTGCAGTACCCATCGCAAAGAGACAGACCACCGGTATATATACCTCCACAGCCGGACAAATGGGTAGAAGAGTGTATAGCTCCACATCACCATACCTGGGAACTCTCAGGGTTTTGGCCCAAATCTCAGGGTCTCAGGGTGAAGAGCCAAAATCTCAGGGTGAGAGAGATCATTGCCACCTGTTATATATTATGCTCCAGTTAAATGCTTCTTTAGTCTCTAAATTAGTACCACTTGTACCAGAAAGGCAGAGGGTGAAGTCCTGCTTGATTTGTGTGTGTTCATGCTGTGATATCTGTAAGTTGTTGTGTATTAATGGCTGCTTGAATGCCAGTTGGAGCGACTCTCGATTACAGCGATCCAGGATAGATTGCGGATAATCTATATTATGGGAAATTTAAGGGTTAATATTTACACAATCTCAGGGTCAGCTCATTTTGAAAGTTCCCAGGTATGCACATCACCCCATGTCTGAACGTATAGGAAAAGACACCTATGGTGGCAAAATTAGGATACCCAGTATAAATAAATAAATATTACAACTGGAGAATTGCCAAGCCACCCTCAGTGCATCCGGAGGGCAGACAAACAGGCAGGCAAATAAACAAACCTGAGATACCTGCTGTCCACCAGAGGCCGGCGGCCAAAGCTCTTCAGTGGACTAGTTTTAATAATGAGTAAAAAGAGATGAAAAAAGTCACACTGATATGGTAGATACAGCATATTGAAATGGCATCAAGAATACTTAAATTAATGAACAAAACATGAATTTGATACCTGATGAACCTAATCTTATCTAATTATATCCAAATAGACTTGAACTATATGACGAAGCTGAACCACAATGTATAATGAAAAACATAAAGTGTAAAAACAGAATTAAATAAAGTAATGAAGGCCTAATTGTTCATTAACCCCTTAGTGACTGCCCGCTACGCACGTGGCCGTCACTTAACGTCCACGGAGCATTTTTTTCTTTGTAATCGATTCCGGAGTCCCCGAACGGCGTGCAGCCGCGTGGGGACCCAGATTTCCGGGACGTACATGTACGTTCTTTGTCCTTTAGAAACATCCACCTTGGACGTACATGTACGTCCATTGTCGTTAAGGGGTTAAAGGGATAGTAATGTATCACAAAAACAGCAGCTCCAATTAACCTTCATGGTATTTGAGCCATGGAAAGTGTTATTTCAATACTGTCAGAGTTGTAGTTCAAGAGTAATTGATTGTTAAAGTTTCCCCTCCCGCCCCTTTTACCTAGTGTAAGCAACCTCTCCTCAGATGTGGAATCTGGTCCACAGACCAGACAGCTCACAGCAAGGGACAATCTTCTTCCTGTGAGAACAATGAAAGCCTCCCCCCCATTGACAGGTTTTTCCCTTATCTTAATTGAAGATTGTGCCCCTCTGCAATCCACCTGGACACACCCTGCTGCTCTGAACTGAGCAGTGTTACATCAGTAAAGGAGGCTGGAGGTGGATACTTTGTCATTCAATTACTCTTGAACTACAACTCTGACAGTGCTGAAATAACACTCTCCATGGCCCAAATACTGTGAAGATTAATTGAAGCTGCTTTTATTATGAAACATTACTATTCCTTTAAGGCCTTTACGTGCAACAGTATCCAGAAAGAAGATCATTGTGCTTCCTTCTGGAATAGTTTAGAAGCTCTATCCCCTCCTCTTGTTAAAGGTGGAATACAGTTGATACTCATATATCTAAGTGTGGGTAAAGGGTAATTCATTTGTGCAAAATGGACAGCCACTGGTTGATCCTTAATTTTGGATAATTGTTTGGAAGTAGGATTATGTACAGCATCCAAAGCTGTCCTTATGGCAGATCTATGATTTCCCATCCGTTCTTTAAACATGCTAGTAGGCTTTCCTACATACATCAATCCACAAGGAAACACAATGGTATACACCAAGTACTGGCTGGTGAATGTTAAATTGTGTTTGATGAATATTTTAAATCCCTTATGTGGGTGTCTAAATGAGGTGCCAATCATTAGAAAATTGCAAGTAACGCACGACGTGCACTTGTAGCATCTTCTAAGTCTGGTGTTTATGTCCTTTGAGTAACATTTGTGGGGATCAGCTTTTACCAATATGTCTTTTAAATTTCGCCCTCAACTGTAGAAAAACATAGGAGGAGTTTCTCCAATATTTTTTAAAGTCTCATCAGATGTTACAATGGGCCAATGTTTGTAAATGCTGTCCTTGATCTTATTACTAAAAGTACTGTAGGTAGTTTGGAGAGTCAACTGATCAGTGTTTTTAGAAGGCTTCTTTACAAAACCTTTGTCCTTAGTGAGCCGTGCGACAGAGTGTTTAGTTTCCTCGATGTGTGTCTTATCTTAATCACGTTGGATTAATTTTTCTCCCAGCTTGTCCAACTCTTGTGTAAGTATCTCATTGTCACTAATAATCCTACGTAGTTGTAACATCTGTGACTTGGGGAGGGTGCGCTTAAGATGTTCTGGATGATGGCTACTAGTATGCAAAAGGTTGTTTCGATCCGTGGGTTTGGTATATAAAGTGGTTTGTAATCTTCCTTTCTGATTTTGAACCAAGACATCGAGAAATGGTATTTCCGTATTACTGTGTGATAATGTAAGTTTAATATGTAGATGTGTAGAATTTAACTCACTGACCAGTTGATTCAATTCCTCAGAGGTACCCTTCCAAAGGATAAACAGATCATCTATGTACAGAGTATAACAGATCGCCTGTTGTTTAAACAATGTATAAAGGGTGATGAAGTCCCGTTCGTATATGGACATATAGATGTTGGCATAGGCCGGTGCCATACATGCTCCCATATCCGTACCTGGTTTTTGCAAGTAATTTTATCTTCAAATTTGAAGAAATTTCTTTTAAGGCAAAATTCTAATAGAATTAACAGATATTCAATTGGTTGACCTTGATACAATGGGTTAGAAGTAATAACTGTACGAACAGCATCCAAACCTCCTTCATGTGGTATGAGAGTGTATAGTGATTTTACATCCATTGTGCCCAAAATACAAGGCTCAGTATTGATATTGATGTTTTGTATCATAGTAAGAAGGCTGTGAATAATCAATGAATTGTCCAGTTGGATGTTTAAGAGAACCTATGGCAGAAATAATAGGACAGCCTGGTGGATGTGTGTGATATATATATGAACTTAATTGAAGATTGTCCCTCTCTGCAATCCACCTGGACACCACCTTGCTGCTCTGAGCTGAGCAGTTACATCAGTAAAAGGGGTGGGATGGGGATACTTTATCATTCAATTACTCTTGAACTACAACTCTGACAGTATTGTAATAACACTCTCCATTGCCCAAATACAATGAAGATTAATTGGAGCTGCTTTTATTATGAAACATTACTATCCCTTTAAGCTTCCAAAAAATCTCACTAGAGCAAGTGCACTCCATGGTGGGGCAAGGTTGGAAAACCTTGCTGCGGCTCGTTTCTCTAGGAGGCTTGCATGCGCGTTTTTAGATGTCAATCCTTTTCCCAATAACAAAAGAGATTTGCAGATCATTGATTCCTACAAATAGTTTTCTCTGAATGTAGCCATCTACCCTTTAAAAAGGTAACTAATATGAAAAAAATAATAAAAAAAAAACTTATAGCTTAGCTTTTTTCTAGTTGGTCATTGCTCCTCCAACCTCTGGCAATAGCAATATCCTAATTCTACAGATACACTTTGTGCAGTCCTAACTCCTGTGGCTGCCAGAGGTAATTTCATTTCAATTGGCTATTCAGCTGGAAATGAGCGCATACCAGTCAATAGGAATCCTCAATTACCTCTCCAGAGCACATAGCACCAGCTATCGGGAGGAGAAATCCAGAGGGGCTCAGCTTTTAGGGGAGACTCCCAACAATTAACGATTGAAAGACTGAGCTTTAAAGGAGAATTAACACCTCCTAATAATTACACCCTCCGGCACACACACACATATACACACAATTACCTTACTATGTCCAGGAAAACCTAACAGCCCCTATACATAAAGAGATGTTATATGTTGCAAAATTTTCTTACTAGTTCTTGTTCTTATATAAAATAAAAAAGGGGGGATACCGTCATGTAGCTATAGACATAAAGATATAGATTTATCTTCTAGTTCTGCAGAGTACTACTATTTTCTTGCGAAGTCTGATGCTCAATTACACTAGATTACTGTATCCACAAATCTTGTGCCTTTGTTCAAGAGAAAACATCTTCAATTAGTACTACACATCATGTCCATAGAGGGGGACATGATGGTTCCTAGCAGGGCCAAAGAACACAAACTCCTCCCACTGCACACAGTAATCTTAACTAATTAAGGACCAGAGGGTTAAGCTGACTCATGCACTCTGGTTTCTTCCGTTTGAAAAAACTGCCACCGACTGTCATTGCCGCCTCCATGGATCTGACATCCAGAACTTATTAAAGTTATTATACCTTGAACAGAAGCGTGAGGACAAAATTCCTTGGGGCAATTAAGACTTTTTGTAGATAGCAAGGTGGCTCCAGGGTTAGCACTGTTGCCTTGCAGCACTGGGGTCCTGGGTTCAAATCCCACCAAGGACAACATCTGCAATGAGTTTGTATGTTCTCTCCGTGTTTGCGTGGGTTTCCTCCCACACTCCAAAAAACATACTGATAGGTGAATTTAGATTGTGAGCCCCAATGGGGACAGGGACCAATATGAGTGTAAAGCGCTGCGGAATCTGTGTGCGCTATATAAAATAAAGAATTATTATTATATTAAATAGGAGAGGAGTATGATTACGAGGTGTTACTTCTTATGTGCTCTTTAAGTGAATGTTTTCCTTTAATTAAATAATATTGACTGCAGTTAAATGTTTCTCTTTTTTTTCCCCTCAAAGTAACACAATATAAATACTATTATTATCCCTAGGATGTTTGCAGCATATGTCTGCCAAGTGTCCTCTGTATGTAAACCAGAGGACATTCCAGCCTACTAATCTACTTTTATACCACTAATAAAGTAAAAATAGCCTTTTGATTCGTGCACATTTATTTTTATGAACATCTTGCTTCCATTCCATAAAATGCATTTTGTTAAAAATGATTTCCAGATGCAGTGTAATGCTCATTTTACTTGAAAAGCCACATACTTTCTACAGGATTTACATTTTCACTCACTGATTAACCCTTTGAGTGCCAGGCAGATACTCAACGCATTGCTTTGCATACGCCTCTGGCACTCAAAGGGTGAAGGAGGCAACCTTGTGCTCTTGGACTACCAACCAGTCTTCCCTCTACGGTGAGCAGAGATCCAACAATGAAAGAGTTTAAGTTGCAATTTAAACCGAGTAGGGATACACAGAGCACCAGTTTGTCTACTGCAGACCTACCAATACAGCCCTCTTTTACTGTTTCAGGCCTGGTCTGCACTAGGGTGATCACACGACCCGGAATGCCCAGGACAGTCCCTTATTGGGGGTCTGTGTCCCGCGTCCCGGGTCACCCCCCACCGGGACAACAAAGAGTCCCAGAATTGAGCAACAAGCGCCAGTCCAGACAGCCAATGAAATGTATTTGCTATATGGTCCTCATTGGCTGGCTGAGCCAGCCAATGAAGACCATATAGCAAATACATTTCATTGGCTGGCTGGACTGGTGCGTGTGAGACAGCTGGGGTGGAGCAGGTATGCTGATGCTGCAAGTGAGACCCGCGGCTGAGGCTCCCGCCAGCGCTGACCATCTTTATGAGGATGACACAAAGTAAGAGTTCCCGGTGGGAGCCTCAGCCGCGGGACTAGGGTGACCACATGTCCCGGAATAGCAGAACGGATAACCCTAGGCTGCACAGCTCTGCACATCTTTTTTGGTGTTGTTCTGTTTTTAACCTGCCTTTGTGAGTTTCCTCCAAAACTGGCGGCGTTCCTATACATCAGTTTAGACGTGAAGAACAAACAGGATTCCCTAGATGTAAAAAAACATTCTCACATGTTTAAAATATAAAATCCAGGTGTTAAGTCTTTTAGAAGATTTAAAATTGCATGGTAAATATATATGAGGCAAAAGTGATGTCTAATAATGCAATGTGGTTGTAGTTTTTGTTGCCAGTAAAGGTTAAGCCAAATTGATTTTGGTTTATATACCTTAAAGGATCAATGCTTCTCTCCCAGGTAAAAATTAAATGATCTACAGTATAAAATGTTTATTAAAAAAAAATATAACGATATGCCCCAAGATTCTGGTTTTCAGTGCTAATTACTAGATCTCTGGGGATAGAGGTAGATTTTTCAGCTGCGGTGAGCTTCCTGGGAAATCCTGCACACTTCCCAGCCTCTTCCTCCCACTTTCCAGCCCAATCCGAGTTAAGCCCTGCCCATCTGATTAAGCCCCACCCACTTTATGAAGCAAATAATGTAGTTAACATAAGCCTGGTCACAGCCCATGAGCCCTCTCCGGAGACTCCACAAGAGGAAGTTTCCCAGGTATGAAAATCATATTCGATGCAAAAGGCATATCTGGTCCCAAAGTTCTTCAAACTCTTCAGTGGATTGTGGACATTTTTGGGGATCCCTTGACTTAGTTTTTCAGGTCATGAGCTGCACTTCACAGAAAGGGAGTACCTCCTACCCCAGGATAAACTGTGCAACCTTTGGGATCTGGTTCACTGTTTTTTTTTGTTGGCATGTAAGTTTATATTAGGATAAGTTCAGTACCTGTTGGAGAAGTTGAATTTTGTGTGTTGGATCATTCCGGTTGGCCGAGTTTTTAATTGGCAGCTGGCCCAGCTTGGAAGCCAAGAGACAAGAAGGAGGCAGGACAGTGTCCAGAACCGAAGGAGGAGACTGAACCTGCTCAGAGAGATGGGATAAAGCATTGGCCTTAGTGTTCTTGCTTCCATGGATGTAAGTGATTTTGAAATGAAACCTAGCAAAGAACAGGGACCAACAAGCCTGCCTGGTGTTTAGTCTCTTGGCAAAGGCCAGGTAAGCCAGGTTCTGGTGATCCATGAGAATGGTAATAACGTATGGTGATCCCTCTAGGGGATACCGCCACGCCTCAAGAGCCAATTTAATGGCCAGGAGTTCCCTGTTACCGGTGTCATAATTTTGTACGGCTGCTGTAAAAAGTCTAGAAAAGAAGGAACAAGGATGGGAAACCCTGGTCCTTGGACAGCACTGGGTATGCGCCTAGTAAATCCAACTTGGTGAAGACTGTAGAACCCAGTAGACAGTCTAACAACTTGAGGCTAAGAGGAAGCGGATAACAATTCCTACGTGTAATGGCGTTCAAGCCCCTGTAATCGATACAGGGCCGTAAGGAACCATCCTTTTGGAAACAAAGAAGAATCCAGCACCAGCAGGAGAAGTGGAAGGACAGATAAAGCCACATGATAAGTTGTCCCTTATGTATTCTTCCAGGGTAGCTGTCTCAGGGATGGATAGAGGATAAATTCGACCCCGAGGGGGTACAGACCCAGAATCTAGGTCAATGATGCAATCATGGGGGCGATGAGGAGGCAGAATACTTGCCTTGGCCTTACAGAAGACGTCTGAGTACGAACGATACGGAACAGGTTAGGAGTCAGAAGAAGGGGAATGACTCACAGTCTTCAAAAGCATCGTAGGAGTAACCACTGACACCGTAGGGAAGGTTACTGTCCCTGAAGACCAGATGATAGAGGGGTTGTTCTTCCCTAACCAGGGGTACCCAAGGATAACAGGAGTAAGGGGGAAGAGATGGCATCAAAAACCTTCTCTGGACTGCTCTGAGCTACCTGCCTACAAATGGGAACCGTAGTAGAAGTGATGCAACCGGTGCCAAGAGGTGAACCCTCAACGGCTACAACCCGCATAGGGGAGAGCCAGTTTTGGAGAGGAATGCCATACATCCTGATGAACCCAGAGCCCAAAAACAGACCAGCAGCCTCGGAGTCCACAAAAGCAGGCACAAGAAGAGAGGAAGAAGCCCAAGACAGAAAGACAGGGACAGGGAGCCGATGGTTAACAGAATTGGGGACAGACGTATGACTTAGAAGTGGTCCCCTACCTTCTAAGTCCTGTGGTTTCCCACCTTGTTGGGACACAGACAAGCAATGTGTCCAACGGCCCCACAGTACAAGCATAGGCCTTGCTTCCGTCGCCTGTTTCTCTCCTCATCGGAGAGTTGGAACACCCGACCAATCTCCATGGGTTCAGGAAAGGAATCGGGGTGTACTACAGGAGACTGGAACCTGGGTGCTAAATGTACTGGGAGACGAGGAGGAGGATGGCGTCCTCTGTCACGATCCTTCTCGAGATGTTGTTCCTGCATGTGATGCTCCAGGGAGGAGCATAGGTTAATGAAGTCCTCTAATGTTTGGGGAATAGGACACTTGGTAAGTTCAACCTGTCATTGAGCCCTCAATGAAAAGCAGCCTTCAACGCGCTGTTACCTCAGTCAGTATCATAGGCGTAGGTGCAGAAATCAACCTGATACTGACTCAAAGAGCATTGTCCCTGTTGCATGTCAAGGATGGCATCCTCCGCCTGACCCTGGTGACCAAGGACATCAAACACAGACCTGAAGGCCGAAAGAAATTCGTCAAGGTCATCCAGGATTGGTGACTGGTGGTTCAGCAGGGGAGACACCCAAGCCAGTGACTGACTGCGAAGTAACGAGATCACGAACGTAATCAGGTTCTGGTGTGTGGAGTACACATCGGGTTGGCAGCGGAAGTATGGAAGGCACTGATTGAGGATGGTCACTAAGTACCAGAGGTCTGGTAACACAGGGACTAGGGCCCTCTAGGCTTTGTTGCAAGTGATGCAACATATCAGAGATGGAGTCCAGCTTGCGGTCCAAGTTCTGGATCTGTGCAGCGTGATGTTCCAGAACCGCGCCTTGCTGTACCACAACCGTGGACAGTTCCTTGGGGTCTGCCGCCATTAAGGAAGAAGGGTGGCATTTGTATAATGTGATGAACCCCAGGTGGGGAATGGGTCCTACACAGAGCTCCCCAAACAACTCGAGGAGTGTAGGAAGGTCAGACTACTCCAACAAGCGATAGAGGAGCAAGAAGCTCATTTTATGTTGTATATAGGCCTGCATGCACATGCTGGATTGTTGGATGGCAATTCTAGCATTCTTAAGATGTGCAAACTTTTTTAATTCTCCCCATTCCATTGCCATCTCCTGCATTTTTTTTCTCTCCCCCCCCACCACAATCCTTACAAAAGGTATTTACGACCCTCTGCAAGAAGAGTGTAGATTCTCTTGTCTTATCTACAGTCATGTTTTCTTAACCCATAACACAGCTTAACTTTGAATTGCATGTATCACTGTGAATTCTGTGTCCTTTTACTCAGAAATGCTTTAGACTTGAGAAAGGGAGTTTATCCCGAAAGCTTGTCAATACAAAATTCTGTTAGTCCAATAAAAAAGGTATTACAAGATACTTATTTTGTTTGTTATTTTACATCTGCATCACTGGACTAATACGGCTACAATCTCCACTCTCTCTCTCTCTCTCTCTCTCTCTCTCTCTCTCTCTCTCTCTCTATATATATATATATATATATATATATATATATATATATATATATATATAAATAAAGAAATGTCGTATCTTAGGTCCTATGATATCATCAGCAGGCACACATCAGTCTCTATACATAAAGCAAACTTTATTGAATCAAAATAACAAACTAATGTCGACATTTCAAGACAAAGACCCGTGTGGGGGTCGAAACGTTGACATTAGTTTGTTATTTTGATTCAATAAAGTTTATTTTATGTATAGAGACTGATGTGTGCCTGCTGATGATATTATAGGACCTATGATACGACATTTCTTTATTACTTCATATGGCAGTAGCACCTGGGCAATTTACAAGCCGGTGAGATAGCTCAGTGGTAAATTCCCTGATTATGGAGCCTGTTCAACCTCAGGGTTGTAGGTTCGAATCCTGGCAGGGCCAACTCAGCCCTTCGTCCATCCGAGGTCGATAAATGAGTACCATTGATTGGGTAATAATAACACCTATTATTTCAGCTGCTGATTTGGTTAATTCCAAGAGCATGCGCTGACAGCGCTTTGAGTCCCACTGGGAGAAAGGCGCTATATAAATACTAGTTATTATTATATATCGGAGTGCCCATCTATGAATATATATATGATTTTACTCTAAAAACTACCAGCCTTCCATCTCCTGCCATTGACATAAAGAGCTCAAAGCTGCTGAGTGAAACAAGAGTATTACCACTGCCTCTAGATAATTCATTCAAAAGTTATACCAGATCAAAACTGTTATTTCATGTCACTTTTCTCCTGTTTTATATTAAAACATTGTAAAAATGACTACTAGACGGTGCTGTTTCATTAGCACCTATGGAAATTTATTGTTTATGGTTCACTACCGAAATGTCTCCTTCTATTGGGTGACCAACCAATCGGAGCATTAAACATGTCACCATGTTGAAATGGACGAATATCGCGAGCTGCACTTCGGAATGTCGACACATTCTGATGTTGAGTAGTGTTGACATTCTGATGTGTCAACACTGCAGCTTGCTATATTCTTATTTAGCCCATTTCAACACGTTGACATGTTTAATGAGCCATTTGATTGGTCGCCCAATAGTGGGCTACATTTCAAAAGGACACCTTTGTTGATCAACTGTATAGTTCTCCAAACACTGAAATACTGAGAGATTATCTTGAACTGTAATAGATCCCTAGGTAAGAATCTACCAGCAGCGGCAGTAACCTTCTTTTTCAGCAAAAAAAGCCCTGCAATACTGTATAAATTTTCCCTTGTTCCTATGCAGACCGTGTAGCTGAATTTTCATAAATGAAGAAAGGAGGCCTGGTTGCCTTTTAACATTTAAAAGAAGAAAGAGGCACTTATTTCTTGGGCGTACTTCCCCTTTAATCCTATAAGGACAATGCATTGGACTATTAAAATATAATAGTTTCCCTGTAGGAGGAAGACAGGGGAGGGACTGAATTGGGAAAGTGAACGTGGGTGATGGTTTTATATATGGTGAAGTCGTGATAGAGGCACAGTAAGAGAGAGATAAAGAGAAAGAACATAGCTTCTTGGCTAATCATCAGGAACAAGCCAACACTTAAGAGCACAAACAGAGACCATAATTCTAAAAAAAGCTAGTTAATTAGCAAGTCAAGGAAACAGAGCAAGGTTTATTAGGAGCCTATTGAAGCAAATTGATCTTTTTAAAACCCTTTGCTTGCCAGAGGGGTGATCATTATGAAGCAATTCCATGCTCATTCCTCTAGCACTTAGATGGTTAACCCTTTGAGAGCCAGTGGGGTCCACAACACATTGCTTTGCACTGGCTTTCAAAATGTTAAATCCACTTTATAAGGTGCCTGTAGGAACACTAATTCTCCATGATAATTCACTTCTACTTCTCTAAATCCTGCCAGAAATTCGTAATGACTGCTATTAATTAATTCTGCACGGATTACTCCCACAAACTTAATCTTTATTTTGTACTGGATACAGTGTCGATAGAAGCAGCCATGATTCTCTGTTGCAAGACTACTAGAAGACAGACTCCTCCCACTGAGGAAGACATCAGAGGGCACAGCTGAATCCATGAACCCTGTGAAAAGAAACATGTCTGCCTCCATGTGCATAACATACAGTACCAATTATTGATTCATTTTGGAGGACCAATCAATATAGAATTGATTCATAGTGATCATGTGGATTTTCTGGCCAGATTAGGGAAAAAGAAGGTTTATTATTAGGAGTTGTTATTATTCCTCTGTTAATGAGCTTTTACCCCGTATGATAGAATTCTACACATTATTATTCTGAGAACAAGAATGTTCCATGCAGTGGAAGTAAAACGCGTGTTGAATATTACTCACGAGGTCAGGCTTTATGTGTGAGAACATTGTGATCTTACAAAACAACCTATAAAGCCCATCATTTCATCCCTTATTGTGTAATTTCACTGCTTTGTATTGATTCTGCATGCAGGCAATGTAGGCTTAGACTCACTCAGTCTTGCAGCTTTTCCAGACTCATTCTTTACTTGCTGGTAAATTACATGTTGGCAGAATTAACAATTTTTTTGCCATATGTATGAGTCAAAGGTGGATCAATTTTAATCAGCGGCACCACTGGAAACAAAAATTCCCATTGATTCAGAAAATACAAGAAATAAGTCTCCAAAGCATTCAAGATTGTAAAAAAAGCCTCAGTTAAAGGAGAACTAAATATAAGTGGTTCTTAATACGTCAGGATTTACCTAGATGGATTACACTCAGACAGTTTTCTGTTTTTCTTGCATTTGATCTCTGTTGTGGTCAGCTGCTAGTTGTTTCAGTTTACAATCTGATAAAGACTAGTGACCTTAATGAGCCATTCAGTTTTATTTAAGCACATTGTTTGCTGTGAGCGGACCTAGATTCAGACTTCAATAGAGATCACTATATACAGGAAACTGCAGATATAATGTAAGTATACATTTTTATAGATACTAAATTACCTCTATACGGAGCATATCTATCTTCCCCTATAAGTCAGCTGGAATTTCTGGAATTTTAATTTGCCCCTATTGTGCAGTTGGTTTGCCCCAGATTGACTCCACTTTTCTTTTGGAGTACATACGATTTCTGCAATGCATTGTAAAGTTAAAGGGATAGTAATGTTTGAAAATAAAAGCATCTCTAATTAATCTTCATAGTATTTGGAACATGGAGACTGTTATTTCAATACTGTCAGAATTGTAGTTCAAGAGGAACTTAATGATAAAGCATCCCCCTCCCACTCCTTTTACTGATGTAACACTGCTTAGCTCAGAGCAGCAAGACTGTCCGGATGGATCGCAGAGAGGGAAAATCTTCAGTGATCGTAAGGAAAAACCTGAAAAACTTGTTAAGGGGGCAGGGTTTTCCTTATAGTCATGGTAAGAAGATTGCCCCTTGCTGTGAGTTGTCCGGTCAAGAGACCAGATTCCACATCTGAGGGGAGGAGGCTTACACTAGGTATAAGGGGCGGGAGGGGGATACTTTATCATTCACAACTCTGACAGTATTGAAATAACACTCTCCATGGCCCAAATACTATGAAGATTTATTGGAGCTGCTTTTATTTTCAAACATTACTATCCCTTTAAGGTACTCAATGCTACCGGCACTCTTCTGTCCCCAATAATCCACAGACACAAAGGGCTTGATCCTATTTCCACTAGTAAAAAGGGCAAAAATGAACACCAAACGATACAGAGGTACCATTGGAATTCATGTGCCCTACCAACAGGAACCACAATAAGAATTGAAACACAGAGCTTGACTTGTGGCCCAACATTCACTGTGTTTTTTTTTCTTTTGTGTTTTTTTTATTAGTTCCATAATCACACTAAATAGCAAGAGAAATGGTAACATCAAAGGAAACCAGCTGACGCCCAGTATTTGACACAGTGCCGAGCATGCACTACAAACACAGTCACCCTCCCAAACATTAACACCCCCATTGGCCCTACACTACCCCTAACTTTAACAATAAAGTGGACCTATTCTAGCCCTAACTCCATCCTGTTACCCATAGCTGGAAAAGTTACCTGTAATCCTTACGTCTAGAGGGGTCTTCTACACCCTGGTATTCCTCTTTAATTCTTCTTCTGTACGCTTCTATCTTCTTCATCTGTCATCCTCTTCTCTCTTGTCCTTCATCTGTCATCTTCTTCTTTTCTTCATTATTCTTCTGTAACCTTAGTGTTTCACCTGTAAAGAAAAAATATTGTCCACTTCAGTGCCTTACTTCTGCCTGACTATTTTGTGGCTCTGTTAGTGATTATAAATAATAATTTTAGCCGTTTAACTCTAAATGTAAAACACCCTTAGGACACATTTTTAGTGTAAATAAAAACATGAAAAGTAGATGTACTGCACATAGTAGCTAAGCTGCATGTATCCAGACATACCACCTGTTACTGAGTGTTTTAATTTAAAAAAGTAGCTTTACTGTTTAAACTTAACTGCTCATAGTGCACAGTGTTTCAGACATGTCACTGCTGTCTCTAGCAACTACACCTGTTGTTCCTGAATGTGTTTATTAAACAAAATTATATATAGATTTACTGTTTACAGCAAAATCTAATAAACTAAATGAGAAACCCATTGCAAATAATTTCTCCCTGGCCACTCCATATTCATTGCATAGCTTGTCATCGCCCATCTTACAATGAACTTTGTCAAGACAAATAGTACAAACTTTGCCTGCTATCCCTGTCGCTTTTAAACCCCATCACTGGAAGTTGTCATAATTCCCATTGTACCCATATAATCAAAACACGTGTATACGGTTGACACTGACACCCTCAAGGATCAAACGGCTTAAAATTTAATTGTCAACCGATATCATTAACACATTATTTCAACCTACCCGATGATCCGAGTAGCGCCGTGCCCCAGATCCAATCCCCAGACACGCCATCAACTGTGTGGTCAGCAGTACACACCGCCTCAATTCCACCCCTCCATGGGCGGATCAGGTACAGTGCGTGTCACATGACAGCCCCAGACAGCGTATACTGGAGGACCACAGTCCAAACAACAGCTATACTACAGTATCACCGGGTCAGGAACACATAATTACCAAATTCCAAATCACATATATATAAACTTCATATCTTTAAAGTGCAGCAACCCAGTTGTCTAACTCTAGAAATATATGCATACTCAGAAAGATACATATATGCTGACCTAAAGCAGCCCACCCAATGTGAAGTGGCCATAGTCAGTCTATACACATATCCTCTCCAGTGATACAACTATCAAAAGGTTATCCCAGGAATTCCACCCATGACCATAAAGGATAACAAAGGACAGATATCCATTAGATCAAAAACCTTATTCATAAGCAAAGTGTGGCATTGAAAGGACACATCAAAAGTCGCAGTGATCAACATTCAGCAGAAAGAAAAAAAGCACCTACTCCAAATCATCTACAAATGCATTGAAAAGTATTTCCTCATTTAAACCTCTAGGGAACATAGATTCCAAAATATAAGTCCATCTACTCTCTCTTTGTAAATATAAATATGTGAAGAGACCTGATTTGTTTGTTAATCATGACTGTACTAAGGAGTTTAAGATAACGCAACGTATTAAATGCTGCACTAAAGGGGTGGTTTATCAGTTGAGGTCAGGGCCTAAAGCCGATTGAGAGTACAGATCACAAGTGTGGCATAACCTTGGCTTACTAAAGCTTGGTAGAAAGTATGATGAGGCATGCCAATTAGAGGGCTGCCTAATGAAGTGATTGTTTAAGGGTGGGTCCCTGAGGTGAGGCTCAATTAAGGTCGAGCCCCGATAAACTGGATTGGGCTGGTATTTGTAGTGCTACCGGCCCCTCCCACAAAAGCAGACTCAGCCTATCACTTTTGGTCAGGGGCTAAAGCCGATTGAGAGTAAAGATCGCAAGTGTGGCTTAACCTTGGCTTACTAAAGCTTGGTAGAAAGTACGACGAAGCATACCAATTAGAGGCCAAAAGGTATGGTTCAAAGCTTATTTATTTGTAAAAAGATGACAATTAGTGGGAGAGTGATGAGAGTTCTGAGCGTATTCCTTGTGTGGGTTCTGGTATGTATCTGCTGAAACAGGAGGATTTCCAGCGGCCTAAATGTATATACAGTTAGAATTATATTCCCACCCTGTGCATCTATGCTCCTTTTGTGCAGGATAGTACTATATTTGCTTTTGCAGCTGCTGAATGATACTACACACTAGTACATGATAGCTAAAGGTACTGCATATAAACCAATTGAATTATTAGACTTTAGTGTTTTCAACCCCTTGAACAGTAGAAATGTCTCTGATATATTTTTATAAACAGATAGTCACACCAGAATCCTTCTGCACTTCTTTCACTACACCTTGTACCTGCACTTATAATCCTCCTCCTGCTGTCTCTGTTTGTCATCATGAATTCTAATTAGATTGTAAGTTCCTCCTTGGGGCAGGGTCCCTTTCCCAGTCTATGATTCTCTTGCTGCACTTTCCCCCACAAATAATTATATGATCGCACTTAAACTTAATGCTCTAAACCAAGTCCTGTATTTTTGTATTATATTTCAACTTTTGTTAAGCGCTGTGTACACAATAAAGATATATACATACAGTTAAGGAAAAAATTATTTGATCCCCTGCTGATTTTGTACGTATGCCCACTGACAAAGAAATGATCAGTCTATAATTTTAATGGTCGGTTTATTTGAACAGTGAGAGACAGAATAACAACAAAAAAATCCAAAATTATAAATTGTTTTGCATTTTACTGAGTGAAATAAGTATTTGACCCCTTTGCAAAACATGACTTACTACTTGGTGGCAAAACCCTTGTTGGCAATCACAGAGATCAGACGTTTCTTGTAGTTGGCCACCAGGTTTGCCCACATCTCAGGAGGGATTTTCTCCCACTCCTCTTTGCAGATCCTCTCCAAGTCATTAAGGTTTTGAGTTTGACGTTTGGCAACTCGAACCTTCAGCTACCTCCACAGATTTTCTATGGGATTAAGGTCTAGAGACTGGCTAGGCCACTCCAGGACCTTAATGTGCATCTTCTTGAGCCACTTCTTTGTTGCCTTGGCTGTGTGTTCTGGGTCATTGTCATGCTGGAATACCCATCCACGACACATTTTCAATGCCCTGGCTTAGGGAAGGAGGTTCTCACCCAAGATTTGACGGTACATGGCCCTGTCCATTGGCCCTGTTCTGTCCCCTTAGCAGAAGAACACCCCTAAAGTATAATGTTTCCACCTCCCTGTTTGACTGTGGGGATGGGGTTCTTGGGGTCATAGACAGCATTCCTCCTCCTCCAAACTTGGCGAGTTGAGTTGATGCCAAAGAGCTCGATTTTGGTTTGGCCACAACGCTTTCACCCAGTTCTCCTCTGAATCAATCAGATATTCATTGGCAAACTTCAGACAGGCATGTACATGTGCTTTCTTGAGAAGGGGGACCTTGCGGGTGCTGCAGGATTTCAGTCCTTTATGGCGTAGTGCAGGGCTCAAAATTTCCACTCACCACTAGCCAATGGCGAGTGAAAATTTAGCCCTGGCGAGCAGAAATTCAGCCCTGTGGGTATGTTATGGCTTGCAGTGGCAAGTAACTTTTCAGGTCTGGCTATAGCAAACGACTTCAACTTTTAAGCCCTGGCTTAGTGTGTTACCAATTGTTTTCTTGATGACTATGGTACCAGGTGCCTTGAGATCATTGACAAGATCCTCACGTGTAGTTCTGTGCTGATTCCTCACCATTCTCATGATCATTGAAACTCCATGAGGTGAGATCTTGCATGGAGCCCCAGAGGGAGATTGACAGTTATTTTGTGTTTCTTCCATTTGCGAAAAATTGCACCAACTGCTAACACCTTCTCATCAAGCTGCTTGGCGATGGTCTTGCAGCCCATTCCAGCCTTGTGTAGGTCTACAATCTTGTCCCTGACATCCTTGGACAGCTCTTTGGTTTTGGTCATGGTGGAGAGTTTGGAATCTGATTGATTGCTTCTGTGGACAGGTGTCTTTTATACAGGTAACAAGCTGAGATTAGAAGCAATCCCTTTAAGAGAGTGATCGTAATCTCAGCTTGTTACCTGTATAAAAGAAACCTGGGAGTCAGAAATCTTGCTGATTGATAGGGGGTTAAATACTTATTTCACTCAGTAAAATGCAAATCAATTTATAACTTTTTTGAAACGCGTTTTTCTGGATTTTTTTGTTGTTATTCTGTCTCTCACTGTTCAAATAAACCTACCATTCAAATTATAGACTGATCATTTCTTTGTCAGTGGGCAAACGTACAAAATCAGCAGGGGATCAAATAATGTTTTTCCTAACTGTACATGCATACACCCTGTATAAATAAGTATTGAGAAGATTGTGTCTCATAGGCAATATCATCCAGTTTTCAATTCTACTGGCTGTGAGTAGCTCCTGAACAATTAGTGTCAGCAGCATGTAACAAGTAGAGGCAAATGATGCTGCCTCTACACTGGTATTCATTTCAATCCAGATGCAACTCAGTATATAAATCATCACATAGAAGAAAAAAGAAGAAGAGACAAGCGCAACCTCTAAGTGTAGCTAATAAAATATTATAGCCTCAATAGCACAAGCTCTGGATAAGAGATTAGATATATTGTGACATTATATTGGATACATCTGAGGACAATACATTGAAGGTCTCGGATGGCCGGAATAGGATTTTCCTTTTACTCTTATGGGCACAACACACAAGAATTGGTCTTGTGAGCATATTTTACTATGCGCTATTGAGGCTATAATATTTTATTAGCTACACTTAGAGGTTGCGCTTGTCTCTTCTTCTTTTTTTCTTCTATTTCCTGAATCAAGTGTGGGGTGTTTGCTGTGGACACCGGAGACGAAGCGGCACCTCAAAGAAGCTGATTTTAACAAGTAACTTTTCGGATACATCTATATTTACATTGACTTTGTGTATCAAAAAATCTTTTGGAGCGCAGCTATTTGAGAATTTTTTTTTGTTGTATATATAAATCATCACCTTGAAGAGAAGTACAGAACCACCAAAATAACTAGTTCAGATAACGTGACCATTCAAAATCAATTTGAGATTATACTTACGCAGAAAGAAGGCCAGCTTTGTCACCTAGTAAAATGGCAAAAAACAATAGGGGAGTCTCTTCCCCTTCAAAAGGCAGGTAATTCCAACATGTAATAAAAACAAATAAAATTAAATAATAAGATCTCTGGACCAAGAGTTTCGAAGGCAAACAGCCTTTTCCTCAGGGTATTGGGCCACACACTGAAAAACCTAGCCACCTCAACAACCTCACCACCCACCCACTGTGGCCATTTAACTGTGATCACAGTTATAAAAAATTGGTGGATCCAACAAATGTAAGCCAATCCAAACCATGGGTGTATGGCAATAGGGATAGAGATGATAAGTGTACCATCAAATAAAAATACCATTTACAAATGGAAGTCAATGTGGAAAGCTAAAGCTATAGTGTTCCATATTAAAGGGATAGTAATACTTGCAAATTACTAATCCCCATATTGTAGCTTTGTTAAAAAGAAACTTATTGCCCCCAGTGTCATCTCTCAATCCCTTATGGTTTGAGAGATGATGGCGCTCAAAGTTCCCCCCTCCCTCCCCCTTCCCTGACTGAACGCTGACTGCAGGGATTTCCAGTATTACTTGCATCAGACGGCTCTGCAGCATTGCCGAGATCGCGTTTATAAAAAAGAAATCTTTCACTAAAACGGTCTTCTACGTGTGCTTGCAAACCAAGCACATGTAGAAGACCATTTCAGTGAAATAATTCTTTTTTATAAACGCGATCTCGGCTCAGCTGCAGAGCCACCTGATGCACATAAGACTTCGTACGACAGCTTCCCCTGCAGTCAGCGTTCAGTCAGGGAAGGAGGAGGGAGGGGGGAACTTTGAGCACTAACATCTCTCAAACCATAAGGGTCTGAGAGATGACACTGGGGGCAATAAGTTTCTTTTTAACAAAGCTACAATACGGGGATTAGTAATTTGCAAGTATTACCATCCCTTTAACACTAAAATCAGTTATGAAATATACATGTGCATAACTGGAATCTGTAAGGCTCATATTTGCACTAAATACAGATATTCGTGGATCTATCATTCCCAACGTAGAGCGGTGTAACTGTCCTCTTTGTATATAAGCATGGTGCAAGTATGTATTTCAGCATGTACTTACGAGAATGCATGGATGTGTGAATGTTTTGTATATGACTATGGCTGTTATGTATGTCTGTATGTACTTGGGTGTGAATTAGTATATATCCAAGTATATATGGAGGGATGTATGTGTAGATGCACATATGGAATTGCTAATTCAGTAATGTTTTATATATAAAAAAGATCTTTCAGTCTGTACAGATAATTTATACATCATAAAGCATTTGTATCCCCATATACCCTATTATCTGACAGTTCAGTTAGATTCCAGCTAATATGTTCCACACATGAGACAGACTATGTATGAGTCTGCACAGGGTGAGGACATCAAAGAACTTACTACTGCAGTAGCAACAATATTTTTCCTAAACTGTCATTCATTAACACACGACTGAAGTATAAGTAAAAACATCTCAGCATTTATTGTTTTTTTTTTTTTAAATAGCAACATACAAATACATAGAAACATATTCAGAAAAAAAGCCTTATCGTTCAAACATAAATTGCTTGAAGATTCCATACAACCGCTCTCTGGGCATAGAGTGGTATTCTTGGAACAGCAGTAATGATCAATGGCTCTAAATAATTAAATTATGTTAAAGGAATAGAAATACTTAATTTTATCTTTATTTTATTTTGTAGGAGTTATAAAAACATGAAGAACGATATAAGTCTTATCTCTCAAACCTTTATGGTTTGAGAGATACTCACAAGCAAAGTTTCCCCTCCCGCCCCTTTTACCTAGTGTAAGCCATCTCTTCTCAGATGTGGAATGCAGTCCATAGACCAGACAGATAACAGCAGGGGACAATCTTCTTCCTATGAGAACAATGAAAGCCCTGCCCCCCTTGACAAGTTTTTCAGGTTTTTCCCTTATCTTAATTGAAGATTGTCCCTCTCTGCAGTCTACCTGGGCACCTCCCTTCTGATCTGGCTGAACAGTGTTACATCAGTAAAAGGGGTGGGAGGGGGATACTTTGTCATTGAATTACTCTTGAACTACAACTCTGACAGAATTGAAATAACACTCTCCAAAGTCCAAATACTATGATGATTAATTAGAGCTGCTTTTATTATGAAACATTACTATCCATTTAAGAAGCATTATATGCTCTTCATATCAATCATGTTTAGGGTTATAAAAACAATATCAATCATGTTTAGGGTTGTATAAATCATATCAATCACGTTTAGGGTTACATACACCATATTATGTTTAGGGTTATATAAATCATGTCAATCATGTTTAGGGTTATATACATCATATCAATCTTGTTTAGTGATGTATAAATCATATCAATCACGTTTAGTGTTGTATAAATCATATCAATCATGTTTAGGATTATATAATTCATATCGAACATGTTCACTCAGAAACACTTCAGTATTTATATATATGAGATTTATTTATATGCCTATATTAAAAGGTCTTCTG
The DNA here is from genome assembly GCA_037306005.1 of Rhinophrynus dorsalis. NCBI lineage: Eukaryota > Metazoa > Chordata > Amphibia > Anura > Rhinophrynidae > Rhinophrynus > Rhinophrynus dorsalis. The sequence goes on from CM074720.1 coordinate 40,492,644, forward strand.
AAATGGAAATACATCCATAATATATTTAAGTGGGTTTGTATTCTCTTAGCCATCCAGTGACATCCAGCTAGGCTGCGAATGCTACATCCATGAATATCTGTATTTAATGCAGTCATGACTTACAGGTATTCCAGCTATGTATATCAGACATGTCAACCATGAGGTCTGCTGGACAGATGTGGCAGTGTGAGGCCCTACATAAAGAAACATGTTTAACCCTTTGAGAGCCAGAGGGGGTAAGGAACACATTGCTTTGCCCTGCAACTCAACAACAAGGGGTTAAAAGGCCCATTTAGATTGAGGTAATGCCAGAGTAGACAGTACACGTATGTAAATGTACACACACATGGGATTGTATAATGAACAAGTTACATTTGCATGTGTTACAAGGCCGCCCTATTACCCACATGTAAATAGAGCGTGGACACTGAATATGCTAATTGTTTCACTTAATACTTTTAGATATTTTATGCACTAATTTGCTTTGTCTCTTTTTTCTACAGTAGTTAGATAACGATTTACTTACACTTTTAAAATGAATGTATTTACTTTCTCTTAAGACTTTTTGGAGGGTATACATACACACACATACACACACACATACACATACACACACACACGAACACACACACACACGAACACACACGTCCTTGAAGGTACAGATATCAGCCCTCTCTGCGGTTTTTGTTAAGCACTGGGCAGAAAAAGACCTGGTCAAAAGATTTATTAGAGCAGCGGAAAAGGCTCGCCATAGAATTAGGGAAATTATACCATCATGGGATTTGAATACAGTGTTAATCCAACTCATAGACTTCCGTATAGTTGAACCAATTCAACAGATATCTATCAAACATTTAACATGGAAGGCTGTATTCCTTACAGATATTACCTCTGCCATGAGGGTAAAAGAACTTCAGGCCCTGTCTTGTCAAAGCCAGGGCCGGATTTGCCATAAGGCAAAGTAGGCACCTGCCTACGGGCGCATGCCACTGAGGGGCGCCTGTTAGCGGGATACTTTTTTTTTTTTTTTTAAACGATAAAAAAAAAAATGGACACCGCGCTGGCTGCACAGGTGCCCACTCCATGTCGCCCTCACATTGCACCTCCCTGGCAGGAGATCTGCTGTCTGTGCCTCCTTTGGTACAGTCAGTCCTGTAGTTGCTGAAGCTCCCTCGTCGGCTCTGTAGGAATCCAGAGCGCTGAGAGATGACATCATCTCCCAGCGCTCTGCATTCCTGAATAGGAGACCGCGCGGGAGCTTCAGCTACTACAGGACTGACTGTACCAAAGGAGGCACAGACAACAGTTCTCCTGCCAGGGAGGTAGGAAACAGACAATGGGAGGGAGGCAGGCAATGTGAGGGCAACATGGAGATGGTGGGGGCAAGTTGGACCCGAAGGGGGACATTGTGAGGGCAATTTGGAGCTGATGGGGGGCAAGTTGGAGCTAATGGGGAGGCAACATGGAGATGGTGGGGGCAATGTGGAGCTGATGGAGGGTGCTGTGTCAGGGTAGCATGGAGCTGATGGGGGGCAAGTTGGAGCTGATGGGGGGCAATTTGGAGATGGTGTGGGCAATGTGGAGCTGATGGAGGGCAATGTGAGGGTAGCATGGAGCTGATGGGGGCAAGTTGGAGCTGATGGGGGGCAATTTGGAGATGGTGGGGGCAATGTGGAACTGATGGAGGGCAATGTGAGGGTAGCATGGAGCTGATGGGGGCAAGTTGGAGCTGATGGGGCAATGTGAGGACAATAAAGAGATGATGGGGGTAATGTGGACATTAGGAGCATTGTGGAGGTGTCCAGTGGAGATGGCCAATGGGGGAGGGGCGCTTTAGATTTCTGTGCCTACAGGCTCCTGAGATGTAAATCCGGCCCTGGTCAAAGCCCATACTTAACCTTCCATCAAGATAAGGTGGTTTTCAAGATGAAACCCAGTTTCAGAGGTAAGGTGGTATCAGATTTCCACCTAAACCAGGAAATTATTCTTCCTTCCTTTTGTAGTAATCCTTCAGGAGAGAAAGAAAAGAGGCTTCACTCTCTAGATTTAGTGAGATACATCTTCACTTACCTAGACAGAACAAAAGATTTCAGATCCTCATATGTTACACATATGTTATATGGGCTTTATCAGAAAATGCCAGCATCAATACTATGGGGGGTGTCAGGAAGGGTCCTGATGCCCCCCTTGAGGTCTGAAGTTTAAAAAAAAAAAAAAAAAATACAATAATAATAAAATAATAATAAATACAATTTTTACAAGTATGCAGGCAAGGTATGCAGCTGCATACCTTGCCTATTAACCCTTTGAGTACCAGAGGGGTAGCAAACACATTGCAATCTCTCTGGTACTCATAGGGTTAATTATGCAATACAAATAAGACAAGGGCATGTCGAACAAATTTGGAGAAGAAACAATATTGAATTTAAATGGAGAAAGAAAGTTATGGGAGCACTGTAAGTCGAATTTCAAAGGGGGGGTTAAAATGTTGAATGTGAACAATATTTGTTGAATTAAAATGGTGAAAGAAAGCACTATAAGTCGAATTTCAAAGGGGGGAGTTAATATGTTGAAGGGGGGCATTCTATGTCGGATTTCTATGCTGTATACTGTATTCTGCACTGCTTGTGTTCGAACAACGATGGTTTTGAAACCGTCATTATGGTTTCTACACCTCAACTCCGCTGCTCAGGATTGCCGACAGAAAATGTAAGCACAAAACACGCGGTAATACTGAACGTAGGTAATAAAATGCTTCTTGCACATTGTTTTTAGTTGTTTCCTATGGGCTTTTTTTATGACTGGTGGTGCGTATAATTACCGCTGATTTTTTTTTTCACAACTCGGGTAATAGGATACTAAAACCGGACTTAAAAAAACACAACGCCTGTTTTTTTTTAACGTTGGTAATAGAATCGAGTCCCTTGACTTGCCTTAAAGTTCTGCCTTCATACATGAGATGTGCTGTGTCCTGTACACTTCCTACAATTATAAACTTAGTATTGATTTCTTCTTGTTTTGTTGGGAACTTCTTCTGAACGTGTTCACATTTATTAAAGTAACAATCCATCTTGTGCTGACCTATAATTGAAAAAACAAAGATCTTTCTCGGTTATCTGTGTGCCAATTTCTTTAGTACAAATTTGTCATTCCTGCAGGAGTCTTGACAAACAAATGGAAGAAAATAACTCAATAGAATATAACAAGTGAAGAGCCCTGTGCAACTCTATCCTATTGGACTTTGGTGTGAGCAGACGAGAACCGAAAATAACATTTATATTCATAGCCATAAAATGCTTTGTTGTCCTTCATCTGAAAATTAGATAACTTGATTGAGTTTATATGCTTAACCCATTAAAGACCAGCAACCCAGGGAAATTACCTTCCCTTAAAGGGATAGTAATACTTCATTTTAACTTTATTTTATTTTGTAGGCATTAAAAAAACATGAAGAACGATATAAGTCTTATCTCTCAAACCTTTATGGTTTGAGAGATATTCACAAGCAAAGTTTCCCCTCCTGCCCCTTTTACCTAGTGTAAACCATCTCTTCTCAGATGTGGAATCCAGTCCATAGACCAGACAGATAACAGCAGGGGACAATCTTCTTCCTATGAGAACAATGAAAGCCCTGCCCCCCTTGACAAGCTTTTCAGGTTTTTCCCTTATCTTAATTGAAGATTGTCCCTCTCTGCAGTCTACCTGGGCACCTCCCTTCTGATCTGGCTGAACAGTGTTACATCAGTAAAAGGGGTGGGAGGGGGACACTTTGATTGTGAATATTTCTTAAACCATAAAGGTTTGAGAGATAAGACTTATATCATTCTTCATGTTTTTTTAATGCCTATAAAATAAAATAAAGTTAAAACGAAGTATTACTATCTCTTTAAGGACTGCTTTGATCCTTGCAGACAACCCGCTACACATGACCTGCTGCGTGTACCGGTGTGCTGAGCGGGGGTCTGAGAGAGACTGCTCTGGTCTTGGAGCAGTCAATTTCAGACCCCGCAGGAGAGCTGTAAGTAAAAAGCACGTAACTTGCCAGGACCATCACTGGTCCTGGCACGTCACCAGTCCTTAAAGGAGCAGTAAACTTTTTTTATGAAATAATTTATAATGTAGGGATTTTCCTTCTGAGTAAAATAACGGTACTCCCACTGCCAAGATATTTATATTTCCAGAGTTATTACAGTTTAAACCCATGTTTTTTTGCATTAGCAGTGCCCTCTAGTGGTCAAATTCTTATTAGATTTCCTGTTAGATTCTAATGGAGAGGAAAGTCAGTGATATACAGTTCTCTATAGAATATGATAGAAACTGCCTGTCACTTCCTGTCAGTTAGAACTATCAGGAAGTAAACACAGTAAATTCACTTCCTGGTTATTTGAACTGTTATAAATTTTGAATAAAACATCTGACAGCAGTGGGAGTGACCTTGTTTTATTCAGCAGGAAATGCCCTATAAAATGTTTTTTTTTTTAAATCGTTTACTGCTCCTTTAAGCGGTTAAACTATTTTCAAGGTGTTAAAATTAAAATGATCTTAAGTCCCAGATCCTTATTCATCAATCTAAATGCAATTCTGGAAATGTTTTAAAAAAAAAGATACCGGTTGTCATATAGCGCCACCTCATGGAAATTTTCGTGCACTACTGCTAGTGATAGGCAGACTAACAACCCATCATTTGATGTGGGTGAATGTCTGCTTCCCAAAATGACATATCTCGATATGACCATTTAAACACAGGTACACAATTAAAAAAATAAAGCAAGTATTTACTGATCCTAGCACCACCTATGTTATGTCAACCCATACCAGGAGGTAGCAATTTTCTTAGCCTGGCACAAGGTTCTTTCCATGGTGTTGAAAGATTTTAGTGCATTTTAACTGATATAAGTGTAAAAAATATTATTTTTTGCTATGATGCCATATTCTGGAATTAGTTGACCACACTAGCCTGGGGGTAGAAATTCAAGTGTACCCCTCATCTGATGCAGCTGCTTGACTATGTTTTCTACATTTCTAGAAACCATTTTCGTACAGGCAAGTCATATTTAAAAAAACAACATTGAGAGCTGGTGTATTTTTGTGCTTCTGGCACCCACTAAGGTATGTCGTCATTTTTCTCAAAAGAGCATAGCTAATTAATACAATAGGACATTTCACAATTTTCACAGGTTGTATTAACTTTTAAAGGGATAGTAATGTTTCATAATAAAAGCAGCTCTAATTAATCATCATAGTATTTGGGCCATGGAGAGTGTTATTCCAGTACTGTTAGAGTTGTAGTTCAAGAGTAATTCAATGACAAAGTGCCCCCCTCCCGCACCTTTTACTGATGTAACACTGTTCAGCCAGATCAGAAGGAAGGTGCCCAGGTAGACTGCAGAGAGGGACAATCTTCAATTAAGATAAGGGAAAAACCTGAAAAGCTTGTCAAGGGGGCAGGGCTTTCATTGTTCTCATAGGAAGAAGACTGTCCCTTGCTGTTATCTGTCTGGTCTATGGACTGGATTCCACATCTGAAAAGAGATGGCTTACACTAGGTAATAGGGGCGGGAGGGGGAAACTTTGCTTGTGAATATCTCTCAAACCATAAAGGTTTGAGAGATAAGACTTATACAGTTCTTCATGTTTTTTAATGCCTACAAAATAAAATAAAGGTAAAACGAAGGGGTGTAATTGTAAATGTAAAACATGCCTATTTTTTCCTTCAGCTCCATTTTCTGGAGACATTTGTGCACACTGGGCTAGGGGTAGAAAGACAACTGAATGCTCATTTTATGTAGTTAGATAATAGCTTTCAGATGATTATTTTGATGCTGTTGTATAATTAAGCCAAATATGTTGACGTAGTACTAGGTGAATATGTGGTCTTTTAAAGCCTCATGCCTGAGAGCCCAAGAAATCCTTGTGGCTCTCCTGTAATCCAGAAAGGCACTGATAAGGATGTAAGCTAGTCTAATGGTCCACTGGTTCCATGAAGCTGTGGTGGATTTAGAGGCAAGTCTTCCCTTCCTAATCCTAAGGCCTTCTGGAATGACTAAAAGTGAAGTAGTGTATGTGAAGGATTCTGTGACTTGAATGTACAGTAGTGTTCAAAGTATCTAAATAAATCTAAAAGAACTGTCAGTGCTGTCTCTATATGTAATGAGGTAAACATATGAAAATGTTGATTTGTCTTTTATTACCACCATTCTAGTCCTGTCATTCAGAATACTATACTTATGGATCTGCTTACCTCCAACCCATTCTTGTATTGTGTTAATTGACGGACAGGATGTAACATCCATCCAACAGTCTAAATAATGGGGTCAATATTGACTTGGGTGCATAATGGTTAACAGGTGTGTGCATGTTCAATAGTTTAGTTATCATTTTGATCTCATGTTTTATTGTGGAGTATTTTGGGTGCTAAGTAATTTGAGCATTGTTTTTGCTGCTGGTGCTAATGGCCAGTTAATTAACTTGAGTGTTACACACTAGCTGTTGTTAGACTGTTTGTCAGTTTCTTTAACAATTGTTGGCCATATCTTGTTGTAAAGTCATTAATCATTGTTTTAATCAATAATTGTGGTGAGATAATGTGATTGATAGTAACATTTGTTCATATATTTGTATAGCAAGGGTAAAGAGGCTACACAAATGGAACCAGACTAGACAAGAGCCTAACAAAAATACTGTATAAGCACTGACATCCAAGCCCTTCTGCATGGTTGTAACCTTTGACTATGCTCCCTTATTCATTCCTCACATTCAACTGTCTCAAAAGCCTGTCTCTTATCTACATAACATGTCTAAAATATTCCCTTACCTTGTAAAATATCAACGATACAAAGTATATGATCGGCACTAAATTCTCCTTTCAGAATAGAGGATAACAGTCAATATTAAAATGAATAATAGTTGAAAACAATGATACTGATTCTTTACCACATGAACAGAATGACAAAATATCATAAAACCAGGGCTTACAATGTGAAGTCCTAGTACTAGCCAGACCTGAAAAGTTACTCGCCACTGCAAACCTTGATAAAACAATTACCAAATCTCACCTAACTGCATATAATATATGATAAACTAGCACTGTATCAATCCTACCAGTTATTCCTATATCAACAACAAGATATAAATTGCCACTCTTCATATATCTTACCTTGACTACACTAACCACTCCAATGTATCCTGTGTGTTGCAATCATTTTACTAAACACTCTCCAGCGTACACACATATTCAGTCTAATTTCCAAGTATTCTTGGAATTTCATTCTACATTCTGCCAAAGATCTCCTACTTTCCTTTTCCATCTCATACTGGACTATTGCTTCATTCAACCTCATGTTTTTTTGTAAATAAGTACTTTTACTTGTTTAGAAATAGCATATTAATATTTTGATGATAAAAAACCCTCATTTTTTGGACGAAAGCAACACTAGACATATTATATAAATATAGGTATTTATTTTTAAGATTATGTCATGTTGTCATGTTGTGCATTGTGAGTTGTGCGTTTTGCATATAAAGTTGTGCATATAGCAAGTAGCTTTTTGCACCTAGGGTTTTGAATATTGTTTATACCATTTTGCCTGTACTATTTTGTGTGTAGCATATTGCGTATAGAATTTTGCATACAGTGTTTAGTGCATTGTGTTATGTGTGTAGTGTTTTGCATGTAGCATTTTGCGTATTGCATGTAACATTTTGAGTATTGAGTTTTGTGCAATGCGTGTAGCATTTTGCATATATTGGTGTGTGTAATGTGTATATCATTTTGTGTATAGTGCATATCGTTTGTGTAATGCTTTTTACATATTGCATATAGAATTTCTCATACAGCATTTTGTATATAGCGTATTTCATTTGGAGTATAGTAGTTTGCATATAGTGTATTACTTTTTGCATATAGAGCAGAGCATATTGTGTATAGTCGTGCATATGGATTTTGCAGGGGAGGGCTGGCAACTTGTGGCCCAGGGGGCAAATTCAGTCAAGTGGCCCATTTCTATATCGCTAATGCCCACTGTCCCAGCCCACCCCCTTTTGTTAATTTTAAAATTGGCATTAATGTTGTGAAGTAAGGCAACTGATGCCACATAGCTTACAGCTGAAATGAGGCTACACTAGTGCGCTCCTACAAAGCTTACAATTTTAGTAATGCTACACTAGTTATGCTATAGAGCTTACAAGGGAATGTGTTATGTTACTAGTGTAGCTCCATTTGGATTGTTCCTCTGTGGTGTCGTTTGTGTAGATACATTTCAATTGTAAGCTCTGTGTTATCACTAGTGTAGCTCCATTTACAGCAGCAATTGGGAGATTTAGTGAGATGCAGTGGCCCACCAGCCCAGACATATGACCAGCCCAGGGGGCAATTGCCCCCCTGCCCCCCAGGCCAGCCCTCCCCTGGGATTTTGTGTATAGGGCTTTGTGTATTGCATATAGCATTTTTAATATAACTTATTGGGCATGGCCTATTGTGCATAGGGTTTTGTGTATTGCGTTTTGCATATAGGGTTTTGTGTTTTGCATATAGCGTATTGAATTTTGTTTACTGCATATAGCACATTGCGTTGTGCATATACCACTTTGTGTATATCGTTGTGCGTATATCGTTTTTCACATAGCGTTGCATAGTACATGCTATTTTGCATATCACGTTTTGCTTCTGGCATTTTGCGGATAATGTTTTGCACGTTGTGTATCACATTGTGGTTATTGCATTGTGCCCACAGTGTTTTGCATATAGCGTTTTGCATCTCTGTTTTTGCATATAATGTTTTGCATATAGTATTTTGTGTATAGCCTTGTGCGTATGTGTTCATAGTCGCCCCTGCATCTCCTTGCATTTATGTGTAGTGAAATGGGTGTACGTATTTGTAGAAATATTCCCAGGAGTGGGCAGGGGACCAGGTGCCACCCCCTCCCCAGCTGCTCCTGTGAAAATCATGCCCCAGTGTGTACTGGAGTATGTATAACTCATTGCAGAGATTATGACAGCGTTCCATCCATGGATATCATGATGAATTAATCTCCATAAGCGATTTTACACATTTATACCCAGCAAGAGTATACCGTAAATTCTCGCATACAATACGCACAATTTTGCCCCTCTTCACCTTATGTGAAGTGGGGGGGTGCGTATTATACACGAGAACATTTTATTAACGGAAAAAAAAAAATGGCAAGTTTACCTCCTCTACCCAGCCAAAGGTAATGTCTTGTGAGGACTGCAAGGTCCTCACAGGGCAATACCATAGATCCAATGTGCATAGCTATGCGCATTGGATCTATGGTATTGCCCTGTGAGGGCCAAGACACTACCATTGGCAGGGCAGAGAAGGTCCTGACAGGGTCATGCTGGAAGCAGGCGGCGGATGCAAGCTGCCCGCTGGGACCCTGTCATGCTGCGGAATCTGGACTCCAGAGGGGCAGATGAGGCCATGGGTAAGCAGGGAGGGAGGGGAGAAGGGAAACTTGCCATTTTTTTATGTGTGTAACTGGGGAAAACGAGGGTGCGTATTATACATAAGCACTCTTGTTTTTCCCTAAAATTTTGGGTACAATATACACCTGGGTATTATACACAGGTGCGTATTATACCTGAGATTTTACGGTAGTTGCATTTTCATCATATTCACTCAGTGTAGGTCAACAAAATCAAACAGATGTCATCCCTCTTGCTGGACATAAATGGGTAAAATCACTTATGAAGATTACCTCATCATGAGATGGAGCTCTAGAGGGTTTATGTACCCATTAAGGCCCGATGACCTGTGGTAATGCTTTTTCCGGTGGGCCATATTAGAGTTTGATATCCTACTATGAATCGTTTATTTAAAATCTATTAATCCTGTACAGAGTTAATTATCGATGAAAGATTTAGAGATACCCCTATAATAGAGGGTTAATGTACCCTTGAGGGTCTCATGAACTATTCTAATACAAGTTCTGGTGTGTTATAATGAAGACTTTATATTCACCTTTGTGAAGTTTGACTGTACTTAACTTTTTGTTTTTTTACTAGATGTTCTACAAGCTAGAACCACACAATAGTACTCTTTGACGTTTGATTCTTGACTGTCAGATGATGTTATTAGAATCACAATAAGACATTCTGTGCTCACTGTGCATTTCTAACATTTCCTCCTTTTCTGCTTGAAGTCACAGACTGCCTTGCTCCGTACATTGAAGACGCCAATGTTTTCAACAAGACGTACAAAACTGGTGACAAGTTAACAATGAGCTGCCGTGAAGGATTTCAGACTCGCTACCCAGATCTGGACAACATGGCTTCTTTATGTCAAGATGACGGGACATGGGATAACCTGCCCATGTGTCAAGGTCAGTACAATGTCACATCACAGTGGTGCAACACTGGGACACACAAAATGCACAACAGGGGAGAATAAGAAAATCTTGTATACCCGTCTACAAAACATTGCAGGTATCAAGGGGTTAAAACCCCAAATTAAATCAACAGGAATTTTTATTTGCAATCTATAGTGCAGTTGGTTTGCTCCAGAATTGATCTAGTTTTTATTAAATTAGCCTCACCTTGTAACCTTAGTAACTTGAGTCAAAAAGAGGTTAGCTCAGACTGAGAACTCTCCTTCATTATCATTAACCCTTTGCGTGCCAGAGGAATGAGCAATAGCCCATTGGCACTAAAACGATTAAAGGAATAGTAACCTCGAAAAAAAGTACAGACGAATTTATAGGTACAATTAAAACATACTTACTACCCTCATTCCCATCTCTCAAACCGTTATGGTTTGAGAGATATAATAAAATAAAGGTCTCCGTTCCCTCCCACTTCTCATGCGTCCACTGTATAGCAGACGTCATAAGTTCCTGCTTCCGGAACCAGAAGACGGCTCTTCAGGAGCGCTGTCATCGAGATATACAACTATAATTACTTCATTGGTATGGTCTACAACGTGTGCCTGGTTTGCAAGCACACAGACCATTCCGATGAAGTAATTATAGTTAGATATCCCGATGACAGCGCTCCTGAAGAGCCGCCTAAAGTCTGTCGACCGGATTCAGCCTCTGACAGCTTTACAGCTTGTCAGGCAGAAAGGGGAGGGAACGGAGACCTTTATTTGATTACATCTCTCAAACCATAACGGTTTGAGAGATGGGAATGAGGGCAGTAAGTATGTTTTAATTGTACCTATAAATTCGCCTGTACTTTTTTTTTGAGGTTACTATCCCTTTAACTCCCTGCTACCTGTGAAACAGTATATTAGGACCAGGGAGTGTAGAATGCATTGTGCACATCTTCTGGTCATTCTAGTGGATCTGTCACAATGATTTTTTTTTTTTTTTTACTTATTTGAAAACTTCATTCAAAACTGCCTATGCGTCCTGTTATCCACAAATTCCTGCAGATGTTTAGTTTAGGAAATAGTCATATTATTTCTGGGAAAAATTAAAACTTAAGTCTCCTGGTATAGCACAGAGCTTAATTAGCATATGAATTGCCACTTAAATCCTTAACCCTTTGAGTGCCAGAGGGGTACGCAATGCATTGCGAAGCAGTGCATTGCGTACCCCTCTGGCACTCAAAGGGTTAATTAGCATATGGAACATCACTGAAAGGCTTCATTGGCATATGAAACTGCTCTAGTACCGCAATGAGTCATATTTGGTACCGTACGCTAATGTATGCTATCTCCTTAACTGTATATTTGCTATATTTTTGCTATATTTTGGCTAACATGATACATAGGCAGATTTTAATAAAGTTTTCAAATATGCACACTTGAATCAATTCCTAAATAATAAATCAAAAAAGGATTCTGGTAATAAAATAAAACAATGGAGAAATGAATATATTCATATATTAACTATTTAATATTGCAATTAATACAAAATGGAATACACATTTAAAACATTAGTTAGTAAACTTAAAACGGTACAAGCACTGTAACAATATACCAAAGTAATAACCACTTAATGTAGTGGGTAATGCAGAATAGGCAATTATAGATTATGCTCATGAGGTTAATCAGAAATAATAATAAGCCCAAAATATAATTAGTAAGACTTACATAAGCAGTATCCAACGGTCTAATATAGATGATGAATCACAGAAGACTCCCGTTTGGGAACAATATAATCCTGCAACACGTTTTGCACTACTACTAATTGCTTTCTTAAAGGGATAGTAATACATAAGATGTAAAAAAATATATGTTGTAGGGGTTTATGTCCCCAAATAAAACAAGGGTACTCCCACTGCTGAGAGATATTTTATTAAAAAATTATAACAGCGCAAACTTGAATTATTTAGGTGCAATATCACAGTGGCCTGAAAATGTACAGTGGCGCTGTTGCTACACCATCCTAGGAGATTTATGGTCTACAGACCAGAGCAGTCCATAGAATGGTGTAGCAACAGCGCCACTGTACATTTTCAGGCCACTGTGATATTACACCTAAAAAATTCAAGTTAATATAATATATATTTTTTAATATTAATAATTATTAATAATTGTTAATTATTGATATTAATAATAAATAAAATTATTAATAATACATTTTTTATAAAATATCTCTCAGCAGTGCGAGTACCCTTGTTTTACTCAGGGGGATAAACCCTACAACACGTATTTTTTTTACATTTTAACCCCATAGCGACAAATGACTTACAAGGTACGTCCCGCAAAAACTGTCACTTAGTGACAGAGGACGTACCTGGTAAGTAACGGAAGTCCGGGTTTCCGTGAGGCTGCATGGCGTTCGGAGACTCCGGAATCAGTTTAAAAAAAAAAAACTGTTCCGCGGGCATTAAGGTGACAGCCGCGTACGAACGCGGCTGTCACTAAGGGGTTAAGTATTACTATCCCTTTAAGCAGCGGACATCAGTAGTCCAGCATCTATACTAACATCTATATAAATGTACTATCCATGTGATTAAGTAAATTAATAAATATCCAGCTTCTATGGAACCTCGTGAGCGTTACTATTTCCCTATTATCCTTTGCCACCAATATATATCTCTCCTCTGGTGCACAGTCAAATTTTTGCTCTCGATTAAGCATACTTCTCAATTAATGGGATATTATTAGGAGAGAATATATCTTACTAGCCATTCATTTTTTACTTGCCCATTAATTATTTACTAGTCCAAGGACTACCAATTATTAAAAAACACATAAATATAATAATTAAAAAAACAGGATTTAAAGTTTATACCCATATATCCAAGATATTAACCTGTACAGAGCCAAACACATTTCAGGGCCAAATACCTTTCAAAACCAAATAAATGAGGAGGAAGACTAGTCTACAAGAGAAATCAAAAAATGATGGTTAAGAAATTACCTCAATCAAAACGAAGGCATTTGGGTATTTATAATTTATCCAAGCTTTCTCTTACTTTGCGTCAAATATCATAACTATGTAAAGGGTAACCTTTTGCACCAAAAGCTAAATTCAATAAGTTCAATCTTTTCATTGATTTTGAAAAATGTGTAAGAAAATTCTCACTACTTAGATTATTTTCATCATTAATGATAAAGATTTAAAACCTAAGCATGAGGAATGTAACTCTTACAAGTTATATTTTAACCGTATTGAGTTTACTGGAAATGCATAATATGGGAGGTGACAGTGGTGATGATCTTACTTTTAATATGAATTTGAAACCACAATCTGTATTTTATACAGGTGCTCAAAAAGGTTCCTATTTAACAACATTTCAACATCTAGTAAGAATGGAATTTGGGAAAATGAATTTTCAGACTTAAAAGGTAATTTAACTAAAGCAGAGAGACAGTCTCTTAAAGGGATAGTAATACTTCGTTTTATCTTTATTTTATTTTGTAGGCATTAAAAAACAGGAAGAACGATATAAGTCTTATGTCTCAAACCTTCATGGTTTGAGAGATATTCACAAGCAAAGTTTCCCCTCCCGCCCCTTTTACCTAGTGTAAGACATCTCTTCTCAGATGTGGAATCCAGTCTATAGACCAGACAGATAACAGAAGGGAACAATCTTCTTCCTATGAGAATAATGAAAGCCCTGCCCCCCTTGACAAGTTTTTCAGGTTTTTCCCTTATCTTAATTGAAGATTGTCCCTCTCTGCAGTCTACCTGGGCACCTCCCTTCTGATCTGGCTGAGCAGTGTTACATCAGTAAAAGGGGCGGGAGGGGGATACTTTGTCATTGAATTACTCTTGAACTACAACTCTGACAGAATTGAAATAACACTCTCCAAAGTCCAAATACTATGACAATTAATTAGAGCTGCTTTTATTATGAAACATTACTATCCCTTTAAAGAGCTGAGGCAAAATGAACTGGTGTTAATAAGAAAAACAGATAAAAGGTGGGAGACTTGTAATACAGAATTACGAGGATTATATGGATGAAGCTAATATTCTTTTATACATCAGAAAATGTTATCAAGTATTAAATTTAGATCCAGCTGTGAAGTTTAAGAAAACAGTTTATCAATTATTCAGACAAGCTCAAAATTATGATATTATAAATATAAATTAATTCAAGTACCTGTGAGTGGAAAAACCACATATATATTCTTTTTACCATCTCCCATCATCCAATTGTCTCTGGCATAGGTTCCCTTTGTCAAAATCTATCCTTATACGTGGATCTTTACTTAGAGGTTATGGTTTCATCCGCTGAATCATATCTTAAAGATACAATTGATGTTAAAGGGATAGTAATGTTTCATAATAAAAGCAGCTCTAATTAATCATCATAGTATTTGGACTTTGGAGAGTGTTATTTCAATTCTGTCAGAGTTGTAGTTCAGGAGTAATTCAATGACAAAGTATCCCCCTCCCGCCCCTTTTACTGATGTAACACTGTTCAGCCAGATCAGAAGGGAGATGCCCAGGTAGACTGCAGAGAGGGACAATCTTCAATTAAGATAAGGGGAAAAACCTGAAAAACTTCTCAAGGGGGACAGGGCTTTCATTGTTCTCATAGGAAGAAGATTGTCCCCTGCTGTTATCTGTCTGGTCTATGGACTGCATTCCACATCTGAGAAGAGATGGCTTACACTAGGTAAAAGGGGCGGGAGTGGAAACTTTCCTTGTGAATATCTCTCAAACCATAAAGGTTTGAGAGATAAGACTTATATCATTCTTCATGTTTTGTTAATGCCTACAAAATAACATAAAGATAAAATTAAGTATTACTATCCCTTTAACAAAATAAAATGGTTACTTAGTGGTTTACTTATTCATATTAGAGAGTGTGAAAAGTGGAGAACAGATTTTCACTCCCAGTATGAGCAATCTGAATATTTCATAATGTCTTTTGGACTTTGTAAAGCATAGCTACAATCCAGAATTTGTAGCCTTCTACTTGTATGACATTTTAATCTTCTAAGCTTCTCTGGAAGAACATAACACACATGAAAAAAAAGTATTCTCTTGAATGCATACCTACAGATTATATACAAAAACAGACAAATTAAACCTCTACCATGAAATTTCCATGGCTTTAAAGTGGAACTACCACCCGACAAAATCTTTAGGTTCAGTAAGTTCCCATCTGGGGACTAGCTGCTTAGTAGCGCTAGTCACCAGAATTATTACCTTACTTAATAGATTTCTGCTCTCTTACATGGGTAACAGGCAGGACAGAGAGTGGACAGTCCTAGACGGGTCTAGGAGGCGTTGCTAGGAGCCATTTGGTTCCGGCTAGGACTGACAGCGATGGTTCACGGACGTCACTATGGCAAGATGTCCGCGCTCCGTCCTGCCTGTCACCCATGGAAGAGAGCAGAAATCTTTTAAATAAGGTAATAATTCTGGCGACTAGCGCTACTAAGCAGCTAGTCGCCAGATGGGGACTTAGTTAAGCTAAAGATTTTGTCTGGTGGTTGTTCCTCTTTAAGATTCACTTAAATACTCTTTACAAAAGCCACAGTACTAAAACCTTCTGATCGCTGCCTACTCCATGTCACTGAAGTAGTCACATGTGAATATACAGTGTGGTCAGTCTTATCTCAGCAGATTGGCTATTCCATTTTACTCCCAAAAAAGCTATCAACAACTGAAATTATGATTTTAGAGACCACAAACTATTTGCAATCAAACTGGCCTTGAAGAAGTGGTATCACCTCCTTGAAGATGCACAGTCTACCTCCATCATCCCCATGAACCACAGAACCTAGAATACCTCCATTCTGCTAAGAAGCTCACTTGCAACAAGCATTATCATCTACCAGCTTGGGTCTAAAAATTTGGAAAAAGTTCTTTACCGACAGTTTTTCTGAGACTCTTTCCTCCAAAGATACTAACCTAACCTTTTATGTGTTCATGGTACTATTTTCCCATTATTCATTTTAATTACACATTAACTAAAGAAATGATTACTCAAACCATTTTTATACAGCTAAATACTCTACCATGTCATTTTGTTTTTGAGATTGCCATCCATTATTTGGTTTAAAGGGATAGTAATGGTTAATTTTAAGTTGATTTAATATTGTAGACATTAAAAAAAGGTTAACATCAATGTAAGTCTTATCTCTCAAACCTTTATGGTTTGAGAGATATAACTTGCTAAAGTTACCTTTTCCTGGCTGTTTTACTCAAGTCTGCCATCTAGCTGAAGCTGCAGATTCCAGTCATTTGACCAGACAGAGGCTCTTCAGCAGTGCCGAAATCACGCTATTTAGAAATAAATACTTCATTGGAACGGTCTACAAAGTGTACTTGCAAGACAGGCACATTTTTTAGACCACTCCAAATTAAGTATTTATCTTTAGATATCGTTATAGCGGCGCTGCTGAAGAGCCACATCTGGTCAAGCGACCAGAATCTGCTTCTGACATCGTTACAGCTTGTCAAGCAGAAAGGGGAGGGACCAGAGAACTTTTTTTCCCTATATCTCTCAAACCATAACGGTTTGAGAGATACGAATAAGTGCAAGTACTCTCTTTTAATTGTATCTACCAAATAGTTAATACTTTTTTCTGATATAACTATCCCTTTAAATTTGCAAGGCACAATGGTTTCATTTTAAGTAAAATTAAAAAGAGACACTTTTGTGACATTTTTCAAAATACACACAAGAATAATGTTTTTCTCTTTTCAACAGCTTGAATTGAGATTTTAAACCTTATTTTCCTTTTGTGTTATTTCTCTTATGGTCACATTGCAAAGTGTCCTTTTTGCTATTATTAGATCTTGCATGACAAAGCTAGCCACGTTTCATAATTACTGAGTACTTGTGGACTAGACTGCTGCTAACCTTACAAAACAGTGACCACAAACTGACCTATGTGATAATTAAAGGGATAGTAATGTTTCACAAAAACAGCAACTACAATTAATCTTAATAGTATTTAAGCCAGGGAGAGTGTTATTTCAATACTGTCAGAGTTGTAGTTCAAGAGTAATTGAATGATGAAGTATCCCCCTCCCGCCCCTTTTACCTAGTGTAAGCCACCTCCCCTCAGATGTGGAATCTGGTCCTGGAATCAGATAGCTCCCAGCAAGGGACAATCTACTTACTGTGAGAACAATGAAAACCCTGCCCCCCTTGATAGGTTTTTTCAAGTTTTTCCCTTATGTTAATTGAAGATAGTCCCTCTCTGCAAATTCACTTGGACACCACCCTGCTGCTCTGAGGTAAGCAATGTTACATCAGTAAAAGGGCGGGAGGGGTATATTATATAATTTAATTACTCTTGAACTACAACTCTGACAGTACTGAAATAATGCTTTCCATGGCCCAAATACTATGAAGATTAATTGCAGCTGCTTTTATTATGAAACATTACTATCCCTTTAAAAGATCATCTGACCCCTAGAGGCATAAGTGGGAATTTTATCTTCGTCTGCTCTAAACAGCTAATGAAAATACAATTTTCCTTAAAAAAAATATGCAGTTTTTTGCAGAGACAATAATGTAAAGCATGGTTTGACATTTTAGAAGGTCTTGTCAGTTAGGTGCAGATGATTTCCTCTAGGCACAAGGAGGTCAAGAGCCCATGCCTGGGTTGCCCTGCAAATTGCATAGACTAAGAAACAAAAAGGTGTGACAAGCACAACATGGTTTAATCTGCTGCCATATTGTAAGATACTCTTAAAAAAAAAATCAAAATTTTTTTATATATAGGAGAGCGTTCCTATTGAAAATATTTTTAATGAAGAACTATACATAAACGTAACAAATAAAACATACAACATAAATTACCTCTGCTCTGTATATAAGGTATAAATAACCATCCTATATAATAATTCGCTAATGTATGTTTGTCAGAAGCTGTCATGCTTAGTACAGATGGCTGCGCATGCTGCAGTCATGCGCAGTACAGACTGCCCTCGCCGCAGCTGATAACGGAGCAGGGTGCTCCGAATTCAGGCCGTAGTTGGTGCGCAGAGAGGACTAAAATCTGAATTCGGAGCACCCCTCTCCGTTATCAGCCGCAGAGCGGGCAGTCTCTACTGTGCATGACTGCACTGTGGCCGTTGCTGCCTGGCACTATGGCCCTTGTACACGGGCTCTTCAAGTAGTAGATCCTATATAATAATTTTACTGGGATGTTTGTCAGAAGCCGTCATGCACAGTAGAGACTGCCCGAATGCTTTCGGGCAGTCTCTACAGTGCATGACTGCATCGGCGGCACAACGCAGAGCAGGACCGGCCTCTTAACCCTTTGAGTGCCAGAGGGGTACAAAACTACCCCTCTGGCACTCAAAGGGTTAACATCTCCAGGACCTTGGCCCGTGTACACGGGCTTTTACACTAGTCTATAAATAAAACATCTAATAGCAAAATACAAATAGGTTAGATTTAAATGTACATGAAAGTTTATATATAATATTAAATATAAATATGCAAATAGCTCACAGTTAAGGTGCCAAAATAATACACGGACAAGATTAATTACTAGTCCTCTGGAAATTCTCTTTCCCGTTGATCAAGATGTTGTGCAATACTCCAAGTACTGTTGGATGCTTGGCATACAAATAGTTAATATCTGAAAAGTCTCACGTCCTTTCCCAGCCAAATAAACTTCAGGCTAAGAAAGATTTTTTAGAATTAGGCACATGGTCTCCCCAGAAACTGAAAGAGATGAGTCACAAGCAGTCCAGAAGGAAACATCAGTCAAGAGAAGAAAGGGGGTATAGGTGAGGAAGAGGACAACGTGGAAGAGCCAAAAGCACAAATAATTAAAATGGGAGTAAAAAATAAATCATGAGGAGGTGACATTTTAAAGGGATAGTAATGTCAGAAAAAAAGTATTATCTATATGGTAGATACAATTAAAAGAGAGTACTTGTACTAATTCGTATCTCTCAAACCATTATGGTTTGAGAGATATAGGAAAATAAAGTTCTCTGGTCCCTCCCCTTTCTGCTTGACGAGCTGTGAGGCTGTCAGAAGCAGATTCTGGTTCCTGGATCAGAAGGCGGCTCTTCAGCAGCGCCGACGTAGCGATACCTAAAGATAAATACTTCATCGGAACGGTCTACAACGTGTGCCTGGTTTGCAAGCACACGTTGTAGACCATTCCGATGAAGTGTTGATCTTTAGATATCGTTATATCAGCACTGCTGAAGAGCCACGTCTGGTCAAGCGACCAGAATCTGCTTCTGACAGCTTTACAGCTTATCAAGAAGAAAGGGGAGGGACCAGAGAACTTTATTTTCCTATATCTCTCAAACTATAACGGTTTGAGAGATACGAATAAGTGCAAGTACTCTCTTTTAATTGTATCTACCATATATTTAATACTTTTTAATTGCTGTAGGCTTATCCTTTGCCCCCACAAGAGGAATGAATAAATCTGAGACCTATATATATCTCAAAAAATTCACACGGGCTTTGACTGCTAAGAGGTTTTTTCTTAATAAGAACGCAGGGCTACTACAGAATAATATAATGACACCTATAAGAGAAATATATGATACTAGCAGTGTGGGACTGTGGTTTTTTGGTAATCAGTGCTTAAAGGGATAGTAGTGTTTCATAATAAAAGCAGCTCTAATTAATCATCATAGTGTTTGGACTTTGGAGAGTGTTATTTCAATACTGTCAGAGTTGTAGTACAAGAGTAATTCAATGATAAAGTATCCCTCTCCCGCACCTTTTACCTAGTGTAAGCCACCTACACTCAGATGTGGAATCTGGTCCTGGGGCCATACAGCTCACAGCAAGGGACAATCTTCTTACTGTGAGAACAATGAAAGACCCGCCTCTCTTGACAGGTTTTTCCTTATGCTCACTGGAGATTTTCCCTCTCTCTTCGATCCATCCGGACAGTTTTGCTGCTCTGAGGTGAGCAGTGTTACATCAGTAAAAGGGGTGGGAGGGGGATACTTTTCAGCTTAATTTGCCTTTAATCCTCTTGCAATGCATACCCCTCTGGCATTCAAAGGGTTAAGTAAGCAAGCCAATGGAATAGCTGTGCTACCTATGGCCTTAATTTTTGTAATATCATATATAACAAAATTAATAAAAAAGGTGCAAGTTTATATTTGCATGGGAATAAACACAGTGGGAAATATTAGCCTGCCCATTCATGCAAAATTACACATTTGTAGAAAGAAGTAAAATTCACAGTGTCAGTTTGTATCCTTTATCTCTCCTGGGCAATCTGTTTCTGTGCAACCAACAAATAAACTTTGCACTACAAAGGAATGGTATTTGGATAAGCATTTTTTTTCTTTACAAGAGTTCATCTTGGTCTGTTTTAAGGTATACTTTACATATAATCAGGATATGGGAATGTACAGGGGATGGAGGGGGTGGGAGGGGTTTCTACCTCGTCCCTTTAATATCGGTCCTTTATGAAAAATTCATGCTACAGGTCTGCGGAGGGACCATTACAGTCTTTGGGACTTATTTGTGAAGCTAAATTCATGCAGTTGTAATGCAAACCAATTACATTGTCTTATTGTAAAGGGTCATGGGATAGGGTCCCTTCACAATGACACCCCCCTGAACCCACTGTACTTAGCACCGTGTTAAAGGGATAGTAATACTTAAAAATTACTATCCCTCATCTTGTAGGCAATAAAAAAACTGAGTAAAATGACACCAGCGGCATCTTTCAAACCTTTATGGTTTGAGAGGTATCCGCTTTTAAAGTTCATCAGTTTGCCTTTTTCCCCTGACGTCAGCATTCTAGCTGAGAGCAGGGGAATCCTCTCCTGGGATCAGCCGGCGGCTCTGCAGCAGTGTGCAGAGATTGCGTTAATAAAAAAGAAATCCTTTACTAAAATGGTCTTCTATGTGTGCTTGCAAACCAAGCACATGTAGAAGACCTTTTAAGTTAAGGATTTCTTTTTTAGTAACGCGATCTCCGCACTGCTGCAGAGCCGCTGCCGGTCCCGGGACTGGATTCCCTTGCTGTCAGCTAGAATGCTGACGTCAGGGGAGAGGGAACTTTGAAAGCGGATATCTCTCAAACCATAAAGGTTTGAGAGATGCCGCTTGCATCATTTTATTCAGTTTTTTATTGCCTACAAGATAAAGGATAGTAATTTTTAAGTATTACTATCCATTTAACAGCAAGGGCCACATATGTAATCTTCATGTGTGCTAAAGGACCACACATTACGTTTACAAATTAAAAAAATGGTTTAAAAAAGTAGAGTAACCCCTTGAATACATAACTTCACAATGCAGTAGACACCACTGAAGCACCCAAGTAGTGAAGGTGGAAGAGTGTGCGCCTAAGGAGATGTGTGATGTGAGGCAAAATAGACAGGATGTGTGCTTTTTGGGGTGATAGTGTGTGTTGTGTGTGTAATGTATAAAGTTCAGGATATGGAGGTATGTGGTGTTGGTGGGAATGAGCATGTAGTGTTTTTGTTGCTAATGTCAGTGCTGCAGATAATCAGCAGACAGAAGGTTAAAGGGATAGTAATGTTTCATAATAAAAGCAGCTCCAATTAATCTTCATAGTATTTGTGCCATGGAGAGTGTTATTTCAGTACTGTCAGAGTTGTAGTTCAAGAGTAATTGATGTACCACTGCTCACCTCAGAGCAGCAAGGATCGCAGAGAGGGACAATCTTCATTTAAGATAAGGGAAAAACCTGAAAAAAACTGTCAATGGGGTAGGGCTTTCATTGTTCTCACAGTAAGAAGATTGTTCCTTGCTGTGACCTGTCCGGTCAAGAGACCAGATTCCACATCTGAGAGGAGGTGGTTTACACTAGGTAAATGGGGCGGGAGGGGGATACTTTATCATTCAATTGCTCTTGAACTACAACTCTGACAGTATTGAAATAACACTCTCCACGGCCCAAATACTATGAAGATTAATTGGAGCTGCTGTTGTTGTGAAATTTTACTATCCCTTTAATGACCTTCACCCAGTTATTGTTTAGTTGTATATAAAAAATAGTGCCCATGTTCACTTGTACCTACAGACACAGGAACAGCTGAAGTACATAGAGTGATAGAAGAGTATACCTGGGAAATACCTGGGGCAAATTCAGAGAGTTCCCAGCTATGCAGAGAAGCGGATGACCTATGCAGAATGATCTGTTCACACTGCAGCGCAGCATCACTCCAGGGTCTCAAGCAAACAGAAGAGGGCAGCTAAAGGCACCATCGCGTGTCTGACTCCCACCCAGAAACACAGACTGTCTAATGCATGAAATGTAAAGTTGGAATGAAAAGGATGAAGCGGTCTGGGAGAATACCCTAGAGGAAGAACACATCAATCCTCTGTATGACTGAGGGTGCCAGCTCAGTAAGGCCGTGATTAATGTATCT
Source organism: Rhinophrynus dorsalis (assembly GCA_037306005.1). Taxonomy (NCBI): domain Eukaryota; kingdom Metazoa; phylum Chordata; class Amphibia; order Anura; family Rhinophrynidae; genus Rhinophrynus; species Rhinophrynus dorsalis. Next base: position 40,515,366 of record CM074720.1, read on the forward strand.
CCTTGAATAGAATGCTATAGTGAAGGTCATAGATAATATGAAGGGTTTTTAATGGCTAGCTTACATCTGCTTAACTTATATTGGCTTTACTGTATACAAGAACTACAAAGATATATATATGAAAACCAAGTGTTCTGAGTATCCCCCACACTCCTGGAAATGATCCCGTGTGCATGTTATAGCTGCCACAAAGCAAACACAGTGAATCAGCTGGAGGACAAAGGAGGAATAGATGTGAATCCTACTGTGGCAAAGCACAGGCTGCAGGAAGTAGCGCAGGCAGAAGCAGTCAGCACATAGATTGAGGCAGGCCGGGGGCAATTTCATATAAGCACTGAATTCAGTCAGTGCTTAATAAATTAAGGGTATGGTTTAAAGGTATGTATTCACAGTAGCAATGTGGGACATCATTGCCTGTCACCTTATTATCTGCACATAGGAAGCTACGGTGGAGCTGCGGAAGTGAGTGTGCCAAGTGGGTTATCCCTTTAAATGACAGAGCGGTATGGAACGGATTGCACAGCACTCTAGAACTCAAAGGGTTAAACTTGGGCCGGATGAAATGAAACTTGTTAGATGTGCACTAGAGCTGAGCACAGAGGTGAGAAGGGAGCAGGAGGTGAGAGATTGAGTCCCGGCACAGGCATATTTGAACCTGTAATACCAGGGAGAAGCGGAAGTGAGCATACCGAGTGGCTTAACCATTTCAGTGCCAGAGGGGTAGGCAATGCATAGCAGTTTGTTGCGTATCACACTGGCACTCAAAGTATTAAGGGTGGGCTGATCTGAGCGTCAACAGGTAGCAGCCCTAAACTTGCAGGATAAGTGAACCTGGACCAGGATGTCAAGAATAGGTGAGCAAGAGGCTGGCAAAGGCAAGTCTTCCGGCTGCGTATTTAAAGTACAGTAGCCCCCTGTCAGGAAGATCCTGACAGGACAGTAATGCATGCCTGTCGCTGGAGCCCCCAGCTGCCTCTTAGGCATGGAGGTCAGAAGAGGGCTGAAGATGAGGTGGGAATGCATTAATTTGTCTGTTCGATCGAACGCTGTCCAACAGTGATGCAAATGATTCTTGGGCTCAGGCAGTGTGGAGGTGATATGCAGATCTCCTCCTAGCTGCTCACTGGGGTGTGTGTGTTGGGCTCAGTCAGTGTGGAGGAGATCTGCATATCTCCTGCTAGCTGCCGCCCTGGGGTGTGTGTGGCACTGACATAGAAATTGTGGTCACCTGACCACTTCTTCTTTTATAGTATAGATGAGACGTTTAGAAGTGTTGAAAAGTGAAAGTGAGGGAAATGTAGATTAATGGACTTATAGTGGTAAGAAGAATAGGTCCAGCATCTACCCTGTTCAAAGTCAGAGGGAATTTATAAAGGTGTTTGACAAATAGGTGAATAATGATTTAGAGAGACTGGGAGAACATAAGAAAAGAATGATAACCTATCGATAAGTGAAGAACAGGCTTTAGATAGTCTAAGAAATAAGAATGATATTGTTAATAGGCAGGCAGATAAGGGGAGGTTGTATTTTACATACTGAGATTACAGAAAAGAGGCTTTGAGGTTATTGGGTGATACTGATATGTATGCAATACTTCCCAAAGATCCTGCTGATAAGATATGATATGAGTTAACGAAGATTGATAGAAATATGGGGACTTTGGATAAAGAAGAATTTGAATATCTGTATTCGGAACAATACAAAATCCCTATAATTTATTATTTGCCGAAATTACATAAAGCTCTAAAATCCCCTCCAGGTAGTCTGATTGTCTTTGGGATAGACTGCCTTACATACAGACTTTCCCAATATATTGATATATATTTGCAGCCTCTGGTGAATGCCCTACCCTCATTTCTGCAAGATTGCATTCAGGTTATCCAGTCTCTTGAAGGGTGGGAGTGGAAGGAGACATACACGTGGGTTACGTGTGATGTCTCTTCGCTCCACACATGTTTTCCACGACAAAGAGGAGTGGAGGCAGCTCTCAGAGAGGATGGGTTAATGCTCGTTTGCACAGTTATTCGCCAGTTTAAAAATGAGGAAGTGGGAAGCAGAGACAATTTGGCGTAATAATACATATATGGACAACTTGACATATTCAGAAAGTATATTGATGATATCATTATTATTTGGAATGAGGACAAGTAGCAGTTAATAAAGAGTTAATTTAGAGGGGAGGCTCATACTTACCCTTCTGGTAGAACAAAGGGTACAGAAATCTGCTCATACGCACGAATGTGTGTGCCTTTTAGAATACCACAAGCCAATATCACATTTGGAGAATGAATATCCAGCTCAAATCAAATAAAACGTTGAATTTATTGGATTTAAATCATTGTAACTTTTTTGTTTTACCCTCTGGCTTTTTCTTTTCCTTAATTATCTGTATTTATTGCTGTACACACAAAGAAAAAACTAGTAATTCTATTATACAGACGTAAACCATACCGGACATACTCGTATCCAATACGGGATTGTGTAGGTGTTTAGCTCTTGCTCTATTTTTTTACTTATATTTTAATTAATTTGCTTCTTTGGTTAGAGGCCCTTATTTTACTATACTAATAAAGGTTACGTTTTAAAGAAATAGTAATACTTTGTTTTATCTTTATTCTATTTTGTAGGCATTAAAAAACCATGAAGATCGATATAAGTCTTATCTCTCAAACCTTTATGGTTTGAGAGATATTCACAAGCAAAGTTTCCCCTCCCGCCCCTTTTACCTAGTGTAAGCCATCTCTTCTCAGATGTGAATCTGGTTGTAAGACCAGACAGATAACAGAAGGGGACAATCTTCTTCCTGTGAGAACAATGAAAGCCCTGCCCCCCTTGACAAGTTTTTCAGGTTTTTCCCTTATCTTAATTGAAGATTGTCCCTCTCTGCAGTCTACCTGGGCACCTCCCTTCTGCTCCGGCTGAGCAGTGTTACATCAGTAAAAGGGGCAGGAGGGGGATACTTTGTCATTGAATTACTCTTGAACTACAACTAGAATTGAAATAACATTCTCCAAAGTCCAAATACTATGATGATTAATTAGAGCTGCTTTTATTATGAAACATTACTATCCCTTTAAATGGTGATTTTGACCCCAAAACAATGTGTTGAGACTCCTGTTGACTTCAAAGCATATAAAACCGGATTTAAATGAATGGGAATGTTATTGTCCAGTATGATGCATTTGGTTTGGTTCAGAATTTTGGTTGTGAAATGCGGCCAATAGGATCATAGGACCTCACACAGTTCTTATGATCCTTTGCAGGCCTTGTTTATAGACAGCAGGAGGTAGGAAGGGAAGGAATTAAATAGCTGATTGAATGTAAACTAAAATGGTACACTACAGTGTTAACTTTATACTTTTTTTTTCTTTGCAGGCTGCCTGAGACCACTGGTTCTTCCACATAGTTATATTAACATCTCGGAGTTTGAATCCTCTTTCCCTGTGGGCAGAGTGGTGTATTATCAGTGCTTTCCAGGATACAAACTGGAGGGGGCAGAGTATCTGGAGTGCATGTATAATCTCATCTGGTCAGATGAACCACCCAGGTGCCTTGATGTTGAAGGTACAGCTTTTTAATATCATCCACGGGATTTATTTGGCTCCCAAGAAATCCAGGGCTTATGATATTTACTTTTTTTTTTTTTTTTTTTTCAAAACAAATTTAGCTGTTTCATGGTGTCTAGTGATGTGCATTTTGTATTGTGATACAAGCTATGATGTCAGAATGTAAAAATTTACTTATTTTTATAATATATACTATTTATCAAAAAAAATCATGTTTGCCAAAGTTTTAGGTTTTTTTTTTAATCCCTGAATCCCTCAAGTACACAAGTAACAAATATGTTACTTATATGCATAACGTGCACAATGGAATTTACATTTTAGTTAAAAACTACTTTTAACCCCTTAAGGACCACAGTCCTTTTTTTTGCAACCGATTCAGGGATCCCCAAGAGCCGTGCAGCCACATGGGGACCCCTGAATTCCAGGACGTACATGGGTCCTTTAGGCAAGTTCTACCCATGACGTACATGAACGTCCTTCATCCTTAAGGGGTTAAATCAGCTATATAAAACAATATATTTCCTGAAATAAAATGTAAAAATCAAAAATTAAGTTTCTCCTTACACAAAATGAAGAAGCAAGGACATTTTGTTAAAAAATATCAGTTTTAAAATGTTTCCAAAATTTACAATAAAATACACTAAAGTCACAATTTGATTTTTGAAGCTTGCTTAAAATGTACAATAAACAAAAACTTATGAAATATGAATGCCACATATCTAATATGTATAGGTAAACAAATGTATTTCATTTCTTGGGTCCCCACATTTGCAATACCCCAACATAATATCGACTGGACATAATTTAAATCCACTAAACAGTTTTAAGGCATAATTGCCCCACAACAAGTAGAATACTCACTGCATCAAATGATGGATCACTTGCCCTTCTACTCCTAGTCTAAGAAATAATGTGCATTTCCACCCCTTCAGAGGACTTAACTCGTTGAAAGTTATGGAATTCATTTTCTATGGTTCTGCAGAGAAAAATAACACCCCAATGGTATGAACTGATATACCGTAGGTGGTGCCAGAAACATGGAACCATACCAGCTACAATCTAATTTTTTTTCTCTCAATGGTTGCAACGTTTACAGAAATGAAGAAAAAGTAGATAAAACTCACTGCATTAAATAAGTGATCACTTCTCATTCTACCCGAACCAATGTTTCCAGAAGATGGAAAAATAAATTTTTTTATATATATATTTCCACCCCTTCAGAAGTACTATAATCCTTTTAGCTACTACTTTTTCAATAAAAATGGCACCCCATTTCCCCGTAGTTATGAGCTGACATATTAAAATCTATTTTTTATTAAAATCTAATCTAATTTTTATGAATTTTTTTTTTTTTTAATTTACAATTTGACTTGTTGGTACTAAAATGGATGTAACAACTACAGAAATTAACGCAAACTAACAGACAACCAGCTACATCAAAGGAGAGGTCATTTGAATTTCTTCACCCAGGCTAGTGTTCACAACTAATTATATAACCTGCTGCTATAGGACAAAATGCATACATTTTTAAACTTCAATCATTTCAACACCATGGACTTTCATACTGTATTCGGAATGTATTGCCAGCAGAATAATAATGGCTGACATCAGTGGCATAACTATAGGGGTCGCAGGGGTCGCACCTGCAACCAGGCCCGTGCACTCCTGCAACCCTTCCGCCTGGTGCCAGCAATCTCCCGCCAGCGCTCTAGTAATGCAGAGTGCTGGGAGATGACATCATCTCCCAGTGTTTTAAATTACTAAGAGGACTGTGCGGGAGCTTCAAGTAGGAGATGGAGGCATTGTGGAGGGGGTCAATGTGGTCAGGGGGGCCAATGTGGTGGGGGGGGCCCCGTGGCACTTCTTGTACCAGGGCCGAGAGGCTTCTAGTTACGCCTCTGGCTGACATACAGTAGGGGGTGCCAGGAGCATTAACCTACTATTTTCTTTTACAAATTTAAAATCATTAGAGTTATTAAGAAAACTTATGAAATGCATACCATTTTGGAAATTAAGCATTCACCCATATCAATTGAGGCATTGTTTGCCTTTCAATCCCCAAGCTGGTGTGCACAAATGTTTCCTAAAGTGGGCACTTTCGTAAAATATATATACTTTTTTTACATTCCCAACACTTCAAAGATACTAAAATGTTTGAATATCATGGACTCTCCTATTCAGTACCATCTATCCACCCAATAAAGTGGTACCCTATTTGTATGGGTTGACATTCTATTTAGGGTGCTAGGAGCACTAACCTGCACTTGCAACTATTCTTTTATTTTAAATGCACACACTAAATGGTCACAACCTATTACAGATGGGAAGAAAATGTATGCAAGATATACTGTTTTGGAAAGTAGACATTCAATGAAGACAAATGAGGGGTCACTTGACTTTTTTTACAGCTAGGCTAGTGTGCACAAATCTTTTCAGAAGGTGGTGCTATAGGAAAAACTGGAGGTTTGCATTTCTAACTCTTCAGCTATACTGATATCTTTAAGAACATGGAATTTCCTACTGCTTTCTTTAACTACTGTTTTCTAAGAAAATGTAACAGAACTGGTATAAGTTGACAGAGTATAGCGATTTTGAAAGACATAAACTACTAAAAACTACAATATCTCATTTTTCAAACAATTTTCAAATTTGACTTACCTGCAAAACAGCACCCATTTGTAGTGGGAAGGATTTTCTGTGCGTGAATGTTTCAATCTCCTTTTCACTACTCCCAATGAGTGTCCCATGACAACTTTGTAGTGGGGAGGGAATTATCATGGCCATAGAAATCATAGGTGGGAAATGACAGTTGGGAAATGGCATAAGAACTTTTTTATTGTGATTACAGACAATTTCAGTTGCCACCACTTTTTGAACATCTCGCCCTAGAGCTGCAGGATGCTCTGTGCAAGGTCTGTGTTTGTGGCCCATTTGAACAGGAACATAGACAATAGTACATTTATTGTGATTTTAAAAATTGTATTGGAAAAGCTGTGTTTCATCACCATTATGAACAGTTTCTTAAAAGAAAACATAGTTTGTTCTGTTCTTTATCAAGACATTTAATGCTAGAATAAATTTCAATGCATTGTTTCTTAAAGGGATAGTAATACTTCGTTTTAACTTTATTTTATTTTGTAGGCATTAAAAAAACATGAAGAATGATATGTCTTATCTGTCAAATTTTTATGGTTTATGAGCTATTCACAAGCAAAGTTTCCCCTCCCTCCCCTTTTACCTAGTGTAAGCCATCTCTTCTCAGATGTGGAATGCAGTCCATAGACCAGACAGATAACAGAAGGGGACACTCTTATTCCTATGAAAACAATGAAATCCCTGCCCCCTTGACAAGCTTTTCAGTTTTTTTCTTATCTTAATTGAAGATTGTCCCTCTCTGCAGTCTACCTGGGCACCTCCCTTCTGATCTGGCTGAGCAGTGTTACATCAGTAAAAGGGGCGGGAGGGGACATTTTGTCATTGAATTACTCTGGAACTACAACTGACAGAATTGAAATAACACTCTCCAAAGTCCAAATACTATGATGATTAATTAGAGCCGCTTTTATTATGAAACATTACTATCCCTTTAAAGCACTTGAGAAGTCTATAGCATCCACGGTAAATAGTTGTCTGAACATCTACTAATTTTTGGTGCAAAGAAATCTTGACATTTTTACAATGCAAGTCCCGTTCCCAGTTATATTACCCTTTAAAGTATATTATTCTTTCAATTTGCATAAGCCTTTTCTAGTTACTACTGTGTGTCATTTGCATATAAATAAGAATCCCTTAGTTCAGTGACATAGTATTGCATATGAAGTATGGTAATGGTCTCAAGATTCACATTATTGAACTTATCTCGAAAGAGAGGCATCAATTTGTTACATAATGTTTTCTTGAATATCCCCATAGCTGTGTTTCCTATCATCACAGCTTGTTGGTTGTATCCTCCTAGTGCTTTTGCAATGTGCCATAAAGGTTTACAAGCAAAAATTTAGTTTCCCAGTCTGGCTTTTCTCTTGCAGAATCCTACACATCTCAGTATTACTGGATCAACAGAGCAGAGCAGTTAATCTGTTCTTATTGAGGTTACCAGATGTCTGATTTTATTAAGGCTCGTACAAATTCTGCACACAGTAAATTGTTTGTCCATTTAAACTTTTTTTTTTTATCCTTGATGAACTGTTTTTTCAGTTTTTTACTGGCTTACTTTTAGGAATGACAGAAAAAAGACAATCCGTGGGCTGAACCCATTTGGCACGAGGAGTAGATGACATTGGCAGAGATTGGGGGGGGGGCAATCAGCTGAACTGCATTACCACAGTGTGAGCCTTGGCGCTTCAGGTCATTTCCCGCTTTTCTGCTGATAGGCAGCTGCTGTTAACAGACGGTTCTTTTCTGATGAATGTATGTTATTCACGCAGGATCAAGGCCGTACATCTGTTGCACTGGTGCAGAGCCCAAATGCCATAAACATAGTTGAAATGAACCTTGCTCAACAGAAAAGTGGAGTCGTTTGGGTGCAAACTAACTGTAAGCTAGAAGGACAACCCTTTGAATGCCTACGAGATATTCAACACATTGCAACATGATGCGTTGGATGCCTCTGTGGCACTCAAACGGTTAAATACATTTGAATCTCTTAAAGGGATAGTAATACTTCATTTTATCTATATTTTATTTTGTAGGCATTAAAAAAACATGAAGAACGATATAAGTCTTATCTCTCTTATGGTTTGAGAGATATTCCCCCTTTGCCCCTTTTACCTAGTGTAAGCCATCTCTTCTCAGATGTGGAATGCAGTCCATAGACCAGACAGATAACAGCAGGGGACAATCTTCTTCCTATGAGAACAATGAAAGCCCTGCCCCCCTTGACAAGTTTTTCAGGTTTTTCCCCTTATCTTAATTGAAGATTGTCCCTCTCTGCAGTCTACCTGGGCACCTCCCTTCTGCTCTGGCTGAGCAGTGTTACATCAGTAAAAGGGGTGGGAAGGGGTTACTTTGTCATTGAATTACTCTTGTACTACAACTCTGACAGAATTGAAATAACACTCTCCAAAGTCCAAATACTATGATGATTAATTAGAGCTGCTTTTATTAGGAAACATTACTATCCCTTTAAATGCTGCAGAGGTCTCCCAATGCAAGCTAGCGTTCAAAGAATTAAAATGTCCACAAAAAATGAATGGGACCTTTTAGATTACCCCACCTTTGCACCTCACTGCTTCCCAAAACTGCAGTATTAACCCTTTGAGTGCCAGGGGGGGGCGCAAAGCAATGCGTTGCATACCTCTCTGGACTCAAAGGGTTAATGATTGATTTTATTCTAAGAGTCATATATAGCGATATAAAAGCATAGCAAATCAACTGCACCACAGGAAAACATAAAAATCCTCAGATTCCCACTGACTTTACTGAGGCTATTAAACCCACTGAACGCCAGAGAAGTCTTCCATGCATCACTTCACATAAATGTCCCCATTTAAATCAATGGGACTTCTTATTGGCCCCCTATGGTACAGATGGTTTGCCCCAGATTTGATCCAGTTTTATTACGAACATAATGCTATTATAATCATAATAACAGGCATTCAGAGTGTATTACAGATTTTTAGAATTTTAATGTTACACCTTGTCTGTGTGAAGTCACAGACTGCCTTGTTCCATACATTAAAGACTACAATGTTATCAATAAGACTTATGAAATAAGTCATGGGGATTTCTGTTTGTGCCGGATAGTGCAGTTGGTTTGCTACAAAATGACTCCACTTTTCATTTGACATAGGGCTCACATTTTTCCAAGGATGAAAAAATTGAAATTATAATTTCAAATAGTGATCATTTCCTATATAATAATTCGCTAGGATGTTTGTCAGAAGCCGTCATGCGCAGTAGAGACTGCTCAAATACTCAGAATGCTGGGAGTTCTGTGCTGGGAGCATTCTGTGGGGAATACTGGGAGTTCTGTGCTGGGAGAATTCTATGCGGAATGCTGTGTGTTCGGTGCAGGGAGCATTCTGTAGGGAATACTGGGAGTTCTGTGCTGGGAGCATTCTGTGCGGAATGCTGGGAGTTCTGTGCTGGGAGTATTCTGTGCGGAATGCTGGGAGTTCTGTGCTGGGAGCATTCTGTGAGGAATGCTGGGAGTTCTGTGCTGGGACCATTCTGTGCATTTGGGCAGTCTCTACAGCGCATCGCATGAGTGACAGCAGTACGCAGAGCAAAACCGACCTTTTAACCCTTTGAGTGCCGAAGGGGTATGCAACGCATACCTCCAGCACTCCAAGGGTTAACATCTCCCAGACCTTGGCCCATGTACACGGGCTTTTACACTAGTATGTAATAATGTGGGTATATCAAGGCTAACCTGAACACACCTGTTGTCATTCTCCTTGTTGGCATCTTCCTTCTTCATGTGCAACACCATGAGACCGGAATTTTCCTTAATGACTAGCCGTTACCAATCATCCTTTCCTAAGCAAAGAGTTTTCCCTCTGAAATTGGCTGCTCTGATGTTGTTCCTGTGCATCGACCTTTGACTTGTCTTCCAATTATGACCCTGAGCAGTCTGCTCCGGCCTTAGGCTTGTTTACGACTTGTGAACCTACTCTGCCTGCCCTGAACTTTGGCCTACATCCGACTACTATACAATTTGTCTTATACTTTCCAGAATAGGATTTCCATCTGGTCTCTACAATCAATCAGTTTGTAAGTATTCTCATCCTGATCTGGTCTTGGCTTAATTGGGGCAAGATATTCAATCTTGAGTTTGACAATTTTACTATTCAGCTATGAGACGCAGTAAGTGTACACTTACAGCTGAGCGTGTTCTCAAACACCGCACCCAAGCCGCACTCTCTAGCCACCTAGTAGCAAAGACCTTTCACCTTCCTTTGCCAATCTGAACATCATTACAGTCTGCTCAAGTATTCTGTGGATCCCACAGAAGCTGTCAGAGTTCTGGCAGGACAAGCAAAAACTGTTGCTGTCTTCCCAAGGCTCTCATATACAGTTTTATGACAGCAAATTTGAGGTTGTACTGGAAGCTTGACATCCACTCCTGATGCTTGGGCGGGTCAGCCTCCTTCTTCAGTCATTACTCTAGAGAGATACATACTGAAATAAGCAAGGGACCAAAGATTCCGCAGAAAATTTACCTGGCAGACAATTCCATTGGTGACACCAAAACCAGTGCCTTCTCTATTTCCATATTCAGCTCATCATAATATCCTCATATTTTCCCTTCTATTGTCCATTTTTGTTCACTTACCATTTGATGCCTTTTAAATTTTAAATAAAGTTGTATTTTTATACATTGAATACCTTTTGAGTGGTTTGATTTGAGTATCAGTGGGTTCCGTTGTAGTGCTTGCTTCCTGTGTCTTCCTGTATGCTGAAATCACCGCTGTTTGCACTTTGTAGACTGTTACAATTAAGTATTTCATTCTAAATAGCGCTATCTTGGCTCTGCTGAAGAACCGCGTGCCGGTCAGATGACCAGGATCTGCTTCTGTCCCATAGAACTCTGACTTCAGGGAAAGGGGGGGGGGAGACTTTCAGTGCTACGAACTCTCAAACTATAACATTTTGAGAGATGGGAGATAGGTTATTCTACTTCTATTGTTAATCTATACAATTTTAGACATTTTTAAACATAAGTATTACTGTCTCTTTAATGCAAAAATATGAGACCCATATGATTAAAGGGATAGTAATACTTAAAAATTACAATCCCCCTTGTTGTAGCCAGCAAGATAGCCACTTTTGATCAGCGTGATGATACCTTTATAATTAAGTGGCACACTGTCCTCTTAGAGTGTTCTATGAAACGTATGAGTTACATTTTTGACTATAAGTGGGAGGCATATATTACCCTTAATGCCATTAAGGAGCAAACCAAGTTATATCAGGAAACGATGATTTATAAAGAATTTGATAAAGATATTAAGATCAAACTCCAGCAGTTAGAACACAACATTACCATACTTAAAAGCCAAAAGTTTAATAGGGATAATGAGGATTACGATAAAATGAGGGTTTATACTTGGCATTGAGAGAGGAGAGAAATGAGGAGTAGATCCCCAGGGTCTGAGCTCAGGAGATCTATTCTCCTATCTAGGTTAGCCATTAAAAGCGTCAGCTTCTCAAGTGTAGAGCAGGACCCTAATGAAATCGACCACAATACTGTCTCTGCTTTTCCCTCTTTACAGGATATCAAATTCAATGCAGTCAATGAGGTCTTTTCAGAACAAAGTATGGGACAAATAAACATCCCCTCCAAAAAAGCCAGAGGCAGACAGGGCCCATGCCGGTCACAACAACTTTAGAACCATACGAATTATCAAGAGGTGGTTACAAACCAAAAAGACAAGGGTCCAGTGGTTTAAAGAGGTAGAGGCCGTCTAATAAGGGGACAAGGCAGGAGGTTTTAAACCTCTCAAAGAAGTATCTGTCTGAAGCTGAACTTACTCTTTTGTCCAAGGGTGTGGGATTTTCACTCACAAGATTTTTCAACCTTTTTAATATGATCTTGTTCCTTAATTGGTTTATGAGGAACCTGACATTGCAAACATTTTTTGGAGATCATATTCCATCTCGTAATTCTTATGTTATTGGACTCGTTACAGAAATATCTGATTCTGATGGTTATTATTGTGGTGGGGATTTAAATTCTATGTCGAAACGTTCCGATTCCTTGTAGAAAAGGATTTGATATCACTTCAAGAGTCTCTTGTTAATAAACCAAGGAATAATTTGGATTCGGAATATATCCCCACTAATTATAGTGCTGGAGTGAGATATAAAAATTATATTTGAGCGAATAATAATGGATTTACAAATGTAATACATTTATGCCACATTATTCGAATGACAGTCTGAATGAAAATAGTATAACCTTAAAATATCCAGAAAAGCTGGATAAGCCTGTGGAATGTATGGGCTAACCCTTTGGGCTCTGGAGGGGTGTGCATTGACTGGAGAAATGGGAAAAACGTAGCTTGGAATACAGAATGTTAGCAGAATTGACTCACCAAAGTGCAATGCTATGATGTCTATGTTGGAAAATCTTGTTGAACAAAGCTGGACCTCTGAGTTGCATATAATTTCAACAGAATAAGGTGACAATTGGAAGACACCATTCAACACTAAGTTCAGCCAGTAAAAGTACCAAGTTATGCCATCTGACCTCTGTAATGGCCCAGCTATCTTTCAGACCTTTGTGAACAACATTTTTTCAGGATATGCATTTGTCAAGACATAGTGTGCTTTGATGATATCCTGCTTTATTCCTTGGACTTGCATCAACATTGAGAGCACATAAAAGATGTCCTTTTACACCTCAGAGACAATTCTATCAATTGTTGGCTACGTTATATTGGATCAAGGTCTCAAGATGGACCCAATGACCCCTGCCTATGGATCTTAGCTCCACTCAGGGGTTTCTAGGGTTCTCCAATTATTGCCACATATTTACCTGAAACTTCTGCAAGTTCACCTCTCCCATTAGTGCTTTGACAAAGAAAGGGGTTAATACTTCAGTATTGTCACCTAAAGCCTTAGAAGCTTTCATAAAATTAAAAAAGGCTTTCTCCACTGCCCCAATCCCTCATGGTCGTTTGTGGTAGAGGTGAATGCAAGAGCCATTCTCTCCCAATGCTACAAGAAAAATAATTGCCTCCATCCCTACTCATTCTTCTATAAGCAATTCAAACCTTGAAGAATGGATACATCTGTTAGAGAGTTCTTTGCTCACCATTACCATTCTCACAGAGATGTCCACTGCTGATCTTTCACCTCAAATCCAATTACAATTTTCAGACTGCCTCTTGGATAGCCCACCATTAGCTGAAGATAAACATGTCCAAAACCGAACTTCTCATTTTTCCTAAAAGATCTTGTCCAACGTCCAGTTTTGCCAATGCAGTTTATGGAATTGTCATTGATCCGGTCAGCTCAGCACTCTGCCTTGGGGCCATATTTGATTCTTCCCTTTCCTTCTCCCTTCACATTAACTCAGTGGCTAGAACATGTTGCCTCTTTCTCCTCAACATTGCCATAATCTGCCCGTTCCTCTCCCAAAAAGCCATTAAAACTCTTGTGCATTCCCTCATTCTGTACCGCTTAGACTATTGCAATGTCCTACTAAGTGGCCTCCCAGTTTACCATCTTTCCCCTATGATATCTGTCTTAAAGGAGCAGTAAACTTTTTTTATGAAAAAATATATATTGTAGGGATTTTCCTTCTGAGTAAAATAAGGGTAATCCCACTGCCAAGAGATTCATATTTCCAGTTATTACAGTTTAAACCCATGTTTTTTTACATTAGCAGTGCCCTCTAGTGGTCAAATTCTAATTAGATTTCCTGATAGATTCTAATGGAGAGGAAAGTCAGAAAAGTCAGAGACATACAGTTCTCCACAGAATGTGATAGAAACTGCCTTCACTTCCTGTCAGTTAGAACTATCAGGAAGTAAACACAGTAAATTCACTTCCTTATTATTTAAACTGCTATAATTTTTGAATAAAACATCTAACAGCGATAGGAGTGACCTTGTTTTATTCAGCAGGAAATGCTCTGTAAAATATGTGTTTTCATAAAAAAAGTTTACTGCTCCTTTAAGCTCAGCTGCACGTATCACCACACTCGCTTCAAAAACTGAACCGGCACACATCATTCTTAGACATCTATCATGGCTCCCTACCCAGCAACACATCACTTACAAAGTTCTTTTTACTTTTAATGCTCTCCACACTGCTACCCCTCCTTACCTCTTTCCTCATCCGCTCTTATGTTCCTGGCCGCCTCCTTCGCTCAGCACACAACACCCTTCTTGTTACACCATCCACACCCTCTGCTTTCTCCCTTCTCAAACCTTTTTCACTTTCCGCTCCCTACCGTTGGAACTCTATTCCTCTCTCCCTACGTCTAGAACAATCTCCCTCTGCCTTTAAGTCTACCCTGAAATCTTATCTTCTGGAGCACTAGAATCAAGCACTACCTTTTGGAAAACTCAGCACTTGTACCCCTCATACCCTGTGGTCTGTCTCCTATTTCCCACTTAGACTGTAAGCTCCTTGTGGCAGGGAATTCTCTCCTATTGTTTCTATAGCTGCAACACTTATTTTATCCCCATTTATTTATTGTAACCTGCTACTGTTGTAAGGTGCTGCGTACGCTGTGTGGCGCCAAATAAATAAAGATATACATACATACATACACGGACAACTTTTACTTGGAAAATGCTCACCGTTTGAGCCCAATGCCGTAACAATGGGTATTTTCTATAAGGTTTAACTGCAGCATTTCCTACAATATCTTCCTAAAATAGATGCCGCTTTTTTCATTTTCCATCTCACTCCACAGCAAAATAAAAATCTGTAAATCTGGCTGCAAGCATTGAGTCTGCTCTCTCTTCATCCCTCCCCTTCAATATTCTGGATGCACAGAAAGAACTACCTCAGGATCTTCAGCCTTTTCCGGGTCGTTATTTTGTCCCTTTACATTTGTAGTTTGAAATCTTTAAAGGGATAGTAATACTTCGTTTTAACTTTATTTTATTTTGTATTCATTAAAAAAACATGAAGAATGATATGTCTTTTCTCTCAAACCTTTATGGTTTATGAGATATTCACAAGCAAAGTTTCCCCTCCCGCCCCTTTTACCTAGTGTAAGCCATCTCTTCTCTGATGTAGAATGCAGTCTATAGACCAGACAGACAACAGAAGGGGACAATCTTCTACCAATGAGAACAATGAAAGCCCTGCCCCACTTGACAAGCTTTTCAGGTTTTTCCCTTATCTTAATTGAAGATTGTCCCTCTCTGCAGTCTACCTGGGCACCTCCCTTCTGCTGTGGCTGAACAGTGTGACATCAGTAAAAGGGGTGGGATGGGGATACTTTGTCATTGAATTACTCTGGAACTACAACTCTGACAGAATTTAAATAACACTCTCCAAAGTCCAAATACTACGATGATTAATTTGAGCTGCTTTTATTATGAAACATTACTATCCCTTTAAGTATGGGCCATCTGTTTGTCATCCTAGGATTCAAAAACATACAGAGCTAGTCAAGCTCCAATTCTGGAGTCTGATATGAAGGATTTTGTTCTTGTACCACCTGAGCTCAGAACAAGGTTTCTTACCAGAGGCCAGCAGGCCTCCTTCAAATGGATGCAATGCTGTTCTGACCATTAAAGGTAGAGTAATGTTTAATAAAAGCAGCTCTAATTAATCATAGTATTTGGACTTTGGAGAGTGTTATTTCAATTCTGTCAGAGTTGTAGTTCAAGAGTAATTGAATGATAAAGTATCCCCCTCCCGCCCCTTTTACTGATGTAACACTGCTCAGCCAGATCAGAAGGGAGGTGCCCAGGTAGATTGGAGAGAGGGACAATCTTCAAATAAGATAAGGGAAAAACCTGAAAAACTTGTTAAGGGGGGGCAGGGTTTTCATTGTTCTCATAGGAATATAGGAAGAACTTGCATTTAATAACTTCTAGCACAAATCTTTGCAGACTTCCCCATTGAGCTACCAAGCTCATGTCTGCATCTGCAGAATCCTGTTTGTAGCCTTGTGTCGGTTGACTCGTTGCATGATTTGTGG
The DNA here is from genome assembly GCA_037306005.1 of Rhinophrynus dorsalis. Taxonomy (NCBI): domain Eukaryota; kingdom Metazoa; phylum Chordata; class Amphibia; order Anura; family Rhinophrynidae; genus Rhinophrynus; species Rhinophrynus dorsalis. Next base: position 40,531,542 of record CM074720.1, read on the forward strand.
GCTACAAAGCGTACTGCCCTGTTGAAGTATACGAACTCTTTTATACACATTGGCTATCAACTCTTACTTTCTATTCCAGCAAAGATGTCTGGCTATCTACTAAACATCTGAAGCTCCACCAACTTTCCTCCAAGTTAGAAACACTTCTCATTGGACCTTCTCTGAAGTCAGTGATGTCACCTTTTGACTGGATCTGCCTCCTACTTTGAACATTCTTAATTCTTTGCATACTAGTCACAAATAATTGATTGGATTGTTCTCATCCTCATCCTTGTTTTGTGGACAGAATAAAATTGTGGTAAAACAGGTTCTCATCTCGTTTATGGCACGCTACTATACCTGACTGACTGGAAAGGATTTGTTCCATATGAATATTGTTGGATATCAGTTACAGACATTCATGCCTCTGCTTGCTTCAGAGAATTCCATAACACACATCCAGAGAAGCCTGGTTACCCAGATGGCATCAGCTGGGGAATGTAGTGGCATAATCACTGTTGGCATCTAGTTCTACTATGTGATTTCTTGGCATTGTAATTGGTCTCTATTTTCCATTTAATCACCTGGTGGCCAGTCAGCCTTTTCCTGAACAAAGGGTTTCCTCTACTTCTTGTGTACAGACCTTTGGCTTATCTCTGCATTATGAACCCAATCCACCTGCCCTGACCTCTGGCTTGTTTCCCGCTAGTGTACCTATTTCATCTGCCCTGACCTTTGGCCTGCACCCAACTACATTTCTTGGTCTATGATTCTTCTGTTCCAGAACTGGGGTTCCAGGTGGTCTATACTCATTTCTGGACATTTTATGTTACATATGTTCCCATATCAAGAATCATCTCATCATCATCATCATCCATAATTTTTTGGGGGATAATGCAGTGACCATGACTGTTTTTCTATAATTCAAATTACAGATGTTCCAATAAAAAAAATTGAGTAATTGAATGGGTTATGGACTGTAATCTATATCGGATACAAGAGGGTATGTTGCTATGTTTCAAATTGGGACCACAATATGCATTTTTAATAACCACTGTGCTTCATGAACATCATAGTGGTAGTCAGGGATACATCTTATTTCTATTAAGTTATTTCAAACTTAGTGTTTACAACTCCTTTATAACTGAGTGGGAGCTTAAAGCATTGACAAGGACTTACATGGTTAACCCTTTGAGTGCAATGCGTTGCGTACCCCTCTGGGACTCAAAAGGTTAAATCTGAGATGAGATGAGATAAGGGTGGTTTTTATTTTAACTTACCATTTAATTTGGTTGCTTTCCAGTAACACACAACAATCACTTAAAGCATTACAAATCTATATTATAGTTTAATATATCTTAGCATCCTTGAAGTACATGTTAATATGTTCCAAGCCACAATGGGGGGAATGTACAATGTCAATTCCATGCTAAATCAGGTGATGGGAATGCTGTGAAATCCCTACATCTGCCTAATGACAATTTGCTAAGCTACATACACCATACAGATTCTCTGTAACCCTATTTGTGACAGTTCCTGCAGGAACAAAACTTGACTTTCTCACCTGTGACCTATTAAACAGACAACAGTTTAAACTGTAATAACCATGGGAAGATGCATCTCCCAACAGTGGGAATACCCTTGTTTTATTCAACAGGTATAGTCCTACAATATATATATTTTTGTTTCATAAAAAGTTTACTGTTTGTTGAAAGCACAAGAAAAGTGCAACAGTGACACCAAGTGTTCAAAGTAATTAAGTGTACTGTATTAATACTGCTTACTTAAAATGAGATTATAATGTATAAACAACTTTGGTGAAACTAGAAATTTTTAAAAATCCCCTATAATGGGGAGGAAATGTAGGGCTAAGACAGGAAGTGCCTGCACAGCATGCCTAATTAGCATAATCTCTTAGAATAATTACTAGTGTTCTTAAAAAAAAATGACTAGAACTTACAGGTGAGTTTGAAAATTATTTCAAAATCCTCAAAGTTATTTTTAGGTGCTTGGTCCCTTTAAGGGAAAATATTTTGGAAAATTAAGTATATATGGGCTTGGATAGATGTCTGTTTGCTGACTGAAGCACATTTGATGCAGTCTAAGCACAGGGAATGTATAGTGACATATTTAGTCCTAAGTCATTAACCCTTTGAGTGCCAGAGGGGTACGCAACGCATTGCGTACCCCTCTGGCACTCAAAGGGTTAACAGATTGGGAGCTATGGCAATTGTGTCTATATCCACGTACAGAAAGTGCAACATTTTACAAATTCTTGATTCAAGGCTCAAATTGTCATTATAGACAAAGTGAGTGCACCCACAACAGAGGGCCCAGTTCATGAGAGTTACAGTCTAGAGGAAGGTAGGTTGGACGCAGAAGTAAGTGCTTTTCGGGGGTGTATGTGCCTCCTGCCACATGAACTGCCGGTCACTGAGTGGAAGAAAGACGTACTCTTGAGTGCAGTGGTCCTGGAAAGTGGTGGTTCTGTTTGGGGATAATGACTGAACAATGGAGATCATGATGGGGGTGTAGGTGGGACAGTGATTTAAAAAGAGAATGAGAGTGAGCAGAAGTTGGACAGGCTGTTGGTCTGACCTTAATCATAAAGGTTATTGAGGTAGTTGATAGGCTTCCCTGAATAGGTGAGTTTTCAGAGAGCGTCTGAAGATCTGAAGGCTGGGGGAGAGTCTGATGGGGCGGGGGAGGGAATTCCAGAGTTGAGGTGCAGCACGGGAGAGGTCCTGTAGGTGGCAGTGGGAGAATGTGATAAGAGCTGTAGAGAGGAGAAGGTCCTATGCGGAGTGAAGATGGTGAGTGGGAATGTATTTGGAAATGAGAGATGAAATATAGGAGGTGCTGTGTTTAATTTAATTCTATACGCTAATGCGAGCCAGTGTAGGGATTGGCAAAGGGGACTGGTATTAGAGAAGAGATGAGTGAGACAGATTAGTCTTGCAGCAGAGCTCATTATGGACTGTAGTGGGGTTAGATGGGTTAGAGGAAGGCCAATTCAAGACATTAGGTTAAAAAAGGACTTGTACATTAAGTTTGTGCCCCTATGCTTATCCCCTTAACCCTTACCTGCCTTTTATCCGATCCCTCATTCCTATGCATCTTTTTTAACCCTCTGAGTGCCAGAGGGGTGAGTAACACACTGTGGGTTAATTCTCCTTTCCTTTCTCATTCCCCCTTTTTATCTTATTCTTCTCATCGTCATTTTGCATCATATTTTATTATTCAATTTTTCCTCTGCCGAACTGGACTTAATAAATACTCATCAGCCTGATTTCATCTTGGATCTTATTTAGATTCACATGGAGGAATCAGGGTTGATACTTGTCATGTGTCTGGATTAATAGAAGCATCCAGCCATCCACACGAGACAATGGTCACCTTCCAACACAGGAAACAGAACATTCTCCTCTGTGTGATCTGTTTCTGGTTTCAGTAACGTGTTTTGCAATATTCATGAGATCATTAGCAAATATGTATCTAGCGGTAGAAGGAAAAGGCTTATTAGTAAAATGTCTTGCTTCTGTAACAACTCAGGGAGATCAAAAACAGCTTTTCTTGTCAAGGGTGAAGCGTAGATCAGAGATGTTTATGTTGTCTGTTTTACACGTATCTTGTACAGTAATCACATTATACTAAGAAGCTCTTTAATGCTAGCAAATGGAATAAACACACAAACATCATTAACAAACTGCAACAAAGCGTGTTATGTAGAACAGCTAAACAAATCAAAGCTTATATGACTTCTGGTGCTTAACCCTCCAACCCTGAGTTAATAAGCAGCCCCTCATAGCAGGATAATGGGAAAGGCTTGTTTCATTATCCTATATAATAATTTGCTAGGATGTTTGTCAGAAACCGTCATGTGCAGTAGAGACTGCCCGCTCTGCAGTCATGTGCAGTAGAGACTGCCCGCTCTGCAGTCATGTGCAGTAGAGACTGCCCGCGCTGCAGTCATGTGCAGTAGAGACTGCCCGCGTTGTAGTCATGTGCAGTAGAGACTGCCCGCGCTTCAGTCATGTACAGTAGAGATTGCCCGCTCTGCAGTCATGTGCAGTAGAGACTGCCTGCGCTGCAGTCATGCACAGTAGAGACTGCCCGTGCTGCAGTCATGCGCAGTACAGACTGCCCAAACGCGCCATGGCTGATACGGAGCAGGACGCTCTGAATTTGGACCTGTCTTCTCTCCCAGGCAGGTGCGAATAGAGGACTACAGTCTGAATTTGGAGCTCCCCGCCCCGTATCAGTCGCAGTACATTCAGGTACTCTGTACTGCACATGACTGCAGTGCGGGCAGTGAGCAGAGAGGCTCTGGGCACCAGCCGAGGCTGCTGGGTGGCACTGTGGCCCGTGTGCATGGGCTTTTAAACTAATTTAATTATAAATTATTAGAAAAACACAGAAGTATAGATATTTAATTCTTTAAAGATATCCACCCATTATTTTTCAGTATTTTGGTTTTATAAGGGTACTGTAGTTAAAGGGATAGTAATACTTCAAAATTACTATCCCTTATATTGAAGCCCTTTAAAAAGTGAATTAAATGCCACCAGCGCCATCTCTCAAACCTTTATGGTTTGCGAGATAGACGCTTTCAAACTTCGCTCTCCCCTGCCTCTTCCCTGACGTCAGCGTTCTTGCTGCAGCAGGGGAATCCGTTCATTGAATCAAGCGGAGGCTCTTCAGCAGAGCCAGATCTCGTCATAGAAGAAACGATCCTTCACTAAAACGGTCTTCTACGTGTGTTTGGTAACCAAGCACACGTAGAAGACCGTTTTAGTGAAGGATCTTGTCTTCCATGATGAGATCTCAACTCTGATGAAGAGCCTCCACCGGTCCCGGGACTGGATTTCCCTGCTGCAGCAAGAACGATGACGTCAGGGGAGAGCAAAGTTTAAAAGCGGCTATCTCGCAAACCATAAAGGTTTGAGAGATGCCGCTTGTGGCATTTAATTCAGTTTTTAAAGGGCTTCAATATAAGGGATAGTAATTTCGAAGTATTACTATCCCTTTAAACACTTTCAGTGCCAGAAAGGTATGCAGTGCATTGCAATGCTTTGCATACCCCTCTGACACTAAAAGGGTTAAAAAAAATAAATGTCTTATAGGTATTAAGTGGACTTTTCCTAAAATAATGTTACTCTTATTTTAAGGTTGATGTTAATGACATGAGTGTACTCTAATTAAAACAAACCAGTCTACTGGGAAAAAGAACATATTAAAATTGGAATCTTAGTTTTTATATTGCATATAAAATTGCAGGGCTTTAATGATCCCCCTGGCTGTGCTTAATTCAAAAGCTATTCTCACTCAAACAAGTCAACAAAATTACTGTTTTCTTTCTTCTTGACAGCAGTTCTTTATAGTAAAACTATAGCAACAACACCACCTGCTGGTGACCTTTTCATAAGCTGAGTTTCAGCCATTGAATGCCAATGTGGTATCTAATGCATTGCACTGCAATATTTTGGATAGCTCTCTGGTAAACATAGGGATAAAGAAAATCCAACACATCTGAGTTGTAATAGCATTTGAACCAAGCATCATCCAGCAGTGAAAGCAACTTTGTTTTACTCAATAGGAATAACCCTACAACATATACTTTCTTTAAAAAAAAAAAAAAAAAAAAGGCCCATATTTATAATAAAAAACCCAAAAACAAACAAACGGGGTTATTCTGGAGAAAACCAAGTGCACCATAGGGGACAAATAAATATTTCTAAATTCCCACGCACTTGAATAGAGCTTTTTAACCCACTGAATGCTAGAGAGGTATCCAATGCATTGTGTTGCAATGCATTGGAATCTTATCTAGCATTCAAGGGGTTAAAAGCCCAATTTAATGGGGATTTGTATTTGTCCCCTATGGAGCACTTGGTTTGCGCCAGAATTACTTTATAAACATGGGCCATAGTAACAGAGTTGATGAGGCCGAAGAGAAGACAGGCGTCCGCTATGTTCAGCCCGTGCCATATGTTATTAGATGAAAGCAAAACAAAAACCTTACTGAAGCCATTTCCCATTATTTGGGTAAAAAGCCAGTCAGATATTTCCCTGAATCAACATCCTATCTGATTTGAAAAACTGTCATAATTATCAAAGCTAGAACTTTACTATCATTTAAAGGGATAGTAATGTTTCATAATAATAGCAGCTCTAATTAATCATCATAGTATTTGGACTTTGGAGAGTGTTATTTCAATTTTGTCAGAGTTGTAGTTCAAGAGTAATTCAATGACAAAATATCCCCCTCCCGCCCCTTTTACTGATGTAACACTGCTCAGCCAGATCAGAAGGGAGGTGCCCAGGTAGATGGCAGAGAGGGACAATCTTCAATTAAGATAAGGGAAAAAGCTGAAAAACTTGTCAAGGGGGGCAGGGCTTTCATTGTTCTCATAGGAAGAAGATTGTACCTTGCTGTTATCTGTCTGGTCTATGGACTGCATTCCACATCTGAGAAGAGATGGCTTACACTAGGTAAAAGGGGCGGGAGGGGAAACTTTGCTTGTGAATATCTTTCAAACCATAAAGGTTTGAGAGATAAGACATATCATTCTTCATGTTTTTTTTAATGCCTACAAAATAAAGATAAAATGAAGTATTACTATCCCTTTGAATAACTCTTACACTGAATACTAATATACATAGCTGGGAACTCTCCAGATTTGCCCCTGTGACAGAGGCTGATTCTCCGGATGTGGAGAGTTTCTAGTGAAACTCTGCCCATATCCTCTCCTCCCATTGTGTTCTTCCCACTCCCCGGCCTCTTCTCCTCCTATCCCAGGTTATTCTGTACCCTTTTTTTTAAGCTTTGCCCCCCCATTCACAATTAAGCCCCACCCCCCTTTTGACACAAATCGCGTCATTTTTCTCTCCCATCGGCAGCACAGAACTCCCCTCTCTGGGGAGTCCTCAACAAAATGTTCCCGGGTATGGAAATATAAGATAAGTTAATACATTTAGATTCTATAGCCATAAATGCTTTTCCTAGACATCTCTAGACGCCATCCAATGTAGAAAACAACGAACAAACATTGATAGCACCGGTAAATAGTAGCACAACAGAATGGTCTCACAGTGGTAAGGTAAGTGGTAAGGGGAGGGTTCAGTAGGGGGTATTGTGGAGAATGAGGGGCATTGTTGAAGGGGCAATGTGGAGATTGAGGGGCAGTGTGGTGAATGAGGGGCATTGTGGAAGGGGCATTGTGGATAATGAGGAGCATTGTGGAGATTGAGGGGCAATGTGGAAGGGGAATTGTGATGGGAGCATTGTTGAAGGGGCAATGTGGAGAATGAGGAGCAGTGTGGAAGGGGCATTGAGATGGGGGTATTGTTGGAGAGGCAATGTGGAGAATGAGGGGCAACATGGAAGGGGCATTGTGGAAGGAGCAATGTGGACAATGAGGGGCATTGTGGAAGGGGCAATGTGGAGAATGAGGGGCATTGTGGAAGGGGCAATGTGGACAATGAGGGGCAACGTGGAAGGGGCATTGTGGAAGGGGCAATGTGGACAATGAGGGGCAATGTGGAAGGGGCTATGTGGAGAATGAGGGGCAATGTGGAAGGGGCATTGTAGAGAATGAGGGGCATTGTGATGGGAGCATTGTGGAGAATGAGGAGCATTGTGATGGGGGCATTGTGGAAGGGGCATTGTGATAGGGGCATTGTGGAAGGGGCATTGTGATGGGGGCATTGTTGAAGGGGCAATGTGGAGAATGAAGGGCGTTGTTGAAGGGGCAATGTGGAGAATGAGGGGCATTGTGGAAGGGGCAATGTGGAAATGAAGGGGCATTGTGGAAATTGAGGGACATTGTGGAAGGGGCATTGTGGAAGGGGCAATGTGGTGGTGGCCAATGTGGTTGAGGGGGGCCAATGTGGTCCGGGGGGCCCATGGCAATACTTGCACCAGGGCCCGGTGGCTTCTAGTTACGCCTCTGATTAATAGTGATATTAAGATATTATCTAAGGTTTTAAAACTGTGTGTTATTTTGCCACACATAACACACAAGAATCAGTGTGTTGTTCTTTTAGGGCAGGAATAGGTGTACAATAATAAAATGTAATATGTTTAATGGGATAGATTTCTGTAAGAAGGGGATAATTGACAATGTTATGTTATCATCTCTAGATAACAATAAAGTATTGGATTCTAATAATCGGCATTACATAATTGTATGTACTGACATTTTTTGGACTGGATAGTATTCTAACAAAATATTTGAGGACAATTCATTGTGAATTCAGTGTAATTTTAAGGTTAATGAATAACATAATACAGATTAGTAAGGGAAATAAACTGGGTTGCTCTCTGTCTCCGCTGATCTTTGCTATATGCATGGAACCTTTGGTAACAGCAATCAGAGGTAAGGTGGAAATTTAAGCAATCAAAGTAAGGAACAGTTACGGACAAAATATGCTTGTATGCAGATGATTTGATAATGTTTATTACCAAACCACTTACAACTTTGAACAGTATGTCAAAGATCCTTAAAAGGATAGTAATGTTTCACAATAAAAGCAGCTCTAATTAATCATCATAGTATTTGGACTTTGGAGAGTGTTATTTAAATTTTGTCAGAGTTGTAGTTCAAGAGTAATTGAATTACAAAGTATCCCCCTCCTGCCCCTTTTACTGATGTAACACTGCTCACCTCAGAGCAGAAGGGAGGTGCCCAGGCAGACTGCAGAGAGGCACAATCTTCAATTAAGATAAGGGAAAAACCTGAAAAGCTTGTCAAAGGGGGCAGGGCTTTCATTGTTCTTATAGGAAGAAGATTGTCCCCTTCTGTTATCTGCCTGGTCTATGGCCTGCATTCCACATCTGAGAAGAGATGGCTTACACTAGGTAAAAGGGGCGGGAGGGGAACTTTGCTTGTGAATATCTCTCAACCCATGAAGGTTTGAGAGATAAGACTTATATCGTTCTTCATAAAACGAAGTATTACTATCCCTTTAATATCTTAAAAAATTCTCAAGTTTAGAAATTAATGAGAGGAAATTGGAGGTTGTGGATATAAACGTGGATTAGGGCACTAGAAAAGACAAAAAGTGACAGATTTGGTTTCAGCTGGTATGAACAGTTTATCACTTGCTTGGGGGCAAGGGTACCAGAAAGAAAGAAAAGGATATTTGAATTAAATTATAGGAGGTTATAGGAAAATACTACTCAAATTTTGTCTTGCTTGGGTTGGGGGGTTTGCTGTTTTCGTTTTTGGAAAAGTTAATACAATAAAAATGTCTATTTTATGTATTGATTTAGGGATTAAAGGGATAGTAATGTCAGAAAAAAGTATCAACTAAATGGTAGATACAATTAAAAGAGAGTACTTGCACTTATTCGTATCGCTCAAACCATTATGGTTTGAGAGATACAGGAAAATAAAGTTCTCTGGTCCCTCCCCTTTCTGCTTGACGAGCTGTAAAGCTGTCAGAAGCAGATTCTGGTCGCTTGACCAGATGTGGCTCTTCAGCAGCGCCGATATAACGATATCTAAAGATATATACTTAATTTGAAATGGTCTACAAAGTGTGCCTGGCTTGCAAGCACACTTTGTAGACCGTTCCAATGCAGTATTTATTTCTAAATAGCGTGATTTCAGCTCTGCTGAAGAACCTCTGGCTGGTCAAATGACTGGAATCTGCTGCTGTCAGCTAGATGGCAGACTTGAGTAAAACAGCCAGGAAAAGGTAACTTTAGCAAGTTATATCTCTCAAACCATAAAGGTTTGAGAGATAAGACTTACATTGATGTTAATCTTTTTTTAATGTCTACAATATTAAATCAACTTAAAATTAACCATTACTATCCCTTTAAGCAATTGGAATGAGTTAAAATAGATCTTTTGGAGATACAATATAAAATTCTCAATTTCATATGGGCAAACAAGCACTTAAAAATCAAATGGGAAAATTTGTATAAAACAAAAGATACAGGGGGCTTTTAGTGTTGGCTTTGTATAAACACTATGTAAACGGTTATATTATATATCGTACGAAGTTACTATAAGGACATTACATATGAACAAAAGGTCATTCAAATTGAATCTCGTTAAAAATGCTTCCCTTTAACAATGTGGAGTTATTTGGTTAGAATATGAATGCATACCTCCCAACATTTCAAATTGCCAAAGAGGGACACTTGTGCTTTAGCGGGTGTTGCTGGGGGTGTGGCTGGTGGGCAGAGCATTACAGAGAATTTTTAGGCTGTTTCATGACCTATTGACACCTCCTTGTGTAACCTAATAAATGACATATATCAAGACCAAAGTATTTTATTTACACAGACTAATTTATAAACACATATACTGACGTTTAAACAAGTATTAATGTGAGTTTTATTGCTGTAGAGCAATATGATACACTTCTATACACACCACACAATCTGATCTCCTAAAAAGAGGGACATCAGGGTGGAAAAGAGGGACAGAGGGTCTAAAAGAGGGTCTGTCCCTCCTAAAGAAGAACACTTGGGAGGTATGTGAATGAAAGAGGTTAGGTTATGAAACTGATGGAGAAAGGGATAGAAACAATAAGGGACATTATATTCTGGAGGAATGTAATGGACTGGGTAGAAATTAAAAATGAATCTGGGGTGATAATGGGACTTTAAATATTTATTTTGAAGATTATGTTTTTATTAAATACCGAGGGAATTATAATGGTATTCCATTGAGCCTCTCTGAAAACTGCATTTGGTTTGGTGAGTATGGGGGAAAGAGCAATTCACAGACATAGAGTAGATTTGTCCTGGATTAAAAATTTTTGTATTGTATAGCTATACGTGAAGATGCAGTGAGGGCAAATCTTTCAGAACAAGACTGGTCTAATATCTTGTCCAGAGTCTATAAATGATGAATATTAACCTGAAGGAACAAGTTGTCAGGGCTTTTTCACCCCTTCCTACTTTCACCCTTACCACAGCTTGCAGTATGTTTCAGCCCGATTCCCGCCTCTCAGGGAGCCGCTTGATGGGCCCACAGTGCCTCCGGCTCCTCTCTCCTGGTGTGTCTTCTCAGACCCAGGCATTTAATGAGAGTCTGCTCGTGTCCTCCTGTTACTCGGGACTGCTCATAGATGCACACAGCTTTTATGGTTGTTTTTGGTGGGCTTTCATAAGCCCCGTCCATTTGTGGGGTTTTGTCTGCAGGTCTCAGGCACTTCACCATTGCCCTTGCAATTTGCCTGTACGCTCAGTCTGCTCCCTGATTTGGTGTATTGTCCCTGGCTTGGTTGAGATTATCTCCTGGTTCCTATATTTTGGAATTGTCTGACTACCTCCTCTGCCTACCGATCTGGGCTTGTCTGACTACCTCCTCTGCCTATTGATCTGGGCTTGTCTGATGACCTCCTCTGGCTACCGATCTAGGCTTGTCTGACTACCTCCTCTAGCTACCGATCTGGGCTTGGATATAAAGAAAATATCGTGACGCATGCTCCTTAAACGCACATCTTGTTTTCACAATGTCTCCAAATACACGGACAATGAAACAAACACAAAAAAGAAGAAGCGCACACAATCTAAGTGTAGATTATTCTTTTCCTTTTTTCTAGTTCTTCTACTCCTCCACCATGTGTGAGTCTATTTTCGTTCACCTCCTTCACCGTGTCAGTCACCCGATACTTTAGTGAGTATCTCACTCGCCTTTTCCAGAGGCAGTCCAGCCTCTAGGTATGCTCGCATTCATTGGATAACCTCCAGTGACGGTATCCGTACCAGTTCTCACTCCTCCGTACGTCTCTATGGTCCCAATTGGCTCCTCCTCCTGTATCTCCGTTGATAAGTTCAGCGCTTGTACCTGTCCTCTATCTAGGACTTATTTGAGCTTACAGGTTTTGAGGGACACTATAGAAATACTCAGGAGTCTGGTAATTATTCTAGGTATTGAATTTAATTAATTTCAAATATATAAATTTAACTAATAAAACTCCGTACAGATTAGTTAAAATAATCTCTAATCATACAATGCTTCCAAACAAACAATCCAACATAGATTTACCCAATGCGTTTCGCTACTTATTATAGCTTCTTCTGGGGTATTTTAATTCTATGTATAGCATGAAAAACGGCATCTCTTCATACCTTTTATATCCTATGCTTCATGTTTGGCGCCTACAACACCCAGAACTTCCGTCTCCGCCTCGGAGGAAGTGACGTAGCTCCACCTTCTCCTCCAATATGCGTTCCATACCTTTCTATCAAATGCGCATGCACGTCTCCTCGGGCTCACCATACTGGTCATACGAGACCTCAGCGATCCAACCCACAGAGGCACCTACCTATGCGCCCTGTGTGTCCTAATCATAGACACTCCGCGCATGCTCAAAGTGTACCTCCCACAGATCCCACAGATCCCTTCGGCCTCCCCAGCTCATCCGAGTGCCCGATTCTCACTCAATACATTTAATACACTAATCCCAGTAAATAGATCTCGATAAACAGAACTCAGTGAGGAGATGCGTGCATGCGCATCTCCTCGGGCACACCATACTGGTCATGCGAGACCTCAGCGATCCAACCCGCCTGCTGCCAGTTTCCTGCGACCTAACTTCATGGACTGTCAGGCAGCGACGTGGACTCTTCCCTGCTTCCAGTGATCCTGCGACTGTTTCCAGTGACCGTCCATGCTTCAAACGGTGCATCCGTTGGGGAGGCCGAAGAGATCTGTGGGAGGTACATTTTGAGCATGCGCAAAGTGTCTATGATGGGACACATAGGGCGCATGCGCAGGTGCCTCTGTGGGTTGGATCTCTGAGGTCTCGTTATAAGGATCACTGGAAGCAGGGAAGAGTCCACGTCGCTGTGTATTTATACACAGTACAGTACATTGGATCACATGGGGAACCTGATACAATAGGGAACATGATTAAATCATAACATATCAGACAAAGGCCAGCAACAGATGGTCTTAACAGATACAATAACTCAGACATGATTACATTTTAGATACAAAAGGGTTTTGATTGAACAAAGACTTGAGGGGCGTGAAAGGATTAACACACAGCAGGGGGTCTCAGGACAGTTCTCAATACAATTACTTGAGTGGCTAGAATATACCTTCCCTTAACAATGGCCAGGGGTTGAATAATTAAGCAAAAGGCTTGGGGGGCTGCAATACATATTGAAAGTAAATATGCCCGAACTCAAATAATTAACCTTTTGCAGGGCAGAAGAGTTTGCAGCACACAAGCCTTGAATTGCTCTTTCCTCTGGCACAGCTGCCTATCCACATATGGCTAGCCAAAGTCTCTTCGTCGAGGATAAGGGCTTGAGAGATCGTATGCCCTGGCAAAAAGGAGTGTCCAATATCCATAATCCTTGGGCCCAGGGGTGAATAAATGCCATGCCCAGACAAGGCTTTAGTAAAAGGTGGGATCCGTTACACTCGTATAACCAGTATGGTGAGCCCGAGGAGACGCACATGCGCATTTGATAAAGAGGTATGGAACACATATTGGGGGAGAAGGTGGAGCTATGTCACTTCCTCCGAGGCGGAGACGGAAGTTCTGGGCGTTGTAGGCGCCAAACATGAAGCATAGGATATAAAAGGTATGAAGAGATGTCGTTTTTCATGCTATACATAGAATTAAAATACCCCAGAAGAAGCTATAATAAGTAGTGAAACGTGTTGGGTAATCCTATGTTGGATTGTTTGTTTGGAAGCATTGTATGATTAGAGATTATTTTAACTAATCTGTACGGAGTTTTATTAGTTAATTTTATATATTTGAAATTAATTAAATTCAATACCTAGAATAATTACCAGACTCCTGAATATTTCTACAGTGTCCCTCAAAACCTGTAAGCTCAAATAAGTCCTAGATAGAGGACAGGTACAAGCGCTGAACTTATCAACGGAGATTCAGGAGGAGGAGCCAATTGGGACCATAGAGACGCATGGAGGAGTGAGAACCGGTACGGATACCATCACTGGGGGTTATCCAGTGAATGCGAGCATACCTAGAGGCTGGAATGCCTCTGGAAAAGGTGAGTGAGATACTCACTAAAGTATCGGGTGACTGACACGGTGAAGGAGGTGAACGAAAATAGACCCACACATGGTGGAGGAGTAGAAGAACTAGAAAAAAGGAAAAGAATAATCTACACTTAGATTGTGTGCGCTTCTTCTTTTTTGTGTTTTTTTATATACGTGGGGACTTTGACTGGAGGTCTACGGGAAGTAAGCTGCACCACTTCGTGGAAGATTTGTTTGGGATCCCATATCGTCCATTATAAATAAGGTTGTATTTGGATTTGTTACTGGTGTAATAGCACTTAGGAATGTGTGTGTTGGACAATGAAACAATCCTCTTTTCTTCTTTTTACTGCTATGGCAAACATATATGCAATGTGCGTGCAACCTAGGGTTTCTCCATTAACCCTTTGGACATCGACACAAAATACAAAAAGGATAGGTGCACTAACACTTTTAAATAATTGCAGTACCTTGCAGAAAATAAAATCAAAAATAGCCTTTATTAGTAAAAAGGAAAAATGATCAAGTATACCTTTTATTCAGGTACAAACAGCCGAAGGATAGCCAGTGGGTACCATTTGGTATGATGCCAGGATATTTAAATCGACATGTTGACCTAAATATCCTGGCGTCATACCAAATGGTACCCAGTGGCTATCCTCTGGCTGTTTGTACACGAATAAAAGGTATACTTGATCATTTTTACTTTTATACTAATAAAGGCTTTTTTTGGTTTTATTTTCTGCAAGGTACTGCAATTATTTAAAAGTGTTAGTGCACCTATCCTTTTTGTATTTTGTACCGATCTGGGCTTGTCTGACTACCCTCTTTGGCTTACAATTTGGGCGTACCATTACCCTCATTGTCCCCAGCCTGTGGACTGTACTACTGTATTCATTGTATACTTTTGATTTTGTATCTACTTGTGTTAATAAAGTGATTTTACCTTTACTTCCCAGTCTGTTTCCTTGACTCTTGACACAAGTGTATACAGTGCAGCATCTGGTCCCTTCAAAATTGTGTATAATGCAAATGGAAATGTCATATATATGTTTTAGGGACTGTGGAGAGGCAGGGACATTAAACATACCTGGAGGGATTGTGGGAAAAGTATCTAATGTTTTGTCAAATGTTTTTAAAAAGAGCATTAGTCTAAACATGGGGCGGGAGCTTTGTTGGTGAATATATATAGCAATTTATCTAAACATGGAGGTAATTTATTAACAGATATTTGTTTAGGGACCAGGATGTCCACTGCATCTCACTGGAAATATATCAATATTGAATGGACTAAAATAGCAGAGAAAATTGATCAAATATGTTATAATGGATATTTGAATTCAATAGAAAACAATTGTTACAAAACCTTTTTGTTAATATGATCTCCCTGGTTAGATGAGTAGATGAGGGGAGAAACACATTTATTACAAGCTTAAGAATATGTTTATATTGTGCATAAATATTTAAATTTGGAAAATTAATGCAAAGAAAGTGTTTTAAAAAAAGTGTTCAATCTAGTGTTTGTCTATTTACTAAATATAGTTCTTCAGTAAATTATGTTCATTCTATAATAAAGAAACATTGGATACTGACACAAGATTCCCTTTTAACTCCTTAAGGACCAGTGGTCGAGGGAAGTTACCTTCCCTTAAGGACTGCTTTGTTCGTTTCCAACACACCGGTACATGTGACGTGTTACACGTAATGGCGCACCACTTTAGGCTCGGAGAGAGACTGCTCCAGTCTTGGAGCGGTCAATTTCAGACCCCATTTTTACTTACAGCACTCCCGGAGGAGTGATGTAAGTAAAAGTAACCTGACATGCTATGACCGTCACTGGTCCTTAAAGGGATAGTAATACTTCATTTTATATTTATTTTATTTTGTAGGCATTAAAAAAACATGAAGAACGATATAAGTCTTATCTCTCAGTCCTTTATGGTTTGAGAGATATTCACAAGCAAAGTTTCCCCTCCCGCCCCTTTTACCTAGTGTAAGCCATCTCTTCTCAGATGTGGAATGCAGTCCATAGACCAGACAGATAACAGCAGGGGACAATCTTCTTACAGTGAGAAAAATGAAAACCCTGCCCCTCTAAGTTTTTCAGATTTTTCCCTTATCTTAATTGAAGATTGTCCCTCTCTACAGTCTACCTGGGCACCTCCCTTCTGATCTGGCTGAACTGTGTTACATCAGTAAAAGGGGCGGGAGGGGGATACTTTGTCATTGAATTACTCTTGCACAACTCTGACAGAATTGAAATAACACTCTCCATGGTCCAAATACTATGATGATTAATTAGAGCTGCTTAAATTATGAAACATTACTAGCCCTTTAAGGATATAAACCGCGTGAAGGTAACATTTCATAAACAGTTTACTTTGTCATGGGATTGATTACATTAAATAATGTATTAAAGACATACTATCATAATGAGAACTTGTTTGTTTAGATCAGGGCTGTCCAAGTTCAGTCCTCAAGGGCCACCAACAGGCCAGGATGTAAGGATTTCCCTGATTAAGCACAGGTGAGTTAATCAGTGGCTTATTCATCTTGACTGACACACCTGTGCTTAATCAGGGAAATCCTTACATCCTGGCCTGTTGGTGGCCCTTGAGGACTGAACTTGGACAGCCCTGGTGTACATTGATGAATTTGCAAGGGGACAGCAACAAAGCAACCATTTTGGACCTTAAATCCATTGGAACAGAGTGGAGAAGTGGGATGGTCTGTCTACTGATGAATATATTTGGATAATACCTCATTTAAATATTGAATATTCGTATATGTTAAAAAAAGACTCAGTATTTGTAGAGCTGATTTGTATGTTCTGAGATGTTATCAACCTTGACATTTTATCATTTTCCATGTTTCCTATTAGTCTGCCCACTTCCTCCGATGGTGACTCATGGTGATTACACCTGCCACCCGCAGCCCTGTGAACGTTACAACCATGGAACCGTGATTGAGTTTTACTGTGATCCAGGTTACACATTAGCTAATGATTACAGGTACTTCACTTGCCAGTCTGGAGAATGGTTCCCATCTTATCCTGTGTACTGCGTCAAAACAGGTTAGTTAACAATTGGTAAACAATTCAAAAACTAAACATAAATGTCAGCCCTCTCTTCTGAACTATGTAAAAGGCAAGATGGAGAGATTCTGGAGCAATCAACTGCATTACAGGGGACAAATAAAAGTTTCCAAAATTTCCACTAATTCATTTAAATTGGGCTTTTTAGCCCTGGAATGCTTGAGCAGTCTTGCGTTGTAACGTGTTGGTGATCTCTCTAGTATTCCACTGCTTAAAGTAGACAAGTCAAACATACAACCCACAGGTGTTTTTTTGTATGCTAGACTGTGGCTCCTGCAAAAAATGTTCCTGCAGCCCCCTCCCATTTCACTACTTCCCTGTCATAGAAGGGGGCCTCATTCTCAGAGATCCAGAGTTTGGACCAAAAAATCTGTGTTTCCTCCAGCACAGAACTCTATATAAACAATCCCTGACAGTCTTAGGAGGCCCTAATGATGCCATATCCTGGATCTCTGCATTATCTGAGCAACCAAGAGTCATCAGGAAGCAGTGATATAGACTTATGTTCCAGAGAAGACATAAACCTCTTGCTCCAAACACTGAACCACCAGGGATGAGTCCCATTCCTGTACCAGGGTATGTATGTGTTGGAGGGTCCACAGTAATGTTTATGTTGAATTCAATGGTTACAAATGGAACAAGACTGGGGAAAAGACAATGTATGTGTGGTCCTGGGACTATCATAGGAACAAGGCTGGGTTGTCAGACTGTGTATGTGTGGTTCTTTAGATACAAGCAGATAAAGAAACAAGGCTAGAGCATCAGACAGTGTATGTAGGTTATGTGATTATCGGCTGAATAAGGTTGGGTGTCATACAGAGTGTGAGTGGTTTTATGACTACCAGTGAAGAGTGGAACAAGGCTGGAGTGTCAGACAGAGGATGTTTGTGCCTGACTACTAGAAGAAAAAGGCTGGTGCCACACAGTATATCAAAGCTCCAAAGATATACACGTAACACGCACAGGAGAAAACAAATATGGTGGTGCTCATAAAGTGAATAAGTTCTTGTATGTATGTATATATATATATATATATATATATATATATATAATATGGAAACAAAAAATAGTGTTGTGCAATACTTACACTTAACCCCTTAAGGACCAGCGGTCCCGGGGTGTGCCGTCCCTTAAGGACCACATAGGAAACTTTGACGTGCTGTCCCACGTGACTGATCACGTGGGGCAGCACGTCAAACGGGGCACTGGAAGAGATCGATCCGGTCTTAGAGCGATCAACTTCAGTGCCCGGTATTACTCACAGGAGCGCGGGGGGTAAAAGTACATGACGTGCCAGGACCGTCACTGGTCCTTAAGTGCCGGACCAGCACGATGGTCCTGCCACGTCAATGGTCCTTAAGGGGTTAAATTTGGTGAAATATTTCTCTAAAAATGTAAAAAAAGAGAAATAAAGGAATTTTTAATGGATACAATTTTTTCCCTCTATTTTTTATTTTATTCTTTACATTTTCATCTTTTCATTTGAATTCTTCGGAGTCCAGGATCATGTCACATTCTCTTTAATTGAATTAATTTATTTTTTTTTTCCAATTTTCTTTAATTAACATTTCTTTTCTCAAGCGTATAAAAGTGATACATGTTTTATACAAATGAGCAGCTACAATTCACACCACCTGTGAGAAGGGGGTCAAAAAAATACAAAAAGTGGAACAATATGACCCAGTGCACCCTTCACCTTGAAATAAATATACCAGTGATAAATTTACATAGCAACACTTTACAACACTATGTGAAAATACACTTAAAGGGATAGTAATACTTTGTTTTATCTTTATTTTATTTTGTAGGCATTAAAAAAACATGAAGAATAATATAAGTCTTATCACTCAAACCTTTATGGTTTGAGAGATATTCACAAGCAAAGTTTCCCCTCCCGCCCCTTTTACCTAGTGTAATCCATCTCTTCTCAGGTGTGGAATCCAGTCCATAGACCAGACAGGTAACAGCAGGGGACAATCTTCTTCCTATGAGAACAATGAAAGCCCTGCCCCCCTTGACACGTTTTACCCTTATCTTAATTGAAGATTGTCCCTCTCTGCAGTCTACCTGGGCACCTCCCTTCTGATCTGGCTGAGCAGTGTTACATCAGTAAAAGGGGCAGGAGGGGGATAATTTATCATTCAATTACTCTTGAACTACAACTCTGACAGAATTGAAATAACACTCTCCAAAGTCCAAATACTATGATGATTAATTAGTGCTGCTTTTATTATGAAACATTACTATCCCTTTAAGAAGTATGCTGCGCATACACATCCACACACAAAGATATAGAAACAAAAAAGTATGATGCAGCACTTAAAATAAGATATAGGTTTGCACTATTAAAATAACTTTTTGGAAAATGTCAAGTTACGTGTCAGCCACCTGAAATTTGATTAATTAGTCGTAAATTGAATTACGCTGCACAACAGCTGACATAACTAATTTTGCAAATAAGAGAATGGTTTCAGATGCATTATTTCCATATACTTTTGTTTTAATATAATGCTTAAAGGGATAGTAATACTTCGTTTTAACTTTATTTTATTTTGTAGGCATTAAAAAAACATGAAGAATGATATAAGTCTTATCTCTCAAACCTTTATGGTTTAAGAGATATTCACAAGCAAAGTTTCCCCTCCCGCCCCTTTTACCTAGTGTAAGCCATCTCTTCTCAGATGTGGAATCCAGTCCATAGACCAGACAGATAACAGCAGGGGACAATCTTCTTCCTATGAGAACAATGAAAGCCCTGCCCCCCTTGACAAGTTTTTCAGCTTTTCCCCTTATCTTAATTGAAGATTGTCCCTCTCTGCAGTCTACCTGGGCACCTTCCTTCTGATCTGGCTGAAGAGGAGGGGAAACTTTGCTTGTGAATATCTCTTAAACCATAAAGGTTTGAGAGATAAGACTTATATCGTTCTTCATGTTTTTTTAATGCCTACAAAATAAAGTAAAGATAAAACGAAGTATTACTATCACTTTAATTAAAATTCTTTATTAAATGTAAACTAGGATTACCGTAAAATCTCAGGTATAATACGTACCTGTGTATAATACGCAGGGCAGGTGTATATTATACCAAAGATTTTAGGGGAAAACAAGAGTGCCTATGTATAATACGCACCCTTGTTTTCCCCCTTGTTAATAAAAAATTTTTAAGGCTTCCCTCCCTCGCCCGGGCCAAAACCGCTGCCAAAACAAGACTTACTTGGTTCAAATTTAAGTCCCCACTGAAGTCTGCATCTCTTGTATTGATGGAAGATAAAAAATACAAAGCTTCCCAGCGGGCGGCATGTTTCCGCTTCCTTCAGTGAGCTTTCAGGACCTTCCGCCTCCAGCCATTAGGATGGAGGCAGAAGGTCCTGAAAGCTCACTGAAGGAAGCGGGTGGCAAATGGAAGCATGCCGCCCGCTAGGAAGCTTTGTATTTTTTATCTTCCATCAATACAAGAGATGCGGACTTCAGTGGGGAGTTAAATTTGAACCAAATAAGTCTTGGTTTGGCAGCCATTTTGGTCCCGGGGCGAGGGAGGGAAGGTGTCTGTCAACCCTAACTTTTTTTTTTTTTACTCTCGTGTATAATACGCACCCCCCACTTCACATAAGGTGAAGTGGGGTAAAATTGTGCGTATTATACCCGAGATTTTACGATACTGCTAAACATAAGGCCTGTTAGCAGTAAAATATAGAAGAAAACAGAGCACTGCTTGGCAGGTACACATTCACCTCCTTTTAATAATATATAACCAAAGCTGCCTTAATATGACAGGTTCATGGAAGGTTTTGTGAATTTATAAAACTTACATTTTGATATTAAAATACATAAAATAAATTAAAACCAAACAACCACTTTAGTA
Organism: Rhinophrynus dorsalis; assembly: GCA_037306005.1. NCBI lineage: Eukaryota > Metazoa > Chordata > Amphibia > Anura > Rhinophrynidae > Rhinophrynus > Rhinophrynus dorsalis. Next base: position 40,552,465 of record CM074720.1, read on the forward strand.
CATTTCCTTTGAAAACGGTCATGTGCATTGGGAGCATATATTCAGGTAAATAAAATGTGTATTGATAATTGATTTCTTATCCTGCTAGATGTAGTGCTCATTAATAAAAAAAAAGGCTTCTTCACAATAATGAGGAGTCTTAATAACTCATTACCTCTTCATGAAGAAATATGCAGTCATCCTCGGCTGACAGGCAGGACAGGGCGCGGACATCTTGCCCTAGTGACGTCCGCACGCCTGCTCTGTCAGTCCCAGACGGCTGTAGGAGGCGTTGCTAGGAGCCATTCGGCTCCGGAAGGGACTGACAGAGCAGGCGTGCGGACATCACTAGGGCAAGATGTCCGCGCTCCGTCCTGCCTGTCAGCCGAGGATCACTTCAAATTTCTTCATGAAGAGGTAATAATTCTGGCGACTAGCGCTACTAAGTAGCTAGTTGCCAGATAGGGAATTATTAAAGACAAGGTTTGTTAGTGGTGTTAGTTCCGCTTTAAGAGATCTTTTTGGATAGAGTTTAATAAAGGGTGGAATATTTACCTCTACCAAGATTTGGGGTCTGGTGTGAGGTAGTTTCAAAGTTAGAATTCTGTTGTACTAGTTTTTTTTGTTGGGATTTCACTGCAAGGACCAATAGTTACACACATCCATATAAACAAGGTAATATGTACCCATAACTAACTCAGCGTATGGGTAGAAATGGAGGTGCCCTCTCAAATAATGCAGTTTGTTGCTTAGTTCCCAAAACCATATGCCATGTATATCTTATATTCATACCTGGAGTTAGTACAATTTAAGAGCATGCTTTACATGTAAAAATTTGAAATATTTTTAATATCTCTTACTTCCGAAAGTATGGTGACCCATACTAAAGAGGTATAGTTTTTCTGGGGCCACCAGTATCTTTAATGTTGTATTATTTTGTATATTTCTCAAAAATTCTAGGATCATTGAATCGATAGAAATGTAAAAAAAAAAAAAAAAAATTTGTTTGCAAGAGCACCCCATTCTGGAATGTTTATGAAGTCCTCACTGAGGGTACATAGTAACACAGTAACATAGTAATTTAGGTTGAAAAAAGACTTGCTTCCATCTAGTTCAACCCTTTTCCTATTCCTGTTTACCATCGTTGATCCAAAAAAAGGCAAAAAAAAAACCCTCAGTACAGCAATTTCAAATTCTGCCTTGAATGGGAGGAAAAAATTCCTTCTTGATTCCAAATGGCAATCAGATTTCTCCCTGGATCAACAAGCCCTAACTAAATATTAATCCCAATACTAATGTGTATATAGCCCTCTATGTTATGCTCTTTTAAATAAGTATCCAGGCCCCTTTTAAAGGCATCTAATGTATTTGATAGCACCACCTCCTCAGGCAGTGAATTCCATACCTTTATTGTCCTTACTGTAAAGAAACCCTTCCGCTGTTGTAGATTAAATCTCCTTTCCTCAAGTCTAAGCGGGTGGCCCCTTGTCCTGTGTACAGTTCTCTTAAGGTCTTTGGAGAGCCCTTTGTATGGGCCCTGAACATATTTATATAGTGTTATCATATCCCCTCAAAGACACCGTTTCTCTAGTGTGTACAAGTTTAACTTTTCTAGCCTTTCTTCATAACTAAAACTTTCCATTCCCCTTACTAGTTTTGTAGCCCTCCTCTGCACTCTTTCTAGTTCCATAATGTCCTTTTTCAGAAAGGGCGCCCAGAATTGAACAGCATATTCTAGGTGGGGTCTTACCATGGACCTGTAAAGAGGCATCATTATATCTTCCTCCCTTGAGTCAATACCCCTTTTAATACATGCCAATATCTTATTGGCCTTTGCAGCTGCCAGCTGGCACTGCACACTACTGCTAAGTCTATTGTCTACCATTACTCCCTAATCCTTTTCATTTGTAGATTTTCCCAGAGAAACACCATTTAAACTATATGTTGCATTTTTATTATTATACCCAAAATGCATAACTTTACACTTGTCTATATTGAATCTCATTTGCCATTTGCCTGCCCAGTTACTCAAAAACATGACCAATCATGTGAAGTTCAGAAAGACGGGTTTCCAAAAAGAATCTAACATATCTTCAGGCTGGAGTTACGGCAACCATTTAATTGCAGGGATACTTTATTTCAAAGTATAGTAAATCATTTTCTGAAACCTGCAGACTGTAGCATGTACAATTAGATTCATTGGGCACCCAATATTGAAACCTAAACAAATGGGGATCCATTTTTGTCTGGGAGGTCCAAACAAAAACAAGATTTCATGATGTGTTAGGAGGTCAGTTTATGTGCATTTTCTATTTTCTTTCTCCTGTATTGCTTTGTTTTGCTGAAGATAATTAAAGTTTGACTTTTTTATGGGTGACACATACTGCCCATGTTCAAACTCATTGGGTTATATACTTGTATTCAACGGAAACGTTGTGAAATTAAGAGAGCAACCTTATTAAAGTATATCTGGCAATACAACACACATTTACCCCTGGGAGGCAAAGGGAAGGGCTAAGGTTAACAACACAGTTATATCTGCATACTGTTCCAATACATTCTGTATTAGTATGTAATATTAATAATACTGAGGTTTGTGATTTGTCTTCCTTCTTTTTTAAATCCCCTGCTACCCTGAGATCCTATTCACCCTATTTCTACTTATTTTTTTCTTACTTACCAGCAAGTAGAAGTTATATAGGTTTGCAGGTGGAATGAAATGTAGGTAGATGTTCTCAAACGTATTTGGTGCTTTTTGGTTATCTCTATGACTACAAAGTCGTCTAGTGAGTTTTGGAAATCTTTATGAAAATTTCATTTGTAAATACTCTCATTAAGGACCCATGACGCGCTATGACCATCATGGGTAAACTTGCATTAAGGCCCAACAACAGTCATGAATCTCAGGAGTCCTCGCGCGGCTACACGCTGCACAGTGACCACTGAATGCATTTAGTGAAAAAAAAATTCTCCATGGTCCTTAACTGCCGGTCGTTTAGGGGTTAATTTGTGGCTCAAGGGAACACAATGCATGTGTGCTCCTCCATATGTGGTACATTAGTGTACTCAGGAGAATTCATAGTACATGCTGTTTTGGTTTGTTACCCCAAGCTTGCTTGAAATATTGTGCAGTAATTTCTAGCTTAATGTAAATTTCTGAAAATCCCTATTTTTAATAAACTGTCTTTGCTTGATCATTTTGAACTGGAAGCCATCAGCCGTTTCATGATTATAAGTTTCTCTACTTTCCAGAAATAAGATTTTTATATGCTTATTTTGCTGTTTTACGGTATTTATACCATGTAACCAATCCAATGTGTATTTAGAGTTAATTAGTGGTCTGTGAAGGCCATGCATGTAGATAAAAGGATACATATCTGGCATCAGCGTAATTAGGGGATGCAAGGTTTTTAAAATAATTGAAACTTTCAGAATGAACATAAAAATATTTGATATATAGTGTATAAAAACAAAAAGTAATTTAACATGTTCTATCTTGTCACATGGATGCAACATTTACTTCAGAAGTGTGTCACCATTGTCAGAAAATACAAAACAATAGATTGCTTCCCGTATAGTATATAACTATAAAATAAGCTATGGGAATTACAACTAAAGGATGGATAGAAAAAAAAACTTTAAAAATGTGTCTGGCTTCGAAGTGTGTCTGGCCTCGAGGGTACAAAAAATTTCAGAGCTGAAGAGGTTAAAGAGAAATACACTGTGGCATCTGAGGCAAGACAACTACACTCTAGTTGAGAAATAACAATTCTCATGGACTTAACCCCTTATGGTTGGGTGGCTGGCAGTTTTTTACAAAATGAATTCAGGGGTCATGCAGGGATCCCTGAATTCTGTGACGTGCCAGACCGTCATGGATCCTTAACACAAGTTTGTCCATGATGGTCCTGGAACATAATGGGTCATTAAGGTTTTAAATGGGCTTCCAACCCATAACCCTTTGAGTGCCAGGGGGGTTCCAATGCATTGCGAGAGAGGTCTCTAACACCGCGCTCTGCAATCTATTATAAACCTCTCTAGCATTCAATGAGTTAAAAGCCCCATTTAAAGGGGAACTATCATCCCAAATAAAGTTTCCCCACAACAATTACTCCACAAGCAATTAGCTGAACAATAGTAGTATTCTCCAGAATATTTACCACGTTATAGAGAAATCCTAATTCTGCCACGACTGACGGCCAGGCAACAATGCTTTACAGGAATCTGGATGCCTGTGCTGTCAGTCCCTTCATGTACCTTAAGGTACCACGTAATGCTTACTAGAGAAGACTGGGACTGACAGCGCAGGCGAGCAGATGTCTGTAAGCAAAGATGCCTGCGCTGTTGCCTGGCCATCAGACTCTGCAGCAATAGGGTAGGATTTCTCTATAATACGGTAATTATTCTGGAGAATACTGCTATTGTTCAGATAATTGCTAGAGGGGTAATTGTTGGGAGGAACTTTATTTGGGGTGATAGTTTCCCTTTAAGTCAATGGGACTTTTCTGTCTCCCCTCTGGTGCATTTAGCCTCATAGTGTTCTAAAGAAACAGGAGCAGGACTTTTCCCAAAAGGATTTCTCATTGAAAATGTTAACCCTTAGAGTGCCAGAGGAGTACGCAACGCATTGCAGGGCGTTGAGTTCCCTTCTGGCACTCAAAGGGTTAAATCACGTCTATTGTGAGGAAACATTATTAAGTAACTGCAGATATTGTACAATGCAATAAAGTATACAAACGCAAATATGGTGCTGTATTAAGAACACTTATTTGGCAGTAAAATAGTTAAATAACTCAAGCGCCACTTATTTCTATAGATATGTTCCATTTGACGCCTGTCGTACATGGTTCCTTTCTATTGTGATGTTAAGTTGTTTGTTTCTTATCAGAGAAATCATGGCCAAACACACAAGACACTCTCCTGACGACATGGAAGATTGTGGCGTTTACAGCCAGCAGCGTCCTGCTTGTCCTCCTGCTGGTCATTATCGCCAGGAGCTTTCAGACAAAGTTTAAGACACACTTCCTTCCAAGGTTTGTACCATTTTCTGATTATTTCTGTGCAATAGCTGTGCATGTCAACAAATATTTCCAATAACATGCTGACAGAGATACTGTACAAGATGGTGCACTTGAAAACATTGTGATGAATTGATAGATCGATTGCTGCGGGACATCGGGACAAGTAAAAAGAAAATAAATAATTCAGCATTTTTTCATTTACAACATAAACCTGTAGAGTCAGAAGGGAGGGAAATGCCTTGCTGAGCGCTGGCACTTAAAGGGATAGTAATGTTTCATAATAAAAGCAGCTCTAATTAATCATCATAGTATTTTGACTTTGGAGAGTGTTATTTCAATTCTGTCAGAGTTGTAGTTCAAGAGTAATTCAATGATAAAGTATTCCCCTCCTGCCCCATTTACTGATGTAACACTGTTCAGCCAGATCAGAAGGGAGGTGCCCAGGTAGACTGCAGAGAGGTATAATCTTCAATTAAGATAAGGGAAAAACCTGAAAAACTTGTCAAGGGGGGGGAAGGGCTTTCATTGTTCTCATAGGAAGAAGATTGTCCCCTGCTGTTATCTGTCTGGTCTATGGACTGAATTCCACATCTGAGAAAAGATGGCTTATACTATGTAAAACCATAAAGGTTTGAGAAATAAGACTTATATCATTCTTCATGTCTTTTTAACGCCTACAAAATAAAATAAAGATAAAACAAAGTATTACTATCCCTTTAACTCTTTGAGGGCCAGGGGTACGGAACTAGGAATTAGATAATCAACCCACCTGTAATGTTTCAAACCAATACCAAGCACTGGGAAACTGACTAATCGTATACTAAGTTCCTTTGTTCTTTTTTAGTACATAATATAAAGCAAGGCATACAGGAAAGAAACGCCATAAAGACCCATACACTTCCACACTTCCCTCCCTGTGGAACAAGAAACCTTGGGCACAGGTAGTGAAGTACATTAGACAGGGGAACCAATAAAGAATTGGTTCCAATGTCTAATATAGAGTGGAATCATATGAACACATACCCGAGTGAGTCATGATGGTAGTCTTTGATCTTGGCCAGTTAGTGGTGTGCCAGGTTTGTTTGAAAGTCAGACTCAATTGTTCAGTAATAACAGATATATTTGTAAATGTTCTGAGCCTCTTTATGACTACTTTCTTTACTCCCTGGCAAATCTGCATGCTTAGGCTTTGCCTATTCCATTTGTTTTTCAGCGAGTTTCTAAACTAATGCTAAACTAAGTTATGTTTTGCTGTTTTAGCACAAACCCCTCTGAACTCAGAGTCAGCACAATTTTTACATTACACCATTAAACCCTAAAATTAATGTTATGTGTCATTGCTGTTCTGGAGTGATTCTGGGGAGAACCGGCTTCACCACAGGGGACAGATTCTCCCCAAATACTGGCTGATTAAAATGGGGGCTTTTTTTAATAACCATTGTATTAGACAGCATCTATTTATAACATCAAGACTGGTGTGACATGACATAGGCCATACAGCTCCAATGAAGTACTAACAAGATATAGTAAAGGTTCAACCACTCTTCTGACTGTAAACCAGCAACTGTTCAGACCCCCAGATTAGACCGTCTCACAGTAGATATATAAATCGCAAGAGATATACTAATCCCCCTCTTCAGGTTAAAGCAGATTAAAAGAATAGGACCAGAGGATGCTTTTTGAGTGTCTAACAGTGATTGTCTTTTCCTATAAACCCCCAAAATTAGAAATCACAACAAACCCATTAACCTCCCCCCCCCCCAAGAGAGTAGGGGAAAAGGAATGGAACAAAGGAAGGAAAGGAGGAATGAAATGGAGACACTGCACACAGAGAACCCAAGCCAGAATCCACATAATAATTGAATTTTTAATATGTCTCTATTGTGTCACCTATCATCTCTCCTTCCTGAAAAGCCTTTATCTCTTCCCCATCCATGTTACCACTACACCAACGACAGAAGACCCTCTAGTTCTCTTATCATCCCATAACTGGGGCTTTTAACCGATTAAATGCTAGAGGGGTTTCCAACAATAGCAATGGTTTGGAATATTTATTTTCTGTCCCCAATGGTGCAGTTGGTTTGCCCCTGAATTACATCACTTCTTTTGAACATGGGACCCTTTGAAGTAAGGAAACAGACTTAACTGGGTAGGTGTATTTCATTCAGCAGCCATGTAAATGTATTTGTAAATGTTTTCACTGTATCTTTTTATATTCTAAGTAAACAATTTTGCTTTTTGTTGTTACAGTAGCCCCCAGGACAGCAGTGCTGAGCAAGACTTTGTAGTGGTGGATGGCGTTTTGGTCATGTTACCTTCATATGATGAGGCTGTTAGCAGTGGTCTAAATGTCACACCACCAGGCTACATGTCCTCTGCAGGTCAGAGGAGTCCCACACAGACAGATGACTCACACCCCCCTGCCTATCCTGGCAACCCCAACACAGACGGCTCATGTGACGAGTCAGAGACCTTTGATAGCTTGTTAGACTCTTCTGACCTTCTTCATGCTTTGCATTCATCTTCTCTGCCACACATTAGAGGACATGCTTCACAGAACACCAACAGTGGAGAAGCAGCATCAACCAGCCCAAGTATTGACATAGCAGATGGTAAGTATCAGAAGGAGTTATATTCCATATGACTTTTTTTGCCTTTTACACCAAGCTTAGTCTATTTGTTTGGGACTGCAACTCCTGTCATTCCCGACCAGCCGACAACTGACTAGACCTTACAGTATATATAAACCTAGAACAGCAGATGGGATTATGTGAAAGCAAATACCTCGAATAAAACAAAATGAATTATACAGGATATTTCATTTGTAGAAATTAAAAATGGTTATTTCAACTTTCAACAGTTAATTGTTTACCTTTATAGGTTGTGTGAGTGTGTGTATATCATATATATAGATATATATAGATATATATATATATTAGCAATATTTGGCACAATGTTGCCCATGCAGTTAATAAAACAATGACTTGTTTAACCCCTTAAGGATTAATTATTTTTTACTAACATGATCTCAGCTCTGCTGCAGAGCCACCTGATGCATGTAAGACGCTGACTTCAGGGAAAGGGGGGGGGGGGACTTTGCGTTCAGTTATCTCTCAAACCATAAAGGTTTGAGAGATGACACTGGGGACAATTCAATTCTTTTTACCATGGCTACAATATGGGGGTTAGTAATATTTAAGTATTACTATCCCTTCAAGGACCAGGGACCATTTTTTTGCACTGCGGGCAGGGAGCCCTGAAAAATGAAATCCATGATGGTCCTTGCACATCATGGGTCCTTATGGCTCAGCAACCCATGACGTGCCAGGACCGTCAAGGGTCCTTAAGGGGTTAATGACTGGCTTGTTGAACTTTCAGTACTTAGTCCTTTCATCTCTAAAGAGCTGTTCAATGCATTACAAAGCACTGCGTTACTGAACTCTCCATCAGTGAACTTGTGAGCGTGTGTGAGAGCATGTTTCAGTATCAGCATGTGAGAGAGTGAGTGTGTGAGAACATGTCTGAGAATAGCATGTGAGAGAGTGAGTGTGTGAGAACATGTCTGAGAATAGCATGTGAGAGAGTGAGTGTGTGAGAACATGTCTGAGAATAGCATGTGAGAACGAGAGCATTTGTGTGAGCGTGTCTGAGCAACACGTGAGAAAGTGAGCGCATCTGTGAGCGAGAGTGTGTGTGAGCAACAGCATGAGAGCATGTGTGTGTGTATAGCGCATTGAGTATAGCCTATAGCATTGTGCGTATTTAATTTTTTAGTATAGCGTTTGGCATATTGCATAGAGTGGTTTGTGTACAGCATATTGTGTATAGCGTTTGGTGTTTTGTGTATAGAGTATGGTGTTTTGTGTATAGCGTTTGGTGTTTTGTATATTGCCATTGGAGTATTGCGTATAGCGTTTCTCCTTTCATGCAGTGTTTGGTGTATTGTGTATAGCATTTTGACATTGTGTGTAGCATTTGATGTTTCATGTTTAGTATATTGCATTTAGTGTATTGCATAAAACGTTTCACGTATTGCATATAGCTTTTGGCGTTTTGTGTATAGTGTTTGCCGTTTTGTGTATAGCATTTTGCATATTGTGTTTGGCACATATCGCTTGGCACATTGAGTATGGTGCTTTGTGAAGAGAATTTTGCATATAACGTTTTGTATATTGAATTTGGTATCTTGTGTATAGCATTTGGTGTCTTGTGTATAGCATTTGGTGTCTTGTGTATAGCATTTGGTGTCTTGTGTATAGCATTTTGTGTTTTGTGTATAGCATTTGGTGTCTTGTGTATAGCATTTGGTGGTTTGTGTATAGCATTTGGTGTCTTGTGTATAGCATTTAGTGATTTGTGTATAGCATTTGGTATCTTGTGTATAGCATTTGGCTGGACTGAAGCAACAAATCTTGCAGTATTTCCCTGTATTTTGCTCCATCCATTTTTCCTTCAAATTTAAAAATATGCCCAGATGTTGATAAGAAGCATCCCCACAGCATGATGCTGCCAACTAAACTTCACTGTAGGGATAGTGTGTCTTGAGGCATGGCCAGTGTTAGGTTTGAGTGACACATTTCACTTTGTGTTTTGGTCAAAAAACTTTTATATTGGTCTCATCTGGACAAATGTGTGTGTGTGGTGTTGGGGGGGGCACACAGGCTATTGTTATGAAGAGCTCTTGGTTTGGTTGACTGCAACATTACTCACTGAACTTTGTAGCTCCTTCAAAGTGATTGTTGGCCTCTCTTAAAACTCACTGCTCATACAAGAAGTAGACTTCTTGGTTGACTGCAACATTACTCCATTCCCAGCCACTGAACTTTGTAGCTCCTTCAAAGTGATTGTTGGCCTCTCTTAAAACTCACTGCTCATACAAGAAGTAGACTTCTTGATTGACTGCAACATTACTCCATTCCCAGCCACTGAACTTTGTAGCTCCTTCAAAGTGATTGTTGGCCTCTCTTAAAACTCACTACTCATACAAGAAGTAGACTTCTTGGTTGACTGCAACATTACTCCATTCCCAGCCACTGAACTTTGTAGCTCCTTCAAAGTGATTGTTGGCCTCTCTTAAAACTCACTACTCATACAAGAAGTAGACTTGTGAGGCACAGCCTTTTCTTGGCAGTGCCTGGGTGGTGTGGCAGCTTCCACCTTGTGAATATTCATCCAGCTGTCCTCACTGGGATATTCAAGCACTTAACTTCATTGATAACTTGTGGGCAACACTCTTTGGCCTTCATTTTCCTTCAGACCCACAGCTTGGCTAATGATCTTTCAACATGCAACAGCAATTTTAATGGTTTACAGGTTGAGGCCAGTGGTAAGGTAATTGTGTCCTCATTGGGCAATTTCTTTCATCTGTTGTACAAAAAATGGGAGCTTCCACAAAACAGGGGTTGAATACTTTTGGAAGCAAAATATTTCAGTAATTTTATTAAAGATATTTCCCAACATAAAACCAGTGTCACCTAAAATTATTTGGTTTTTAGTTGAGGTGCTTTAAAATAAAATATCAGACACAAAGAAATGACCAATTGTTATTTGGTAAGCTTACAGCATTGGTAGGGTGTCTGAATACTTTCTCAAGGAAATGTACAGTATATGCCATTAGAAACAAAGCATCAACTACGTTTTTAGTTTCAGGGGGCAGTTATTCCCTACTTTTGGTACATATATATATGTGTGTGTGTGTGGTTTTTAAAGGGATAGTAATGTTTCATAATAAAAGCAGCTCTAATTAATTATCATAGTATTTGGACTTTGGAGAGTGTTATTTCAATTCTTTTAGAGTTGTAGTTCAAGAGTATTTCAATGACAAAGTATCCCCCTCCCGCCCCTTTTACTGATGTAACACTGCTCAGCCAGATCAGAAGGGAGGTGCCCAGGTAGACTGCAGAGAGGGACAATCTTCAATTAAGATAAGGGAAAAACCTGAAAAGCTTGTCAAGGGGGCAGGGCTTTCATTGTTCTCATAAGAAGAAGATTATCCCTTTCTGTTATCTGTCTGGTCTATGGACTACATTCCACATCTGAGAAGAGATGGCTTACACTAGGTAAAAGGGGCGGGATGGGAAACTTTACTTGTGAATATCTCTCAAACCATAAAGGTTTGAGAGATAAGACTTATATCGTTCTTCATGTTTTATTAATGCCTACAAAATAAAATAAAGATAAAACAAAGTATTACTATCCCTTTAACCTATGAAATGTACAAATTCAGTAGCATAGCCTTCTACTGTTTATCGCACATATGTACAGAGAAAGTCATATTGTTTGTTAAACACAGCCTGTTTATGTCTTTCACAGAAATTCCACTGATGGATGAGGAACCATAAACTGAAAAGGACAGTTATCATAAAATAACTTTTCTTCATTATCAACGAGTCTTTCTCTTATTCTCTGCATAAGCTGACCCATTCACAAATAAAAGAATAGCTGTTGAACATTTTAGCAAACATATTGTCCACTGGGTCAGTAAACCATACCAAAAGACTGAGAATCTCTGGACAAAGGAAACATATTTCTTCCAAACAGAAAGATATGTAGAAGAATTTGATGGAAGCATGACCTATAACAACAACTTTTTTTTTTAATTCACTGGAAGTCCAAAGATACCCAGGAACCAAAAGAAGAATCTGGGTCTCTCATTCTTTAGTCTTGGACACATTCACCTTGTTTTAATCAAGAAAAAGGCAATAAGAATTGTTAAACAGAGATAAATTCATGGGCCAAGATGCACTAAAGGTTGTAAGCACTCAGGATGGTGATGTTTTTATCAGATCTGTGTTGAAGCCACGTCGGCAGTATCCACTAACATGCCTTCACCATCGTGTCCCAGTAAATCCACCTTTATTAATCCACCATCATCTCCATGAATGCTCCAAGTCTTCATCAGGTTACAATTTGTGACCTAACACATCGACAATGGCTCATGCCTATATGGAAATGCAGGTTAATGAGCCATTGTCATATGTATATGGGTGTGTTTATATGTTAATGTGGCTGTTCTCTACATGCATTAACCCCTTAACGACCCTTGACGGTCATAGTACATCAAGGGTCGATCTGACTGAACGACCTATGATGTACTATGACCGTCATGGAATTCCGGGCTCCCCCCGCGGCTGCACGACTTTCAGGGAGTCCGGAAGCGGAAGAAGAAAAAAAAAATGCTCAGTGGTCCTTAACTGACCGCGCCGCACCGATCGGCCGGTCGTTTATGGGTTAAGCTTCAATAGCAGCCTTTGCTGTTGGAGATCACAGTTCCAACATCGCCTACCCCCAGGTTGTGATGTTGGAATCTGAGCCAAGAAAAAAAATGCTATACATATGTTAAATGACAAAAGAGGAGAAAGCTCCTGTCTTAGAATTAATATATATATATATATATATATATATATATATATCACAGTATGCAATATTACCTTTTTAATTTAATGTTAATCCAATAGAAAAGGTATTATTACATACTATAATAATCATTCATTTGGCAACAATACCGGACTAACATAGCTTTCCTAAATTATATATATATATAGTAGCAGCAGTACACATAGGGTTTGTTAATGGTGAAAAAAGTTAAAGGGATAGTAATACTTAAAATGTAAAAAAAATATGTTGTAGGGTTTATCCCCCTGAGTAAAACAAGAGTACTCCCACTGCTGAATGGTGTTTCATTCAAAAGTTATTAGTTTTCAAATTTGAATTTTTTAGGTGCAATATCACAGTGGCCTGAAATTGTACAGTGGCGCTGTTGCTACACCATCCTATGGAGATTTATGGTCTTGGGACCAGAGCTGTCCATAGGATCGTGTAGCAACAGCGCCACTGAACAATTTCAGGCCACTGTGATATTGCACCTAAAAAATTCAACTTTGAAAATTAATAACTTTTGAATGAAACACCTTTCAGCAGTGGTACTACTTTTTTTTTTACATTTTAAGCATTACTATCCCTTTAAGGTTTAATTCATTTTCAACATTAACAAACCCTAAGTGTTCTGCTGCTAATTTTTTTCATGCCTATTGTTGGCCATGCTCTCTGCACCTAGGTACTCATCCATTCCATTAAGAGTGAAGCAGCACTCATTAGGGCTTTTTAAAGAATCAGACAATAGACTTTTATTATATCAAATCAACGTTTCGGCATGCATTGGTGCCTTTCTCAAGACAACATACAAGAACAAAGCAAATCCCTATATACCCACAAATGCATTATAATAAGGACTTTTCTTTTTCCATCCTAATAAAATATTTTGTTTGTTTGTTTTTTTCACTTTGGTTTCTTCAAGGGTCCTTGTGTTTAAACACTATTAACCCCTTAACGACCCTTGACGGTCATAGTACGTCAAGGGTCGATCTGACTGAATGACCCATGACGTACTATGACCGTCATGGAATTACGGGCTCCCCCCGGGGCTGCACGCCGTTCGGGGAGTCCAGAACCAGAATTAAAAAAAAAAAAAAAAAATGCACCGTGGTCCTTAAGTGACCGCAAAGAGCCAACTGGCCAGTCGTTAAGGGGTTAATGTCTGTATGATTACATACTATTACATATCTATTATATCTGTCTGTATGGGAAATATACGTTACAATCTCCTTGTTACATTCTCAGGTGGCTACATTTGTGTCACTTGGTTATGATTAAGTGCTCAATTACCCTCTTTTCCTCCCATATGGGGGTTGAATTTGTGGGTATATAGCCGTTTGCTTTTGTTCTTGTATGTCATCTTGAGAAAGGCACCAATGAGTGCTGAAACTTTGATTTAACCCCTTAATGACAGCTGTGTGCGTACGCGGCTGTCACCTTAACGCCCCGCTAACATTTTTTTTTTTTTTTACTAAGTGATTCCGGAGTCCCTGAACGGCGTGTAGCCGCATGGAGACCCGGACTTCCGGGACTTACCAGGTACGTCCTCTGTCACTAAGTGGCAGTTTTTGCGGGACGTACCTGGTAAGTCCACTGTCGGGAAGGGGTTAATACGATGTGATGTGATTCTTTAAAAAAAAGCCCTGATGTGTGCTGCTTTGTTTGTTTTGTTCCATACTTTTACTCAAAGCGTGCACCCAGGAATGAACTGCAGGTTGTTGTGAGTGCTGCCATCCCCGCAAACGTGTGTGTGTGCACGTGTGTGTGTGTGTATATATATATATATATATATATATATATATATATATATATCCACAGATGTAAGTAAGCACACGCAGGACTTCACGAAGTTGTGTTAATTCAGATGTTTAATTAGTGCAACGTTTCGGCTGTATAACTCACAGCCTTCGTCAGGACCAGGTTATACAGCCGAAACTTTGCACTAATTAAACATCTGAATTAACACAACTTCGTGAAGTCCTGCGTGTACTTACTTACATCTGTGGATATATACGTTTTGCCATTAGTAGAGCACCCAGGCAGCTGGCTACTTGAAACGTGAGTGCTTCCCTTCCTGGCTTAAAATATATATATATATATATATATATCTCCTATATAATAATTCGCTAAAACATGTGTAACGCCGCGACATGTGCAGTAGAGACTGCCTGCACCGCGACTGATACTCTGTATCAGCCGTGGCGCAGGCAGTCTCCACTGTGCGTGACTGCCCCGCGACCAGGTGGCAGTGGCACTGTGGCCCATGTGACGGGCTGTTCAACTAGTATATATATACTAGTTGAACAGCCCGTTACACGGTCCACAGTGCCACTGGCAGCCGGTCGCAGGGCAGTCATGCGCAGTAGAGAATGCCTGCGCACAGGCTGATACAGAGCTGGATTCTCCTTTCCAGCTCTGTATCAGCCTCGGAGCGAGCAGTCTCTATTGAGCATGACTTGCATCGTTACACTCGTTTTAGCGAATTATTATATAGGATTAGCAATATTGGCACGGCTTTGACTGTGCGGTTCATGAAACAAATAAAAAAAAAAAACATGCAGTTGTATGCATGACTGAATACAGAAAAGAACAAGTACATAAATCAAATCCAAAGCATCAGAATGAAAATAAAAGCAAAAAAAAAAAATTAAGCCTTTGAATGCCAGTGGGGTGCAAAAAGCATTGATTTGTAATATATTGCATACCCCACTAATATTCAAAGGGTTAATCTCTACTTTTTATTTGATTTTCATATTTACGTTTTTGAACATACGTAGAAAGACGTACCTCATACATCTAGCAATAGTGTTTGTGGTGCTGCAGTCGGAGCAGATCCACCTCGCTCCCCCAGCGAGCAAGTGGGGAAGCAGAGAGGATGTTCTTAGACTTCGGGGCTACTGGAATGCTCGGGTTGTATAAGGGAGGGTATCACTTACACATCGCCAGCGGTTCGATAACCCTGCATGCTATTGGGGATATGCACCATAGCACTGCCCCTTGGCACATTTCCTCCCTGATATAGTCAGTTGTTTTTAGATTATTTCAGCCTGATGAAACAGCTTGTGTATTGACTTCAAACTGCAGACAACTCAACTGTAATGATGTGATGGTCTCTCCGATGTATTACCAATCAACGTGCTGTAGATCTCTTTAGCATCCAAGAGGTTAATAATGAAAAACAGTAATATAACCCACAGATTACTGTAACTACAAATGTGCCTTTCCCCAAAGATCCCATACTGTATAACCATGAATTCTCTAACTGGAGTCTCTCTACAAATAAACACCACAGGTTCAATATTCACAAAATAAAATAATTTCTTGTAAAAAGCACTATATAATTTAATGTGTTTTCTTGGGAGTGTCCTATCTGTATGTTTAAATCCTCAGATGATTTGGATCTCTCGAACGCATTGCAAAGCGCTGGAGATTCCACTAGCAGTCAAGGTATTAGAGAAAAATGATACCCAAAATAATCGGAGACTTTGCATTGTTAACCCCTTAAAGACCACGGGGCATTGTTTTTTTGCCACTGTTGGGATCAGAAGTCCCTGAAATCCATAACGTGCCAGGACCATCACTGGTCCTTAAGTGCAGGACAGCCATGATGGTCCTGGCACGTCATTGCTCCTTAAGGGGTTAACCCTTTCATTGCCAGAGGGGACACAACACATTGAAAAGCAATGCACTGCGTACCCCTCTGGCACTGAAAGGGTTAAAGGACCTTGTGGCTATCACTTTTTTGATGTTTGTTTTCTATAAAAATAAAAAATGACAACCTGAAATGTTACATTCTTAGCCTGTTTAGTTTAAAGGGCCATATTCAGGAAGTTAAAATGGAGCAGCACTGGAGCAATCCACCTCCACCATAGGGAAAAAATAAACTCCCCTTGATGTAAATAGGGTTTTAAGTCGCATTGAATACTACAGGGATAGGTTCCAGCATCCCACAGTACAAAATTCAGTGGGAATTATGGGAAATAGTATGTGTTAGCCATGTTGCATTTGGTTTGCTCCAGAATTCCTAGTCTTTAGTCTTTATCAAGCACTGACACCTCTGTGTCGGTGCGCGATCAAAGTGTTCAGTACTCTGAGTTTTGTGATCCTGTTCAAGCGATTCCTGTTTTCAACCCGGCTTTCCTGGACTCCTCTATTGTCTTCTGATTTGGCTTCTGTTCCTGTGATATTCGACCCCGGCCTGTCCTCGACTCCTCTCTTGTCTGTTGACTTGGTACTGTATTTGCTCAACTGGCTTTCGACCCCGGCTTGCCCGACTTCTCCTCTTGTCTCCCCCTCAGGTTTTATCGCTGCCTGCCCGTTGCCGACTCAGATTCATCGACTTTCCTTCCTCGAACTTCCCGGTACCCAGTGCTTATTCTCGATGCCTTCGACTTCATGTCGAGCTTTTCCGCAGTGTCGTCGACTTCCGGTCTCAGTTGTCCATTCGAATACCAGTTGTATACTCTTCAACCCCTTCATTGCTCTCCCTGTTCTCGACAAAGCTGCTATACCACTGGTAGGTCATTCTCAGTTGTTTCCAGACATGTGAGTAATTGTCGGTCACCAAGGGGGTCATCCGACCATCAGGCTTCGCGGCCTGCTACCCCACCCGGCCCCTGCCTCAGCAAGGCCCCCTGGAAGCAGCCACCGACAGCCAGCACCGCTCACAACTCTACGCCCTCTAGCTTCTGGTTCACAGGGGCCTATCTTGTGAGTATATTGTATATTCTGTTGTCAAATTGTTGTATTTATTGAGCAAAGTAGCTGCCTGCTACTCCTTCTGGGGTTACCTCCCCTCTAGCGGTTCTCTGACAGCTCACATTGGGTGCTTTGGTCAGAACACACATTACACTCCCAGTCCCATCAGAATCTCCCCAGCCTTCAGACACTCCCTGCAAACTCACCACTTCAGGGAAACCTATCATCTGTCTCCATTACCTTTATGGGCAAGGACAGATTAAAAGCCTGTCCAACTTCTCACTCTCATTCCCATCTACATCACTCTACTACCTACAACCCCACATAACGTCAGTGTTCACATAGTCTTGTGATACCAAACAGACCCAACTACTTGCCTGGATCACAATGTACTCAAAATCACTACTTTCTCTCACCCACTGGCCGACAGTTCATGTAACAAGAAACACTTACAACCTATTACTCCTTCTGCTCCCCGCCCCTACCTTACTCTAGACTCTCACCACCAGGTGGCCCTCTGATCCTTTTGTTTTCCATTAGACATGTGCGAATTCATTCGGAGACATTCGGATTTCATCGAAAATGGGGTCATTCGGAGACATTCGGCCAATCCGAAACTCAAGGGTCATTCAGAAAAAATGATCCGACTCCGAACAGCCCAGGTCCGAAATTCGTCGAAACTTTCGGAAGTTTCGGCAATCGACACATTTCCAAAAGTTTTGACTACTTTTGACCAGGACATTTTGTACTTCCTGTGCGCGCTCAATTACTTTCCCTCCATAATTTTCCCTCCATGTCTCTAGTCCAATTCCATTCTCCGTTTCATGCACTACTTCCCTCTTTTGTCTGTATTCGAATAGCCTTCTTCGTTTCATGATGGGGGTTAGACTAATGACACAGTCACACAGACAGACAGCCTGCATTTCCTCATTGGGTTGTTGGAGCTCAGAGAGAGAAGAGATTAGAGAGTGTACAGTTGTTGTCTAGGCAGGCAGGTAGCATTAGGCTAGGCATAGGTAGGCAGCCAGCATTAGTTCCAGTTATTGCCACTGCAAGAACAAGTAATATTTGTTCCTGTGCAAACTATAAAAAAAATTAGGTATTTGTTCGAATACAGGGCCGGCCCTTACATGGGTCCCAGTGGGTCCATGGACCCAGGCGGCACTTTGACAGGGGCGGCAATTTGCCGTCCCATAGCATGTTTATTTTGTGCTCTTCCGCCATTTCTGTGTTGCAGGGTGTCCCATCAGTGTGACTGTCAGCAGCCGGGCAGCCCTATGCTCACTCAGTGGTGATGCCTGCTGGCTGCTTCAGTGACGTGAATTATGTGATAGTGAAACATTATGCCTATTTTGTATTGTTTATCGCCCACCTAAAGTCAAGACTTGAGTAAATAGGTCTACCATCCCAGATTTGCTAGAGAGGTTTTACAAATACAGGAGGGTGCCCCCTGTACAAAATGAGTCTAAACATTTGGGATCCCTAGTATGAGTGCACAACAGTGCATGATGTGTCCTGATCAGGATTGCTGTGAGGTGTCTCCACCCAGAAGGTGCTGGCCGGGCTGAGCTTCAACATTGCGACAAGTGACCAACTAAGAGCACCGTGCCGTGCAGCCATAGCATCACCACCTCCTACTCTCCGGGTCCCGCTGACTGGCAATAACAGGTGAGTCACTAAGAGATCTGAAGCCTTTCTGGAAGTCCTTTCACTTGGAAAGGGGCTAGGTATTACTTGGGGGAGTTGCCTCGTGTGTAAATAATTTCTAGGTGGGAGATGAATGTGCATCACTTATGTGTTTCCTAACAGTAGTTAGAATACAACTCCCATCATCCCCTGATTATGACATTGGGAAATGCCCAGCAATTACCGTAGAGCCCTGTATTGCACACTCACGGAAAACGGTGATATTGCTATACTAAGACAATGCTGTGGACCCCTCTTCAGTATAGATGTCAAGCATTTTTTTTATTTCTCTCCTGTGTTGCAGTTTGTTCACAACAGAATGTCTCAATTTTTCTTTTTAACCCTTTGAATGCCAGAGTGGTATTCAACGTATTGCTTTGCAATGCATTGCGTACCACTCTGGCACTCAAAGGGTTAACACATTACATCTATCACATTACAATCATTGATGTTTATTCTTGATGTAGTATGAAACTCTACAATGTATATACACATAGAGTTATGTGATATGAGGGGAAATCAGGATAGGAAAACGAGAGAGAGGAATTTGGGTACTAAAGAGGGACAGTAGGGTAGGAGGCTGGTACCACAAAATGAAACCTTAATCTTTACCCATGTACTAACATAGAATGTGACATGTAGTTTGTCCATATTCGAGTCGACCACTTATGTTGAGTAGGATGTGACAGGCATGGGTTTTCGATGTCGAGCATATGCTAAATTGAATGACAGGCATGAGGTTTCGATGTTCGAACATATGCTAGATTGAAGGACAGGCATGGGGTTTCGATGTTCGAACATGATAAATTGAATGACAGGCATGGGGTTTCGATGTTCAAACATGCTAAATTGAATGACAGGCATGGGTTTTCGATGTTCGACGTTTGCATTGTGACTGGCATCCCATGCTAGAGTAGAGGCATGCACAGACTTTCAATGTATGACAATGTCCGTTTTTGGGATGGATCTTTTTCTAAATGCACACCCTGTCTGCAAATAATGATAGCAGCGTGCACGGAGGCGCACTGCTATAATTTAACCCATGTTAAATTCGGCCGAATAATTCGGAATGGATCAGAATTTCGTCCGAATCGAATAGGCCCGGTCAGAAATTAGGATCATCCGAATTAGAAAAAAAAAAATTTGTCCGAATTCGAATTTTACCGAAAATTTTGCCCGTGCACAAGTCTATTTTCCATGTTCCATTTGTACTGTTTTATGTCTCTGTATGTCTATTCACTATTGGAAATGAATAAATAACGTATAATAGTAATAATGAGAAAAAAGTAACAGAGGAGAATGGAGAGACACAATAGATATATGTTCCCAACTAATAAGCACTGCCACTAATCATTTTTGTCATAATCTGTTCCCTAATCAGATCCCTAGGGGATTCCCTAACTAGTAAAGATGATTCGAATCATCACAGCATGTTATCCATATTTATGTATGGAAGCTGTTCTTACTCAGTACAACTGTAATGAAGGCCTTTGTTTTCCTCACAACCAAAGCTTTTCACACAAGTTACTTTACTGCAGTGTTTCCAAAGTATGACAGAGATACACGTCTGGAAACAATGGGCAATATGTATAAAGACAAAGTGATTCTTGTGCAAACCAATGGAAGCAATGGTGACAGACATATATTCCTGAAATATCAATTGATTTAAATGTGACCTTGAAATCCCTTGAATGCTGTAGGTCATTAGAGACTAGTTTTAAAGGGATAGTAATACTTCAAAATTACTATCCCATATATTGAAGCCCTTGAATAACTGAATTAAATGCCACCAGCGGCATCTCTCAGACCTTTAAGACAAAATTTGTATGTTAAGAAAAAAGTGGAGGGAATGTGTTCTGAATGTGAGAATTTTTGTCTTTAGTTAAGACATTTTTGTTGTTAGTTAAGACATTTTTAAAGACATTTTTATCTTTAGTTAAGACATTTTTTTGTCGTTGCATACGACAATTCCAGTCAGGACAAACACCATATTTCCAATCTCAACTGACACTCTGTGAAAATATTAACGATACCAACGACACTCTACTTTGAAAAGACGTTACAAACGACAAAAGCTATTTCGCTACTTCTTTGAGCATATGTCCCATAGAGGTCGCAAAGTTTCCAGATATACTGGGGGACACATCCAGGTCAGCATTATCACCATCAGAGACATTTTATTAATATTAGTGTTATGTTTAGTTTTAACTGTTCGTTTATTACCTCTGTGCTTCCATTTGTATACCTTTTGGTTCTTATAATCTTGGATGTCATGGTCAAACTTGACCTTTTTTTTAATCAACTATTATTTGTTCCACTGTATCCACTTTTATCTTTAACTGGGTCTGAAATGGTACCACTCTAGTCATCAAATCATGTTGTTGACGTTTTGTGTTTAGGGCTGCTATATCTTGTCCCTCTTAACCTCCAAGTAGTCTCATCAGTTCAAAAGAGCATTGATTGAGAATTCCCTCCCATTTAGTCTTGAATTCAGATTCTGGCTCCCATGCTGAAAGGATCTGAATTTGTAATCCACGTGGTATCAGGTTACATTTAAGGTACTGTTCCAGGCTATTAATATTCCACCACAACGTGGCAACTTTGGAAGCTAGATACCTACCGCTTTTAAATTGCTTTTATATATAATGTCTTAATTATGCTCTTAACAGGTTTGACTTCCTTTTACATCCCCACACACACAATAAAACAGAAATGTAAAAAAACAGCATGCTTTGCACAGCCCTAGATTGTCTGGTCTAGTAAAAAACAAAATCTCCAAAACATTGTCTACCTTGAACAGGTGCTGGAAACAATGTGATAGAGCTACACAGCCAACCACAAGATTCCTAATACTTACACTAATAGTTCTCCACTTAAAGGGATAGTAATACTTGAAAATAAGTTTATTTTATTTTGTAGCCCTTAAAAAAACATGAAAAATGATATAAGTCTTATCTCCCAAACCTTTATGGTTTGGGAGATATTCTGAAGTAAAGTTTCCCCTGGAGTGACGTCATTACTCCACCCTTCAGATTTGGAATCCAGTCCTGGGACCGGTTGTGCCTCTCCAGAAGTGCTGAGATCACCATCTTTAAAAAGAATTTCTTAATTGGAATGGTCTACAAAGTGTGCTTTCAAGCCAGGCACACTTTGTAGATAGTTCCAGTTAAGCAGTTCTTTTCAAAGATCGTTATCTCGGCACTGCTAAAGAGCTGCCGGTTGCTCTGTGGACCGAATTGCAAATCTGTCCACTAGATGGCAGACTTGGCTGAAACAGCCAGGAAAAGAGAATCCTATGTAATAATTTGCTAAATTGTGTGTAACGCCGCGTCATGCTCAGTAGACACTGCTGCGCGTGCTGCAGTCATGCGCAGTAGAGACTGCCCGCGCCGTGGCTGATACAGAGCGGGGAGCTCCGAAGGAGCGTCCCTCTCTGTATCAATCGCGGCGCGGGCAGTCTCTACTGAGCATGACTGCACCGCGACCGGCTGCCAGTGGCACTGTGGCCCGTGTAACGGGCTCTACAACTAGTTTTACTATATTTTACAAGTGAATATCTTCCAAACCATAAAGGTTTGGGAGATAAGACTTATATCATTTATCATGTTTTCTTAAGGGCTACAATATAAAATAAACTTATTTTCAAGTATTACTATCCCTTTAACATCAGTTGCACCAAGGTGCAGTGGGGAAGTTTATGGGCGTTTCAGGGTTTTTCTTTCCATGTCGTATAATGTAATATACTAACAGGGCACTGACTAAAGTGGCATCATTTTATTCTATTTTCCTGTTCATTCTATGGGGAGACGATAGGGGCTTGCTCACATTAAAGTCCTACCAAAGTTGGAGTATGTGCGCCACTACAAAATAAAGTATTCATAAGTATTACAGCGGGTGTGTGAGGAGGGAGCCAACATTCCAAGCAGAAAATGAGCTGCACTTGTGGATTTTGTACATTCTCCCTATTGAAATGTATGAAGTGCTTCATGCATGAACAATTGTAAATATTGCCAACTGAGGGGTATGGTGGCTATTACAGTGGATCTGTCACCTTAAGATAAGTTTAATCAGTATTGACGAGAAGTATAAACTGCCTATATGTCGTACTAACCCTTTTCTTGTAATATAAATTGTTTTTGTGAAATAAACCTTTATTTGTTAGTGACACAGTCTGGCATTTTATGCTAATCAGTGTCTGTGCTGGGCCAATATTACCACACACTGTGCTATGAATGAATCTAGGCAGAGCCCACACACTGGGGCATTTCTAATAGCACAGTGACAGGTCAGTTTGGTCTGGTACAGAACTAATTAGGATACTGTGCAGGGGATTAGCATAAACTACCAGACTTCACCACCGACACACAAAGGTTAATATCTCAGAAACTATGGTCCAGATTTATAAAACCAAACTGGAGTTATTCTGGACTAAAACAACTGCACCATAGACGTCAATTAAAAATTATCTTTAAGCCCTTGAATACCAAAAAAAGTGTCCAGTAGACAAGCAGTTGGCTCTCCAGCTGTTGAAGACTACAAGTCCCATCATCCCCAGCCAGCTAATGGGAGTTACAGTCCTTCTACCCCCTGGACCTAAGTCATCTGCATACCTGGGAACTCTGGGGATTTGACACGGTCTCCGGGACAGAGGCTGATTCCTCCAGATGTGGAAGTTTAAATTGATACACTTGTATACACATCACACAGACTGATCTCCTAAACACAGGGGCACCAGTTTGGGAAAGAGGGACAGAAGGATTTAAGAGTCAAAGAGGAGCACAGTGAAGTCAGCTGCTGTCTTTAAACATTAACTGTTAATCTTAGATGAAGCTGAACTCCCAAGTCAGAGTGCAACATTAGGAAACCGAATCAGGGACTGATATCTCTTCCTCCAAAGAGGCACTGCAGCAGCTTGGGTCTTTCATTTCCACCAGCTGTCCAAATACAGAGGAGGCAGTATTGTTTCCTCCCCTGACTATATGTGGTGTGGGGGCTGCTGGTTGGTATATATACTGTGTGTATATATATATATATATATATATATATATATATATATATCATGGCTTATAATTTGAAGTCCTTTGCTACTAGCCAGACCTGAAAAGTTACTCACCACTGTAAGCCAAAACATACCCACCAGGGCTGAATTTTCACTCGCCATTGGCTAGTGGTGAGTGGAAATTTTGAGCCCTGTGTATATATATATATATATATATATATATATATATATATATATATTACATTTTAAACTCAGTCACACACAATGAGACCAATGCACTAAAGAAAGTGGTGCAAACAAAGAGCAATCACAAACCTCAAAATTCTCCTTAACTTAAATAGGGCTTTTAACCCCTTGAATGCTAGAGAGATCTCAGGAACCTCTCCAGCATTCAAGGGGATAAAAGCCCCATTTAAATAAATGTGGTTTTGCTTCATGTGGTACAACTGGTGTACTCTAGAGCTGCACCGCTGCCAGTCACAGATCTCACACCTGCCCCCACTATAGGCCTCTTTTACCCTTTCGTGGTGTTCCCATTGCTAAGCGCTTGTTCCGTTATTCGTGTGAATCCTGTGTATGACCCGGACTGCCTGACTACTCTGCTGTTTATGTTCCTGCTCTGTGTACCGACCCGGATTGGCTGACGTTCCTGCTCTGTGTATCGACCCGGCCTGGCTGACTATCCTGCTCTGTGTACCAACCCAAATTGGCTGACGTTCCTGCTCGGTGTATCAACCCGTCCTGGCTGACGTTCCTGCTCTGTGTACCGACCCAGATTGGCTGACGTTCCTACTCTGTGTACCGACACGGTTTGGTGGACGTTCCTGCTCTGTGTACCGATCCAGCCTGGCTGACTTTTCTGCTCTGGATTGACTGACACTCCTGCCCTGTGTATCACTCAGGCCCGGTTCACTACTCCATCCGGTGATCCGGTTTGGGGTTGTATTCCGGTGCTCTCTCTTTGTCTCGGACAGACCCTCTGGTTGCCTCGGTTACTCCTCTGGCAGTTCAGTTACTGTGACCCGGTCACCCTATTGTGCCTTGAGTTCCCACACACCAGTGTAGGAGAGTATACTGGTTGCACCACGGTACACTTGACCTGTTTTACTGCTTTCAAGCTGAGGTTGGTTTACTCCTGGGTGCCTCAGTCTGTCTCTACTATCTGGCAGTCGTCCTCAGGTCTGAGCACTCGTTAACCCCTTACGGGGCGGTAGCATCGCACTTGGGTCACAGTCTATTGCAGTCTCAGTTTGGCGTTACACTGCACCTCTGGTTGCAGTCATCCTCCATTGCTCCGGTAGTCAGTCACGTATACAGGGCCTCGCTTACTCCTGTGTGGCCGCAGTCGCTATTGTGTCACTCTCTGCGTCTCCCTGATCAGTGTAAAAACGTCCACAACCTCCCTGCCCTTAAATGCCAGCACGCCTTAGTTGGGATGCTCTCTGGTGCACCTCCCCACCTGCAAAGCTGATCCAGATTCGCCTGCCATTTGATAAGGCCCTGGAACAGAAAGAGGGTGAGTACTTCTATGGCTGTATGACTGTATGGCTGTATGACTGTATACCAGCCACAGCACTTGACATGCAGGTTGCTTGCGCCATACCATTAGTAGCTGTGCTGCCCGCTTGCTCCACATTGCCAACCACCTCAGCCTTACCTGCATTAGAGGAGCAAGATGGCTGCAACAGATTGAAAGGCTGTGCGTTTACTGCTGATGGGAAGGAAGTGGACCATGACTAAAGGAATGGCCAGTAGGCCATGGCTTGTGGAGGCTGCACTAACGGAGGGATCAAAGTGTGATACAGCACCGGGGTGCCATTTGGGTTTAAACCCCATACAGCTCCCCTGTGGCCCCAACTGCTTGCAAGGGGGCAGCTGGTTGTGCTCCCTTAGGGTCTGTGAGGAGATGGAGCACTGCAATATCCTCATGGGGCTGCATGGCCCCACGAGACTGTGCGGCCTAAGTAGCAATAATGCCGATTTCAGAGTGACCTGAGGTCTCCACTAACGTTGATGTGTGTCTGCCATTTTCTCCCGAGATCTCAAAAAAGCCAGAGGTAGCCTTGCGAGATCTGCCGAGGACAGATAATGACACGCCAGGATTGACACTTGGTCTCAGCCATGGTCACCCCAGCCTGCAAAGAAGGGAGCTCTGCTTGAGGAATGGTTGGTGGGGCAGGAGAAAACAACAATGGTGAAGGGGAAATAAAGGGGAATCCTCTATGTGACCGGGCTCTGAGCTCTCAGAATCAGCAGAAGCTGCAGGAGCATGAATGAAAGGTTATGGAAGAGTAGAAAGGGGGCCACTTGCTGACTCCCTAGTGACAGGATGATGGGTAGAAGATGGAAAGGCATGCTGGGCCTCTGGCACTGGGGGGGGGGGGGGGGGTTACTGTTGTGGTACTTAACCTTGCAGGCTGGGAGGTAGTCCCAGGCCACCTGCTTGATTTTTTTCTTGTTGCTTCTTGTAGGCTGCTCTGCAGGAGGTCTTCCAAGTCGAGGACGTGCTGCCCGATGTTTCTGCCCCATGGGGACCTGCAATAGAAAAAACAAAAATGTTAGTAATTTTATCTGCACCAGTGGGCTTATTTTATACTCAAAGCCCCTCCCCCAGCCTGCCCACACCTGGGAAAAAGTAAAGGACCCTAGCCCCCCTCCCCAGGTATCCTGACAAATTGTGATGGCCAGCCCCTGTCCTTTGTCCAGATAGGTGGACTGCTCAATAGTATGCCTGAATGTTAGGCATGCCTAAGCCACCCACCATCTGAGAAAGCTTCATTCTGGGGGGCTTGAGCTTTCACCTGAATTTGTTGAGCTTATGTTGCAATGACTCAAGATAGGATAAATAAAGCTCACTTAATCTTAAAGGTGAAGTAACACTTCCAAGTAATATCCTCCTGTGAAGAAATAAGGGATGGACCTCTTGTATCCCCTACTGCTGAAAGTTGTTGTCCCCTGCTTTAAGTGTCCCCTGGGTTATAATTTGGTGCATCTTCTATGTTTCCTGGTATGCTCAGCTAACAGCTTTGCTGAAACAACAAAGGAATGGTTGGGATGCTGATTGATTCCTGCTATGCTTCCTCCATCAGCATGGCTTGAAAAGAGGCACTCTAATTGGACAGTAAATATCTTCCCCTGATTGGTCAACTGGGACACCATTGTTCCAAGCCCTAATTTGGATGCTTATCTTGATAAGAGTGTCCGGAAATGTAGGTCATTTCCAGATTGGTCAGATATACCAACCCTGTTCCAAGCCACCGTTTGCATTCTAACATTGATAAGAGTGTCTGGAAGTATATATAAGCATTGTTTCGCCAGTAATAGCGGTTCTGTTTTACCCTCCACAATACAAGTTTTGGCTGTATTTCTGGAGGGGATTCCTAGAGGGGAGCTGGCTAAATTCACTTGTCTACTGGGGAGTGGTGACCATGTGTTTCTTTCTCCTGCCAAATCCAGAGTATCCAGGACAAGAGCCCACTGAGGGGCACAACTGACTGGGCACCCTTGTGTGCTGCATGTGCTGTGACCTTCACAACACCCCCCCACACACACACATCTTACTATGCTCAGAAAATCATATTGGTTCCTATGAATAATTTCCTTGATTCAAAAGATAACATCTTCAATCAGTGCGGAATGTCATGTTTATGGAGGCAGACATGACAGTTACTAGTAGGGCAACAGGACACAGATCATGCCCCTACATGGGAATCTTAACCCTGTAAGAAACAGAGGGGGTTTGTAAGGCATTTTTTCATTATGCGTTGGGTGTTAAAGAGATAAGTAGACTCATGTAGTCATCTTGCTTCAGTAAGTAAAAACTGCCCTGTTATGTCCACCTCCATAGAAAAAAGCACAAGGGCAAAATTCAGATGGTTTTCTGGACATAGATAAGTAGAGGGGTATTATTTGGAGGTTTTACTTCTTCTTTAAACTGGGCAGAAAATTCGTATGGATGCTAAAAATCAATTATTTTGTGGATAGATTTCCATAAATAAATGTCTAATTCATTTGGCACAGAACTGCTCCACACTTGTCTTTATACATGTTCCTCATGCATATGTGTCACTCAGATAAAAAAGAAAACCAGAAAACCAACACCTGTGAAAACAAGGAAGGTGGAATTTGGGATGTACGAGTAAAATGCATGTACCTTGTGGTTCCTAGGAAGTATTCTAATGTGACTTGTAATAATCTTCAGATGTCTGGAGTCTGTTCACTAACCTGACTTTCCTGAGATGTCTTTGTAAATGGACATGTTTGCTCACAATAAATCAAATGTGCAAATTCTCCAGTACTTAGGTAAACAGTATAGATTGCAGTAACCACAGAAGATAAATGAGCAGATCATGAATCACAGGTACCAGGAATGATACTAATCCTCCTGGCTTCAGGCGAACCACACAAAAAAACATGTAGGATAATTTAGGAACCATGGAGGGGCTTAAAGTAGAATTGTATCCATATAACAACTTAAAAATACATATGTTGCAATGTTTATATCCCTGAGTAAAACAAGGCTATCCCCACTGTTGAATTGTGTTTTATTCAAAAGTTATTACAGCTCAAACATAAATATTTTAGATGCAGTATCTCAGCGGCCTGAAATTGTACAGTGGCGCTGTTGCTATACAACCTATGCACTGCTCTGGTCAGTTGACCATAAATCTCCTTAGGATGGTGTAGCAACAGCACCACTGTACAATTTCAGGCCACTGAGATACTACACCTAAGAAATTTTGAGCCATAATAACTATTGAATAAAACACTCGTCAACAGTGGGATTTCCCATGTTTCACTCAGGGGATAAACCCTACATTTTAAGTTTTATTACTTCTCCAGTTCTTATATTATTCTATGGAGCCTATGCAGTAAGATTTCTCCAACTTTGGAGATCATAGTGCGCAGACTCTACAGAACAACATAGGAACTGGAGAAGTGATATCACTGGAGAAGTCATCTCCACTTTACCAACTCTTTATCACTCCTTAATGCATAACCCCCATTATCTTCAATCAGTCTAGAATATCATGTTCATGGAGGCAGACACGATAGCTGGTAGCTGTACCACAGGACAGAAACTCCACCCACACCAAGTGGTAAGATAAACCCTTTAAGGTCTGCTTCAGTTTGAAAAAGCTGTCAGCATCTGTCATATCTGACTCCACTGACATGATATCCGGGACTGATTCAAGATGTTATCTCTTGATGTTACAAAGGCACAAGGGCAAAATTCATAGAGGACATTACGACTTTTTGTCCACAAGTAAGGTCATGATTATAGAGATCACATCACTATAAGATAATAATGGAAATAACAGAACTGAAGTTTCTAACACATATAAATGCATAGCTG
Source organism: Rhinophrynus dorsalis (assembly GCA_037306005.1). Lineage (NCBI taxonomy): Eukaryota > Metazoa > Chordata > Amphibia > Anura > Rhinophrynidae > Rhinophrynus > Rhinophrynus dorsalis. The sequence goes on from CM074720.1 coordinate 40,581,578, forward strand.
AGCCTTTTACTATTCAAGTGGTTAAAGGGATAGTAATTTTTCACAAAAACAGCAGCTCCAATTAATCTTCATGGTATTTGGACCATGGAGAGTGCTATTTCAATACTGTCAGAGTTGTAGTACAAGAGTAATTGAATGATAAAGTATCCCCCTCCCACCCCTTTTACCTAGCGTAAGCCACCTCCCCTCAGATGAGGAATATGGTCTCTTGACTGGACAGGTCACAGCAAGGGACAATCTTTTTACTGTGATCATAAGAAAATCCTGCCCCCCTTGACAGCTTTTTCCTTATGCTCACTGAAGATTGTCTCTCTCTGCGCTCCATCCGGACAGTCTTGCTGCTCTGAGGTGAGCAGTGTTACATCAGTAAAAGGGGTGAGAGGGGGGATACTTTATCATTCAATTACTCTTGTACTACAGCTCTGACAGTATTGAAATATCCATGGCTCAAATACTATGAAGATTAACTGGAGCTGCTTTTATTGTGAAACATTACTATCCCTTTAAATGCCACATTTACATTGAATGTAATGTTAATAGAAGGATTTTGCTTTGCTCCTAGAATGACTGTAGCTTGACATATTATATTATGTTACCTAAAATGTATCAGTATCACAACATCCCTTTCTGTTTATTAAACAGAAAGGGATGTTGTGAAACTGATACCATTTACAGAAAAAAGTATCATTTGTCTTTTTTTTAATCACTTCCCTCAATATTATTGTAAAGACCATGAAAACTTAAACCAGGTTCAAGTATTTTTTTAATATCTATATTCATATTGAATACGTGTTCTTAGATTACAGAGGAGTAAAATATCAGCAGAATTTTTTTAACTCTTTAATGCTTGAGTAATATGTAGTGATATTTGGGAGAGCAGGTTATATTCATAGCGAATTCGCCCCAGAGACTCTGATTTTTGCTGCTAATTACTGGGTCCCTGGGACAGAGGCTGATTTACCAGATGTAGGACATTTGTAATCAAACACTGACCACTTCTCCTCCCTCTCCAGCCTATTTTGCTATTTTTTTTTATGTTTTAGAAATCCTGCCCCCAGCTCATTATTAAGCCCGCCACGTGAATCGCATCATTTATCTCCCCAGCGGCACCACAGGACTACCCTCTCTAGGGTAGTAGCTGTGCTGCCCGCTTGCTCCACATTGCCAACCACCTCAGCCTTACCTGCATTAGAGAAGCAAGATGGCTGCAACAGATTGAAAGGCTGTGCGTTTACTGCTGATGGGAAGGAAGTGGACCATGACTAAAGGAATGGCCAGTAGGCCATGGCTTGTGGAGGCTGCACTAACGGAGGGATCAAAGTGTGATACAGCACCGGGGTGCCATTTGGGTTTAAACCCCATACAGCTCCCCTGTGGCCCCAACTGCTTGCAAGGGGGCAGCTGGTTGTGCTCCCTTAGGGTCTGTGAGGAGATGGAGCACTGCAATATCCTCATGGGGCTGCATGGCCCCACGAGATTGTGCGGCCTAAGTAGCAATAATGCCGATTTCAGAGTGACCTGAGGTCTCCACTAACGTTGATGTGTGTCTGCCATTTTCTCCCGAGATCTCAAAAAAGCCAGAGGTAGCCTTGCGAGATCTGCCGAGGACAGATAATGACACGCCAGGATTGACACTTGGTCTCAGCCATGGTCACCCCAGCCTGCAAAGAAGGGAGCTCTGCTTGAGGAATGGTTGGTGGGGCAGGAGAAAACAACAATGGTGAAGGGGAAATAAAGGGGAATCCTCTATGTGACCGGGCTCTGAGCTCTCAGAATCAGCAGAAGCTGCAGGAGCATGAATGAAAGGTTATGGAAGAGTAGAAAGGGGGCCACTTGCTGACTCCCTAGTGACAGGATGATGGGTAGAAGATGGAAAGGCATGCTGGGCCTCTGGCACTGGGGGGGGGGGGGTTACTGTTGTGGTACTTAACCTTGCAGGCTGGGAGGTAGTCCCAGGCCACCTGCTTGATTTTTTTCTTGTTGCTTCTTGTAGGCTGCTCTGCAGGAGGTCTTCCAAGTCGAGGACGTGCTGCCCGATGTTTCTGCCCCATGGCGACCTGCAATAGAAAAAACAAAAATGTTAGTAATTTTATCTGCACCAGTGGGCTTATTTTATACTCAAAGCCCCTCCCCCAGCCTGCCCACACCTGGGAAAAAGTAAAGGACCCTAGCCCCCCTCCCCAGGTATCCTGACAAATTGTGATGGCCAGCCCCTGTCCTTTGTCCAGATAGGTGGACTGCTCAATAGTATGCCTGAATGTTAGGCATACCTAAGCCACCCACCATCTGAGAAAGCTTTATCCTGGGGGGCTTGAGCTTCCACATGAATTTGTTGAGCTTATGCTGCAATGACTCAAGATAGGATAAATAAAGCTTTCTTAATCTTAAAGGTGAAGTAACACCTCCAAGTAATATCCTCCTGTGGAGAAATAAGGAATGGACCTCTTGTATCCCATACTGCTGACGTTGTTGTCCCCTGCTTTAAGTGTCCCCTGGGTTATAATTTGGTACATCTTCTATGTTTCCTGGTATGCTCAGCTAACAGCTTTGCTGAAACAACAAAGGAATGGTTGGGATGCTGATTGATTCCTGCTGTGCTTCCTCCATCAACATGGCTTGAAAAGAGGCACTCTAATTGGACAGTAAATATCTTCCCCTGATTGGTCAACTGGGACACCACTGTTCCAAGCCCTAATGCTTATCTTGATAAGAATGTCTGGAAGCATATATAAGCATTGTTTCACCAATAATAGCGGTTCTGTTTTACCCTCCACAATACAAGTTTTGGATGTATTTCTGGAGGGGATTCCTAGAGGGGAGTTGGCTAAATTCACTTGTCTACTGGCGAGTGGCGACCATCTGTTTCTGCCTCCTACCAAACCCAGTGTATCCAGGACAAGAGACCATTGAGTGGCACAGCTGACTGGGCACCCTTGTGTACTGCATGTGCTGTGACCTTCACAACACCCCCCTCCACACACACACACATCTTACTATGCTCAGAAAATCATATTGGATCCTATGAATAATTTCCTTGATTCAAGAGATAACATCTTCAATCAGTGCGGTATGTCATGTTTATGGAGGCAGACATGACAGTTACTAGTAGGACAACAGGACACAGATCATGCCCCTACATGGGAATCTTAACCCTGTAAGAAACAGAGGGGGTTTGTAAGGCATTTTTTCATTATGCGTTGGGTGTTAAAGAGATAAGTAGACTCATGTATTCATCTTGCTTCAGTGAGTAAAAACTGCCCTGTTATGTCCACCTCCATAGAAAAAAGCACAAGGGCAAAATTCAGAGGATTTTCTGGACATAGTTAGATAAGTAGAGGGGTATTATTTGGAGGTTTTACTTCTTCTTTAAACTGGGCAGAAAATTCGGATGGATGCTAAAAATCAATTATTTTGTGGATAGATTTCCATAAATAAATGTCTAATTCATTTGGCACAGAACTGCTCCACACTTGTCTTTATACATGTTCCTCTTGCATATGTGTCACTCAGATAAAAAAGAAAACCAGAAAACCAACACCTGTGAAAACAAGGAAGGTGGAATTTGGGATGTACAAGTAAAGTGCATGTACCTTGTGGTTCCTAGGAGGTATTCTAATGTGACTTGTAATAATCTTCAGATGTCTGGAGTCTGCTCACTAACCCGACTTTCCTGAGATGTCTTTGTAAATGGACATCTTTGCTCACAATAAATCAAATGTGCAAATTCTCCAGTACTTAGGTAAACAGTATAGATTGCAGTAACCACAGAAGATAAATGAGCAGATCATGAATCACAGGTACCAGGAATGATACTAATCCTCCTGACTTCAGGCGAACCACACAAAAAAACATGTAGGATAATTTAGGAACCATGGAGGGGCTTAAAGTAGAATTGTATCCATATAACAACTTAAAAATACATATGTTGCAATGTTTATATCCCTGAGTAAAACAAGGCTATCCCCACTGTTGAATTGTGTTTTATTCAAAAGTTATTACAGCTCAAACATGAATATTTTAGATGCAGTATCTCAGTGGCCTGAAATTGTACAGTGGCGTTGTTGCTACACAACCTATACACTGCTCTGGTCAGTTGACCATAAATCTCCTTAGGATGGTGTAGCAACAGCACCACTGTACAATTTCAGGCCACTGTGATACTACACCTAAGAAATTTTGAGCCGTAATAACTATTGAATAAAACACTCGTGAACAGTGGGATTTCCCATGTTTCCCTCAGGGGATAAACCCTACATTTTAAGTTTTATTACTTCTCCAGTTCTCATATTATTCTATGGAGCCTATGCAGTAAGGTTTCTCCAACTCTGGAGATCATAGTGCGTAGACTCTACAGAACAACATAGGAACTGGAGAAGAGATATCACTGGAGAAGTCATCTCCACTTTATCACCTCTTTATCACTCCTTAATGCATAACCCCCATTATCTTCAGTCAGTCTAGAATGTCATGTTCATGGAGGCAGACATGATAGCTGGTAGCTGTACCACAGGACAGAAACTCCACCCACACCAAGTGGTAAGATAAACCCTTTAAAGGGATAGTAATACTTTGTTTTAACTTTATTTTATTTTGTAGGCATTAAAAAAATATGAAGAATGATATAAGTCTTATCTCTCAAACCTTTATGGTTTGAGAGATATTCACAAGCAAAGTTACCCCTCCCGCCCCTTTTACCTAGTGTAAGCCATCTCTTCTCAGATGTGGAATCCAGTCCATTGACCAGACAGATAACAGAAGGGACAATCTTCTTCCTATGAGAACAATGAAAGTCCTGCTCCCCTTGACAAGCTTTTCAGGTTTTTCCCTTATCATAATTGAAGATTGTCCCTCTCCGCAGTCTACCTGGGTACCTCCCTTCTGATCTGGCTGAGCAGTGTTACATCAGTAAAAGGTGCGGGAAGGGCATACTTTGTCATTGAATTACTCTTGAACTACAACTCTGACAGAATTGAAATAACACTCTCCAAAGTCCAAATACTATGGTGATTAATTAGAGCCGCTTTTATTATGAAACATTACTATCCCTTTAAGGACCAGAGGGTTGTGCACTGAATTGCTTTGCAGTGTGGTGTGCACTTCTCTGGTCTTTACAGGGTTATGTAAGCTTATGTGTGCAGTCTGCTTCAGTTTGAAAAAGCTGTCAGCATCTGTCATATCTGACTCCATTGACATGATATCCAGGACAGATTCAAGATGTTATCTCTTGATGTTACAAAGGCACAAGGGCAAAATTCATAGAGGACATTAGGACTTTTTGTCCACAAGTAAGGTCATGATTACAGAGATCATATCACTATAAGATAATAATGGAAATAACAGAACTGAAGGTTCTAACACATATAAATGCATAGCTGAGCCTTTTACTATTCAAGTGGTTAAAGGGATAGTCATTTTTCACAAAAACAGCAGCTCCAATTAATCTTCATGGTATTTGGACCATGGAGAGTGTTATTTCAATACTGTCAGAGTTGTAGTTCAAGAGTAATTGAATGATAAAGTATCCCCCTCCCACCCCTTTTACCTAGTGTAAGCCACCTCCCCTCAGATGTGGAATCTGGTCTCTTGACCAGACAGCTCACAACAAGGGACAGTCTTCTTACTGTGATCATAAGAAAATCCCTGCCCCCTTGACAGCTTTTTCCTTATGCTCACTGAAGATTGTCCTTCTCTGTGATCCATCCGGACAGTCTTGCTGCCGTGAGGTGAGCAGTGTTACATCAGTAAAAGGGGCGAGAGGGGGGGATACTTTATCATTCAATTACTCTTGAACTACAACTCTGACAGTATTGAAATATCCATGGCCCAAATACTATGAAGATTAACTGGAGCTGCTTTTATTGTGAAACATTACTATCCCTTTAAATGCCACATTTACACTGAACTTAATGTTAATAGAAGGATTTTGCTTTGCTCCTAGAATGACTGTAGCTTGACATATTATATTATGTTACCTAGAATGGTATCAGTATCACAACATTCCTTTCTGTTTATTAAACAGAAAGGGATGTTGTGAAACTGATACCATTTACAGAAAAAAGTATCATTTGTCTTTTTTTTAATCACTTCCCTCAATATTATTGTAAAGACCATGAAAACTTAAACCAGGTTCAAGAATTTTTTTAATATTTATATTCATATTGAATAAGTGTTCTTAGATTACAGAGGAGTAAAATATCAGCAGAATTTTTTTAACTCTTTAATGCTTGAGTATTATGTAGTGATATTTGGGAGAGCAGGTTATATTCATAGCGAATTCGCCCCAGAGACTCTGATTTTTGCTGCTAATTACCGGGTCCCTGGGACAGAGGCTGATTCACCAGATGTAGGACGTTTGTAATCAAACACTGACCACTTCTCCTCCCTCTCCATCCTATTTTGCAATTTTTTTCTATGTTTTAGAAATCCTGCCCCCCGCTCATTATTAAGCCCGCCACGTGAATCGCATCATTTATCTCCCCAGCGGCACCACAGGACTACCCTCTCCAGGGACTCCACAAGAAAAGGTTCCCAAGTATGGTTATATTTGGAATTTACAAAACAAGTTCCGGCGCTACTATCAGAAAGATTGATAAATCACACTACATAAACTCTTTTGTTATCACTATATCCCTTTAATAAACAGGGCTGTATACAATCCTCCAATTTCTATATCTAATATATATTCAGTACAATGTACAAATCCACACAAATAACAAATTCTGAAAATGCTGGAGTTCAATATTACTTCATCAAATCTCTTATAAGTGATAGTGAAGTAAATACATCCACTATATGCTTAACATCAATCGCTTAACCCCTAAATTTCCCACATCTAAAAAACACCTCCATCAAATATACATACAATAAGTTTAGATCTACATACCACCGTCACTTAGGATGAAACAATGTCTCGGCATATACTAGTGACCCACACCCACCAGACCTCAAAAGATTAAAACTGACAAGGGTCTCTGTCCCAATTCTGACCCCTCCTGCAAATGTATCGATTATATTAGCTTACGATTATCGTTTCAGCAATGAGCACGCACCGGAACAGACCTCCCACTCCCAACACTTCGCGTCTAATACAATGTAGCACAATCAAACCATGCCGATTCTAGTCCCTCCAAGTAACATTATATGTGGACCAAACACCTCACAAAATTGCCTTTAATATACATGCACTCCAACCTACTAAAACGGAAACACAATCTGTTTATTAAGAGATGCGACTAAAGATCCAAAAAAATATATTTCACCCTATCCCTTCTCCTCACAACTCAAAAAGATCGATCATAAAAAATAAAATAAAAAATAAAAATGTATAAAAAAATATAATAAAAAAATTTAAAAATGAAAAATCAAAAATGTATACAACCTAAAGTTCAGAGAGACACTCCACAATATACATAGGATATGAGTCAATCACTTTCCCAAAATTGTCTCTTTTATTCTTTAATAGTTGAATTCAACTTAAAGGGATAGTAATACTTCATTTTAACTTTATTTTATTTTGTAGGCATTAAGAAAACATGAAGAATGATATAAGTCTTATCTCTGAAACCTTTATGGTTTAAGAGATATTCACAAACAAAGTATCCCCCCCCTGTTCAACCAGATCAGAAGGGAGATGCCCAGGTAGACTGCAGAGAGGGACAATCTTCAATTAAGATAATGGAAAAAGCTGAAAAACTTGTCAAGGGGGGAAGGGCTTTCATTGTTTTCATACAAAGAAAATTGTCCCCTTCTGTTATCTGTACTGTCATACAACCAGACTCACATCTGAGAAGAGATGGCTTACACTAGGTAAAAGGGGAGGGGAGGGGAACTTTGCTGGTGAATATCTCATAAACCATAAAGGTTTGAGAGATAAGACTTATATCATTCTTCATGTTTTTTTAATGCCTACAAAATAAAATAAAGTTAAAACGAAGTGTTACTATCCCTTTAACAACCTCTGATTTATATGGTGTTTGTTGTAACCTAAGCAGAATAATCTTCTTTTACACAATCTGCTTGAAATAATATTTCTATCACAGTACAGGTTGTTGTTATTATTTGTGGATATATCATCAAACTTCAGAACCGCTGTATTCTATTGATCTCATTACCAGTGATCACAAATGCTTATTGGTGCACCACCATTCACAGGTACGGTTATGTTCTTTATCACATAAATCAGGAACTATAACATCACTGCATAAATCGTCACTTATATCTTCTCCCTCTTCAATCCTTATACATTTATCCAACCCGGTATTAAATCGGTAACTCACAATTTCGGTGTATGTTAGGATCTCTTATCCTGGTCTTCTCAGATCTCCACAAATATTCTCAGCGTCCTCTTGTTCTCTGATTTCCCGCCCGGATGGTGTTTGATCAGGTCTAAATCCAATAGACCGCCGATATCCACAATTTTATTAACAACCTTATATTCTGTGTCATACAACTTCACACCTTTAGCAATGGACTTCCAACGCTTTTCGAGATTCACTATTGAAATATAACTTCCCTGAAGAAGGGATTGGGGAATCCCGAAACGCATTAAAAATGTCCATCTATCCCATCCACCATATCAGGGCCGATTACTTCTCAGAGCTTTTTCTCACACTCACAGCTTAATCCATTGAGTGCCAGAGGGGTATGCAGTGCACTGCAAAGCAATGCTTTGCACAATCCATTTGCACTCAAAGGGTTAACATCACTGTATTGTTTCTTGCAGTTTTTTGGGGGGGTTTACTTTCGATATGCCACAGGCTGAATCGCGTGTCTTGAATTGTCGCATTTGTTTTGGCGTGTGATTCCGAATGGCGCATTCAACATGTTGCGCAGAAAGGAGTCGCAAAATGTATATGTTGCGTCATTCCGAATGTCACGTATTATAGAGTAGCATTAAGGGTGAATTGGGTGCAAGAAGGACGCAATATGGGTGCAATATTGTTCATTAGGGACTCTGTAAAGAGGAAGTAAGGTGCAAGAAGTACAAGTAACAAAAATGTAGTTAAGTAGAAATCTTTATTTCAAACCAAACAATATTTTATAAAGCATGCATAACATAACACAACAAATACAGCACAACAGTTCAATGTTCAATGTAAAACAAAACAATACCGTAACATACCAATAATTGTTCAGTTATGCAGTCTATGTATTAAAATGCAAATTGTGTGACACACCTTTCAGGTACTGCGACATCTGTGTGGTTGCATAGTTTATAACAATTATTTTCAATTTTCGTGCATTTTCCCTATACACTTGTTTAAAACACGTCTGCGAAATGCAGAGTCCAGTCTGTCCCTCAGCCTATCTGGAAGATACGTGTCCATTAGGGTGACCACATATTCAGTCTGCCATTCAGGGACACTGCAGAGACGAGAGCAGCAGAGTACTTGTTCTCGGCTTTAGTGCAGTCATGTGGAAGAGGTCATTGTACATCACCAGACATAAGTACACTGTCTGCTCTTTATCTGGAGCACCACAGAGTTCTAAACACTAGAGGGAGAACTGCCATTTGACTGCTGTGACAGAAAGTGATGACTGAGGTGGACTACATGAACAATTACTTCATGCCCTTAGACTAGCCTTATACTACTACAGAATTGTACTGTTTGATATCAGGATGAAGGCTCCATTCTCTCTAGTGTTTAGCGATCTGTCTGGAGGCCATTTTCCTGTAGTCCAGCAGAGGCGTCACTTCCTGTCACAGTAGGCAATTGGATGTTCTCCTTCCAGTGTTTAGACCTCTTTGCTCAGGAGTCTTTTTTCCAGGACTTTTTATTGTCCCAGGAAGTCGTCCTCAGGGACAAGGGACACACATTCAAAATCAGGGACTGTCCTGGGTAATCAGGGACAGGTGGTCACCCTAGTGTCCATATAGCGGACAAGTATCCCCAGCTCTGCCTTGATGAATGAAGGCTCTCTAGGCATTGTTGCAATATGGATGCAATCTGTAGTAGAGGTGTCTTGAATGGTGTCTCAGTCTCTGTAGCAGTGTACATTGGTTGGTACTTCCTGTTTCGTTTTTGTACTTCCTGCACAGATGACGCTGGATTTTGCAGCACTGCGTCATTACTGTGTCATTTTTTGCACCCTTATAACATTGCACCCAAATAGCGCCATTTTGCGACATTCTTGCACCATTTTGCACAGTTATTGCGGCCTTTGACCCTTGCGCCCATATAGCGCCAGTTTTGCAGCCTTTCGCGCCCTTTTACCCTTGCGCCTATATAGCACCATTTACACATATAGCACCATTCTAGCGACACGATGAAGCATGCTGTTGTGTGTAGCACGCTATTTTGCATTGCGATATTTTGAATGCGTCATTTGAAGAAGCGCGACCAAAGAGATGTGTCATTTGAAGACACGTGACCAAAGAGATGCGACATTTGAAGTCGCGCATTGCGTGGTGCGACATATGAAAAGGATACCATTTTTTGGGTAAGAAATGTCAGCACTGACTGGCTGAAAGATTCTGTTCTATACTACATGTTTATGTCCCATTTGTGTTTTGGGTGCTAATGGACAAAAATGTAATCATAATTTAAACTGGATCTGTTGCCCAGTTAGTTTTTAATGTCATTAAATGAATTCATTTAAACTGCCTATAACTTGTGATTTTTGTTTTGCAAACAGTTTATGGTTTCTGACGTTAGTTTAGTAGTTGGTGAATCTAACTTCAGCAGAACGTTATTGTCTGACTTTTCCACATAAAGCTGCTTAATTAATTACTCGTGTCCAGAAAATCACCTCACTATACTTTCTTAGGAGGCTAACGGGTGGAATAAATTGATAAAGGTGAATAATCTTGCAAATCCTTTCAAGATGGAAGCTTCCACTGAAGGAAGGACTCGGAAAGGTGAAAATATGTACAATAAACCTTTCATCCCTAATTAATAGGCAAACCTGTGCTTTAAATTATGTCAGTTTTAATTTAATATTGTTACATAGTAATTTAGGTTGAAAAAACACTTGCGTCCATCAAGTTCAACCCTTTTCCTATTCCTGTTTACTGTCGTTGATCCAGAAGAAGGCAACAAAAAATCCTCAATACAGCAATTTCAATTTCTGCTTTGAATGGGGGGAAAAATTCCTTCTTGATTCCAAATGTCAATCAGATTTCTCTCTGGATCAACAAGAACTAACTAAATATTAATCCCAATACTAACGTACATAGCCCTCTATGTTCTGCTCCTTTAAAAAGTATCCAGGCCCCTTTTAAAGGCATCTAATGTGTATCAGAGCAGAGTTCTGCTACACACTTGGGGGGAGATGCATGAAACCTTCTTAGTGTATGTTAACCCCTTATTGACCATTGACGTGGCAGGAACGTCACGTTGGTCCGGCACTTAAGGACCAGTGACTGTCCTGGTACGTCACGTACTTTTACTCACCGTGCTCCTGTAGGAGCGCTGTGAGTAATACCAGGGAGTGACGTTGATCGCTCCAAGACCAGAGCGATCTCTTTCAGTCCCCTGTTCGGCGTGCCACCCCACATGATCAGTCACGTGGGACGGCACGTCAAAGTTTCCTATCTGGTCCTTAAAGGACCACACACCCCGGGACTGCTGGTCCTTAAGGGGTTAAAAAATTGTCGCTAAAATACACAACTAGTCATATATATATATATGATATATATATAAATACATAAATCTATTAAATAAGGTAATAATTCTGGTGACTAGCGCTACTAAGCAGCTAGTTGCCAGATGGGGACTTAAAAAAGCTAAAGATGTTGTGTGGTGGCAGTTCCGCTTTAAGTCAGTGGTTGTCAATCTTTTTTTGTTCGGGGCACCGCTAACAAGTTATCTAGAACATTTGGGGCACCCCTAACATTTTTAATGTGCTTTATGAAGGGCATAATCAAGGTACAATACATAAATATACAGCTACTATTAGGTTGTACAATCAGAATAACAAAAGGAAACATATTGTGCATAACAATTTCTATAAATCTTTATTTAAAAGTCCATTTTTGTCAGTCTTCATAGAAAACATGGGGCACCCTAAGCTGATGTCTGTGGCACACCAAAGTGCTCAGCACCCTGGTTGAGAATCTCTGCTTTAAGTATCTATCTTCCATATGCATTATTTTGCAATGTGTTGGAAACTTCTCTAGTATTCAAGGGGTTAAAACTGCCATTTAAATAAAAAAAAAAAAAAAAAGGAAAGTTAATTTTTCCCCTATGGTACATTTGGTTTGAGTGTTCCCAGGTATGCACATAGCTTATGCTTATTATAATGAAAGCATATGCCTTCAGATAAAGACATTACCATTCTTACTGAGATGTTTCCCAGTCACACAGTGCAGTGCCTCAGGTAATGTGGCACTGGTCACCCTAAAACAGCTTCACAAATAAAGATTCCCATTGATTTAAATGGTGCTTTTAACCCTTTGAGTGCCAGAGGTGTGTGTTCAAGGCATTGCTTTGTGATGCATTTCCCACCTCTGGTGCTCCAAGGGTCAACCCTTTGAGTGCCAGAGGGGTACGCAATGCATTGCGCTGCAATGCATTGCGTACCCCTCTGGCACTCAAAGGGTTATGTTCTTGAAGGATTTTCAGACCTTTCTAAGATTCAAGGGGTTGAAAAGCAATGGGAATTCAGTGGATATTTATTTAATACCTTATGGTGCAGTAGATTTCACAGAGAATTGCTCCACTCTTCCTTTACACATAAGGCCCAGTCCTGTGATTACACTGGAAAGAAGGAAGTATCCAAAGAATATAGGTCACCTCCCAACCAGACGTCAGCCCTGCTTACATAATGACTTGTGTAATGTGCGGCAAAGAAAACCTCAGTGTAATCTGAACTGCTTCAAGAACATCTGGATCCTCTCTAAAAAAGGAGAACTTTACACCTCCTAATAATAAGCACTTACTTATCCTTACCATGATCAGAAAATCCTAATGACCCCTATGAATATTACCTTTGTGCCTCAGGTTCGCAAGATAACATCTTCAATCAGTCTTGGGGGAAATGTACTAAAGTGTGATAAGGGGGTGATTAACAGAATATAACATCTCCAATGATATCACCTCTCCTATTCTCAAGGGGGAGAGATCATAGTGCATAGACTTCATAGAATAATAATGCAATTTGAGAAGTGATCTCACTGGGGAAGTTATCTCCTGTTTATCACCTCCTTATCACACCTTAGTGCATCCTACCAGGATGATTTGTCCATGGAGGCGCACATAACAGGGGTCTATATTTTCCACACTGAAGCAGACATGAGTACATAAGCCTGTTTAACCCTTTACTGGCCAAATTCTTAATTTGAATAGTGTTCTGGGCTCTAACTGAAATGGCATTTTACTATCTTGAAAATTTAAAAAAACCATTAAATCATATTGGTTAAGTTGAGGTGGCCAAACACACACACACACACACATCACACACACACACACAGCTAGAGTAACCCCCATCTCCCAAGATATGTTTGGTGGGTTTTTTGTTTGTTTGTTTGTTTGTTTGTTTTTGATATGCAGATGTTGTGTGTGTGGGGGCAAAAGGACCCATCCTGATGCTTCCCTCCCCCCAGCTAGGATCTCTCAGCCAGCAGATCCATACAGACAAAGCAAGAGAACAACGTGCTCACCTGCTTTACTCCTATCTTAACTTCCGTCTGGGTAGCAATGGGCAGGATCCAGGAAAGCTTCATGTCACAAATGACATGATCACCTGTGATGTAAGAAAGCTCGCCCCAATCCATCCCATACCTACTGGTTTGGGTAGGATGAAGCAGGGTTGCAGGTTGCTCGTCTCTTTGTATTGATCTCTCAGTGCTATCAGTTGAGAGATCAATACCTGGGTGGTATCAGGAGAGGTCCTGATGCCCCAAAATGAGGTCAGATGTAAAATTAAGTTTTGAAATAAATAAATATAATGCTGTGTTTGCCACAGATGTGTCCAGTGCATTGCTTTGCAAAGCGTTGGATGCCCCGTGCAATACTATACATCTCACGTGTCCCTAGTTAGGAGGGACAGTGCCTCTTTGAGACTCAGACTGTGTGGTGTGTACATATAAGTGTATAACATTGCTCCTTCGCAATAAAACTTCCATTAACATTTGTTTAAACTTCAGTATGTGTCTGTGTGAATAAAATACTTTAGTCTTGTTCTAACTAATTTATTCAGTGACATAAAGAGTTGTCACATGGTCACGAAATAACTTAAAAATTATTGGTAATGCCCCACCTACCAGTCACATCCCCAGCAACACCACCTAAAACAAAAGTGTCCCTCTTTGGCCATTTGAAATGTTGGGAGATATTTTCTTTGTCCTCTGTGGTGTAACTGATGTGATCCAAAATGGCTCATCTTTTGCTTTCTGAGTAACACCCTGTACATTCCATTGGCCTTGGCAGGAATTTCTCAACCACCGCTATGTATTTGAACTAATGGCAATATTTCCCAACAGACGTAAAGTGGCACCACCTTTTGGGTTCTCCCAAGTGGAAACATCAGTGTTTTGTTTATTTGACTAAGCCGATGGTATAAAATGTAAAGAAAAGGAAGAAATCCCTGTACCAGAGCACAATCTGATCTTCATGCTATTGTTGAGCTACAAGCCGTGTTCCCTCTAAGGCAGTGGTTCCCAAAACTGTCCTCAATCCTCTCCAACAGTGCATGTTTTAAGGCTCTCCTCAATTGAGCACAGGTGGTTCCCTTATTAGCACAGGAGGATATGTTAAAATAAATGAGCCACAGATTGATCAACATACCTGGGAACTTTTGAAACAGGGCTACCCGGAGGGTAACCCTGTCAGTGCCCAGGGGGAGGAAAATGACGCGAATCGTGTCATAAAAGGGGTGGGGCTTACTCACGGGGGGGTGGGACCAAAAAACACAAAACCCCCCCTGCAGAATGGATGTAAGAGGGCGGGGAGTGGGAGGAACCGGGCGGGATGAAGCACAAGTGAGCAGAGTTTCTACTTAAACTCTGCCCACCCGGTGATTCATACATTGCCCTGGAGACCTGGTAATTCACTTTGAAATCCGGCGTCTCCTGGGCAAAACCGGAGAGTTCCCAGGTATGTTGATCAACCTCTAATTATGACAGGAGATCCAGAAAACCTGTGTTTTTGGAGGGAGGGGGGGAGCTTGAGGACATGTTTGGGAACCACTGCTCTAAGGTGAGAAAAAGTGAGAAACCCTGAACTTAAAAGTAACGTTTCTGAAGGTTGGAACCCAATGACAGGTCGCTCTGGTCCACACAGGGGCAACCACTCATGCCCTTGGGTTAATGCCCAGAGGTTTTGTGGCCACCAGTGGTCAGAGAAGAAGGTCCAAGGCACAGTACAGAATGACTGAGGAAAATGTGTACTCAGACAGTCCAGGATCCAAGGCAGGCATTCTGGTTCAGAATCGGTTAGTCAGGAACTGTAGAATAATGCCAAGTAACAAGGAAGGAGCCAAGATAACTAAAAAATGTTGGACTGTGGATGGAGGAAATTACGAGAAGGTTTCTGCCACATGGATCCTTATCTGAGTGTGATTGTGCAGTTATGGAGAGATTTCTTGTTGGTTTTGCACTTTCAATTCTCCTTTGTGATTGTGCAATTTGCTACTCTTGTAGGCATTTGGGCAAAAATTTCAGAAATATTATGACTGAGCACAATGTTACAGCATTGTGCTAAATGAGCAGAAAGTTGCAGCACAGGACACACGGAAGGAGGGAGCAATCTTACAAACCTCCATGGAACTAGATGCTAGCAGGATGAACAACATCTTGACATAGGGCTTAATTGAAAAACAATAATAGATGTACCATTATTAAATATTTAACTGTATTTTTTTGTCAGTTTGCACATTAGTAACTACTGACCAGCAGGCAGTGGCAGGTGGGAGGGAGAGCAGTGTGAAATGTTAGTATCTGACTGCCTGGCACGGAGTGGCAGGAAGGAGAGCAGTGTGGAATGTTAGTATCTGGTTTGCAGAAGTAGGAGGTGGGAGGGAGAGCAGTATGGAATGTTAGTATCTGGATGGCAGAAGGTGGCAAGTAGGAGAAAACGCAATGTGAAAAGTTAGTATCTAATTTGCAGTGAGTGATAGGTGGGTGGGAGAGCAGTCTGGAATATTAATATCAGGTTTGCAGGGAGTGGCAGGTGGGAGGGAGTGCAGTGTGGAAAGTTAGCATCTGGTAGGAGAGAAAGCAGTGTGAATGTTAGTATGTGGCTGGCAGGGAGTGGCAGGTGGGAGGGGGAACAATCCGGAATGTTAGTGTTTGGTTTGCAAAGAGTGGAAGGTGGGAGGGAGAGCAATGTGGAATGTTAGTATCAGGGTTGCAGGGAGGGGCAGGTAGGAGAGAAAGCAATGTGAATGTTAGTATCTGCCTAGCATGCCAGCCAATCTGCCTAGCATGCCAGCCAGTAATGTATAATTTTGCAAGTCAGAGTCTCTCAGTTCAGTTACCTGTGGTGTGACCCAGCAGTTCCTGTGAGTCTGGTCTGGACATGTTTGAATCCCCAATAGCAGCAGTCTATTGCTCTACCTTTGCTACTTACTGAAGTTTGTGTATTACAAACTTCTGTTGCACCCATCCCAACTACCAGCAGAGGGGGCAGTTTTCTGACTGCTCCAAAAGGCTAACAGGAGCTATTCTGAGGCTGCACAATACAACCCTGGGTTTTCCCTAAGTCATGGGAAAATTATTTAGAGACATTTCTAGAACTCAATGAATGAAACGCCCAACTTAAGTAGATGGAAAGTTGTATTCGTTCCCTTTGATGCCGCTGATGCTGTTTATTTTGTGCATATGGCCCTTACAGGATGCACTTGTAGAGCAAAAATACTGCATGAAATTGTCCTATTATATAGCACTGCTAATCTGTAAGCAGCGCCATACACAGAATTTCTAATGCACAGCGAGTCCCTGTCCTGTAGATATTAACCCTTTGAGTGCCAGAGGGGTGCCCAGCACATTGCTTTGCAATGCGCTGAGCAATCCCCTGGTACTCAAAGGGTTAAACTCTACATTTCTGTGCCAGAGGAACAAGGAGATAAGGGGGGGGGGGTGATGCAAAATGATGCAAATACAGGCAACAGCAGATACTGTGCAAAAACTACATAAATAGATGCACTCGACTGCTGAGAGAAGGGCACCTAACACCTAACTAGGAAAGTGTTTCTGTTCAACACTTCAATATAGTAGACAGAATAGTAGGTATTGCAGGGTTGACTTCAGTCTATCAACCAGAATAATGCGTTGGATAGTTATCCAGTACTCACAGGGTTAACTCTTTGGCTTCTTGGGAAGGAAGAGAAGGGGTACTGAGAAATGCACTGGAAATCAACTGTCTATAGGTATGGCCCTTAATTAGACACGTGAAGCATTTACATGTTTATTGGTATATGGATGTTACAAAGTCTTTACAAGAATGTATACAACAAGGAAGTGCATTCTGTCTCCCACTCTGTGGACACAATATTACTTATCCCAACCTGCACGACAGGTATCGGAGTCCATTAAAAAGACATTATCATATGAAAACTACAAATGAGGGTCTGTCTGCTGCTATATCCTGATGACTCCTGCAATTTGTCCTCATAGACAACTGCACAAACACATCCACAAACAAGAAAATACCAGGAAAGAATCCCTTCTAAGTTAGTATCAATGAGATGTTTATGTAGCCACAACGACCACCCAAATGCTCAGATGACATTTTACATAGGTTCTTATGAGGCTGGTCCAGGCACAGAGAATGCCGGCATGCACTGATACAACCCCACGTTGGTAGTGTTACTACAGTGAGTTAAGTACTTTTCATCTAATGGGTTCACCCACCTACTTGACCTCCGGTGCTGAGAAAGATACCCCCCCACACGCCCGTGTTCTGGGACCTATCTCTAAAATTTTTGTTGGTTTCTCAGAGCTCGAGACTAAATCCCAGTAGTTACACAAGAATACAGGAAAACAAAATAAAAAAACACTGTACACATTTTGTGGCTAACAAAATGTGACTTTGTGATGAGCCATTGGCATGGATTAGTGCAGGGCTTATAATTTGAAGTCCTTTGCTACTAGCCAGACCTGAAAAGTTACTCTCCACTGCAAGCCATAACATACCCACCAGGGCTGAATTTTCTACCTGCCAGGGCTAAATTTTCACTCGCCATTGGCTAGTGGCGAGTGGAAATTTTGAGCCCTGGATTAGAGGCCAGCAGCCATAAGAAGACTCTTATCATTACTATTAATGAGTAACTTACTTACTGGTATTGGGCACAGTAAAACAGCATGGCAGGGAGCATCACTGGAATTAATGCCAGGCAGGCATCCCTCTAATTCGTGGAGGACACTGTGTCAGGGTATGTCTGACAAGTCACCCTCACACAGTGCCAGGCCTCCCATACTCCTGAGTCAATAGAAACATGGCTACAAAGTGTGCTGAATGTGGGGAAGCTTCCCAAAATCACCAAAGGTATGTAATAGGAAAAGAGACAAATTAAGGTTTTACTGCTCTCTCTTTCAAAGAAAAATAGGATATTGACAGAATACTTTAACCTTTTAAGGCCCAGCTGGTTATGCAACATATTGCGTTACAGTGTGTTTCTCAACCGTCTGGTCCTTAAAGCTTTAAAAGAGGACTCACTTAAAGCCCCGAAAAGAGAATTTATCCTGGAAAATCTTGACACATGGTAACCCTAAGGTATAGTTCCCCTTTTAAACATGGTAGGCAGTGCATAGAATATGTACTGGATACCTCTCTGGCACTCAAAGGGTTAATGATAAGCTCACTCCACTCTAGAGTTCTGATTCTCAGCTCCAGTCCTAGGAACATACCACGGGTCACGTTTTAGGGATATCCTTAATTAAAGAGACAGTAATGTTTCATAACAAAAGCCATTTCAATTAATCTTCATAGTATTTGGGCCATGGAGAGTGTTATTTCATTACTGTCAGAGCTGTAGTTCAAGAATAACTGAATGATAAAGTATCCCCCTCCCGCCCCTTTTACCTAGTGTAAGCCTCCTCCCCTCAGATGTGGAATCTGTTCTCTTGACCGGACAGCTCACAGCAAGGGACAATCTTCTTACTGTGAACATAAGGAAAACCCTGCCCCCTTGACAGCTCTTTCAGGTTTTTCCTTATGCTCACTGAAGATTGTCCCTCTCTGAAATACATCCGGACAGTCTTTCTTCTCTGAGGTGAGCAGTGTTACATCAGTAAAAAGGGCGGGAGGTGGATACTTTATCATTCAATTACTCATGAACTACAACTCTGACAGTATCGAAATTACACTCTCCATGGCCCAAATACTATGAATTGGAGCTGCTTTTATTGCAAAACATTATTATCCCTTTAATCACAGGTAGTGCAATCAAAATGACTGAGCCACTGATTACCCACCTGTGTACAGGCAGGGATGTAATGATAAAGGGACCTCTTGCTGTGTTCTTATGACTAATGCTGAGAACCACTCTCTGGAGGTCTGGAACCATAGAATAAGCCAAGTCTGCAACACTTGCTGGGACTGCAGGATCCTCAGAATCACTAAGGACTGTGCCTGAAATATGGGACAGTTGATGGGTATGTGACAGTGTCATCTGCTGTACATCCCAGCACTCAGAGCTTCCTAGGTCCTGTGCTTTGTTATTAAGCAGATCCATCAGCCAGGGAAAGGGTTGATTTGTTCTCTGGTTATTGACAGGGGAGCAATGTTCCTTGTGCTGAGAGAAGCTTCACAGTTCAGACTGAATCATTGTTTGGGAAGTAATTCCATCTTCTCCCAGGAGCATTTTACAAGAGGAAACAGACACAGGGTCTATTCTGTGAGGCGTTATTCTTCTTCCACGGCCTTAATTAATTCTTCCTTCTGCTTAACCCATTATGGATCAGAGGTCTGTGCAGTGGATTGCAAAGCAATACATTGCACAACCCTCTTCTCCTTTAAAGGGAACTACTCCCTGTGAATACGTGATTCTTTATTTGTTTAACAGATTAATTTACCTAGGTAGGTGTTATTCATATGCAATCGGGTGTATATGTTTATTTTTTGGAATTATATCTGCATTTTCCTGTATACAGTGATCTATATTGATGTTTGCTTCTAGGTCATAACCTAGTGACAGCAACAATGGACTTCCATAGACCTGAATGGATCGCAATGGGCACAAGTTGTTATCAGTCTCTATCAGACTATAAAAAGGGAAAAGCTAGCAATGCATTACAGGAGAGATCACTGATCAGAAATAAACAATATAGATGCCCCTAACTGCTGTGTGAAGGACACATACCAAGGTAAATCCAGGCACGTGCACACATAGACACCAAGGGGGGCTTGAGCACCTGCCCTTTTTGCCCAAAGTGCCCTCGTGCCCTTTTAACAAAAAAAAAGTTCCCTCACCGCCCGCACTAACCCCCCCCACACCGCCTAGTCAGGTCTGTGCCTCCTTCAGGACAGACCTGTAGATGCTGCGATCCCTCGTTGGCTCTTTAGTGTTACAGAGCGCTGGGAGATGACATCATCTCCCAGCTCTCTGCATGAAGACCGCGCGGTAGCTCCAGCAGCTACAGGTCTGTGCCAAAGGAGGCACATACAGACCTCTCCTGCCGATGGACCACCAGGGAAGAGGTAGAAAACGGACACTGGGGGTCAATGTGGAAATGATGGGGCAATATGGATCTGATGGGGGGCAAGATGGACATGATGGTAATGTAGAGATGATGGGGCAATGTATGTGAGGGTAAGTTGGAGATGATGGCAATATGGAGCTGATGGGGGCAGTATGGAGATGAATGGGGCAATGTGAGGTTAAATTGGAGCTGATGGGGCAATATGGAGATGATGGGGGCAATGTGAGGATAAGTTGGAGCTGATGGGGCAATATGGAGTTGATGGAGGCACTATGGAGCTGATGGGGGCAATGTGAGGGTAAGTTGGAGCTGATGGGAGCAATATGGAGATGATGTGGGCAATATGGAGATGATGGGGGCAATGTGAGGGTAAGCTGGAGCTGATGGGGCAATATGGAGCTGATGGGGCAATGTGAGGGTAAGTTGGAGCTGATGGGGGCAATATGGAGATGATGGGGCAATATGGAGCTGATGGGGCAATGTGGAGCTGATGGGGGCAATATGGAGCTGACAGCGGGCAATGTAAGGGCAATATGGAGCTGATGGGGGGGCAATGTGAGGGCAATATGGAGATGATGGGGGGCAATGTGGAGATTAGGAGCATTGTGGAGGTGTCCAGTGGAGATGGTCAATGGGGGGGGGACGCTTCAGATTTCTGTGCCTACAGGCTCCTGAGATGTAAAGTCTTTTCTTTTTTAAAATATATATTTTGAATAAATAATTATGAGAAGTGCCCTTTTTTTCATTTGAGCCCCTGCCCCCCAAAATGTCTGTGCATGTCCCTGGGTAAGTCATTATTTCAAACAAAGTAAGTGTCACTTATTACTATAGTTCCCTTTTATCCAATGCATTGTGTTGTAATGGGCTGGATACTTCTCTGGGACTCAGTGTTGAAAGCATTAAACAGTACAGTTAATCCAGAATACTGTTACAGCGTAATGTATCCACCTTATATATCAAATACATTCATATTTGTCTGTGTGGGACTGACACACTTGTATACGTTTACTCAACAAGCTTATGGGGAGCAAACAAATGACAAAAAACCCTCCATTGTACAGTATACATTTACATGTCTTGGGTAAGAGCTACTACCGTAAATAACCACACAAACAGGTAAATAACTATAACGCTTCATTCTTGCACCAACATACCTCCCAAGTGTCCCTCTTTTGGACCCAAATCCCTCTTTCCCACCCTGATGTCCCTCTTTTTAGGAGATTGGTTTGCTTTGTGTGTATATAAATGGATCGTATTGCTCTACAGCAATAAAACTCACATTATTGTTTGTTTAAATGTCAGTATCCGTGTTTATAAATTAGTCTGTGTAAATAAAATACTATGATCTTGTTATAAGTCATTTATTTGGTTACACAAAGAGGTGTCAATAGGCCATGAAATAGCCTAAAAATTCTCGGTAACGTCCCACCCATCAGTCACGCCCCCAGCAACACCCACTAAAACACAAGTGTCCCTCTTTGGCAATTTGAAATGTTGGGAGGTATGCACCAATAACCAGACTTTTTACTTATTCGGACCATCTAGTACCAGGCTCTGTTAACACAATAAACTTTAACCCTTAGAGTGCCAAAGAGGCACACAACGTATAATGAGTTGCACACCCCTCTGGCACTCAAAGGACTAATTTAAATCCTGGAACTAAGTCCCACTTTGGCCATTTGCGCTGAATTCAAAGCACACCTCCCAACATTTCAAATTGCCAAAAAGGGACACTTTTGTTTTAGGGGGTGTTTCTGGGGGCGTGGCTGGTGGGATGGGCATTACCGATAATTTTTACATTATTTCATGACCTGTTGACACCTCTTGATGTAAATGAACAAATGATTTAGAGCAAGACCAAAGTATTTTATATACCCAGACTAATGTATAAAACACATATACAGAAGTTTATACAAACATTAATGTGAGTTTTATTGCTGTGGATCAATTTGATACACTTATATACACAACACACAGTCTTATTTCCTAAAAAGAGGGACACCAAGGGGGGAAAGAGGGACAGAGGGATTTGGGTCTTAAAGAGGGGCTGTCCCTCAAATAGGGGTTGTCCCTCCTAAAGAGGGACACTTGGGAGGTATGCTTAAAGGATAATGTCAACACCAGCAACCTTCTAAAAGGACTGATGCCCCAAGGAATAAATAAATTGACTTTAATTTCTTAACTTACCCTTTTATCAAAACAGGCAATGGCAACCCCATACCCAGCTGTGATGAAAGACGCTAGACCGAGAAAAAAAAGAAGAAGGGAAGGGGGGTGATGCTGTCTGTGCATTGATTGTGGCATGAATGAGGAACAACTTCCTCTGTCATCCCCCTCTATCCTTGATTCACTACCCCTAGGTAAACCTTCCCCAGACATATACTATTGTTACAGCTCCACGGGAGACTTGTCTGAAACAGATCATAAAAACTATCTCCAATGAAGGATCCAACGGTTACAATGTTCCAGTTGTTTTCCCAGCAGCATGCATGTGACAGCACAAAACACGGTCACTTTATCAATTGTAAAGCCAGATAAATATGGATAATTTAGCTCACGCTTGCTGTTTTCACTGTGTATACAGGAACCTGGGGATTGGAAACTCACAAGTCAATCAACCTACATATGGTTTTGTAATCTAAAACATGTCTGTATTGTGTACCTTCTTTTGCATGTTGCTGCATGGAATTCTGGGAATGCAATGAAAACATTGTAAGCTTTGGATTCCTTGCTGGAGATGTATGATCATACACCTGGGAACATTAAAAAAAAGCTGACCTGAGAATTTTGAAATGTTAACGTTAAACATTCTCAGATTATAGACATTATGTCCCTACATGGTGTAACCCAGAAGTGCTCCAACACTCCTCAAAGAGTGACTAATATGCTGTAACTTAGAGACTGATTTATTTATGTATTTATTTTTTTTAAAGTTTTATTGAGATAGTATATACATACAATATACATAATAAGGTAGAAGTGCATGGAAGGACACCTGCCAAACATGCAGAGATATCATTTTAGCAAGTAAGACTATATGCTTAAAATTAAGCAGGTGGTGCATGAATGAAGAACATTTGGTATATAAATCAGAGATGTACCACAATAATATCCAGGAGATAAAAGGGAGAGAGAAAGAGAACAAAGGAGGGCGAGAAAGAGTAAAAGGGATAAGCGGTCAAGGAGAGATGAGAAGGAGAGGTGGGAAAAATGGACCCAGATGGAGAACCAGGTCATCAATATACCGAACAAAATGGGATTAACCAGAAACCCACCATCCTAACAATCTATCAATCAATCAGGCCATACAGGATCAATTACTCATCTCACCCCCTGATAACATACTGTTACGGTTAGCAAGCAAGACAAGGAGTCAGACGGTATAGTTAAAATCACCTTTATTAGAATAATAGGTAGTAATGCAAATAGCAGAATAAAGAGAATAAGCAGAGGGTAACAGACAAGGCCAGATACTCTAGCAGAAATAGGAGTCTGCCAATGGGTCAACCACAATTGCTGGAGACTAGGCCAGAGCCAACTAGTAGTCTCAATGGTAGTGAGTGGAGTACCGGATATGAACCGTAGTCTCCTGCTAGGTAGCTACAACAGAGAACACTGACTCACACCTGCAGTCAGTTAGGACGAGCTCGTCTCCAATAAGGGATCGCAACAATGGAGACACTGACTCACGCCTGCAGTCAGTAAGGCTGGAGTCTGCCAGAGCCCCAGGTCCACACCAGGATGGATGTCTGTGGAAAACGGGCAAGACATCGGGGCGAACAGACAGAGCCACCGGTTAGCACCAGTTAGGATAGTCAGACAACCCAAGGTGATACACAGAGCAGATAGTCAGCAGGAGCCACAGGTCTGCACCAGATAGGATGTCCAATGATACTAAGAAACACTAGGAGGATAGTTGGATAGAGCCCCAGGTCAGCACCAGGTTGGATTGTCAGACAAGCCAGGGTCATACACGGAGTGGATAGTCAGCCAGAGCCACAGGTCTGCACCAGATGGGATGTCCAAGCAAGTAGGCAACACTGGGAGGATAATTGGACAGAGCACCAGGTTGGATAGTCAGACAAGCCAGGGTCATACACGGAGCGGGTAGTCAGACAGAACCACAGGTCTGCACCAGATTGGATGTCTATAGCCAGAGCACAGGTCAGCAACAGCATGGATAGACAAACAAGCCGGGTCATACACAGGATACAGGAACAACAGGAACTAGAACTGCACTGAAGAACAACATAAGGGTAATGATACACAGGCCCAGAGAGGTTTATAAAGGAGTAGGAGAAGGTGGGACCAATTAGGTCCCCCAGGCTGGGCCTATAACAGGCATCCAGGAAAGTGCTTGATTCATGATGCCAGTAACAAGGAACCATATGCGACCAGGCTGCAGGCAAAGAGGGACGTAGCTAGTCACACTGGAGCTTCAGTCCAGAACCCTGCTCCCGGCCGAATGGGGCAGGCCAAGGTAAGGCACTGTGACACGTACATGTTGGGCTAACTAAGGTGTCCACACTTCAATAAAGGCTGGAAGAACACCTGTAGATATTGCATGAGTGCTCTTGAGGGCTGCCAACTGCCGCATCCTATCCTTCCATTCCAGAACCATGGGTGGTGAGGAATCTTTTCAATGTAGAGGAATAAGAGACCTGGCAGTGTTGAGCATAAAGTTGTGAAGGAGGTTCTTCGGGGGCGGCCGAAGGAGATTGGGGTCAAATTTGGAAAACAGAAAAAGGACAGGATCTCTCAGTAGGGTCATCGCAAGAACTTTGGCAACTTCCCCATGGGCCGCTTCCCAGAATTGCAAAATACCACTACAGTACCACTAGAGGTGTGCCATTGAACCCACTGCAGTCCCACATCTGTAGCACAACGGAGACACAGAAGGATGAATAATGGCCAGACATTGAGGAGTATAATATCATCTGGTAATATGTTTAAAGTTCATTTCCTTGCAGCCTGTCCTGCTAATTTAGAGATTTTACTCATGTACACACACACACACAGACAAGCAGGACTTCTCTCTCTCTGCCTTTTGTACAAGCTAGAGGTCTCACTGCTTTATCACACATAGACAAGCGAGACTTTTCCTGCTGCCTTGCTGTACAATTTACAGATATCACTTCATGTGCACACACGAGCCAAATAGGACTTCTCCATCTGACTTCTGTGCATCATAAAGATTAAACTTCTGGTACACACTCAGACAAGCAGAACTTGTCCCTCTGCATTTCTGTACAACTTGGAGGTATCACTGCTTCTACATACACAGGACTTCTACCAGTCTTTCTGTACACCTAAAAGATATCACTGCCTGCGCTCACACAGACAAGTAGGACTTGTCCCACTCTCCTTCTTTACAATGTATATATATCACTGCCTCAGGACATCTCCCTCTGCCTTCTGTACAACTTAGAGATAACAGTACGTGTGCCATCAAAGACAAGCTTCACTGCTCTTCTCTACAATTAAAATATGTCACTCTCTGTACACACAACGCACACACAGGACATTCTCCCACTGCCCATCTGGTAGTAATGCACCAATTTAGAGACTTTGGGTAGAATACAAGAAACTTGCGCAATCGCTATTTACAGTGTGCTTCTGATGCCAAAATGATATGCACCAAAATGATACTGAATGAGCATGTTTTTTCTGAATTAGCAAACGTTTGTGCTTTTTTTAAGTGAATGCTTCTCAGAAAGCGGGCGTGGCTAAAATGTCCACGGTTTTGTGAGAGGATTAGCATAAATGTCTAATTCAGCAAAGACATTTGCACACATTTTCATATGTCTGGCCAACTTTGCAGTTAATTTATGAGCATTAAAGGGATAGTAATGTTTCTATCAAAGTGCGGCTCCAAGTCTTCTTTATGTTTTTTATAACGTGTAGCGCTATATTTCTTTACTGCCGGTCCTCCTCTGCGTCCTACCGCCGACGCAGTCATGCACTGTAGCGACTGCCCGAAAGCAAGAATGCTCCAAGCACAGAACTCCCAGGATTCCATGCTCTCAGCACAGAACTCCCAACATTCCGTGCTCCCAGCATTCTGTGCGTTCGGGCAGTCTCTACTGCGCATGATGGCTTCTGACAAACATCCTAGCAAATTATTTTATAGGAAATGGCCCTAAGAGTTCCCATTAATTCATATGATCTGTTTCAGACATACATACTGTATTATATAAACATCGCTTTTTGGCATATAAAGGGAATTATATAACCTTCATAAAGTGTATGCTATAAATCTCACTGTTTCACATGTACAATGTAGCATATAAACTTCCTCAGTTTTGTAGAGATCGCCTCTGAAAGCTTTCCTTGCTATGTGAGAGTGGTGGGGGCAGGAATTGGGCAGGCATGGGAGGAGACCCAGTGTACTTCCCACACTGGGAGGCCCGTGCTGTTCCTCTGTCACTTTTCCCACTGCAGTCTGAACTTGGGCAAGAGATGAGTGTGAATGTAAACAAGGACATGCCTGAGTGCAGACAAGAGTACAAGTGGAACATGTGAAGTGTTGGCTCCTGTCTTCCACCCATCGAGAGAAAACATGGATTCATCCTGTGTATTGCCAGATACGATCCATAGGTACGTTTGTGCTGCATGCAGGCATTTTAGGAATGTGCTTTGCTGGGTGAGGAGGCTAGTTTTGGGATATCATTCAAAACTCATTTATAAAGAACCTCAGCTTGAGCGAGTCTGCTGCCAGCGACCTGCATTCTGTCTAACGTTCAAAGGAGGGGGGGGGGGGGGAATAAAACACCAATATAACCCTTTGAGTGCCGGAAAGATAGCCAACACATTGCGTTTGCAAAGCTCAGGTGACCACTCCGGCACTCAAACGGTTATATCAATGGTGATCTGGGGAATTGTAATAATTACAAAAAATATAGGTTTTCTTGAACCTAAAGTGATGATTATTACTAAATCAAATTTACCCTTTCCTACCACTTTTGAATACTGAGGTTCCTGTACTTATTCTTTTATTTTTTATATTGAATATTGTATTTTAAACACTATATTGTCTTCAGTTTTTGCAAAATAGAACAGTTCTGGACCAAACCACCTGCATTAACCCCTGAGTGACAGACGACTTACCTGGTAAGTCCAGGAAGTCATTCGCTATAATGGAAAAAAAAACAAACCCTGTCATTAAGGGGTTAATGGAAACAAATAAAATAACCCAAATTTACTTTGATGCAAATGGAGATTTTAACTTGAATGATAGAAATGTTTTTGCTTTCTTTATGCGTATGGGGTTGTAATGTCTTGGAAGTCAATCCATGGTTAGATAAAAACTTAATTTAAATCAATCGGAATTTTTGTCATCAGCCATAATAATTACCTATCAGCATTCTGATGACTAATGCTAAATTAACACTAAAAGATCATGTACTAAGACTCCTAAAAACAGATCTGAACATTTCCACATTAAATGATCTGGTATGTGGCGTTTTACAGCAAAGCCTGGGGAAGCAATTTGTCTTTGTATCCTCACTTCCTGGTCAGGATGCTGTACTGGACAATGTCATCAAAGCAGGAAGTCAGGAATGCAATGAAAAAATGCTTCCCCAGCTTGATTAAATAACAAACAAGCAAATAAAGGCAAACACTTACATATAACATACATATCTGCTTGCAGTGCAGTAACGGGGTTAAAAGCCCCATCAGTGAATGTTTTTATTTCTCCCATGTGGAGTAGTTGGTTTGCTCCAAGATTACTCTGTTTCCTTTTGAACATGTGGCCTTTAATTTGAAAAAGTGATTGTCCCCTTCCAGGTTTTCCATCTCAGTGATTCTTTATCTGCAGAAAATATATTTGTTTCTATTAATGTAACATTGGGACAAATGTATCAATCTGCTAGAAGAGCCACAAGGAGGTAGCCTCTAATGTTAGAGGCTACACTGATGGGTATCACTGTAGTACACTATAGTGCATACAGGTAGACGCACTCCACTAGTGTTACAATTTAATGCAAGGAAGCACCGTACACCAGCCCCATAGCATGTGCAGGGGAACTGACAATGATAGTGACCAAGATAATACATAGTATAGATCTGGGCTCTGACTGTAAGAATGACTCAAAAACACCAAAATACTACAAGGTTAAGCTGATGCTTTTTGGTGTATGTAGCTTAGTGGTTGGCATTATGCAGCTGTCAGGACTTAAATGGGATTCCAGGATCTGATTTAGCGTGCTGTACATTTGCACCATTTTTCCCTAAAATATAATAGGGTCCATATCCTTTTAAACATGGAGGACTATAAGAATCCACTAGTGCAGTTCATGTTCTGCTCTGGGACACCGGCTCCCTTCTCATGTGTCTGCATATTGAGGCATGTACAAGAGCATAATGTATACCGGTGCACACAATCCACCATCGTTACTGTAATGCTGGCAAGGCATAAATACTTCCTCTACAGCATATGTGGAGCAATGAAGGTATGTCACTTTCCTCTGTGCCTTATTAGTACATAATGTTTAACAAGGAGCAGACAAAAATAACACCCCAAAGGTGCCCACATTGGCCTTCAGTTGGAGCAAGTAGAGTACAAAGCAGCATTTTCAGTATAAGCATAAAGCGATCGGTCCGATCGCCTAGATCAAGGGGAGTCAATTGTTGGATTTTCAGCTGTTGGGGGATACAATTCCCATCATCTCCAACCAGCAACGGGTTGATGGAAGTTGTAGTCTCCAACAGCTGGAGGTCCAACATTTTACTAGCCCTGACTTAGACTATGGTGGAATCATATAGCAACGCTGCACTTTGTGCATTTGGAACATGTCCTACAATATGTGATACACTAGCATCTCCTGTTTATACATACACAGCTGTGCATGGTCTGACCCCTGTTTGTTTTTACAGTCTCCTAATAAGAGATAAGTACAATGGATGTCAGGACTGCGGTAACAGAAAACAAAAACAGGAGATAAGAGTGTCTGTGAATTGAGAAGAAAGGACTTTAATCTCAAAACAATTAATAATGTTTTATTAGCTTTTTTTTTTATAAGCTTCATAATAAATATAGAAAAACTGGAGCCTTTAGCTTAGGAGTGCCCAAATCTGTCCTCAAGGGCCATATACAGGCCAGGATTTAAAGGCGCACCTAAAAATGATCTGGGGATATGCAAACAAATGCTGACTTGGTCTGCACAACAGATACAATTACACTAACCCTTTAAGGAACAGAGTGGTGCTCAGGGCATTAAGAATCAATGCATTGCACAGCCCTCTAGTTCTGAAACGGTTAAACTTTTTCATGTTTTTTTTTGTGCTAATGTCCCTTTAATGCATGCACATTTTCTTCACTTAGTGCATTAATGGGATTATATATGTATACAGTGAGGGAAAAATTATTTGATCCCCTGCTGATTTTGTACGTTTGCCCACTGACAAAGAAATGATCAGTCTATAATTTTAATAGTAGGTTTATCTGAACAGTGAGAGACAGAATAAACAAAAAAAATCCAGAAATACGCATTTCAAAACAGTAATAAATTGATTTGCATTTTACTGAGTGAAATAAGTATTTGACCCCCTATCAATCAGCAAGATTTCTGGCTCCCAGGTGTCTTTTATACAGGTAACAAGCTGAGATTAGGATCACTCTCTTAAAGGGAGTGCTTCTAATCTCAGCTTGTTACCTGTATAAAAGACACCTGTCCACAGAAGCAATCAATCAATCAATCAATCAATCAGATTCCAAACTCTCCACCATGGTCAAGATCAAAAAGTTGTCCAAGGATGTCAGGGACAAGATTGTAGACCTACACAAGGCTGGAATGGGCTACAAGACCATCTTCAAGCAGCTTGGTGAGAAGGTGACAACAGTTGGGGTGATTATTCGCAAATGGAAGAAACACAAAATAACTGTCAATCTCCCTTCGTCTGGGGCTCCATGCAAGATCGCACGTTGTGGAGTTTCAGTAATCATGAGAACAGTGAGGAATCAGCCCAGAACTACACGGGAGGATCTTGTCAATGATCTCAAGGCAGCTGGGACCATAGTCACCAAGAAAACAATTGGTAACACACTACTCTGTGAAGGACGGAAATCCTGCAGCGCCCGCAAGGTCCCTCTGCTGAAGAAAGCACATGTACAGGCCCATCTGAAGTTTGCCAATGAAGATCTAAATGATTTAGAGGAGAACTGGGTAAAAGTGTTGTGGTCAGATGAGACCGAAATCGAGCTCTTTGGCATCAACTCAACTCGCCATGTTTGGAGGAGGAGGAATGCTGCCTATGACGCCAAGAACACCATCCCCACCGTCAAACATGGAGGTGGAAACATTATGCTTTGGGGGTGTTTTTCTGCCAGGGGGACAGGACAACTTCACCGCATCAAAGGGACAATGGACGGGGCCATGTACCGTCAAATCCTGGGTGAGAACCTGCCTCCCTCAGCCAGGGCATTGAAAATGGGTAATGGATGGGTATTCCAGTATGACAATGACCTGAAACAATGGCCAAGACAACAAAGGAGTGGCTCAAGAAGAAGCACATTACGGTCCTGGAGTGGCCTAGCCAGTCTCCAGACCTTAATCCCATAGAAAATCTGTGGAGGGAGCTGAAGGTTCAAGTTGCCAAACGTCAGCCTCGAAACCTTAATGACTTACTTGGAGAGGATCTGCAAAGAGGAGTGGCACAAAATCCCTCCTGAGATGCGTGCAAACCTGGTGGCCAACTATAAGAAACGTCTGATCTCTCTGATTGCCAACAAGGGTTTTGCCACCAAGTACTAAGTCATGTTTTTCAAAGGGGTCAAATACTTATTTCACTCAGTAAAATGCAAATCAGTTTATAACTTTTTTGAAATGCATTTTTCTGGAATTTTTTGTTGTTGTTTTTCTGTCTCTCACTGTTCCAATAAACCTACCATTACAATTATAGACTGATCATTTCCTTGTTAGTGGGCAAAAGTACAAAATCAGCAGGGGATCAAATAATTTTTTCCCTAACTGTATATATATATATATATATATTTTTTTTTTTTTTTAATTAAACGCCATTTTTTATTGTGGCCACCAAGTGGTGCTGTTTATGTCACCTACTATGGAAGGCAGTAGTTCATGACTAAAACATTCCTATAGAGTGCATTATAAAAAAATGCATTCTGGTACTGCTCCGGAGCATGGTACTATTAACATTTTGATAAAAAAAAAAATCATTGAGCAGTAATAACTTTTGAGTTAAACATCTCCCAGCATTGGGAGTGCCCTTGTTTACTTGATGGGCACAACACCATAGCACATTTATTTCCTTTAAAAGTCTACAGTTTCTTTAATATACAGCTACTTAAATGGACAGTATCACTTTAAATTAAAAGGCATTTTTGATTAAAATAAAGGTAGTGTAAAGTTTATTTACATTAAAGGTAGTAAAGTTGTGGAATTCTTTGTCTCTGAATGCTGTGTCTGCAGATACTGTAATTGCTTTCAAAAAGGTAATGGATACCTGTATATCTCAGAACAATACTGAGAATTATGACAGTTGGTTTCAAAGCAGATAGGATGTTGATCTAGGGAATATCAGACTTCCATTTGAAGAAATTAAGGGATTTTTTTAACCACTTTGGCCTTAATTGGAAATTACTTCAGTAGGGTTTTTTTGTCTTCATCTGGATCATCAAGGGTGATATGCATACTTAGGAACTCTCAGGGTTTAACCCTGAGTCTCAGGGTTTTGACATAAATCTCAGGGTGGAGGGACAAAATCTCAGGGTGAGAGAGTCCAGTGTTACATACTATGTGATTTGCACCAATTAAATGCTTCTTTAGTCTCTAAATTGCATCCTTTTGTATCATAAAGACAGAGGGAGATGTCCTGCTTGTCTTGTTTGTGCTTATACAGTGAGATCTTTAAGTTGTATCAAGTTAAAGGTTCCTTGCGGACTGACTGGAGCACCTCTGGCTTAGACCAAACAGGTACATCTTACATAAAATCTACACTATGCAAACCTACAAGGCTTAATATTTAATGATCTCAGGGTCAGCTAATATTGAAAGTTCCCAGGTATGGTGATATGGCATGGGCTGAACTTGATGGATGATGCTCACGGGCCAAAATAAGAAAAGAATATTGAATCGACGGTCACATATGACCCCATACCTGAGAACCTTCAACCCCAAGTCCCCCAGAGTATTCAGGAGGGATGGGGGATAGGAGTGTCCAAATTACAAGTTTCACATCATAAAGAGCTTAATTGTGGTGTGTGTGATTGGGAAATGGAAAGGCAGGGTTTGTACTGGAATAGTCGGGTAAGTAAGCAGAATGGGGTGGAAGTCTGAAGAACCAGGCTGGGATTGGGCGAGGTTACCGGGGAATTCAGTACGCTAAAGAATCAGCCTCTATCTCCGGAGACCCAGTAATTATTTATCTAGGGTAGATCATGGGGGAGATTCACTAAGCAGTGATAAAGAGGTGATAAAGTGGAGATGACGTCTCTAGGTTATCACTTCTCCAATTCCTATGTTATTCTATAGAGCCTATTCACTAAGATTTCTTCAACTTTTGAAGATCTTAGTGCAGGGCTTATAATTTTAAGTCCTTTGCTACTAGCCAGACCTGAAAAGTTACTCGCCACTGCAATACATAACATACCCACCAGGGCTGAATTTCTACTCACCAGGGCTAAATTTTCCCTCGCCATTGGCTAGTGGCGAGTAGAAATTTTGAGCCCTGCCTTAGTGAATAGGCTCCATAGAATAACATAGGAAATGGAGAAGTGATAAACTGGAGAAGTCATCTCCGCTTTATCAACTCTTTATCACCACTTAGTGAATCTCCCCCTGGAGATTTCAAGGTATGCATGCTACTAACTAATATAATGGCATCAATGGGATAGTAATGTGAACATATAACATTACATTTGATTGTTCAATGTAATTTTATATAACGCATTCTACCGTTTTCAATGTCTCTATCATTGTATTCTGCTTGTAATTTGAGTGACAGTATTGCCCCCCCCCATGACATATTGAGCCGCATTGTAATCCGTCCGGACCGTCTTTCAGAGCTGAGGAAACTATGACGCAGTGGAAAGGGGCGGGAGGGGGAAACTTTCAACTCAAATTACAAGCAGAATACAACAATAAGGGCATTATATAAAATTACAGTGTACAAGGTAATAGAACTTTATATGTTCACATTACTTTCCCTTTAAACACAAACATGCACAAAATCAGTTTATACCATTCTGTGCAATCCAGAGCTAGGCTGCCTTACATTTTCCTACTTAAACTTACAACTAAGCATTAAAGTCTCAGGGCAGTTTTAAGAACCCCTGAGGCCCCCAGTGTAACTGTGAATGGTGGCCCCCAAACATAGGTTAGCATTTAGGATCCTTTTAAGTTTACTTGTAGCCTTCCTTCCTCCCTCCATCCCTTCCTTCCTTCCCTCTCCCTTCCTTCCTTCCTTCCCTCTCCCTTCCTTCCTTCCTTCCTATCTCCCTTCTTTCCTTCCTTCCTCCCTCGCTCCCTCCCTTCCTTCCTTCCCTCTCCCTTCTTTCCTCCCTCGCTCCCTCCCTTCCTTCCTTCCTATCTCCCTTCCTTCCTTCCCTCTCCCTTCCTCCCTCCATTCATTCCTTCCTTCCCTCTCCCTTCCTTCCTATCTCCCTTCCTTCCTTCCTTCCTTCCTTCCCTCTCCCTTCCTTCTTCCCTCGCTCCCTCCCTTCCTTCCTTCCTTCACTCTCCCTTCCTTCCTTCCTTCCCTCTCCCTTCCTTCCTTCCTTCCTTCCTTCCTATCTCCCTTCCTTCCTTCCTTCCTTCCTTCCTCCCTCGCTCCCTCCCTTCCTTCCTTCCCTCTCCCTTCCTTCCTCCCTCGCTCCCTCCCTTCCTTCCTTCCCTCTCCCTTCCTTCCTCCCTCGCTCCCTCCCTTCCTTCCTTCCTATCTCCCTTCCTTCCTTCCCTCTCCCTTCCTTCCTCCCTCCATTCCTTCCTTCCTTCCCTCTCCCTTCCTTCCTATCTCCCTTCCTTCCTTCCTTCCCTCTCCCTTCCTTCTTCCCTCGCTCCCTCCCTTCCTTCCTTCCTTCCCTCTCCCTTCCTTCCTTCCCTCTCCCTTCCTTCCTCCCTCGCTCCCTTCCTTCCTTCCCTCCCTCTCCCTTCCTTCCTTCCCTCTTCCTTCCTTCCCTTTTCCTTCCTTCCTCCCTCACTCCCTCCCTTCCTTCCTGCCTTCCCTCTCCCTTCCTTCCTCCCTCGCTCCCTCCCTTCCTTCCTTCCTTCCCTCTCCCTTCCTTTTTCCCTCCCTTCTTTCCTTCCTTCCTACCTTCCTTCCTTCCCTCTCCCTTCCTTCCTCCCTCACTCCTTCCTTCCTTCCGTCCCTCTCCCTTTCTTCCTTCCCTCTTCCTTCCTTCCTGCCTTCCCTCTCCCTTCCTTCCACCCTCGCTCCCTCCCTTCCTTCCCTCTCCCTTCCTTCCACCCTCACTCCCTTCCTTCCTTCCCTCTCCCTTCCTTCCTCCCTCGCTCCCTCCCTTCCTTCCTTCCCTCTCCCTTCCTTCCTCCCTCGCTCCCTCCCTTCCTTCCTTTCTTCCCTCGCCCTTCCTTCCTCCCTCGCTCCCTCCCTTCCTTCCTTCCTTCCCCCTCCCTTCCTTCCTCCCTCGCTCCCTCCCTTCCTTCCTTCCTTCCCCCTCCCTTCCTTCCTCCCTCGCTCCCTCCCTTCCTTCCTTCCTTCCCCCTCCCTTCCTTCCTCCCTCGCTCCCTCCCTTCCTTCCTTCCCCCTCCCTTCCTTCCTCCCTCACTCCCATACTAAAAGATCAGATAAGGATTATTACGCTTTTTAGCAGATCACTCTTTTGTTATCTAATTTGTGTGAAAGGTCTGATTGCCAATTCTCTATGGGCAGCAGAGCCCCGGCCCTTAGTTTTAACCATCCTTGGTCTATGGCCTAATATCATACATTTTTAGAATTACTCTTATTTTTAATTTAGACCTGATTTGTTTGGATAATTACCTGCGGACTGATATCATCATCGGCCTCTCAAAATCCCACATTACAAATGGTGCAAGAAGAATCCTCAAATTAGATTAATAGATATCGACAGTTATTTAATAAGTAAACATTTTCTGTTTCCTTTGCATTAGTGAGTTAATGAGGCGCTCCCTCACTGGGACAGGTAGATGGATAAAACTGGAGCCATCCGGAGGCAAAACACATGATATTTATAAAATTAACCCCTTTGCTGCTACAGAGGTCTATAACACATTCAAAAAAATGAAAAGCCCATTTATCTCTATGGGAATGGTTCTCATTTCTCCCGTATGGTTCCAGTGGTTTGCCCCTGGAATTGCACTTTTTGTTGGAAAAATTACAAATGCTTAACCCTTTGTGTTATACCCTACTGGCACTCAGAGGGTTAAATGGGACTTTTAATGAGTGCCAGAGAGGTATCCAATGTATTGCGTCACAATGTGCTGGATACATCTCTGGCACGCAAAGGTTTAACCCCTGAAATGCTAGTGAGGTCTCCAAAACAATTTTTCTAGCATTTGGTGGGCTAACCATCCCATTTAAGTCACATAGGATTTAGGTAATCTTTATTTGTCCATTGGTGCAGTTGGTTTGCCCCAGAATTGTACCACTTTTCTCTGTGCATGTGGCTCACTGTATTTTGTTTCCAGGACAGTACATTCTGTAGTGTAAACGTTTCCTTGTCACAGGTGAACAATGGGCCGTTATAGTTACCACTTGACTGACTTCTGATGTGCCAGGTATTGTAGTGGAGTGATCCTAGCAATGGATAGATATACATCTCAATCCCCCCCCGAGGCAGACAGAGACACATTAAAGGGATAGTAATACTTCGTTTTAACTTTATTTTATTTTGTAGGCATTAAAAAAACATGAAGAATGATATAAGTCTTATTTCTCAAACCTTTATGGTTTATTAGATATTCACAAGCAAAGTTTCCCCTCCCGCCCCTTTTACCTAGTGTAAGCCATCTCTTCTCAGATGTGGAATCCAGTCCATAGACCAGACAGATCACAGCAGGAGACAATCTTCTTCCTATGAGAACAATGAAAGCCCTGTCCCCCTTGACAAGTTTTTCAGGTTTTTCCCTTATCTTAATTCAAGATTGTCCCTCTCTGCAGTCTACCTGGGCACCTCCCTTCTGATCTGGCTGAGCAGTGTTACATCAGTAAAAGGGGTGGGAGGAGGAAACTTTGCTTGTGAATATCTCATAAACCATAAAGGTTTGAGAGATAAGACTTATATCGTTCTTCATGTTTTTTTAATGCCTACAAAATAAAATAAAGTTAGAACGAAGTATTACTATCCCTTTAAGGCTTCATAGGGCCCTAGGCAAAGTACCAGTTTAGGGCCCCACATGTCTTGATCCTGCTGCTAGTAGGTACTGGCAATGCAGCTCTAATGGACGTGGTAGTAACTAGATAATGCTGTTCCTCTTTCAACAAAAAGGTCGTCTGACATAAGATGTTAACGGCAGCAACAGCGAGGCCCCTGTCTATGACCCATCACTTGTAGCCAGGGCCCCTCATATTGTCATGGGCCCTAGGAAGTACCCTAGGATGCCATAATGGATGCTTTGAAGGCAATTCAAGTTAGATACTTTTAGCCCCATCAAATGGCCACACCTCCAGTCTTTACATGACCCCAGACCCGTACACTGTTTCATGGTACAGGAAATATCTTTAGCCGATAACAGTGGTTCTCAATCTTTTTTTTTTTTTTTTGCTAATCTAGCCAATGCGATCGCTCCAGTTTAATGACAGACAGCCTCCGTCATGGGAGGATGATGGGTAGTGGGACGGAGCTGTCTCTGGTCGGCAAAGTTCGGCAAGCCGGAAGTAGGCTGCCGGACACTGTTTAAACTTTAATTCTTGCGCACGTAACTGCTTTTTAAATATATTGAACGCTATTTTCAGTGTTCTAGATAAATGCTCTAACTAATGAGCATTACGTGTAGTTAGGTGAGAGATCCCCTTTAAGGCACACCCAACTCACAGTCTGGAATCTTTGGGGCACACCTAACATTTTATAATTCATTTGTCAAGGAGTAATGAAAGGTACCAGTACAAATATATGTAGCTATAGTTAGGTCTCAAGACCAGAATAACAGAAACAAATCATGCTTTTTTGTCAAAGTCTTTGAAAAAGGCACCATAAGTGTGTGTCTGCTGCTTACCAAAGTGCCACTGCACCGTTACCGAGAACCACTGTCCTATAACATACAAACACACACACACAACATTTCAAACGACCAAAGAGGAACATTCCTGTTTTAGTGGGTGTTGTTGGGGGTATAGCTGGTGGGAGGAGCAGTACAGAGAATTTTCAGGTTATTTCTTGACCTATTGACATCGCTTTGCGTAACTGAATAAATGATTTAGAGCAAAACCAAAGTATTTTCTTTACACAGACTAGTGTATAAACATAGATACTGACGTTTACACAAACAAACAAACAAATGTTTTACTGCTTTGATGCAATGTGATACACTTATATACACCACACAGTCTGGTCCCCTAAACACAGGGACACCATGGCGATACACTTCTATACACACCACACAGTCTGATTTCCTAAACACAGGGACACCGGGGTGATACACTTCTATACACACCACACAGTCTGATTTCCTACACACAGGGACACCAGGGTGATACACTTTTATACACACCACACAGTCTGATCTCCTAAACACAGGGACACCAGGGTGATACACTTATATACACACCACACAGTCTGATCTCCTAAACACAGGGACACCAGGGTGATACACTTATATAAACACCACACAGTCTGATCTCCTAAACACAGGGACACCAGGGTGATACACTTATATACACACCACACAGTCTGATCTCCTAAACACAGCGACACCAGGGTGATACACTTATATACACACCACACAGTCTGATCTCCTAAACACAGGGACACCGGGGTGATACACTTCTATACACACCACACAGTCTGATCTCCTAAACACAGGGACACCAGGGTGATACACTTCTATACACACCACACAGTCCGATCTCCTAAACACAGCGACACCAGGGTGATACACTTATATACACACCACACAGTCTGATTTCCTAAACACAGGGACACCAGGGTGATACACTTATGTACACACCACACAGTCTGATCTCCTAAACACAGGGACACCAGGGTGATACACTTATATACACACCACACAGTCTGATCTCCTACACACAGGGACACCAGGGTGATACACTTATATACACACCACACAGTCTGATCTCCTAAACACAGGGACACCAGGGTGATACACTTCTATACACACCACACAGTCTGATCTCCCAAACACAGGGACACCAGGGTGATACACTTCTATACACACCACACAGTCTGATCTCCTACACACAGGGACACCAGGGTGATACACTTCTATACACACCACACAGTCTGATCTCCTACACACAGGGACACCAGGGCGATAGACTTCTATACACACCACACAGTCTGATTTCCTAAACACAGGGACACCGGGGTGATACACTTCTATACACACCACACAGTCTGATTTCCTACACACAGGGACACCAGGGTGATACACTTTTATACACACCACACAGTCTGATCTCCTAAACACAGGGACACCAGGGTGATACACTTATATACACACCACACAGTCTGATCTCCTAAACACAGGGACACCAGGGTGATACACTTATATAAACACCACACAGTCTGATCTCCTAAACACAGGGACACCAGGGTGATACACTTATATACACACCACACAGTCTGATCTCCTAAACACAGCGACACCAGGGTGATACACTTATATACACACAGTCTGATCTCCTAAACACAGCGACACCAGGGTGATACACTTCTATACACACCACACAGTCTGATCTCCTAAACACAGGGACACCGGGGTGATACACTTCTATACACACCACACAGTCTGATCTCCTAAACACAGGGACACCAGGGTGATACACTTCTATACACACCACACAGTCCGATCTCCTAAACACAGCGACACCAGGGTGATACACTTATATACACACCACACAGTCTGATTTCCTAAACACAGGGACACCAGGGTGATACACTTATGTACACACCACACAGTCTGATCTCCTAAACACAGGGACACCAGGGTGATACACTTATATACACACCACACAGTCTGATCTCCTACACACAGGGACACCAGGGTGATACACTTATATACACACCACACAGTCTGATCTCCTAAACACAGGGACACCAGGGTGATACACTTCTATACACACCACACAGTCTGATCTCCCAAACACAGGGACACCAGGGTGATACACTTCTATACACACCACACAGTCTGATCTCCTACACACAGGGACACCAGGGTGATACACTTATATACACACCACACAGTCTGATCTCCTAAACACAGGGACACCAGGGTGATACACTTATATATACACCACACAGTCTGATCTCCTACACACAGGGACACCAGGGTGATACACTTATATACACACCACACAGTCTGATCTCCTAAACACAGGGACACCAGGGTGATACACTTATATACACACCATACAGTCTGATCTCATAAACACAGCGACATAGGGTGGGAAAGAGGGACAGAGGGATTTGGGTCTCACAGAGGATCTCTCCTGATGAAAGAGAGGTGCAGTAGGTTTATCCCAGAACTAACCAGTCCCTCTTAGTACATTATCCTTACTGTGTTCACTGAGAATAACAGAAATTGTACCCAAGAATTAAGCACACAATGCGGAAAGATAGCGAGGCATGCACTAGAAATGGGATCAGACCTAAGCAATCATAAATCAAACATTTCCAATCAATAGGAGGCTTATAATAACCCAGAGGAGCATGTGAATAAAAATAAACAGTACCATCTGGGATGGAATACTGTAGTGGGTGCCAGAAACATGACTACTGGAGAAGAAGGAAGTACATGTGATTCCATGAGTACCAGTGGAACAAAGCAGTAGGGGGTCACAGTGTGTATAAAGGGGTCTGTGACTCATAGTGGGCAGGGGTATCAGGCTGGGGGGGTGGGGTCAGACAGCATATGAGGAGATCAGTGAGCTGCAGTAGGCAGTAGAACCAGGCTTGGGGTTCTGAGAGTGTATGTGGGGACCTCTAGTGGAACCAGGCTGGGAGGTCATTGTATGTGAGGGGCTGTTACTACCAGTGGTCAGTGCATCAGAGGGCTGGAGGGGGTTGTATGAGTGAGTTCTAAAAGGGTTTCCAGTGCATTGCGTTGGACACCCCACTGGCACACTTTTTTAAAATTGTTATTTATTTATTTTTAATGTATTTTTAAAAGGGAAGAACCTCCTAGTTAGGGCTGCAATGATTAACCCTTTGAGAGCCAGAGAGGTATCCAACACATGGCATTGTCATGCGTTCAGTACCTCTCTGGCATTCAAAGGGTTATTCCAATTATTCAAATATTCAGTTAAAAGGGTGTAATATTACATTGAATAACAGTCATCTTTAATGCGCTGACGTTACGTGCCTGTGTATTCACAGATATGCATATTCATGGTTATGCGCATTCATATTTATGTGTATGTGTGCTTATGTGAATGTGTGTAACTGCAGATGTACTAAGTGCTATCTTATACCAGGCGATCTTATAATTTTGTTGATTAGATATACTAATCAAATCAATAATCTAAACATATTCATGAAATATTGAAAACTTGCACCACTACTCCTAGTTGAACAATAAAATGACTTTTCTTAGTAAATACAGCATTGGGGAGCTTATTCAAGACACTTTAAAGGGATAGTAATACTTCAAAATTACTAGCCCTTATATTGAAGCCCTTAAAAAACTGAATTAAATGCCACCAGCAGCATCTCTCAAACCTTTATGGTTTGCGAGATAACCGCTTTTAAACTTCGCTCTCCCTGCCTCTCCCCTGACATCATTGTTCTTGCTGCAGCAGGGGAATCCGTTCATTGAATCAAGCAGAGGCTCTTCAGCAGAGCTAGATCTCGTTATAGAAGAAACGATACTTCACTAAAACAGTCTTCTATGTGTGCTTGGTAACCAAGCACACGTAGAAGACCATTTTAGTGAAGGATCTTGTCTTCCATAACGAGATCTCGGCTCTGCTGAAGAGCCTCCGCCGGTCCCGGGACCGGATTTCCCTGCTGCAGCAAGAACGATGACGTCAGGGGAGAGCGAAGTTTAAAAGCGGCTATCTCGCAAACCATAAAGGTCTGAGAGATGCTGCTGGTGGCATTGAATTCAGTTTTTCAAGGGATTCAATATAAGGGATAGTCATTTTGAAGTATTACTATCCCTTTAAGTGGTCTCTCAAACCTTAAAAATGTACAGTTAGTTGTTATTTACACCATTATCTGAATTTATCCGAGTCCTCAAAGTTCAGCTGGTTTCCTCTTGCTACTTTTTATTTAAAGGAACTCTAACATCTAAAATTTAATTGGGTGATATTATTTGAAAGCGGAACTACCACCTCCACAAATACTTAGGAAGGCGACGACTAGCTTAATAATCATTATTTTACCTCTCAAAATTACCTCCGAATAAAGTTATCCTTAAGCTTCCGAGACTGGAAGCCAGGCATTGACGCGGACATCTTGAATGCGCACCTGCTCTGTCAGTCCCCATCACCCTTCATAGGCATTGCCCTGGGCCAAACGGCTCCAGAAGAGATTGATGGTACAGACGCACAGGCTGCAGTAACCTAGCCATCAGTCTCGGAAGCTTAAAGGGATAGTAATGTTTAAAGGGGAACTACCACCCCGCAATAACTTAAGCTTCACTGATTGCTCATCTGGCGACTAGCTGCTTAGTAGCGCTAGTCGCCAGAAATATTACCCGGTTCTGCAGATATCAGCGTTTTACCGATGGTGACAGGAGCAGGAAGCACGGACGTCTCTTCACAGTGACGTCCGTGC
The DNA here is from genome assembly GCA_037306005.1 of Rhinophrynus dorsalis. Taxonomy (NCBI): domain Eukaryota; kingdom Metazoa; phylum Chordata; class Amphibia; order Anura; family Rhinophrynidae; genus Rhinophrynus; species Rhinophrynus dorsalis. Next base: position 40,624,051 of record CM074720.1, read on the forward strand.
GCCTGCGCTGTCAGTCCCTTTTGAACCGCGCGGTTCAAAAGGGACTGACAGCGCAGGCGCACGGACGTCACTGTGAAGAGACGTCCATTCTTCCTGCTCCTGTCACCATTGGTAAAAGGCTGATATCTGCAGAACCGGGTAATATTTCTGGCGACTAGCGCTACTAAGCAGCTAGTCGCCAGATGAGCAATCAGTGAAGCTTAAGTTATTGCGGGGTGGTAGTTCCCCTTTAATTATTCAAGTAAAATCGAGTTTTCTCTATTCTTTTTTTATAACGATGTGTAGCAAGAAAACGTTATTAAACGCTGCCGTTTTTAGTTTATAGTCTAATAAAGTTTCCCCCTCCCGCCCCTTCCACTTGCCTCAGCAGCCTCAGCAAGCCAGCCTGGACAGAATGCGACGAGTGACAATCTTTTTCCAGCATAAGAAAAAACCTGCCCTCCTTCGTCAGTGGGGCAGGCTTTCCCTTATACTGAAAGCGGAAAGATTGTCCCTCGATGCAACACGTCCGGTCCGCGGACCAGATTCCAAATCTGAGGGGAGGCTGCGGAAGTAAGTGGAAGGGGCGGGAGGGGTAAACTTTATTAGACTATAAATGAAAAACGGCAGAGATTAATAACGTTTTCTTGCTACACATCGTTATGAAAAAGAATAGAAAAGACTCGATTTTACTTGAATAATTAAACATTACTATCCCTTTAAGGATAACTTTATTCGGGAGCACTTTTGAGAGGTAAAATATTGATTATTAACCTAATCGCCACCTTCCTAAGTTTTGCAGGGCGACTTTAGTTAAGGTGGTAGTTCCGCTTTAAGTATGGTACATCTCCAGCTAGCACCTGTCAAAGTAAGTTATTTTATGGCTGATTCCTAAAATCTAATCCTAAACCAACATTTGTAATTTATGTGCAGACTGTTCTATACAATGAATGAATATGCTTATTTATACAGTTCTACAACAGGCAGTCTTTGTTTAATTTTGTTTGTGCTGTCTGAAATTAGAGGCAAATCTAACTCAGCTGATTTATTGAAGAGAAAGTAACCTCTCCTCTTGTATTCGGAAAGGCTGTAAAACTTATATTGACCAATTTAACGACAACATATCATTATCACGTCTCAGACAGCTATCAAGGCTGCTGCGATAATAGGAGTCTGGGAACAATTGAAAAGGCAAGAATGGCTGCTTTCAAAGTGCATATCAATGACTAGATTTTAGACCTCAAAAAACAGAAAATATTTTTTTACAGATACCATGGTATTTTGTGTATTGTTCCTTTAACCCTCCCTCTGCTGGTCATAGGGAAGCCCACAGAAGGACTTCTGAAGGAACAGCATAAACTGAGAGGGTTGGGTGCCATTGAGTAGCTGGTATCATCAGAGTTGTAGTAGAAATTGAGAGCAAAGGTTCTATGTATTACCAAAACAACACAAGAAGCTTTTAAACCGTGTTCTTTAGCTGTCTGCGTATGAAAAAGACATGTGAGGATAAAAATAAACACACAGAACTGCATTATTTTCACCCATTACAAACTAAGGTACTTATGTCAATCTTGTCCTTGGAGGCACTGCCCTTTTAAAGGAGAATTATCACCTCAAATCAGTATCGTTCGTACCCTTCTTGGTATTTTGTACTCCTAGCAAGCTTTTGTAAAATAATATTTATTAGATATGTAGGCCCCCAAATAAGCGATAAGCTTACTGCACCACAGGAAACAAATTAAAGTATAAAAATTAACACTGATTTAAGTGGGGCCTTTTAACCCCTTAAATTCCAGAGAGGTCTCCAACGCAATCTAGAGGTTAAAAACTCCACTTAAATCACTGGGAGTTCTTATATGTGTCCTTCAGTGCAGTTGTTTTGTCCCAGAATTGCTTCACGTTTGTTTTTGTACATATGGCTTAAAGCCAAAAGCCCTTGATGGGGGCCAGCACAGCAAATCAACCAGCAAAGAAATCCTTAAAGGGATAGTAATACTTAAAATGTAAAAAAGTATATGTTGTAGGGTTTATCCCCCTGAGTAAAACAAGGGTACTCCCACTGCTGAAAGGTGTTTCATTCAAAAGTTATTAATTTTCAAAGTTGAATTTTTTAGGTGCAATATCACAGTGGCCTGAAATTGTACAGTGGCGCTGTTGCTACACGATCCTATGGACAGCTCTGGTCAGTTGACCATAAATCTCCATAGGATGGTGTAGTAACAGTGCCACTGTACAATTTCAGGCCACTGTGATATTGCACCTAAAAAATTCAACTTTGATAAACTCTACAACATATTTTTTTTTACATTTTAAGTATTACTATCCCTTTGAAATGTGCAGACGCTGCAAGGCAGGGTTTCCTATTAGGCAACCACCTAGGATGCCAAACTTTGAAGGGAGGAGTCTAAGCTGTGCTGGCCACGCCCTCAATATGTGTTGTGGGTGTGTCCAAGGATCCCACCCCAGACACTAGCTCCTGGTGTATGGTGACCAATTAGTTTACCAGCTTATATATATATTTATTTATTATTATTATTATGATTTAACCCCTTTTTTGTGTGCATACCTGGTGCAAATGAAATCCACTGAAAATCCCTTAACCGCTTAAAGACCGGCCACACTTGTGGCCATAACTTAAGGACCACAGACCTTTTTTTTTCCGATCCTGTTCAGGGCTCCCCAAACAGCGTGCAGCCTCACAGGGAACCCTGAAATCCATGACGGTCCTGGCACATCATGGGTCCTTATGGCTCTCCAACCCATGAGGTGCCATGACCGTCCTGAGTCCTTAAGGGGTTAAATTCTAGAGAGGTCTTTATACACTGGAGGCCTCTCCAGCATTCAGTGGGTTGAAAAGCCTCATAAAAATGAATATTAATTACTTGTTGAACAGCCCGTTAAACGGGCCACAGTGCCACTGCCACCCAGTCGCGGGGCAGTCACGAGAAGTAGAGACTGCCCGTGCCGCGGCTGATACAGAGCCAGATGCGGAGCGGGCAGTCTCTACAGCGCATGACTGCAGCACGCGCAGCAGTGTCTACTGAGCATGTCGCAGCGTTACACACGTTTTAGCGAATTATTATATAGGATTTGTCACCTATGGTACAGTTGGTCACCTGTGGTACAGTTGGTATGTGCCAGAATGGATTGGATTAATTCTAGTGCAAACCATCCGCGTCACATGGGGCAAATAAAAATCCCCATCAATTGAAATCGGACTTTTAACCCCTTGACTGCAAGATACCTTGAATGCATTGGATTTCTCTGTAGCATTTGTGGGGTTAAAAGCCCCTGTGACTAAAAGTGAATTTGGTGAAATTTTGTTTGACTGCTATAGCTCAGTTGGTTTGTTCCAGAAATGACTCATCTCTGGTTAGTACTTCAGTCTCATCAGGGGTGATTTTCTTTGAGGTCAACGGGGTGAGCGAATGAATGAAGAAGATTCCGTGCAAATTCTTCCACCGGAATGACCATTAACCCATTGAGTGCCAGAGGGGAAAGCAACGTATTGCTTTGCAATGAGTTGCATATACCTCTGGCACTCAAAGGGTTAAGGCCTAACTCCCATCTAAGATACACCGATGTCCAAAACACTGACAGTGCCAAGTAGAGCTGGATAATGGGGCAGGCAACATAGGTTAATACCTAGGGCCCATGACTGTGTGAGGGGCCAGACTGGTCCCACTGGCTCTCCCATTTCAACCCCCTAAGGGTTCAAACTGACTGCTAGGAACCAATAAAACTGGCTCCTAACAGTCAGATTGGACTAGTTTGCAGGAAGGATTTACTGGTCCTCTCTGCTAAAAAAAGTGAAAATAGGCTGAAGCTTCAAAGAAGCCGGAGGGGTCCCCCACATCCCAAATTGGATTCTTTCTTCTTCTCAGTCCTGACAGGTACATGACAGGTTATACACTGGAATATATCTTGTATTCAACCTTCATTCTAAATTTGCCTGAAGAAGAGGCCTAAGTTTGCTTGAAAGCCTGAATCCTAGATCCACTTACCCATTAAAGGAATCACTTTTACTCTAAAAGTCTCCTGAGTTTTCCACGGCTAATACGGTAACACACTTACCTATATCAGACAGCCAGACTGACCTCTGTTATCATTACTCACAACATCTCAATCTCTCTCTCACACACTCATACACACACACTGAGGCTGACGTACTAAGGAAAAGTAACTTAGTTCTGGGGCAAACCAACTGCACAATAGGGAACAAATAAAAATGTCCTTTGATTTAACTGGGGGTTTTAACCCCTTGAATGCTAGAAAAGTCCCCAACACATTCCTTTGCCATCATTACAGTCATTAGCTAGTGAGATGGCTCAGTTGGTTAATACCCCAGCTGTAGGATCTGTTTAAACCATAAGGTCACAGGTTCTAGTCCCAGCAGGGTTGACATGGCCTTTCACCCTTCCAATATAGATAAAATGAGTACCATTAAATTGGGTAACAATATCTATACCCCCTATGACATCCTTGAAAATGAGAGATAATCTCAATGTATCCTTCCAGGTAAAATGCTTTGATAATATTATTATACCTGGGAACCTTGTCTTGTGGGAATCATGTGATGCCTCTGGAGGACATAAATGACACCACTAAAGTTCCCCTCTCCCTCCTATTCTCCTGACGTCAGCTGTAAGCTGACAGCAGGAGTTCCTGGTCCGGGGACCGACAAGTGGCTCTTCAGCAGAGCCGCAGTAGCGCGATTTAAAAGGAAAGTGTGCTTTACAGCTGACAGAAGGAGAAGAGGAATTTTAGAGGATGATATCTTTCAAACCATAGTGGTTTGAGAGATAAGATTTGTGGCATTTACCTTATTTTTTTAAAGCAAAATTACCACCGCTAAGCAACTTTGTTTCTAATAATTCCCTATCTGGCGACTATCTGGCTAGTCACCAGAATTATTACCTCTTCATGAAGAAATTTTAAGTGATCCTCGGCTGACAGGCAGGACGGAGCGCGGACATCTTGCCCAATGACGTCCGTGCGTCTGCGCTGTCAGTCCCAGACGGCTGTAGGAGGCGTTGCTAGGAGCCATTCGGCTCCGGAAGGGACTGACAGTGCAGGCGCGCGGACGTCACTAGGGCAAGATGTCCGCGCTCCGTCCTGCCTGTCAGCCGAGGATGAATGCATATTTCTCCATAACCAGGTAATAATTCTGGTGACTAGCGCTACTAAGCAGCTAGTCGCCAGATAGGGAATTATTAGAAACAAAGTTGCTTAGCGGTGGTAATTCCGCTTTAAGCTTTACAAAACTCTAAAAAAATTTATGGGACATTACTGTCCCTTTAATACACATCTGAAACTAAGCTGATTCTTCTACCCCTTTCAACAGTCTTTCTCACACTGGTTACATTAGTGCATCAGTTCCACCACTGTACTAATTTCCACAGCAGGAAAGTGCTGAGCTCTTTTGTTTCTGTCCACAATTGCAATTATCACCACACGTGACAAAATGGAGCTTATCTTGTTGTGACGGCAGTGATGCTGCCACATTCCTGTCTGCCATTTACTCTCACTTTCCGTGTGTTTCTCTGGTGATCCCATGACTTGCTGGGTGTAACCGATGATGGCAAAGGTAGGTGTCAGTCTAACATAACTGGCTGACCCCCATTTAAAGGGATAGTAATGTTTCACAAAAGAGCAACTCTGATTAATCTTCATAGTATTCCGGCCATGGAGAGTCTGGAACTGCTGTTAGAGTTGTAGTTCAAGAGTAATTGAATGATAAAGTATCCCCCTCCCAACCCTTTTACCTAGTGTAAGCCATTTCCCCTCAGATGTGGAATCTGGTCACATGACCGGACAGGTCGCAGCAAGGGACAATCTTCTTACTGTGATCATAAGGAAAACCCTGCCCCTCAAGAAGTTTTTTAGGTTTTCCCTTATGTGTGCTGAAGATTGTCCCTCTCTGCGATCCATCTGGGCAGTCTTGCTGCTCTGAGGTGAGCAGTGTTACATCAGTAAAAGGGACTGGAGGGGGATATTTTATCATTCAATTATTCTTGAACTACAACTCTGACAGTATTGAAATGACAATCTTCACGGCCCAAATACTATGAAGATTAATCTAAGTTGCTTTTTTTTGTGAAACATTATTATCCCTTTAAGCTGCCATTGATTGGACAACTGTATTGTATCGCAATGCATTGTAAAGACTAACATCTATAATTTGGAGTATAGTTTTGGGCACCAGTCCTTAACCCTTTGAGTGCCAGAGCGGTAAGCAACGCATTTCTTTGCAATGTGTTGCGTACCCCTCTGGCACTCAAAGGGTTAAACTAGAATTGGGCAAAGTGCAACAAAAGTGATAAAGGGATTAGAGGATCTTAGTTACAGAGAAAGAGATAGATAGACAGACTAGCCAAAGTCAGTTTGTTTACATAACAGACGATATATCTCAGGGGTAATACAATTCACATTTACAGATATACTCCAGATCAGTACAAATAACTCTAAGGAACTATTTACTCAAATAGCTGAGCAAAAAAAAAAAAACAACACGTCATCCATTAAAATAAAAGGAAAGGGACTTTTGATTAACCCCTTACTGACCGGCAGATCGGCACGGCGTGGTCAGTTAAGGACCACGGAGCATTTTTTAAAATTTTTGCTCCATCTGATTCCGGACTCCCCGAATGGCGTGCAGCTGCGGCGAGGGGAGCCCAGAATTCCATGACGGTCATAGTACGTCATTAGGGTTGCCACCCAGCCGGTATTTTACCGGCAGGCCGGTAAAAAATTTGCTTCTGTCCAATGTTAAGTCTATGGAGAGAATGCCATGGCCGGTATTTTTTTGAAGAAAAGGTGGCAACCCTATACGTCATGGGTCGTTCAGTCAGATCGACCCTTGACGTACTATGACCGTCAAGGGTCATTAAGGGGTTAAAACAAAGGCAGGAGTTTGTAATTCAGGACTCTGTGTTTACAAATACTGAAGTTGCTTTAAACCAGGTAATGGATACTTTCCTAGCTCAGAATAATATTGGAATTATGGCTGTTGATTTCACAGCAGAGGATGTGGATCCAAGGAAATATCCAACTGCATTTTGGAGTCAATAAGGGTTATTTTTAACCACTTGAGGCATTGTTGGAAATGGCTTCAATAGGAATTTACTTTTTACTTGCCTTCCACTGGATCGTTTGGGTTGATGTGGCATAGGCTGAAGACTCATGTCTTTTTTCAGCCTCATCAGCTAAGTTACTGTGATTCAGTTGGCCATATAAACAATCTTCTTGGTGGCCTTATAGGCCATTGAGATCTGCTTTGCTGCCCTTATACTGTGTTCTACAGTGAATGCAGTAATGAGGTGATAGTCACTGATGTGAACAGCGAACCTAGAAATGCTGCATTAAAGGATTAGTGATGTCTTACATGAATAAAAATTAATATTGTAGATAATCCAAAAATAAATTGATCGGTGCAAGTCCTATCTCTCAAACCTTTATGCAGTGGCGTAACTAGAAGCCATGGGGCCCTGGTGCAAGAATTGCCATGCGCCTCCCGACCACATTGGCCCCCTCCACATTGCCCCCCATCTCCACAATGCCCCTCAATCTCCACATTGCCCCTCAATCTCCACAATGCCCCCAATCTCCACATTGCCCCTCAATCTCCACAATGCCCCTCAATCTCCACATTGCCCCTCAATCTCCACAATGCCCCCAATCTCCACATTGCCCCTATCTATACATTTCCCCCCAATCTCCACATTGCACCTTCCACAATGCCCCACAATCTCCACATTTTCCCTTCCACATTGCCCCCATCTCCACAATGACCCTAAATCTCCTACTTCCCTGGTGGTCCAGTGGCAGAAGACAGGTCTGTGTCTCCTTCTGCACAGCCCTCTTCTCCCGCGCGGTCCTCTTCATAATGCAGTAATGAGATGATGTCATCTCCCAGTGCTCTGCATTACGAGAGTGCTGGACGGAATACTGATCTCCCTACGGCAGACCGGCACTCTCGTAATGCAGAGCCACAGCGCTCTGCATTTCTTAATTGCAGGTGTCAGGCGAGGGGGTCGCAGGGGGCAGCCGGGCCCCTGGAGTGATGGGCCCAGTCGCAGGTGCGACCCCTATAGTTATGCCACTGCCTTTATGGTTTGAGAGATATCACGTTTTAAAGTTCCCCTCACCCTCCCCTTTCCCTGTAAGCTGACAGCAGAAGATCCTGGTCCTGGGACTGGCAGATGCCTCTTCAGCAGAACCGAAATGCAGCAATCTAAAAAGAAATACTTCATAGGAACGGTCTACAAAGTGTGCCTGCAAGCCAGGCACACTTTGTAGACAATTACAATGAAGTATTTCTCTTTAGATTGCGCTATTTCGGCTCTGCTGAAGAGCCGACTCAAGTCGACTGACACAAATCTCCTGCTGTCAGCTTTACAGCTGACATCAGTGAGAGGAGAACTTTAAAACATTATATCTCTCAAATCATAAAGGTTTGAGAGACAGGACTGGCATCAATCAATTTTGTTTTGGATTATCTACAATATTACTCTTTATTCATGTAAGGCATTACTATCCCTTTAAACCTTTGAGTGCCATGGGCATAGCTGGGAACTCTCCTGTTTTGCCCCGGAGACTCCGGATTTAACACTGAATTACTGGGTCTCTGGGGCAGAGTCTAATTTGCCGGATGTGGGGAGTTTCTGTTGAAACTGTGCCCACTGGTGCTCCATCCCTCCCCGTTCCTCCCACTCCTCGTCCTATTCTCCTACTTTCCCAGGCTATTCTGCCTATTTTTTTCTTTTTGTGTATTTCCCCCCAACCCGTCGCAATTAAGCCCCGCCCCTTTTCATGACGCGAATCGCGTCATAGGGTTCACCCGGTAGCTACCCTCCGGGTAGTACATGTTGTAAAGTTCCCAGGTATGGCCATGGGGGGTATCCAGTGCATTGCAGTGTGCTGGATACCACCCTGGCAATCAAAAGGTTAATGTAGGAGCTTAGCTTGTTTTGGGGTTTTCTATATATCGTTTTGCTGCATATCTTTAATGCTCATTGGAATACGTCAATACTTTACACGTCTGTGTTGCTAATATCATCTCTTGTTCCATATTATATTTTACCACCCATTTTATGCTAAAGTGAATAGTTTACATTTTAATTCATTTATTTAGATTATAAATGCCTGTACTAAATGCTTCTCCTTTTGTTTCCTAGAATGCAAGGTCATAACACTGCGCGGATATGAGTCTTGTAATACTTACTTAATCGGTTCCACAAACTCGCTGGTTTTAGAGAAGTGATCGCATGCCTTTGTGTTAAAGGGACAGTATCATGTCGAAATACAGTTTTATCTGTGCTAGCAAACAATCTGTCAGTGAGGCTGATATACAAAGAAGAATGGGATCAATTTTGGAACATACCAACTGTACCACAGGGGACAAATAATCACGTTCATTTCTTTATATTGTGTATTTAATACCTTAACCCTTTGCATGCCAGAGGGGTACGCAACGCATTGCTTTGCAATGCGTTGCGTACCCCTCGGGCACTCAAAGGGTTAAAACTTAATGGGTCAGAGAGGTATACAACACAATGCGTTGCAATGCGTTGGATTCCCATCTGGTGCTTGCAGAGTTGATCCCTTACCCTGATGGGAATTTGGGGAATATTTGTTCTCCTTATTGTGCAGATGGTTTTCTCTAGAATTTCCCCCCCATTTCTTAGCAATTAGCTTAAAGCGGAACTACCAACTTAGTTAAAGTCACCCTACAATAATTAGGCAGATGGTGACTAGATTAAAAGGTCAGTAATGTCCACTAAAAAATATTTAGATTTAGGTAGAGAGTGAAAAAATAAACTAATTGCAACAAACCCTATCTCTCAAACTGCTGTGGTTTGAGAGATATAGGGATTCAAAGTTCCCCTCTCCCTCCCCTTCTCCTGATGTCAGCGTCTAGGTGACAGCAGGAGATCCTGGTCGGAGGACCAGCAGGCGGCTCTGCAGCAGAGCTGGAATCACGTTACTTAAAGGGATAGTATTGTTTCATAATAAAAGCAGCTCTAATTAATCATCATAGTATTTGGACTTTGGAGAGTGTTATTTCAATTCTGTCAGAGTTATAGTTCAAGAGTAATTCAATGACAAAGTATCCCCCTCCCGCCCCTTTTACTGATGTAACACTGTTCAGCCAGAGCAGAAGGGAGGTGCCCTGGTAGATTGCAGAGAGGGACAATCTTCAATTAAGATAAGGAAAAAAGCTGAAAAACTTGTCAAGGGGTGCAGGGCCTTCATTGTTCTCATAGGAAGAAGATTATCCCCTGCTGTTATCTGTCTGGTCTATGGACTGCATTCCACATCTGAGAAGAGATGGCTTACACTAGGTAAAAGGGGTGGGAGGGGAAACTTTGCTTGTGAATATCTCTCAAACCATAAAGGTTTGAGAGATAAGACATATCGGTCTTCATGTTTTTTTAATGCCTACAAAATAAAATAAAGATAAAACGAAGTATTCCTATCCCTTTAAAAAGAATTAATTCATTGGAAAGGTCTACAAAATGTGCCTGGTTTGGAAGAAAATTAATGAATTCTTTTTAAGTACCGCGATTTCAGCTCTGCTGCAGAGCCTCCTGCTGGTCCTCGGACCGGGATCTCCTGCTGTCACCTAGACGCTGACATCAGGAGAAGGGGAGGGAAGGGGGAACTTTGAATCCCTATATCTCTCAAACCACAGTGGTTTGAGAGAAAGGGTTTGTTGCAATTAGTTTAGTTTATCAATCTCTACCTAAATCTAGTTATCTTACCTCTAAAAACTACACAATGCTAGAGAAATCCTTAATCTTCGGAGACTGACGGCCAGGTTAGTGCAGTCTGCGCGCCTGTGCCGTCAGTCCCTTCCGGTGCTGTTCAGGCCAGTGCAATGCTTCTTAATAGAGAGCCTGGAACTGACAGCGCAGGCGCACAGACAAGATGTCTGCGCTAATGCCTGGCTTCCAGTCTCAGAAGATTAACCCTTTGAGTGCCAGAGGGGTACGCATTGCAAAGCAATGTGTTGCGTGCCCCTCTGGCACTCAAAGGGTTAAGGTTTTCTGTAGCATCGTGTAGTTTTTAGAGGTAATATAACTATTATTAAGCTAGTCGCCATCTGCCTAATTATTGCAGGGCGACTTTAACTAAGTTGGTAGTTCCGCTTTAAGTGTACGCAGCAGTTGTCCCATTTACTGGACTGTAGCACAGTTGTAGATAACTTCACTGTTTAAAAACTGCAGTCTTCGAGCTCCGCTAACACGCCACATTTTTAGGATGTATCTGGCAGTTCGCCGACCGATAAATAAAAATGATTGTGTTACTCACTGATACACATGTGCTCAAGCAGAGGTATCGTGAAAACATGCACTCTAAGAGGCTCTTAAAGGGATAGTAATGTTTCATAATAAAAGCAGCTCTAATTAATCATCATAGTATTTGGACCTGGGAGAGTGTTATTTCAGTTCTGTCAGAGTTGTAGTTCAAGAGTAATTCAATGATAAAGTATCCCCCTCCCGCCCCTTTTACTGATGTAACACTGCTCAGCCAGATCAGAAGGGAGGTGCCCAGATAGACTGCAGAGAGGGACAATCTTCAATTAAGATAAGGGAAAAACCTGAAAAACTTGTCAAGGGGGCAGGGCTTTCATTGTTCTCATAGGAAGAAGATTGTCCCCTTCTGTTATCTGTCTGGTCTATGGACTGCATTCCACATCTGAGAAGAGATGGCTTACACTAGGTAAAAGGGGAGGGAGGGGAAAATTTGCTTGTGAATATCTCTCAAACCATAAAGGTTTGAGAGATAAGACTTATAGCGTTCTTCATGTTCTTTTAATGCCTGTGAGAGAGAGCTAAAATTTCAGACTTCGGCTCTTCATAGTTAGTGATAGGAACAGCACCACCTAGTGACCACAAAAGAACATTTCAGTTTTATTAAAAAAAAAAAAAAAAAAGCTGTAATGACTATTAAATGAAAAATATCCTAGTAGTGGTAGTATGCTAGTTTTACTCAGCAGCGAAAGACATATAATATATATTTTCATGAAAAATTTATAACTGAACCTCAACATTTTTACTGAACCACCTTATTTTCAGTATCTGTTGTATGTGATTGCTGATGCGGAATTAAGCTGGATGAAACAGCAGCTTCACTGATTTCTAAGTGCCTTTCTAATGGGCTGTTTGGCAGGTGAAATTTGATCTGATTGGGTTTATGTGTAAATATTGGATGTAATATTAGATTATATCATTCGAATTGTTTGTATTAACGGTTTTCAGCTCTGAAGCTGGCAGATGATAATTGCATGAGAAGAAAAGAACAGCAGCATAACACAAACCTCTAAGCGTAGTAGTAGTAAATGGTACAATGGTAGCCAACCTCACTCCCTCCTATAATCTACTCACATTTATAGGAAGCTTTCCCCTGCCTCTCAATGTGATCATCTTGCACTGGACATTACAAGTCACCCCATGCTAGTGACACCCTCTGTGGTTCTTCTCACTTATCACAAATGTATTTGAAAATATGTGCAGTAAAATATCAGGTATAATACGCACCTGTTTATAATAGGCAGGTGCAAATTATACCCAAGATTTTGGGTAAAATTGTAGTTCCTATGTACAATACGCACCCCCTACTTGCCTGCAAAACCCCCATCTGGAGGCAGCGGGCGGCATCCCTGCGCTCACCGCCCTCTTCCTCTGTGCAGCAATAGTGCATAAAAAAACATTAAATGCCCACCTTGGGCAATGCACATGCGTGTGCGCATTGAATGTATGGTAGGTCCTGACAGGGCTGCTCAGAGGAGTTCGGGAAGAGGAAGAAGCTGGCGGCTAGTGCAAGAATGCCGCCCGCTGTCCCTGTTTGACGGCTGCCTATAAGTACATAGGGGGAATCCTGGTTATTAAGGTGGGCATTTAATGTTTTTTTATGCACTATTGCTGCACAAAGGAAGCGGGCGGTGAGTGCAGGGATGCCGCCCGTTGCCTCCAGATTGGGGTTGCTGGACTTAATATTTTAGTTTAATTTTTTTACTCGTGTATAATACACCCCCCCCACTTCACATAAGGTGAAATGGGGTAAAAATGTGCGTATTATACCCGAGATTTTACGGTACATATGTAGTTCCCAGATGTCTTAGACCACATATATATATAAAGTGCAGATATGCAGACTAAACCTACAAACAATGGAGTACTCTTGGAACATTTAATAATCCTATATAATAATTCCCTAAGATGTTTGTCAGAAGCCGTCATGCGCAGCAGAGACTGTGCGCGCTGCAGTCATGTGCAGTAGAGACTGTGCGCGCGCTGTATTATTGTACTAGTTTAAAAGCCCATGTACATGGGCCACGGTACAGAGTGCCTGAACGTGCCACAGCTGATACGGAGTGGGGTGCTCCGAATTCAGACCAAAGTCCTCTTTGCACACCTTCCTGGGTCCCAGGAAGGTGCGCAGAGAGGACTCCGGTCCAAATTTGGAGCACCCCGCTTCGTATCAGCCATGGCGCGTTTGGGCACTCTTTACTGCACATGACTGCAGCACAGGCAGTGAGCAGAGAAGCTCCGGGCACCAGCTGAGGCTGCTGGGTGGCACTGTGGCCCGTGTATGTGGGCTTTTAACCCCTTAACAACCGGCCGATCGGCGCAGTCAGTTAAGGACCATGGAGCATTTTTTTTTACATTTCCGGTTCCGGACTCCCCGAACGGCGTGCTGCCGCGGGCTCTTCTTCCCACCCTCCATGGAACCGCTACGGGCTCTACTTCTCACCCTCCCTGGTACCGCTCCGGGCTCTACTTCTCACCCTCCCTGGTACCACTCCGGTCTCTTTTTCTCACCCTCAGTAGTACCGCTCCAGGCTCTTCTTCTCATCCTCCCTGGTACCGCCCTCTGCTCTTCTTCTCACCCTTCCACCTCCGAGCTCTTCTTTGTTCCCTCTCTTGCGCCACTCTGGCTCTTCTCTCCCTTGCACCGTTCTGGCTCTTCTTCCCACCCTCCCTGGCACCGCTTCAGCTCTTGTCTCTCTCTGGGACTCTTCCCTTCACTCCCGTCCTCTCTTTGAGCGATCAGTGTAGTGTGGCTTTGTGGTTACCAGTACAAGGCTGGACTAGCACACAATGTAGTGTGCTTCTTGGGCTACCAGTGGAATAAGGATCTTCTCACAGGCAATGTGTAATCTGGATCTGTGGCTACCAGTGAAACAAAGCAGGACTGGCAGACGATGTAATCTGGTACTGTGGCTACCAGTGGAACAAGGTTGGGCTGGCATGCAGGGTATTGCAGTTCTGCTGCTACCAATGGAACATGACTGGACTGACAGTGTAATGTGGCTACCACTGGGACAAGGCTGGTCTGGAAGGTGGTGTAGTGTGGACATGTGGCTTCCACTAGAACAGGGCTGGTCTGGAAGGTGGTGTAGTGTGGACATGTGGCTATCACTAGAACATGGTTGGACTGGGAAGTGGTGCAGTGGGTATATGTGGCTACCAGTAGAACAAGGTTGGACTGGAAGGTGGTGTAGTATGGATATGTGGCTACCACTAGAACATGGCTGGACTGGAAGGTGGTTTAGTGTGGATATGTGGCTACCACTAGAACATGGCTGGACTGGAAGGTGGTTTAGTGTGGATATGTGGCTACCACTAGAACCAGGCTGTACTGAAAGGTGGTGTAATGTGGATATGTGGCTACCACTAGTACAAAGCTGGACTGGAAGGTGGTGTAGTGTGGATATGTGGCTACCAGTAGAACAAGGTTGGACTGGAAGGTGGTATAGTGTGGATATGTGGCTACCACTAGAACCAGGCTGTACTGAAAGGTGGTGTAATGTGGATATGTGGCTACCACTAGTACAAAGCTGGACTGGAAGGTGGTATAGTGTGGATATGTGGCTACCAGTAGAACACGGCTGGACTGAAAGGTTTTGTAGTGTGGATATGTGGTTACCACTAGAACATGGCTGGACTGGAAGGTGGTGTAGTGTGGATATGTGGCTACCACTAGAACAAGGTTGGACTGGAAGGTGGTGTAGTGTGGATATGTGGCTACCAGTAGAACACGGCTGGACTGAAAGGTTTTGTAGTGTGGATATGTGGTTACCACTAGAACATGGCTGGACTGGAAGGTGGTGTAGTGTGGATATGTGGCTACCACTAGAACAAGGTTGGACTGGAAGGTGGTGTAGTGTGGATATGTGGCTACCAGTAGAACAAGGCTGGACTGAAAGGTTTTGTAGTGTGGATATGTGGTTACCACTAGAACAAGGCTGGACTGGAAGGTGGTGTAGTGTGGATATGTGGCTACCAGTAGAACATGTTTGGACTGGAAGGTGGTATAGTGTGGATATGTGGCTACCAGTAGAACATGGTTGGACTGGAAGGTGGTGTAGTGTGGATATGTGGCTACCACTAAAGCATGGTTGGACTGGAAGGTGGTGTAGTATGGATATGTGGCTCCCAGTAGAACAAGGCTGGACTGAAAGGTTTTGTAGTGTGGATATGTGACTACCACTAGGACACGGATGGACTGGAAGGTGGTGTAGTGTGGATATGTGGCTACCACTAGAACACGGCAGGACTGGAAGGTGGTGTAGTGTGGATATGTGGCTACCAGTAGAACAAGGTTGGACTGGAAGGTGGTGTAGTGGGAATACGTTGCTACCAGTAGAACAAGGTTGGACTGGAAGGTGGTGTAGTGTGAATATGTTGCTACCAGCAGAACAGGGCTGGAGTGAAAGGTGGTGGAGTGTGGATATGTGGCTACCAGTATGTAAGTATGTATGTATATCTTTATTTATATGGCACCACACAGTTTACGCAGCGTCTTACAATAGACGTAGAACAAGACTGGACTGAAATGTTTTGTAGTGTTGATACGTGGCTACCACTAGGACACGGCTGGACTGGAAGGTGCTATAGTGTGGGTATGTGGCTAGCACTAGAACACGTCTGGACTGGAAGGTGGTGTAGTGTGGATAGGCTGCTACCAGTAGAACAAGGCTGGACTGGAAGGTGGTATAGTGTGGATAGGTTGCTACCAGTAGATCAAGGCTGGACTGGAAGGTGGTATAGTGTGGATAGGTTGCTACCAGTAGAACAAGGCTGGACTGGAAGGTGGTATAGTGTGGATAGGTTGCTACCAGTAGATCAAGGCTGGACTGGAAGGTGGTATAGTGTGGATAGGTTGCTACCAGTAGAACAAGGCTGGACTGGAAGGTGGTATAGTGTGGATAGGTTGCTACCAGTAGATCAAGGCTGGACTGGAAGGTGGTATAGTGTGGATAGGTTGCTACCAGTAGAACAAGGTGGCCTGGAAGGTGGTATAGTGTGGATAGGTTGCTACCACTAGAACAAGGCTGGACTGGAAGGTGGTATAGTGTGGTTATGTGGCTACCAGTGGAACAAGGCTGGACTGGAAGGTGGTATAATGTGGTTATGTCGCTACCAGTAGAACAAGTTTCACACAGGCAACACTTTGCTTCTTTTGTTAGTAAAATATATTTCAGATCTCTTTAACGTTTGATAGATTTAATTGCTCTTTGTTTGCACTTGCAACATTTTGCATACTGGCAATTAGTAGTGAATATAAAATAAAGGGTTAGTAAAGTTTTGTTTTGGCACTAGCAAAAGGGGCATAGTGCTGCCTGTGGGGATTAAGTCCTATGAGTGCTTCAGGGGTATTTAACACATTGCTTGACAATGGTTTGTGTGTTTGCACCAATGAAAGGGTTAAGTGTTTGAAAGCCAAATAGGAATCCATGCAGTGAAATGTGTTGGATACCTCTTTGGCAATGAAGGAACCCAACACATTGCTCATTTTATTTGGTTTCTTTAAACCCCTTCAGTGGCAAAGAGGTATTCAGCACATTCCACTGTATGGCTACCTCTTTGGCTGTCAAATACTCAACCCTTTCATTGGCACAAACGTACCAAAACCATTGTCAATCACTGTGTTAAATACCCCTCAAGCACTCAAAGGACTTAATCTCCATGGTCAATGCCATGCCAAATAGGCTGACGTGTAATACAGATTGTTTTGTTTTTGTTTTTTTATTTTAACACGCTTGATAAAAAAAAAGTGGGCATGTATGCTATGATTTTACATTAGAACTTTGTAAAAATGTTCAAAGGTGTAGGCCTACATAATACATGAATGGATGTAAAGCCTTTTATCTTTATTGGTGTTGTAATGTCACTTTAAATAAATGGTAATTATATATTCCCCATGGAGCAGCTGCTTTGCCCCATAACTGCTCCAATAGTTGTTATAGTATGAACCCAAAAGACAGAAGTGAAGTGGTACAAATGCAATAATGTGCATCCTTTGGTAAAATAATATAAAAAGACTTTAGGACCAGACAGATAAGAGTTTTAGGAACCACGCAAAGGGAATATGTACAGAAATTAATGGAATACTTAAAGGCATAGTAACCCCTTATTTACACATTTAATGTCCAATTAAAATGTGTAGACATGTTTACTATAGTTTTGATTGGCTTTTAACACATGTCCGTGGCAATGAACTATATCAATATATTTGCTAAAGGTGTGTCATTATCAAAAGTGGTGTATTGATATAGTCTAAAAAGTGTAAACAACATGTTAATGCGGCACTGTAATACCATACCTGAGAACTTAGTCTTGTGATGTCCCCGGAAGGGACTTCTGTGGTGCTGCTGGGGGAGGGGGGACATAAAGGACTCGATTCATGTCCACAAAGGGGAGTTGCTTAATTGGGAGTGGTGGAAGGTGCTTAACAGAAGTCAAAAAGTGGGAAGAATAGTCTGGGGAAGGAGGAAAAGTGGGAAGGAAATGGGAGTGGTGGTGGGCTTGTAGAGTGTGTCCTCATTTTTCTGGGTTTAACCCTTTGTGTTCCAGAGGGGTATGTAACACATAGCTTTGCAATGTGTTGTGTACCCCTCTGCCACTCAAAGGGTTAAAGCATATTTGCAGGAGGCCAACACCCGACGAGACGCAGACCATAAGCTACAACGTTAACCCTATGAGTGGCAGAGGGGGCAGGCTTGCAATGCGTTGTGTACCCCTGAGACATTGAAAGGGTTAACCAAGGTTCCCTTTGGTGGACTTAGACAGAGTGTGTGTGTGTGTGTGTGTGTGTGTGTGTGTGTGTGTGTGTGTGTGTGTGTGTGTGTGTGTGTGTGTGTGTGTGTGTGTGTGTGTGTGTGTGTGTGTGTGTGTGTGTGTGTGTGTGTGCATCGGCCATGTTTTTTTTTTTTGGAGATAGATTTTGAGGGAAGGCAAAATCCTTGCAGAGATTTTGAAAGGAATGGCCAGGGGGCCTTCAGCCCCCTGGCCACTCCTGTTAAATCATGCCCCTGTGTATCTCTTGGGAAGGCAGTATGGAAGAGACATGAATCTCTCCTCCTTGCTACCACCCCTGGGTGTGTGTGTGTCTGCCCAGGGGTGTGTGTGGCAGAGGCAGAGAATTCTTGCCCCCTGCCAGCCTTCTCCTTTTATTAGTATAGATTTGTAATTTTACTAGTATACATTATTCTGGTTTTCCTGCTTATTTTCCTTTGCTTTAATTTTGTGTTCTTGCCATGATTTGTCTATATCACTTCTTCTCTTTCCTCCAATATTAGTTATGTCAGCAGCTTCTACTTTCTGTCTGTAGAAAGAGCCTATGGCTCTAATGTACATGCATAGGATAACAAGAACTTTGCTTGTCTATTCCAGTGGTCAGCAAGCTGAGAAATTTCAGCTGTTGTTTGACTACAGTTCTTATAAAATGCATAAATACAGGGAGTGTCAAAAGTGTCATTGTGGAAGGGCCCAGCATGTTAGGAAAACTAGACTGATTATGAATAGGAATATACATAAATAAAAAACTGAAAATACTGTTTTTATCCCTTTCAGTGCCAGAGAGTACGCAGTGCATTGCTCTGCAATGGGTTGCGTACCCCAATGGTACTGAAATGGTTAACACGCACACTGTTTCTTCAGTTTGGAATAAAGCATTAAAGGGATAGTAATACTTCGTTTTAACTTTATTTTATTTTGTAGGCATTAAAAAACATGAAGAATGAAATAAGTCTTATCTCTCAAACCTTTATGGTTTAAGAGATATTCACAAACAAAGTTTCCCCTCCCGCCCCTTTTTCCTAGTGTAAGCCATCTCTTCTCAGATGTGAATCTGGTTGTAAGACCAGACAGCTAACAGCAGGGGACAATCTTCTTCCTATGAGAACAATGAAAGCCCTGCCCCCCTTGACAAGTTTTCCAGGTTTTTCCCTTATCTTAATTGAAGATTGTCCCTCTGTGCAGTCTACCTGGGCACCTCCCTTCTGATCTGGCTGAACAGGGGGGGATACTTTGCTTGTGAATATCTCTTAAACCATAAAGGTTTGAGAGATAAGACTTATATCGTTCTTCATGTTTTTTTAATGCCTACAAAATAAAATAAAGTTAAAACGAAGTATTACTATCCCTTTAACAATAACAACTGAGGCTGTGAGGTGGCTGTTTCATCCACAGCACCTCTGAAATGCAGATCAGCAGCCTCTTTCACATTGTGACACTGCTGTCACTGCCTGTGACACTTCAGTGGGGCTGGAGTCTAGCCTGTAATTTTCCGGAGTGGCTCTCCCGTGTCAAGCGTCCACCGTCCCACCGGGGCATGTCCGAATACCCAATAGTGCAATCCGCCCCTGGTGAGGAGTGTGTTTGGGGAAGGGGGGGCCTGTATGGTTAGACACATTAGTACATTGTTTTCCTTTCCTGTTCACTAAAGCCGGGCTGGCTAGACCTCTAGTGGGGAAGGCACAGCCAGCCTTGATATGTACTAAGACCCCAAATTACCCTTTCGTACAATGATTAGTAAACTTTAGTGAGCGAGGAACATCTGGGGGGGCATGAGGCATTGTTCCAGTCTGACTGTGCTGTATTTTTCAATTTAGAACTTTCTATGAACTCCGTAATCTGATTTAGCCTTGTTTGTTTTCCATCAGATCACACCTTAAAAAAAAGTCATAAAAAATGCCTCGCTGATAATACGTAGAATGAAGAAATACTTTGTCTTCTTTAACTATTTAGTTAAAGGGATAGTATTGTTTCATAATAAAAGCAGCTCTTATTAATCATAATAGTATTTGGACTTTGGTGAGTGTTATTTCAATTCTGTCAGAGTTGTAGTTCAAGAGTAATTGAATGATAAAGTATCCCCCTCCCACCCCTTTTACTGATATAACACTGTTCAGCCAGATCAGAAGGGAGGTGCCCAGGTAGACTGCAGAGAGGAACAATCTTCAATTAAGATAAGGGGAAACACCTGAAAAACTTGTCAAGGGGGGAGGGCTTTCATTGTTCTCATAGGAAGAAGATTGTCCCCTTCTGTTATCTGTCTGGTCTTACAACCAGATTCCACATCTGAGAAGAGATGGCTTACACTAGGTAAAAGGGGCGGGAGGGGAAACTTTGCTTGTGAATATCTCTCAAACCATAAAGCTTTGATAAATAAGACTTATATCGTTCTTCATGTTTTTTTAATGCCTACAAAATAAAATAAAGATAAAACAAAGTATTACTATCCCTTTAGGAATGTTTGAAGTAGGCAGAAGGCAGAAAGGTATTTCTAGACATCTTGATAATAAAATCTTTAACATTAATGGTTATCAGGGTAAATAAGGCATACAGATCCATTCCATTGTTTGATCTCATTCTATGTGCAATTGTTTCAAGAATTTTCGGTGAGCGGATGACGTCTCTATTGGGCTGTTCATACTTAAAACATGGTAGCATTGCTGCCTATCTTTTAATGTGCTTCACTGTCTTTGGGAGATAATAAGGTGGGGGAGAGATGAAAGCTGGCTAATAGGTGCCAGTGTCTGGATGTTTGCTATGAGCAACATAACAATATAGTCAGCCTCTGCATGTGCAGGAGCACAGGTAAGTATGTGCAGGAGCACAGGTAAGTATGTGTAGGAACACAAGTAAACATTTGTAGGTTCACAGGTAAGTATGTGTAGGAACACAAGTAAACATTTGTAGTTGCACATATATGTTTTTGCAGGCGCACATACAAGTAGATCCTTCCACATGTAAAGTGTTATGTTATGATTTTTATATGTTAATATTTTAATATTTTGTACTAATAGAATTTCGTGTTTTATGGCCTAATGCAATTTGCATAATTACCATCATTTAAAGGCATAACACGTTGAGGTGTATGAGGATGGTTATTTTCACATGTTTTTTTGCATAATTCCCTTTTAGTACCTGTAGAACACAATATTACTAAGGATTGCATCTTATTCCTTTAACCTTTTGAGTGCCAGAAATGTTTTGCTAACTATCTGGAACTGAAAGGGTTAAATGGCAGCTATTGCCCTATCTGCAGATCTTTAGCTTATCGATGAATCCAGTGCTGTGTTGTGAGCACCGGAGGAACAACAGGGGAGAAGAACAAAGCTCTGTGAAGAGACCCGCAGGACTCCCTCGTTGGTCCAGTGAGAAGAGACTTTCATTACAGTCTCTTGTCCTGCTCAATGCAGTGCCCATAGACCATCTGATTCAGGCTGGAAAGCCCATACGGAAAGGGTAGATAGAGGCTGTGTTCAAACTCCATAATGTTTGTGGCTGGAAGTCACAGACTTCTGGGTTGCATTTTTGCCAAGGGGATCAGTTTTATGTGTCCCTGTACATCTGATAGCTCTGGGCAGGCATAGTAATATGTTATTCTTGCCCTTTAACCATTTCAGTGCCACAGGGGTATCCAGTGCATTGTGCTGGATACTCTCTGGCACTCAAAGGGTTAATACAGACACTTATGAAAGATACAAGCTGCCTAGCTTCATAGGAATCATTATAGGTCTGAAGTAGGAGTAGACAACCTGTGGCCCTCCTGCTGTTGGCTACAACTCACAACATCCTCAGCCAGCCAAATGCTGTATGTATCTTTCATAAGAATGATGTAGTCCACCAACAAGTGGAGGGACACAGGTTAGCAATTCCTGCTCTAGGCTTGCAGTGGTTCTTATTGCCCTAGATTAGGAATGAACAACATGTGACTCTCCAGCTCTTATTGCGCTACAGCTCTCATCATTCTCAGCTAGCCAGCAGCCAGCTGAGGATGGGAATTGTAGTCCAAAAACAACTGGAGAACAGCTGGAATGTAAAATATTACCCCCTGCTCTAGAGTCCTCTGCATCCACCAGAGTCTGTCCACTATGGGCCGTATGTTCAAAGGGATAACGACAAAACAATGTTGTATGAAAGACAAAAATAAGTAATTGTGTGCATGAACAACATGTTTTCTATAGAGTATATGACAAAAAACTAGTAATGTCTGTTGTGTACGACACATCTCCAGAACTGACTGGTAAAGGGCGTGGCTAAACTATTCTCCAGTGTCGTAGAGAGGAAAAGAAAATTTGTCTTAACTAACGACAAAAAAATGTCTTTCAAAAGACAAAGTTTGTACGTTAAGAAAAAAGTGGAAGGAATGTGGTCTGAATGTGAGAATTCTTGTCTTAAGACATTCTTGTCGTTAGTTAAGACATTTTTATAGACATTTTTGTTAAGACATTTGTAAGACATTTTTGTCTTTAGTTAAGACATTTTTTTGTCATTCCTTACGACAGTTTCAGTCAGAACAAACAACATATTTCCAATCACAACCGACACTCTCTGAAAATATTAATGAACCCAACGACACTGTACTTTGAAAAGTCGTTACAAACGACAAAAGCAACTTCGCTACTTCTTTGAACATGTGGCCCCATGTGTGAAATCCTCTGCTCCTGTGTTATACACAGTCAGTTCAAGTCCAGATGTTACACTGTATCCGCTGGGATAAAGGTGAAAGAGGACCCCAGTGAGGGAACACTCTATCCGTCCATTAAGACAATCATACCGTAACAAATACTTGTGTTCCTAACAAAAGTAGGACTAATAGAGAACTATGAAGGAAATCTTGTGGCATTGGGAACACCGCTTGTGCAGCTAGTCTGGCAACTTAGGGGAGGAAGATGTCTGCCCGTGGTGAAAACAAGTTGGTTCTTCACAAAAACGCTTTAGGGCTTTCATATTCTTCACTCCCCAGGGACATAGTCCCTTCCACTCCCCCTGCGGCTTTCCCCTGCTTTCATCCGTAAGTCGCCTGCTGTATGACACTGGAGCAGATTTCACCTAGTGGACAGACTCTGGTGGAGCAGAACATTGGGTAGGAACACAGGGAAGGAACCCTGTGAGACTCACAAAGCACAAGAAGAGCGCATGTGAATTCAATGGAATAAGATTTTGTATGTGTTTCCTATCTAATAAATAGCTGTACTTAGCTCTTCTCTCATTTGGGTTTATGCACTATGGCATGATAAAGAGGTGATAAAGTGGGGATAACGTCTCCAGTGATATCACTTCTCCAATTCCAGTCTAAGAAGTCTATGCACTAAGAATTCTCAGGTGGGAGACATCTTTGTGCATCGGCTATATAGAATAACATATACATCCTATATAATCATTCTCTAGGATGTTTGTCACGATGCAGTCATGCTCAGTACAGACTGCCTGCGTTCGGGAAGTCTCTACTGAGCATGATTGGATTCTGTGAGTGAGGCGGCGTGAGACTGCATCTTGTGGAGCAGTGAGGTAGCGGCATCTTAACCCTTTGAGTGCCAGAGAGGTAAGCAACACATTGCAAAGCATGCGTTGAGTACCTCTCTGGGACTCAAAAGAGTTAACATTACCCAGACCTTGGCCCGTGTACACAGGCTTTTACACTAGTATAGATGTATACTGTATAGATGCGGAGATAGTTATAGAAGTCCTTTTTCGGCATCATATTAATTTATTTTATTTATGTATATATCACCCTCATATCCCTCCATTTATTTATTTATTTATCTAGTCTTAGACTCAGTTAGTGGATTTTTAGGAGCCCTGATCTCATAGTCTTTTTCTTTTTCCTTTGGGTAAATAACTGTTACTTTGCACCCAATCATTGTTTCCAGTGTCACTGCAGCTCCCAGTGTAACAATGTCTGCTCCACCAACATGTCAAAAATATGTGAGAGGCATGTGTTTGAAAACCCTTTGGGTCTCACCCTAAATGTAAAGGGAATTCCAGACATGGACCCCTTGCTCTCAGTGCCAAGGGAAACCAGCTGCACTTCACTGACATAGGCCAAATAAAGGCTGAAACGTGCATCTGGTATTTCCTGTGCAGAGGGGGACCTGTCTGTCGTTTTAGAACTGTACCCTAATACGTATGTGGGAGATTATCATCTGTAATGGCACTAGAGAGCTAAAATATGATGCCTGTGAGCAGTAACTAGCCTCAGAACAGACAATATTTGCTTTTCTTCTTCCTCAGAGCCTCTCACGTATTTTTGGCATGAATTTCTGTTTCAACAACTATAGGCTGTTGAATCATCTACATTCAGGTGATCAGGGGCCAAATTTTACATTTTGTTAGCTTGAAAGTGTATTTTGCAACTAACCATGCATGTTTGTAAGTCTCATCTATTGATGTAAACAGTTCACTTAATTGAAAACATCTTTTTAATGTCATGAGACAAGTGACCGCATTTCCATTCTGCTATTTAGGGACACTGCAGAGATGAGAGCAATGGATGACGTGACCTGGGCTCTAGTGCAGCTGTGTGGGAGGGGTCACTGGACATCATTGGACATCAGTGCACATCCTGCTCTTTCTCCGGTACACCACAGAGTTCTAAATGTTAGAGGGAGAACTGCCCATTGATTTGATGTCTCTACAGTGTGAGATTTTCTTTGTCTTGCAGTAGATTTGATGTTGCTACAGTGTGCGATTTTCTTTTTCAGTAGATTTGATGTTGCTACAGTGTGAGATTTTCTTTCTCTTTCAGTAGATTTGATGTCGCTACAGTGTGAGATTTTCTTTCTCTTGCAGTAGGAGATTCTTTGTCTCTACAGTGTGAGATTTTCTTTCTCTTGCAGTAGATTTGATGTCGCAACAGTGTGAGATTTTCTTTCTCTTTCAGTAGATTTGATGTCGCTACAGTGTGAGATTTTCTTTCTCTTGCAGTAGATTTGATGTCTCTACAGTGTGAGATTTTCTTTGTCTTGCAGTAGATTTGATGTTGCTACAGTGTGAGATTTTCTTTTTCAGTAGATTTGATGTTGCTACAGTGTGAGATTTTCTTTCTCTTTCAGTAGATTTGATGTCGCTACAGTGTGAGATTTTCTTTCTCTTGCAGTAGGAGATTCTTTGTCTCTACAGTGTGAGATTTTCTTTCTCTTGCAGTAGATTTGATGTCGCATACAATGTGAGATTTTCTTTCTCTTGCAGTAGGAGATTTGATGTCTCTACAGTGGGAGATTTTCTGTCTCTTGCAGTAGGAGATTAGCTGTCTCTACAGTGGGAGATTTTCTTTCCTTCACAGTAGATTTGCTGTCTCTTCCGGTGTGAGATTCTCTTTCTTTTGCAGTAGGAGATTTGCTATCTCTACAGTGTGATATTTTCTTTCTCTTGCAGTACAGTAAGAGATTTAAAATCTCTTCCAGTGTGAGATTATTCTTCTTGCAGTAAGAGATTTGATGTTTCTACAGTATGATATTTTTCGTATCTTGCAGCAGGAGATTTGGTGTCTCTTACACTGGAAATAATCTCGCACTGCTAATCTCCTACTGCAAGATAAATAATCTCACACTGGAATAGACAGCTAATCTCCTACTGCAAGAGAAAGAAAATCTCACACTGTAGAGACAGCAAATCTTGTACTACTAGAGAATCCCATACTGTGAGATTTTCTTTCTCTTGTAATAGGAGATTTGCTATCTCTTCCAGTGTAAGATTCTGTCTCTCTCTCTTGTAGTAGGAGATCTTCTGGGCCTTATGTATAAAGGTGGAACAATTCTGGGGAAAACTGACTGCAGAAACATGCCAAAAATTATGTAAGAGGCATCTGAGCACGAACAAAAGCACAATGGCCTGTTATACGGCTAGTCACCGCTCAAGAGCATCACATTTTAGCTCTCTAGTGCCATTACAGAGGAGAAATTTCCGCATACACATTAGACTAATCCCACCAATAAGGGCGGTCCAGTACCAAAATGATGGGCAAGTCCTCCCTGCACGGAAAAAACAGTTAACCCCAGATGTACGTTTCGGCCTTATTTGGGCCTCGTCAGTGAGGTGCAGCTGGCTTCCCTAGGCACTGAGAGCAAGGGGTCCACGTCTGGATTACCCTTTACATTTAGGGAGAGATCCTAAGTGTTTCGCAGAAACAAGGCAAAAATTATGTGAGAGGCTCTGAGCACGAACAAAAGCACAATGGCCTGTTCTCCGGCTAGTCACAGCTCAAGAACATCACATTTTAGCTCTCTAGTGCCATTACAGAGGAGAAATTTCCACATACATATTAGACTAATCCCACCCATAAGGGCGGTCCAGTACCAAAATGATGGGCAAGTTCCCTCTGCACGGAAAAACCTGCTAACCCCAGACATACATTTCTGCCTTATTTGGCCCTCATCAGTGAGGTGCAGCTGGCTTCCCTAGGCACTGAGAGCAAGGGGTCCACGTCTGGATTACCCTTTACACTTAGGGAGAGACCCCAAGTGTTTTGCAGAAACAAGCCAAAAATTATGTGGGTTTTTAATCTGTCAGTGCTTGAGAGGTCTTCAATACATGGCTTCACAATTTGTTGAAGACTACTCACAATCGAGGTGTCAAAAACATCATGTGTCACTTATGGTGCAGTCGGTTTGCTCCAGAACCACACCTCTTTAGCTTACAGAATGAGTACTCTTGTTTTACTCGGGGATAAACCCTACAACATTTTTTTTTTTTTACGTTTTAAGTATTACTATCCCTTTAAACAAACATTAATGTGAGATGTATCGTTGTGGAGCAATGTGATACACTTATATACAAACTACACAGTCTGCTTTCCTAAATAGAGTGACCCCCTTTGTAGACAGTTCCAATGAAGTAGTACTTTTTAAATATCGCTATTCCGGCTCTGCTGAAGAGCCTCCTCGAGTCGGCCGACATGAATATCCTGCTGTCAGCTTTACAGCCGACATCAGGAGAAGGGGAGGGAGGGGGGAACTTTAGTTGTGAATATCTCTCAAACCATAATGGTTTGAGAGATGGAACATGCGCCACACAATTTATTTTTTTTAAATCTACAATATAGCCTAAACTTATAAGAGGGCATTACTAACCCTTTAAATGGCTTTCTTATTTACTGCTAATAGTAACTTGATCATTGATAAATATTCAAAAAAAGGATTTTCTTTAAAGGAGCAGTAAACTTTTTTTATGAAAAAATATATATTGTAGGGATTTTCCTATTGAGTAAAATAAGGGTACTAACACTGCGGAGAGATTTATATTTCCAGAGTTATTACAGTTTAAATCCATGTTTTTTTTTACATTAGCAGTGCCCTCTAGTGGTCAAATTCTAATTAGATTTCCTGTTAGATTCTAATGGAGAGGAAAGTCAGAGACAAACAGTTCTCCATATAATGTGATAGAAACTGCTGAGTCACTTCCTGTCAGTTAGAACTATCAGGAAGTAAACACAGTAAATTCACTTCCTGGTTATTTAAACTGCTATAATTTTTGAATAAAACATCTGTCAGCGATGGGAGTGACCTTGTTTTATTCAGCAGGAAATGCTCTGTAAAATACGTGTTTTCATAAAAAAAGTTTACTGCTCCTTTAAGGCAGACCAGCAAATCTGATTCACTCTTTTATGCAATGTATAGTTACTTTCATAAATTGCCATTGTACTACCGTCTATGAGATGTGCACTTATGGTCTGGGCAAGATAGTGTTAAACAACATGAATGCTACATATTTCCGTTGTGTTGACCCTGGACAGGGAAACAGAATGCACCTTCCTGCATGCTTCCTTTGTTCTGTTCATGTTACACAATATGTTCTACCACTGGCCATGCTATTGCACAGTCACTTCTGTATTTGTGCAATGACTGTTTATAAATAACTGTTGCTGTCCAATATGCTATCTGCTGACACTGTGGGGCTTATGTATTTACATTTTCGAGTAGTTAAATAACCACTTGCGTACTAGAGAGTTTGGCGACCTGTTTAGCATTTAATGTTTGAAGAGTAATCAGATCAGATTTGCTAAATTAAATCAGGGGATGCTATTTTTATGGCTTTATGGGGATATAGTAAAAGCCATTAAGAGCATATTTTATCCTTGCACATACCTAAAAACAGTTCAAATAAAAATTCAGGAACTCTTTTTACCCCGGGTCAATCACATTACAGAGCAAGACTAGTGGTCACAGTTCTCAACCCATGCCCTCAGTGGCCACTAACAGGCCAGGACTTAGGAATTTTCCTGCTAGAACACAAGTGTGTTGATCAGAGGCTCAGTCATATTGATTAACTCACCTGTGCTCTTAAAAGGAAATTCTCAAATCCTGGCCTGTTAGTAGCCACTGAGGGCACGGGTTGAGAACCACTGGTGTAGAGCACCACTAGTAGAAAACCTCATACAGACTTCAACCTGCACTTGTACAGCAGAATAGACATAACCATACCTGAGAACTTTGCTTTGTGAACTCCCCAGAGATGGAGTCCACGGGTGCCGCTGGGTGAGATCAGTTACGCGAATCATGTCAGAAAAGGGGCAGATCTTACTCACAAGTGGGGGTCGGAGCTTCAGAAATAAAACAAAATGGAGGAATAGGTTGGGGAAGGAGGAGATGTGGGCGGGGAGTGGGAGGAACACACTGGAAAAATACGGAGATGGGCAGAGTTTTATTAACATTTAGTCCTCTATTCTTGCTGTTAAAAAATATAATCATTCTGGCTTCAAAAGTTTTTCTTTCTTGGGTATTTCTAAAGTTCCCTTTGAGCACTTTGATTTTTAGGTCCTTAATTGAGTGTTCAGGCTGGGTAAAATGGTGTCCCACAGGGGTGCAGTAGGATCCTTCTTTGTGATATTTGATAGAGTGTCTGTGCATATTCATTCTGCCATTTAATTGCTGGGTGGTTTCCCCGATGTAGCACCCTAGGTGGCATTTGAAGCAATGTATCATATATACCACATTGCTAGATGTGCAGGAGTATGATCCTTTAATGCTGTAGGTTTTGTTGTTGTGGGTGGCTTTATTATCTGGGCATATAGGTTGGTATAGTTTGCAGCGAGGTTTCTTGCATTGTCTGGTACCTTTTTCTGTATTCTTCTCATCAGTGTGTAGTTTCCTGCTGATTAGTTTTTGTTGAAGGTTTGGTGGTTGTCTAAAGGCCAAAATGGGGGTTTCAGAGAAGATATTTTTCAGAGGATCATCTTCTGCTAGTATTGGTTGTAGATCGTTAATAATTTTCCATATTTCTTCAAGAGTTGGGTTGTAGGTGACAACAAGTGTTACCCGTGTAGAGATTTTTTTCTTCTGTACTGCAGCAGGTGCGTGCGTGGTGTTTTTAGAGCAGAGTGGATTTGTTTGGTAATAATCCTAGATTTGTAGCCTTTCTGTCTCATAGACTGGTGTGAGTTACGGTCATTAGGGTCAGAGCAAATTCTATGGTACCCAGTTGCTTGGCTGTAGATGATGCCCTGTTTAGTATGGTAGGGGTAGAAGCTGGAGCTTGGAAGGTAGCTGCATCTGTCTGTGGGCTTTTTGTAGAGCGAGGTGTGAATTGTGCCATTGGTACATGCCACCGTTGTGTCCAGAAAGTTTACAGATTTTGTAGAGTATTCCATTTTTAGTTTGATTGAAGGGTGGAATGAGTTAAAAGAATCATGGAATTGTATGAGTTTTTCCTCACTCTCGGTCCAGATGATGAAAATATCATCGATGTATCAGTAATACTTGTATGGTTTGGTATGTTGTATGTCTAGGAATCTCTGTTTTACGTCTGCCATAAATAGATTAGCATATTGGGGTGCCATCTTAGTGCCCATGGTTTGTAGGTAGACCTCATTGTTGAAACTGAAATAATTATGTGTGAGGATGAAAAGTATCAGTTCTGTGATAATTTGGGGGCTGTATTTTTGGTCATCAGTGTAGGAGAGAAAATTGAAGCAAGCGTTGATGCCATCTTTATGTGGAATGTTGCTGTACAGAGATTCCACATCCATGGTTGCTAGGATGGTGTTGGCAGGGAGGTTGGTGCTTTGTTCAGGAAATCAGTGGTGTCTTTTATGAAGCTGTTGGTGCTGGTGACAAGAGGTTTTAGGATATTTTGTACAAGTCCTGAGATTTGTTCTGTAATTGTTCCCATTCCTGTAATTATAGATCGGCCATCTACCTTGTGGATTTTGGGAAGCATATAGAAGTTGCCCATGCAGGCACTGGTTGGTATGAGTGATTCCAGTTCTGGTTGTAGCTTCATAGGGAAGGTTTTGATGAGCTACCTGAGTTGCAATGTATACTCTTTGGTGGGGTCTTCATTTAGTTTTTTTGTAGTATTTACCATCTGACAATTGCCCGTCCCCCTCTTTTATGTAGTCTGTGATGTTCATTATCACCACTGCTTCTCCCTTGTCTGCTGGTTTGATGGTGATAGCGTGATTATTTCTCAAGTCACTTATATCAGTTTGTTCCTGTACTGTGAGATTATGAAAAATTTCCTTTTTGTTTTGTTTGGTCACCAAAGATGCAGTTCTTAGACGGAAAATTTCAATGTAGCTGTCCAGTTTGGCATTTCGTCCTGGTACTGGAGTGAAATGGGTGTTCTTTTTGCTGTTTTTGTAATCCATTGTTGTTTCAGTGTTCTCTTTATCATGGAAGTATTCCTTAAGTCACATCCTTCTGAAAAATTCTTCTGAGTCAGAGTAGAGCTGAATGTGATCAAGCACAAGACGTAAAGCATTGTGGGTTGTCAGATTGTCACACCCAATACGCTACAAGAGGGGATACAATCTTAAAGGGATAGTAATACTTAAAATGTAAAAAAAAAATATATATATATATATATAGAGTTTATCCCCCTGAATAAAACAAGGCTACTCCGACTGCTGAAAGGTGTTGTATTCAAAAGTAATTACAGCTCAAACGTGAATTTTTTATTGTACAGTGGTACTGTTACACCATCCTGCTGAGATTTGTAGTAAACTGACCAGAGCAGTCCATAGGATGGTGTAGGAACAGCGCCACTGTACAATTTCAGGCCACTGCGACACTGCACATAAAAATTCAAGTTTGAGCTGTAATAACTTTGGAATAAAACACCTTTCAGCAGTTGAAGTAACCTTGTTCTACACAGGCGGATAAACACTACAATATATATTTTTTACATATTAAGTATTACTATCTCTTTATGCAAGGGTCGGCAATTATGAGTCATTATGTCAACTGGAGGGGCAGATGGTTAACTGGTGAGAGTAAGATCCCCTAATGTAAGAAGTCTTTGATGACATTGCAATAAATCTGGCAAGACTTATGAATATCGAGGTATGACTTTTATGATAAACATTAATGGCATCCAGTCATAAATAATCCATTTTTAATGGTAGTCTAACTACTAAACTTCAAATTACTGCTCATAGTAGCAGATAATAATAACGCATTGGTCTAAATAGACAAAGGTATGAGTTGATTATGTAGCTTCCCCCTCCCAAACATACCCACGCTAGGAATGTTCTCTTCTTCAGTTCTGTGTGCTTCCAATCTGAGAATCTAATGCTATTGAATACTTCTTGTTGCTGAGCACTGGGCAGATCCTATTGTATGGAACCCAGGTCTGTACAAACCTCTCCCAAACATCTCCCTGTTTTGGAGAGCAAGGATCTTGTGAAGACTGGTAAAATTAAGCATTTTATCACTCCAGTGCTTGAAAGAGGCGGGCGTATTAGAGATCCAAGTCCCCAAGATGCATTTAAAATCATGAAGTCTAGTTAGCGTGTTTGTGTTGGTGATAGGTGACCTGTGAAGTCATATATGCCCAGTATGAGAGAGGGAGATGAGGGGAAAACAACGGTGTTGGTGATAATCTGAAAAATCTTATCCCAGTATTGGTGAACAAGTGAGCAGTCATAAAGCATATGAAATAACCCTGCTTGTGAGGAGTCGCAGCTGGGAGCGGAGAACTATTCTGTGGGCCACTGTCGGTGTGACATTTGTTCAATGTAATAATTGGTACATGAGTTAGTGGAAAATAATGCTGTGGAGTTTTTCTGTCCTATGGAGAAACTGTGGAATTTGTCTGAAAAGACTGGGGATATCTGATATCCATTTAATAATTCCTGCAGGAGGGGGCAAGTAGTCAGGAGAGTTGTTCAAGAGATTGTAGGCCCTAGAAGTCTTAACTCAAATTTTGTTTGGTCAAAAAGTCTATGTAGGTCTTGTGTGTTCATGTCCTTTCTTAGTTTGGGCCATATAGATGACACAAAGAGTTTGGCCTGGAGTTACAGAAAGATATGTCCTAGGGGGAAGGTTACATTTGCACTGAAGGTCTGGGAAGGCGTGAATTGTGTTGGAGGAGTGATCAAGTGGCTTACCTATCATATTTATTCCCCTGTCCACCCAGCCTACAAATCTAGGGTCAGCTTTGTTGTTTTGAAATCCTGGATTATTAAGGAATAGGAAAACTGGTATATGTTTGTGCAAGTAGCGGTACTTAGTGATAGGTTTTGTTTTTAACCACAATTTTGTTAATTTAGTTATATATTGTGCGGGGGGCGGGGGAGTGTTGATATTCATCTGCTGTGTCGCTTTTTTTTTTTGCCCATTTTTGCCCATTCTGTATTTTTGGCTCTATTGGCACCCTGTGTATGATATATACGGTGTGCACCCCTAGGTATTGATTATTTTTGTTAATATGTTGCAAGTGCCTTGGACGCCTTGCTGTTTGCCAGGCTTGGATAGTGTTGTATATCACAGGGTTGGATAGACAAGTGAAAGGATTATGACTGCAAGGTTGGCGCAAGAGATAGGCAAGATTAATGTGGAGGACAAAATGCTGGTCTCTGAATCATTCAGTGTAAACATTAGTGTGGTCCAGCCAATCAAAGGCAAATCAGAGGAGGGCATAGAATAGTTGAATACTGGGAAAATTGAAGCCCATGCAGTTTTGGGTTGACATATTTTCTTAATATTCATCTTTGGTCTTGCATTATTGTAAATGAAACCTTGAAATCTGCTGTTTATTAACATGATGTTTTGTGTGGTGAATCGTAAAGGCAGCATCTGGAGTGTGTACAGTATCCTAGGGAACACAGTTGTCTTAATTAAGTTCATTCTGCCTATACAATTTAGTGAGAGTGTTTTCCATTTTTGAAGGTCTGCAGTGATTGGTGAGAGCAGGGATGGGATATTGTGGGAGTAACGTTGAGTTATGTCTGGAGAGAGCTGTATGCCTAGAAATTTAATATGTAGTTGTCCATTTAAAAGGGGTAGAACGTACCAGTAAAATAAGGGATTTGTTAGTTAGCAACATGGCTTCTTACTTCACCAGATTAACTTTGAGATTTTTTCTGAATTCTGTTAGAGTGGTAATGAGGGTTAGAATTAACGTGTGAGGGTTACTTGTGCGTAAAAGCATGTAGTCAATGAAGATGTAAGTTTTAAAGTATTCTCACCAATAAATGTGCCTTGGAATGTTTAAGGTCTTTTAATGCACCTGATGAAAGTATCTAATTCTATGTTAAACGGCAGTGGGGATAGGGAACATCCTTGTATTGTGTCTCTAGCCAGTGTAAGATGGGTTAATTAAAGGCATAGTAATACTTACTTTTAAGTTTATTTCATTTGGTAGGCTTAAAAAAAAATATGAACAATAATGTAAGGCTTATCTCTCAAACCTTCATGGTTTGAGAGATATACCTTCCTACTAAAGTTGCCTCGTGAGAGGAGTCAGCGCTGTAGCTGACAGCTGCAGAATCCGGTCATTTGACATGGTGGAGGCTCTTCAGCAGAGACGAAAATGCGCAATCTAAATATTAATACTTCATTGGAACTGTCTACAAAGTGTGCACACGAGGCAACTTTAGGAAGGCATATCTGTCAAACCATAAAGGTTTGAGAGATAAGCCTTACATCGTTGTTCGTATTTTTTTATGCCTACCAAATAAACTTAAAAGTAAGTATTACTATCTCTTTAAGGTTGTTTGTGGTGGTGATTGCTTTAGAGGAGGCATATAGTAATTTAATATATTTTATGAATTGTTTGCCTAAGCAGGGCTGGATTTACATCTCAGGAGCCTGTAGGCACAGCTACCTGAAGCGCCCCCCCCCCCCGCCATCTCCACAATGCGCCAATCTCCATATTGCCCTCACATTGCCCCCCATCACACTCACATTGCCCCCATCATCTTAACATTGCCCTCACACTGACCCCTATCACCATCAGCTCCACATTCACCCCATCAGCTCCACATTCACCCCATCACCATCAGCTCCACATTGACCCCCATCAGCTTCAGCTCCACATTGACCCACCATCAGCTCCACATTGACCTCATCACCATTAGCTCTACATTGACCCCATCAGCTTCAGCTCCACATTGACCACCATCAGCTCCATATTGACCCCATCAGTCCACATTGACCCCCATCAGCTCCATATTGACCCCATCACCATTAGCTCCACATTGACCCCATCAGCTCCACATTGCTTGCCCCCCATCATCCCCATATTGACCTCACATTGCTCCCATTATCTCCAGATTAACCCTTTGAGTGTCAGAGTGGTACTCAACGCATTGCTTTGCAATGCGTTGTGTACCACTCTGGCACTCAAAGGGTTAAGCCTCATTCATCCGTTTCCTACCTCCCTGGTGGTCCAGCGGCTGGAGAGATCTGTGCTTGTGCACAGACATGGAGCTCCCACGCGGCCTTCCCTTTAGTAATGCAGAGCGCTGGGAAAATCTCCCAGCGCTCTGCATTGCTAAAGAGCCGGGAGTGCTCACAGCCTATAAGGCAGCGGCTGGCGGCTCGGCGCGGCATGGGAAGCCGCGCCGAGTCAAAAAAAAAAAAAAAAAAAAAAAGAATTGTAGTGGCAGGCGCCCCTCTGTAGGGTGCGCCTGTAGGCAGATGCCTACTCTGCCTTACGGGAAATCCGGCCCTGTGCCTAAGCCCTGTCTTTCCAGCAACTGGAACAGGTATAGCCAGGAGATTTTGTTGAATGCTTTCTCAGCATCCAGATTTATCATAAGGTTTTTGCTGTTAGGGATGTCTTTATATTATATAATTGCTGCAATGGCCGATATAATTGCTGCAATGGCCGATCTTATATTAGTTATATTAGTTTGCTCAGATGAAAGTATAATGGATAAGATTTTGTTTAGCCTGTGTGCTTGCAATTCTGAAGTCTGTGTAGAACAATGAGATAGGCCTAAAGGAAATAAGGAGTGTGGGATCTCTGCTGGGCTTAGGCAAGACAATTATCCTGGCAAGGGTGGAACAGTTAGACATCACCCCACGTTGCAATATGTGATTATAAAGGGATAGTTGGGAATTTTTAACGTCAGGCTGTAAGATTTTGTAGAACTCCATGGAAAGTCCATCTGGGCCAGGAGATTTCTTGTTTTTGAGAGAAGATAGGATGGAATCAGTCTCTTCCTTATGGGTGGTGGCATTTAAGAGGTCTTACTGTGTAGTAGATAGCACTGGAGGGGGTCCTGATTCAGAAAAGAGTCACATTCAGATGAGTCATGTGAGTCACTTGAGTACAGTGCTATGTAGAAATCAAGAAAGGTGAATTTCATGGATTTGATGTCTGTGGTCATAGAGTGAGGTGTGGTCTTGATGCTGGGCATAAAGGTGGAGCCCCTATCTGATTTTATCAAATTGGCTAGCAGCCATCACTGTCTATTTGCATGTTGGAAGAATTTGCCCTTTTGTTTGTTTAGGTTCCACTGTGTGCAACACGGTTTCGTCTGCCTGCTTGGAGGAAAGATATTTTGTTTTGCTTTGAGTGGTATTGTGTCAGAGAAAGGCCTTATATGTTTTGGTTAGGCTGTGTTGTAATTTACTAAGTTTAGAAATAACTTCCTTTTTGAGTTTAGCTATGTGTGATATAATGTGCCCTGACAGAACTGTTTTTGCAGCTGGCCAGAATAATGTGGGGTTGGATTCCTGCTGGATGTTGGATTCCTGAAAGTTTGACCATGCCAGTTTCAGGCTACTTTGAAAATCTAGAGAGAAATATAGGTAGGAGGGCATTCTCCAGTTGAATGACGTGGGATGGGGGTAAAAAAACATAGGCTGAAGGTGATAGGGCATGGTCAGAGATGAGTATGTTGTGTATATGACTGTCTTTTATGAGAGACAGCAGAGGGGTTGAGGCAAGGAAGTAATCTAGTCTGGCCTGTGTGGGGGAGAGTAAAATGTGTACTCCCCCTCATTAGGGTGTTGTGTTCTCCACAAATCAGTAAGGTAGAGTTGCGTCATAAAATGTGTAAGAGGGTTATACTTAGCTTTGAAGGGAACTGTCTGGGAAATGATCTGTCCAGAGGTGGGTAAACCACCGTGTTAAAGGGATAGTAATACTTGAAAATAATTGTATTTTATATTGTAGCCTTTAAAAACATGAAAAATGATATAAGTCTTATCTCCCAAACCTTTATGGTTTGGAAGATATTCACATGTAAAATATAGTAAAATGCTCTTTTCCTGGCTGTTTCAGCAAGTCTGCCATCTAGTGGACAGATTTGGAATTTGGTCCACAGAGCAACCGGCAGCTCTTTAGCAGTGCCGAGATCACGATCTTTGAAAAGAAGTACTTAATTGGAACTGTGTACAAAGTGTGCCTGGCTTGAAAGCACACTTTGTAGACCATTCCAATTAAGAAATTCTTTTTAAAGATGGTGATCTCAGCACTTCTGGAGAGGCACAGAGGGTCCCGGGACCGGATTCCAAATCTGAAGGGTGGAGCAATGACGTCACTCCAGGGGAAACTTTACTTCTGAATATCTCCCAAACCATAAAGGTTTGGGAGATAAGACTTATATCATTTTTCAAGTTTTTTTAAGGGCTACAATATAAAATAAACTTATTTTCAAGTATTACTATCCCTTTAAAATCCCTTCCCACAGGGTCTGTGCAGTAACTTCTGTAAGGAGATGCTGGAGGACTTGTGAGAAGGAGAAGACAGTAGGATCATTAGGGGCATATAGATTACATAGCGTAAATAAGTGTTCATTTGTAAGGCATTTGACATTCAGGTATCTACCCTCTGGGTCTACTATCTTATCAAGATGTTTATTATTGTATTAGTATTGCAACTCCTCTTTTGTTAGTAGCAAGTGGTGCATCAAGGTGTGCTCCCATCCAGTCTCTGCACAACTTTTGGTGCCCGCAGAATGTTAAGTGAGTTTCTTAAAGGAATGCAATATCTGTATGCACTTGTTTCAGATGACTGACTGAGAATCTTCATCAGTTTAATTAGGTTTTGGATGCTGCTCACATTGCAGGATGTGAGGGTTATGCAATGGGATGAGTTGTGAATATTGAGGATCAGGGTGTATTAGCCAGTGGGGATAGTGTGTGTGTCCCGCCGAGGAAGTCCCACGAGGATAACTTGTAGTGGCAGCATGTGCAGAGATTTGGTTGTCAAAAACATGCCGTGAGGATATAGGGTTGCCCACGGAGGGCAAGATGCTCAGACTCATAAAGCATGAATAATATAAAAACCTGAACAAAACATCAGTAAAATATAAACAATTAGGTAACGTCATAAATTCCTGGGGTGAAATTGTGGAGTCTGGGGGTCTTGGTTTGACATGACCTGGGGCCCTGTCAGCGCCCAGAGACAGGGTGGTGAAGATGTTTCGGTGTTGTTTATAAAGGATACAGTAATGACAACAGAGGATGCACTCAGGTTGGTAGTCACAGCTACAAATGGGCAAGTTAAGGGATAGTTGGTGATGCAAGTGCAGGATACTAGGGGCCACCAAGTGGACAAAAGTTGTAGCGGTGCGGTCTGTTCCATGGCAAAGACGACACTGTTCCAGTTAATAATGTAGGCAAGTGTGTGTGTTGATCATAGGCTGCAATTCTCTATGAAGATAAAGTATTACAAAAAGCCTTGGCCTCACTGGGAGTGTCAAATCATAAGGTTTTGTCAGATGTGATGAGAGCTGGGTATATTACAGATAATTTTATGGGGTTTTTTTTATATAGTTTTCTGCAGGTGTCTGAGAATTTACTACATTAGTGGAAAAGAGCTGGAAAATCAGTAGATGAGCGTTATGATATTCTAACTTTTGGAATTTACCGTAAGTGGTGAAGACCTTTTGTTTGTCTAGGTAGTTGAGACATTTTAATGATAGCCGTGTCCGTTTCTGTTAC
The DNA here is from genome assembly GCA_037306005.1 of Rhinophrynus dorsalis. NCBI lineage: Eukaryota > Metazoa > Chordata > Amphibia > Anura > Rhinophrynidae > Rhinophrynus > Rhinophrynus dorsalis. The sequence goes on from CM074720.1 coordinate 40,662,227, forward strand.
GTGGGAACAGTTTATACCAGTCTATGTGCTCTTTCTATAATGAAGGTGGTATTTGGTTTGTTGGGAAAGAACAGAATTTGGGAGGTCAGTAGCGAGGAAAACCCAGAGGTCTTTGGGTTTGACCGATTCAGGGAGGCCAATTATCCTTAGGTTATTCCTGCGACTGAAATTTTCAAGATCGTCAAGTCTTTCTAATACTTATGTGGTTTTCTCAAGAATGTGAATAGTTGTTTGTATTTGTGATGCATAAGAGTCACAGAGTTCAATTTGTGTTTTACAGGAGGCAAATATAGTTTTTGATACCTTTTATTGGCTAAGGAGATTTAGAATGCAAGCTTTCAAGACCTTAGGTCTCTTCCTCAGGCAGAGGTCTTGAAAACTTGCATTCTAAATCTGCTTAGTTAGCCAATAAAAGGTATCAAAAACTATATTTACCGCCTGTATTTCTACGGCTAACACGGTACCAACTATCAACAATTTGTGTTTTGACCTCAATCAGGCATTCAGTGCGGGATTTGACTTGAGAGGTACACAACACATTGCAAAACACTCAAAGGGTTAAGGATTTCATTGATAAAAGCTTGGATGGAGTCCAGCTTCTTACCAAAAAACCGTGACAATCTTATTGAAGACCACTTCGGCAGTTGCTGTGGCTGATGTAATTTCCCCAAATACCAGAGATTATGTACAGCATCATAATCTACCAAGTCATCGTCTGGGGAAGAGGTGTGTTTGATTTTTTTTTTCTCCCCTCTCTGGGGTCATTGAGGTTTGGCAGATTCTGACACAGTAAGAAAATGGTCCATTAGGAAGTAGAAGGATATGAGAAGCATCAACTCATCAATATGATGCATGAATGACAATCATGAACATTCTAGGACATGCAGAGCTTAAGGACACCCATATACTACAAGCACTGTGGCCTGGTGTGTATCTTATTTCATGTGACCCCATGGTGGATTGTGGCGAATGACTTGGACAGATCCCAAGTGCAAGTGGTTTAGTGACTATAGGTAGACATGGCTGGCATATGGTATTGTAGCAATAGTGCCAGGTGGAAGTGGAAGGATGTTGGAGTCTTAGAATGGAAGGCGTTGGTAGCAAGGTTGTATCTGTACTCAGTTGGCTGAGATGCATTTGTTTGGGGATATTTCTCCTGCAGATTAGGGTGGTGGGTGAAGGCTGTAGTGAGAGTCAGCATCAGCCTGTCTTGTGTTGGAAGCAGGCAGTATCACCCAGTAGTCTGTGTTTTTCACCCCCTACCCATTTCATTCAATGTCATCACAACTGGGTGCAGGTATGCTTCCAGCCAATGATCCTCTACCTCGGAGGTGATCTCCTGTGGTGGGTGTGTGTGCTAGTGGCATTTTAATGAAGAGCAATGCGATGCGTACCCCTCTGGAACTCAAAGGCTTAACCCCTTGAATGTCAGAGAGGTCTCAAAGTGCATTGCTGCGCATACATTGGAGATCCTTTTAGCATTCAAGGGGTTAAACGCCCCATTTGCATCAAAGTTAAACCGTCCATTGATAGAGGGGTGCTCAGCGCATTGTTTTGCAATGTGTTACGTTCCCCTCTGGCATTCAAAGGGTTAATGTTTATTTCTCCCCTTTGGAGACTGCTCTAACTTTTAAAAGGTTAAAGGTCCCATTTAAATTACTGTATCAAACCATCTGGACCATATGGTGCAGTTGGTTTGCCCCAGAGCTCCATCATTTTACCTTCATAAATAAGGTCCGTGAAAGTATGTTCTTGTCCAACCAATCCAGATTAGCTTTGAGTTTGTTATCTGGTTCATTGTCCTGCTGGAATGTGGATTTCCTCCTCCTCAAAGATTTATCTGTACTTTGCACCATTTGTTCTGCCCTCTGACTAGTTTCCAGTTCCAGATGAAAAAATTCATCCTCCCTCTATATGATGCTGTCATCACCAGCATAAGCTCAGTGAAGGGGAGGACCTCATGCACCGTGGGTTTACTAAGAGCCAATATTCCCTGTAAACTGAGAGGTTACAATGCCTAACCTTTACCTCGCAGCAGAGGCAGCAAAATGTGGTGAGAACCATCGCCCAGGCCACTCTAACACTAGTACACAATAGCCGGCTTCCCGGGGCCATTGGTGGAAGGGTACCCCTCACAATCAAGGAGCAACTCCGTTCAACATTACAGTCTAAAACACCTTTGGAGTTCCCTCTCCATCAGAGCCGCGCAATACAGGCTGTTCAATGTGTAATAGCATTGTGTGCAGATCGGTATGAAAATTCAGTATTTTGTTAAGTTACTGTTCGTGTAAGAGCTTAGAATTGTGGGAAGCTAGGGGTGTGCATGCCTGTGTTCTACAAAGCCCACATCATACCTCCCAAATGTCCCTCTTTAGGAGGGACAGTCCCTATTTTAGACCCAAATCCCTGTATCCCTCTTTCCCACCTTGATGTCCCTCTTTTTAGGAAATCAGACTGGGTGGTGTATATATAAGTGTATCATACTGCTCTACAGCAATACAGCTCACATTAAAGGGATAGTAATGTTTCATAATAAAAGCAGCTCTAATTATCATCATAGTATTTGGACTTTGGAGAGAGTTATTTCAATTCTGTCAGAGTTATAGTACAAGAGTAATTCAATGACAAAGTATCCCCCTCCCACCCCTTTTACTGATGTAACACTGCTCAGCCAGAGCAGAAGGGAAGTGCCCAGCTAGATTGCAGAGAGGGATAATCTTCAATTAAGATAAGGGAAAACCCTGAAAAACTTGTCCAGGGGGGCAGGGCTTTCATTGTTCTCATAGGAAGGATATTGTCCCCTTCTGTTATCTGTCTGGTCTTACAACCAGATTCCACATCTGAGAAGAGATGGCTTACACTAGGAAAAAGGGGCAGGAGGGGAAACTTTGCTTGTGAATATCTCTCAAACCATAAAGGTTTGAGAGATAAGACTTATATCGTTCTTCATGTTTTTTTAATGGCTATAAAATAAAGATAAAATGAAGTATTACTATACCTTTAATGTTTCTTTAGAAGTCTGTATATGTGTTTATAAATCAGTCTGTGTAAATAAAATACTTTGGTCTTGTTGTAAGTCATTTATTACGTTACACAAGTAGGTGTCAGTAGGTCATAAAACAGACTAAAAATTCTCTGTAATGCCTTACCCACCAGCCACGCCCTCAGCAACACCCACTAAAACACAAATGTCCCTCATTGGCAATTTGAAATGTTGGGAGGTATGCCGCATAGACACCAGTGAGGGGCGTTCAATCCCGATGCTAAGGGTCTATGGAATCTGTGCACGCAACCAGGAAAGTTTGTAGTTAAAAAAAAGAAAAGAAACTCACAGCACTGGCACACCATAACATACACAATACTAAATAAAAACCCAAGTGAATAAGATATGGAGATCAGCAAAGGAATACAGGGGTTCCCCAAGTGCCCAGACTAGGTTAAAACCTAAAGCAAAATCTGAAACAAAAAATAAACCTGCTCTTCTCCATACAGATTACCCACATGTGAACCCTGTATATAGAATGTATTATAACAATGTGTTAATTCATTTTCAAAAAATAAGGATTTTCGTTGAGTAGTTTGACCTAAGTATGTTTAACCCTTTGAGTGCCAGAGGGGTACGCAACGCATTGCTTTGCAATGCATTGCGTACCCCTCTGGCACTCAAAGGGTTAAGCTCTCTTACCTTGCCAAAGTCCCCATTTCAAGCAAGTCCTATCCAATACATGTTGCCATCCTCATCTAAATTCAAACCTTTATGGTTTGAGAGATATTCGCAAGTAAAGTTTCCCCCTGACTAATGTCAGCGCTCTAGCTGACATATTTGGAATGTGGTCCGCAGACCAGCCGGTGGCTCTTCAGCAGAGCCGAGATTGTAACATATAAAACTAACGACTTCATTGGAACAGTCTACAAAGTGTGCCTGGTTTGCAAGCACACTTTGTAGATCATTCCAATTAAGTAGTTATTATTATATCTTGTGATCTCGGCTCTGCTGAAGAGCCGCTGGCTGGTCTGCGGTCCAGATTCCAAGTCTGTCAGCTAGATGGCAGACTTGAGCGATACAGCCAGTTAGGGGGAAACTTAACTTGTGAATATCTCTCAAACCATAAAGGTAAGAGATAAGTTTTTAATGTTTTTTAATGGCTACAATATAAAATAAAATTAAATTGAAGTATTACTATCACTTTAAGGAAGCAGTACTTTTTTAATGAAAAATTATTGAGCTTTTTCCTGCTACGTAATACAAGGATACTTCCAGTGCTCAATGATCTTTAATGCAAAAGCTTTTACAGTTCAAACTCATTTTTTTCATTTTTTTTATAATGTAAACTGCAATTTCCTATTCTAGTCACCCAATGGTGCTGTTCTTATAACTTCTGTGGGAAACATAGCGACTCAAGCGCTCTCATAGAATATGTTGTACACCTTTTGTACACTAGTTGGTTCTACTGATTAACTCTTTGAATGCCAGAGATGTGTCCAACGCTTTGCTTTACCACTGCGTTGGGCACCCCTCTGGTAGTGAAAGGGTTAAAAAAATGTAAGTTTTTGATTTAAAAACCCTTCAATAAAAAAACCCTTAGTAGTGGGAATACCCTTTTTTTACAACCCCAAAAAACCTGTATACCAGACCCATTTTTTTCGATAATAAAAGCTCCTTTAAAGGGATAGTAATAGTTAAAATGTAAAAAAAAAAAACATGTTGAAAGGTGTTTTTTATTCAAAAGTTATTACAGCTCAAAGTAGAATTCTTTAGGTGCAATATCACAGTGGCCTGAAATTGTACAGTGGTGCTGTTGTTACATCATCCTATGGACAGCTCTGGTCCCCCTGTAATAACTTTTGAATAAAATACATTTCAGCAGTGGGAGTACCCTTGTTTTACTCTGGGGGATGAAACCCTACAACATATTTATTTTTTACATTTTAAGTATTACTATCCCTTTAAGACACACCTGCCCAAATATATATGAGTTTTGCTGTGGTCTGTTAGTGGTACCTGAAGACTGGTATATATATATATATATATAGATATAGATATGTGTGTGTATATATAATATGTGTATATATACTAGCAAATTGGCTATTATCTAAGAGTCACGGCTCCAAAAGGGACTGACAGTGCAGGAGCACAGACGTCACTATGGCAAGATGTCCGTGCTTCCTGCTACTGTCCACCTCAGAGTAAGTAGAAAATCTTTTAAACCAGGTAATATTTCTGGCGACTAGCGCTACTAAGCAGCTAGTCGCCAGATGAAGCCTTAAATAAGATAAAGTTTTTGCGGGGTGGTTGTTCCCCTTTAAGCCCCAAGTGGGTAAAAAACAAATTCGTTCCTGACTCCAAATTGCAGTCAGACATTTCACTGTATCGACATCTATGTGTTTTGAAACAAACTCTCATAATTCTTAATATAGTTCTGAGCTAGAAAAGTATCCATTACTTTTTTGTACCTCAGGAAGAGTCTAAGATTGTGTTATATCACATAAAGCATTCAGTGCTGCATAGGGACTGTAACATTGTATTACATTTCCAGAATTATTGCAGTTTATATATTTTTTTTAATATTATTAGTGTCGTATAGTGTTCGGATTTCAATATTTTTTTATTTTGTTTGTGTTTTGTTTTGTTTTGTTTTTTTGGGGTTTTTATTTTTTGCATTATATGTGAGAATTGAGACAATGACAAACAGTTTTCCAGAGAATGTGACAGAAACTGCTGAGTCACTTCCTGTCAGTGAATGTTCAGGAAATAATGATTCTATCACTGAGTTCCTGAGAAATCGAAATAACTTATAGATTTACGTAAATGGAGCATACATCTCTTTTAATTTAAGTAAGCTGGTAAATTGGCTCTACTGAGTCTGGGGTGTTGATGTGATTGTGACACTATAGCTCATGAGAAAAATGAATGGAAGGGAGAGAAGAATGAACTTTGTATGCTAAGCCCCAGGTAGTGATCTGGGTTCCAGGAAACTACAGATAAACTATGGAGGAAATAAATGAAAAAAAAAAACCCAGAGTAAAGTATGAAACTAATGTTCATGCTTTAGGGTTGATGACAGCAAAAAGAGACTCTTATTACTAGGGTAGAGTTGTGTTGCAAAATGTAAAGGTCATATGTGAAAACGTCAAAAGTGGAACAATTCTGGTGCCATGTGGGCCAGTAAAAATTCCCCAAATTCCCACTGATTTCTGGTCTCCTAAAAAGAGCAACACCAGGGTGGGTAAGAGGGACAGAGGGATTTCGGTCTCAAAGAGGGACTGTCCCACCTAAAAAGGGACGCTTGGGAGGTATGGACCCCTAATATCGCCTAAAGATCGACACTTGGGAAGAATGGAGCCCTAATATCTCTTAAAGAGAGAAACTTGGGAGGTATGTAGCCCTAATATATCCTAAAGAGGGACACTTGGGAGGTATAGAGCCTTAATATCGCCTAAAGAGGAATACTTGAGGTATGGAGCCTTCATATCTCCTAAAGAGGAACACTTGGGAGGTATGGAGCCCTAATATCTCCTAAAGAAGGTCTTTTGGGAGGTATGGAGCCTTAATATCTCCTAAAGAGGGACATTTCAGAGGTATGGAGCCTTAATATCGCCTAAAGAGGAATACTTGGGAGGTATGGAGCCTTCATATCTCCTAAAGAGGAACACTTGGGAGGTATGGAGCCCTAATATCTCCTAAAGAAGGTCTTTTGGGAGGTATGGAGCCTTAATATCTCCTAAAGAGGGACATTTGGGAGGTATGGAGCCTTAATATCTTCTAAAGAGGGACATTTGGGAGGTATGGAGCCTTAATATCTTCTAAAGAGGGACATTTTGGAGGTATTCAATAGGTCATGAAATAACCTAAACATTCACGGTAATGCTCAACCCCCACATCACCACCCAAATGAGGTGTCCGTCTTTGGTCATTTGAAATGTTGGGAGGTATGATTTAGTTTGGGAATTTAATCCCTTGAATGTAAGATACGTTTTCAGTGGAAACATTAGGATTAAAGCTCTAATTTTACCCAGTCCTGAAGAACACTGAGGATGAACAAGGGGAATACTGCAGACGTATTAGCTTAGGGAACTTAGTTCCCATAGCTGTCGGGTAGCTTCCTACATTTTTAACCCTTTGAGTGCCAGAGAGGTATCCAACGCATTGCAACGTAATACATTTTTTTTATTGGATCCGATTCGGGGAGTCCTGAATACCATAACGTGCCTGGACTGTAATGGGTCCTTATGGCAAGTTTAACCATGATGGTTCTGGCATGTCATGGGTCCTTATGGGGTTAAACAAGGTACTATTATTATTATCATTATTTTGTTAATATATATTAACCTTTTACACACCAGAGCAGTGACCAGCTTATTGAGAAGCAATATGTTGCACACCCCTCTGGTCCGTAAAGGGTTAATATGCTTATCTGTGGACTTTCATTTTCTTTAACTCTTTGTACTTGCTTTAAATCATCTATTATGGCTCTTCAGCTTCTCCCATTTTGAGCTCCCCCTATCTTCAATCTGTGCAAACATTCTGTGACTCAACACACCAGAGCAGTGACCAGCTTATTGAGAAGCAATATGTTGCACACCCCTCTGGTCCGTAAAGGGTTAATATGCTTATCTGTGGACTTTCATTTTCTTTAACTCTTTGTACTTGCTTTAAATCATCTATTATGGCTCTTCAGCTTCTCCCATTTTGAGCGCCCCCTATCTTCAATCTGTGCAAACATTCTGTGACTCAACTGTATCAGCCACACAAAAAAAGACAACGGAAATCATGCTACACCCTGCATACAGGAAATATGCCCCATATATTCATGTATTAAGCAGAAAATGTATTACGTGGCATTAACCCCTTAAGGACCCATGACGGTCCTGGACCGTCATGGGTTGTTATAGGGATAGTAATACTTAATTATTACTAATCCCTATATTAAAGTAATACTAAAAATAAATGTATTGCCCTCACTGTCATCTCACAAACCTTTATGGTTTGAGAGATGATTGCTCCTAAATTTGCCCTCTCCCTCCCCCTTCCCCAAAGTCAGTGTTGTAGCTGACTGAAGGGAAATCCGGTCTTACGATCATCAGACGGCTCTGCAGCAAAGCCGCGATCGCGTTAATAAAAAAAAAAATATTTCACTAAAATGGTCTTCTACGTGTGCTTGCAAACCAAGCACACGTAGAAGAATGTTTTAGTGAAAGATTTATTTTTTATTAAAGCGATCTTGGCTGTGCTGCAGAGCCACCTGAAAGTTGTACGATAGGCTTCCCTACAGTCAGCTAGAATGCTGACTTCAGGGAAGGGGGAGGGAGAGGGCAACTTTAACAGCGATTATCTCTCAAACCATAAAGATTTGAGAGATGAAAGTGTGGGCAATACATTTATTTTTAATGTTACTTTAATATAGGGATTAGTAATAATTAAGTATTACCATCCCTTTAAATAGAACAGGGTTCTTTCCAGGAATATTATTCATAGAAAAAAACTATCTCTCTGCAAAAGCGCATAAGAAAATGGTGGGGGCAGGGATAGATTTCTCAATAGGCAGAGTAGACAGCTGCCTGGAGCTCAAAATTTTGAAGAGTGCCTCAGCTGTGCTGGCTACACCCATATACTGAATTGTGGGTGTGGCCAGAGACATCTCAATGACCCTGTCCTTTACAGTCTATTATTTAACCCCTTTGCTGCTAGAAAGATCTCTAACCCATTACAGAGCATTTTCTGTGCTAGGAACAGTGGATGGGAATGGGGACGGGGCCCTCTGAGGAGGGGGTTTGGCCATGGACAGAGGCTAGGGCACCTAGAGTGTCATGTCTCAGGTGCCTGGGATGTAAATTTGGCTGGGGCTGAATACAGTTCTGCACAAAAACAGGCACTGGAATTGATTCTCTAGCCTTACGCTTTACTAAGCTACTTACATTGAAAATGCTCCCACTTAAGGCTGATTGCACCAAGGGGAGGGGAATGGGGTAGTGTCATGCCAAGGTATGAGTTGGCCCTCTGGGTTGTATAATTTGTTTGTTTGTTATTCAAAGTGCACCAGTCCTAGGCCATAAAATTAACTAAGTAGATAACATCACCAGAAATTGAATGAGCATCGCCAGAGCAGAACAGAGTGTCATAAACTATATTGGACCCTCTGCTTTGATGGAGTTCACCCACAGGACAGTCAAATATTATGAACTAGGGAGAACATGTATATACAGTATAAAATACATCAACACAAATACATATTCAGAATGCCCAGGTTTTACCCTTGTGGTGGGTACCAAACATGCCAGGGGGAGGTGTTCCTGCTATGAGTTACAAGAATAGCCACTTTGCAACCAGTTAGACCCAGCATGTTTGGTGTCCAGATATTCACACAGATATGAGGAATATGATTATTATAACATTATAGAGGTGTGCTGTCTGTTGCATGTTTTGGGAAGCCTTATGACTTTTCAGGTAGAACTCTCCCATAAGATCCCTGATTGAGTGGGCTGCAAATGGTCAAGCCAAACCACTAACCCTCCCAGGTAACAACTGAAGGAGGGTCTGGCCTCTTAGAAGGAACTGTGGGAACTATTTAATATGTGTTTTTTGGATAAAACAGGGAATTTCTTTGTAACAACTGAAGGGGGATATACCATCTGAAGTTCCCAAGGACTCTTAAAATACTGGTAATTGTATTTAAGGATTTCTTGTGTTTCTCCCATTTTATTTTATGGACTGTTTTGCTTATGTGGAATCTTTATTTGTGTATGTCCTTTATTTCTGTATGTTTGTAACCAGCACTGTAAAGCCTTTTTTTCAGATTAAATGTTCAATTAATCAGCTCGTCTGTTCTCTAATATGAACTCACTACTCTGAAGGAAGCTCAGTTAGAACACGCTACTAAAGGGTTAAGTCTAAATGTTTGATTATTAAGGTGATTTTATACTGTAATTCTGTTGTGTTTGGGGTAAGCTAAGACGCCCAGATATAAAGTCTTGGTGGTGGCAGCGAATTGTAGTACTGGGGAGATAATGCAGGAAGGATTTCAGGGGTTAATGTGGTGGTTGCTAGGAATAGTAACAGGTAACCAGGGGTCTGGTAATGTTAACCCTTTCACTCCCACACTCTCCCCACTGTCTCAGCAGGGCCTATAGTCCTATCTCGTGACAAACTGGTTAGCAGCGTCGGGATATATTTAGAGATTTTTAGTGCTTTTACCTGTAAGGGGATTTTAGCACTTAAAGAAATTGCATACATTTTTGTGTAATTTCCTAAGACAGAGCTCAGTGCTGATTTAAAAGACATACTGCGTGCAAAACAGTTCTCCCCTCCCCACTCTTGTTTTTCTTTCTCTATCTCATTTCTGAATATGGAGGCATATTGCAAACAGCCCAAAGAGACCCTGGAATTGATGTGCCAAGCAAGGGATTTACCAACTTTTGGCAAAAGCAAGGAACAACTTATTGCGGACCTTGTGGAAGCTGACAGACACACTGTTGAGTCAGAGACTGACACTGAAAGGGTTACTGAGCACCCTACTACTGCAGGACCACTACATACTGGAATGCCTAGTGTTTGCACCCCTCTAAGTGTCATGGACATTTGCTCTACAGATTTATTCAGACAACTGATGGCTTCCAATCCTCAGGAGGCCATGCAAGTGATGATTCAACAGCAGGCTGCACAGAGACAAGAAAGAGAGTCACAAAGAAGACATGAGTTGGAAATGGCCAAGCTGCAGTTCACAGTTCTGTCCTCATCAAACAACACTGCATCAGATACCAGCACATCTAGGCTCCACAAGGAGGATTTCCCCTCCCTGGAAGAAGGGACTGTTTTGGATGTTTTCCTGAAAAGTTTTGAAAAGGTGTGCAGGTATCATCAGACCAGTGGGGGAGATGTTTAACTCCACAGTTGAAAGGAAAAGCTCTGGATGTGTTTGTTTCCTTTCCCTCAGAGTCTGATAACGATTATGAGGCAATTAAATCTGCCTTGCTAAAAACATTTAACCTAACCGCTGAGGCCTATAGGAAAACATTCAGGAGCATGCAGCAGAGTGTCTCATCCAGGTGCATTCAATATGTTGGACAACTGGTCACTGCATACAAACAATGGATTACAGGGTTACAAGCTACCACCTATAAAGCAGTTAATGACTTAATGGTCCTGGAACATTTCTTACACACACGGAGCCCTGATGTAAGAGGGTGGATTCTAGAAAGAAAGCCAAAAACCGCTAGGGATGCTGCAGAACTGGCAGATGACTACGCAGACATCCATGCACCAGCATCTAGGCATGGAGTTATATCAGCTGGTACTCCAACCTGGAGAGGAGATACAGTTCAGTATTTAATTTTTGCATGAACAAAAAAGTATTTAAACCCCTAGGCTGCTTGAGAGATCTTCAACGCGAGATCTCGCTAATATCCAACGGGTAAAATAATAGCCTGTAAAACGGTATAAAACTGGTACAGGGATATTAGGGGTTGATCTAGCCACACCCACAAGTGGGTGTGGTCAACAGACCTTATGCACCCCTCAAATTTTGGAGCTCTAGGCAGTTGATTACTCTGCCTATTGGGAAATTCAGCCCTATTTGTTTATTTATTTATTTACAATTCATTTTTGTATTTATTTATTTAGAAACTAGTGTAAAAGCCTGTGTACACGGGCCAAGGTCAGGTGAGGTAAAGAGGATGGTCCTGCTCTGCGTACTGCCGCCGCCTCACTGGCAGAGCACACGATGCAGTTATGTACAGTAGAGACTGCCTGAACGCACAGAATGCTCCCAGCACAGAAATACCAGCATTCCGTGCTCCCAGCGATCCGTGCTGCCAGCATTCTGTGCATTCGGGCAATCTCTACTGCACATGACTGCATCGGACAAACTTCCTAAAGTTTTATGTTATAGGACCAGTTGAAAAGTCCGTGTACACGGGCTACAGTGCCACCCAGCAATCTCGGCTGGTGGCCGGATCCTGTTGGCCACGCTGCAGTCATGCGCAGTACTGACTGCCTGAAAGCGCCGCGGCTGATAACTGAATGCTTCGGATCTCCCCAATCCATCATCAGCTGCGGTGCGGGCAATCTGCACTGCGCATGACTGCAGCGCACGCAGCTGTCTCTACTGAACAACGGCTTCTGACAAACATACTTTTAGCGAATTATTATATAGGATAGTTTACCAGGAACAATCCATTGAGATTTCACTCAATTTGAAGTGCATCCTGGAGAGCGTTTGCAGTACAAAGTTAAAATTTTTATACAAATAGACAAAAAAATATAGGAAATACATTAGCCCAGCATGGAAATTATTAGCACCCTGCTAGCAACAAATAGCAGTGATTTTTTTTTGTATTTTTTTTTAAGAACCAAAAAACTATTTGTTTTACAAACAAATGACTATCACAGCATATAGGCAGTTTTTACCTCTCCATAAAATGAATTAAAGGCTGACTCATCCACAGAGCAGCGCTGCAAATCCACATTGATTCAGACCACACATTTGCACAAAGAAGAATTAAATATCCTTTGTTAGGAGCCAAGTAAAATACAGAAAACTTGTTCAGCAACTTTGATGACTCTTGTGGAAGAAAGTGCCTGAAAAGAGAAGTGATTAATAAGCAGATTTAGCGTGTGTGTGTGTGTGTTTGTGGGGGGGTACTAAAGTAATATAATTTTATGCCACAATAGGCTTTAGAACCTTTTTTTGTGCTGAATCTCCCTAACACCTATTACTAAGATATCTGCACCAAAGTTTCTTATACACTGGTGTAACAATAAGGGTCGCACCTGCGACAGGGCCCGGCCCCCCGTGCAACCCCGCTGCCCTGCACCCGCAGCAAGTAGGTCTGTGCCTTCTTCTGCACAGACCTCTTACAGCTGATCTCCCTCTCCGGCACTCTCATAATGCAGAGCGCTGGGAGATGACATCAGCACTCTGGATTACTGAGAAACATGTGGGAGCTCCATCTCTATAGAGGTCTGTGCCGAAGGAGGCACAGACTTCTCATGCCACACCACTAGACCACCAGGGAGGTAGTAGATGGACACAGGGTGGGCGGTCAGTAGGGGCAAGGTTGAGATTGGGGGGCAATGTGGAGGCAATGTGGAGATGGGGGTCAATGTGGAGATTGGGGACAATGGAGGGGTCAGTGTGGTCGGGGGGCCATGGAAGTTTCTGCACCAGGGCCCGGTGGCTTCTAGTTACGCCTCTGTTCTTATATGCTAACCTCACTGAAGACCTCTCTGGCAGTCAAGGGGTTAAAAGCCCATTTTAAATCAATGGGGATTTGAGGAATTTTAATTTATTCCTTATGGTGCATTTGGTTTGCTCCTTTTGTTTACCTTTATCCACCTTATTCTTGGTGGATAAAGTGGCAAAAAATAGAGAGTCACTTATAAAAGGTACCAGGTCATTGGCAAAAGGTACTGGGTCAAAAGTTCCTGGGTTACTGACAGGTCACTGACAAAAGTGCCAACTCATCGACAAAAAGTACTGGGCAGGGACGTGCACAGGCATTTTGGGGGGCAGGGGCTCAAATGAAAAAAAGGGCACTTCTCGATAAAATCGGACTGATTAAATTTTTTTTTTTGTTAAAAGGGCACGAGGGCACTTTGGACAAAAAAGGCAGGTGCTCCAGCCCCCCTTGGTGTCTATGTGTGCACGTGCCTGGTACTGGGTTACTCACAAAAGGTATTGGGTCACCGACAAAAGGTACCAGGTCACTACTAAAAGTACAGCGTCACTGACCTGGCTGACAGTCAGCTTTAGTTTGATACCAAATATGGACAATATGGCAGCTATGGGATTGTTCTGTTCTCTTGTGCCTTGTTTATTGCCATTTACTAACAAGATGCAGAAAATACACTGTATGTACAGTGATTGAATTTCCCAGCGCACACTATAGGGGTGGAGTCTGGGGCTGACTTGCATTAAAGCGTCATCGCTGAAAGAGTGTGCGCGCTCAACTGATCCTGTAACCCTTTAAGTGCCAAAAGGGCATCCAGTGCATTGCTAAGCAATGCATTGCATACCTCTTTGATATTCAAAGGGTTAACCCTCACATGGTTTATATGTCCCATTGATTTAACCCTTTGAGTGCCAGTACCTACACTCATGACACAGCGTGGTATTATTTATTTGCATGGCTGGATTCATATGCCAGATGCCCATAGCTGCCTTTATGCTACAGGGTTTTTTTGTGTTACTGGCCCCAAAAATGCCAGCACCAGGGCCCTTCGGTGATTAGTTAAGCCACTGTTGTTTATCACACCTTAGTACATAACCTCTCCTCCACCTAGTACACAGAAGGACACATATAGACATTCTCAAAATTCTGATTGAAAACAAGGCTTTTAACTCTTTGAATGCTAGAAAGATCTGCAACGCTTTGCTTTGTCCATGCCTCCAAAGTGTCTCTCTTTAGGAGATATTAGGGGTCCATACCTCCCAAGTGTTCCTCTTTAGGATATAATCTGGGTCCATACCTCCCAAGTGTCCCTCTTTTTGAGATATTAGGGGTCCTTACCTCCCTAGTGTTCCTCTTTAGGAAATATTAGAGATCCTTACATCCCTAGTGTTCCTCTTTAGGAGATATTAGGGATTTGAACCTCCTAAGTGTTCCTCTTTAGGAGATATTAGGGGTCCTTACCTCCCTAGTGTTCCTCTTTAGGAGATATTAGGGGTCCATACCTCCCAAGTGTCCCCTCTTTAGGAGATATTAGGGGTCCATACCTCCCAAGTAGCTATCTTTAGGAGATATTAGGGTCCATACCTCCCAAGTGTCCCTCTTTAGGCTAAATTCAGGGTCCATACCTCCCAAGTGTCCCTCTTTAGGAGATATTAGGGATCCATACCTTCTAAGTGTTCTTCTTTAGGAGGGACAGTCCCTGTATGAAACCCATATCCCTCTGTCCCTCTTTCCCACCCTGGTGTATCACATTGCTCCACAGCAAAAAAAACTCACAATAATGTTTGTGTAAACGTCAGTATATGTGTCCGTAATAGTCTGTGTAAATACAATTCTTTGGTCTTGCGCTAAGTCATTTATTCATTTACAAAAAAGAGGTGTCAATAGGTCATGAAATAACATAAAAATTCTTTGTAATACCCCTCCCACCAGCCACTACCCCAGTAATACCACCTAAAACACAAGTGTCCCTCTTTGGCCATTTGAAATGTTGGGAAGTCTGCAAGTGTTCTTCCACTGTTGGGAGTGTCTATACCTGGGAACTTCCTGTGGCGCTGCTGGGGGTTAAAAAATTATGCGATTTGTGTCAAAAAGGGGCGGGGCTTACGCACAGGTGGGGCTTCACGGGACAGCAACAAAGGGGGAGGGATATGGGAGGACCTGGGTGGGGAAGGAGGAGTAGTGGGAGGAACAGACTGAGAAGGAAAGAAGTGGGCAGAGTTTCATTAGAAACTCCCCACCACCGGAGAATCAGCTATTGTCCCTGGAGACCCAGTAATCAGCTACAAAAACCGGAGTCGCCGGGGCAGATCCGGAGAGTTCTCAGCTATGGAGATGTTTTTCCAGGTTATTTCAGTTTAAACTATTGTTTTTGACATAAACGTTATACGAGAGAGATGAGTCACTGACAGCAGTTCTCCATGGAATGTGATAGTTACTGCTGGGTCACTTCCTGTCAGTTTGACCTTTTAGGAAGTAATTTTCAATGATAAAGAGGTTTCCAGCTCATTTTTTTTCTTTTGCAATGCACAAAGACCTGTTTAATATCTAATGGGTTAAAAGCTACATTTTGGAAATTTGGAAATTTTGGAATTTGTATTCGTCACTTAAAGTACAGTTACTTTGCCCGAGAAGATCTTCAGTTTTGCTATTGTGCATGTAACCCCTAATTACGTAGTTCTGTCTCCAGCTTTTTTAGGCTTCAGTAGGACTTTTTAATCCCTTGATGACCAGAGGGTGTGCAATGCATTGACAGATCAGTGGTCCTCAGTGGGTTAAATGAAATCCAGTGATAAATGATCCTCAGATATTTTAGGATCTTTTGTTCAGAGAGAGGCAAGCAACCACTCATTTCATGAAGTTCCATATACTGGGATGTATTGCATGTTTTATCCAAACGTCCTAGGGGTTAAAGAGGGACTTTCACATCAAATACACTTAGTCTCATGTGATCCATTAATTAATATATGTGGATTTGTTTTTTGTTTGTTTTTACACTTACATACTTTAAGAGATATTTGGTATAAAATTTGTACTTCAAGTGGTCACTTCCACATTCTGTGGCACAGGGATAATGGCGGCACAGGACTTCCCAGACCTCCAATTCTCCTCCCACCTCCCTCCCAGTTGTCCCAGGAAACGCATTCACACTTCCCTTCGTATTGATGTGAATCTCATCTACTGTAATAGAAAGCTCCTTTTCTTCTCAGTATAATGGCAAACGGAGCTTGCTGTTACAGTAGATGAGATTCACATCAATACAAAGGGAAGTATGAACGCGTTCCCTGGGACAGCTGGGAGGGAGGTGGGAGGAGAATTGGAGGTCTGGGAAGTCCTGCACCACTGTGCGGCCGTTACCCCTGTGCCGCAGAATGAGGAATTGACCGCATTAAGTATATATTTTATACCAAATATCTCTTAACCCCTTAAGGTTCAACGGTCCTGGGACGTTTCCGTCCCATAAGGACCGCTTTGATCCTTGCAGACGCGGCGGTACACGTGACGTGTTCAGTGTATCAGCGCGCCGCTTTGGGGCCTGAAAGAGATCGCTCCAGTCTTGGATGGTCAATTTTATGCCCTATTTTTACTTACAGCGCTCCCGGTAGAGCTCTGTAAGTAAAAAGTATGTGACGTACTATGACAGTCATCAGTCCTTAAAGGGATAGTAATACTCCGTTTTATCTTTATTTTATAGGCATTAAAAAAACATGAAGAACGATATAAGTCTTATCTCTCAAACCTTTATGGTTTGAGAGATATTCACAAGCAAAATTTCCCCTCCCGCCCCTTTTACCTAGTGTAAGCCATCTCTTCTCAGATGTGGAATGCAGTCTATAGACCAGACAGATAACAGCAGGGGACAATCTTCTTCCTATGAGAACAATGAAAGCCCTGCCCCCCTTGACAAGTTTTTCACCTTTTTCCCTTATCTTAATTGAAGATTGTCCCTCTCTGCAGTCTACCCGGGCACCTCCCTTCTGATCTGGCTGAGCAGTGTTACATCAGTAAAAGGGGCGGGAGGGGGATACTTTGTCATTGAATTACTCTTGAACTAGAACTCTGACAGAATTGAAATAACACTCTCCAAATACTATGATGATTAATTAGAGCTGCTTTTATTATGAAACATTACTATCCCTTTAAGGGTATAAGGACCATGACGGTCATAGTACGTCATGTAATCCTTAAGGGGTTAAAGTGTGTAAGTGTAAAAAAACCCAAACAAATCCACATATCTTATTAACTGATGAATCTCATGAGACTAAGTGTATTCGATGTGGAAGTTCCCCTTTAACAAAGTGTCAGTATTATTATTATTTATTGAGTGGCAGTATTTTCTGTATCACTGTACAAAATAGCTGTATCAATGTACAGTGAGAATGTACGATGAGATCAGCTTTTCAATGCATTGCACCCCCCTTTGGTACTCAAGGGGTTTAAAGGCCCATTTAAAGCAATCGGCTTTGTCTTTTGTCTCCTACAATGCAGTTGCCTTTCTTCAGAATTACTTCATTGTAGCGCTCTGCGTATGTCCATATATAATATTCCTAGTCCAGTTTAGAAAAATACACTGCCACCCAGCTAATTATGTACAAGGGCTACAGTGCCAGGCAGCAATGGCCGCGGTGCAGTCATGCACAGTAGAGACTGCCCGCGCCGCTGCTGATAACAGAGAGGGGCGTTCTGAATTCAAACCTGAATTCGGAGCGCCACTCCATTATCAGTTGCGGCGCAGGCAGTCTGTTCTGCTCATGACTGCAGCACGCGCAGCCGTCTGTACTGCTCATGACAGCTTCTGACAAACATACGTTAGCAAATTATTATATAGGAAACTATATCTGCCACCATACAGGGCGACCTCAATTGTAAGAAGACCCCCCCAACTTTTCAAATGTTGGGTGTGAAAAAAAGAAAAAAAATCCTCATTAGGCAATCCCCTCCGGGATTTTGTTTAATTTCCCTTCTTTCCACCTCTACCTTTAATCTTCAGTAAGGCACTTCTTGGAATGTGCACCGCCCTATGTTGATGACGCGCAACGCAGAAAGGTCCTTCCAGGACCTTTCTATAAATGGATTTGGAGTTTGCGCATTGATGGAAAGGTCCTATAAGGCCTTCCTGTGTTACTCATCATCAGTGTGAAGGCAGGCACACTCCAAGAAGACTGCCTTTCATTCTGATCAGTTCACATTGCTCAGGCAGGAAAATCCCAACAATGTTTTCTTTTTGGGCTACTTGAGAAACTCTGCTTTAGGCAATATCGGCCTTTTTTATTTGCTTGGTTTAGAGAGAGGAATGTGTGTGTGAAGGACACTTATGAATTACACACACTACTTCTCATACATGTCCTTCATTTAAAGGGATATCTGATCACATTAAATATTAGGCCATATGCACAGAAACAGAGGCAACACAGTTCCGGGACAAACCAACTGCACTGCAGAGGATAAATTAAATCTACCATTGATTTAAATGGGGATTCTTAACTCCATCAGTACTAAAGAAGTCACAGTGCTTTGGAGGCCCATGTGTCACTCAAGGGGTTAAAAGCACCATTTAACCCCTTAAGGATGGGACGCACACGATCGCTTAAGGACCACAGAGCATTTTTTTTTCCGTATCCGAATCAGGGCTCCCCAAACGGCGTGCAGTCACACGGGGGAGCCCTGAAATCCATGACAGTCCTGGCACGTAATGGGTCCTTATCGCACGTCCAAACCATGAGCCAGGAGCGTCATGGGTACTTAAGGGGTTAAATTAGTCCTCCAGATTTACTCCGTTTTCTTCTTGCAGATTTCAATAGGGTTTTTAACTCTTTGAATGCTAGACCAGTGCATTGCTGCACAATGTTTAGCGTCTTATTTAGCATTGAAGGATTTAAATGTGTCTGTTAAATCAATGGGATTTTGTGGTGCAGTTGGTATGCTGTGTGATTCCTTCTCCTTATCTTTCTGCATAAAGTAACATGACCAGACCTCCCCTTTAACTAAGGACACATAGGAAATATGAATATTTAGGGGCTGAACTGAATCAAAGCAGCCCTGTAGTAGAGAGCTGTCCAAGTTCAGTCCTCAAGGGCCACCAACAGGCCAGGATTTAACCCTTTGAGTGCTAGAGGGGTACAAAACACATTGCAAAGCAATGCATTCACTACCCCTCTGGCACTCAAGTAGATAATGATTTCCCTGCTTAAAGGAGCAATAATCTTTTTTATGAAAAATATGCATTTTCATAAAAAAAATTTACTGTTCCTTTAAACACAGGTGAGTCAGTCACAATGAATGAGCCACTGATTAACTCACCTGTGCTTAATCAGGGAAATCTTTACATCCTGGCCTGTTGGTGGCCCATGAGGACTGAATTTGGACAGCCCTACTGTAGTATATGGTGACCAGACCTCACCTTTAACCGTGGGCATATATGAAAAATGCATACCGCAGGGCTGCTTTGATTTCAGTGCAGTCTTGAAATATGCATATTTTGTGTGTGTCCCTGGTTAAAGGGAAGGTCTGGTCAGCTTACTGTAGTATGCATTCACATATGTGTTCCCGGTTAAAAGGTGAGGTCTGTTAAGTCTAGCATAAATGTTGTTTAACCCTTTAAAGGGATAGTAATACTTAGTTTTATCTTTATTTTATTTTGTAGGCATTAAAAAAACATGAAGAACGATATAAGTCTTATCTCTCAAACCTTTATGGTTTGAGATATATTCACAAGCAAAGTTTCCCCTCCCGCCCCTTTTACCTAGTGTAAGCCATCTCTTCTCAGATGTGGAATCTGGTTGTAAGACCAGACAGATAACAGAAGGGGACAATCTTCTTCCTATGAGAACAATGAAAGCCCTGCCCCACTTGACAAGTTTTTCAGGTTTTTCCTTTATCTTAATTGAAGATTGTCCCTCTCTGCAGTCTACCTGGACACCTCCCTTCTGATCTGGCTGAGCAGTGTTACATCAGTAAAAGGGGCGGGAGGGGGATACTTTGTCATTGAATTACTCTTGAACTACAACTCTGACAGAATTGAAATAACACTCTCCAAAGTCCAAATACTATGATGATTAATTAGAGCTGCTTTTATTATGAAACATTACTATCCCTTTAAGGATAAGAGGGGTGGGCAACCACCCCTCTGGTCCTTAAAGGGTTAAAGTCCACAGTTAATCCGCCTAGCAAGAGACAGCCTGCCACTGCATTTTGTCTTGGCCTCAGATCAGGTCCCCTACATAAACAGGTGTGATTTAACTTGGACAGACAGTTTAGATGTGTGGGAGTTTTATCTGATCTTCAGCACTGGTAGAGAACTCACCTTTTTATAGACGAGGCAAAAAGGAGCTAATTGTGAACAGCTAAAAGGATAGCGAACCGTCATCAGGTGAGATAAATACGCTCCGACTGGAAGACAATGTTTTAATTGTGTTTAAAGCAGGAGTCTGAGCTGTTTGAGATGCAGATGGCATATTGCTCAATAGGTGTTCCAAAGACAATTGTGAAAGTCGAATAACAGATTTGCCCTTTCAGGTTTGCGGAATTAGACAAACGTGCTTAAATTCTCTTGTGGACATTGTGTGCCCTCTTGCCAAATCAGTAGTTTTAGAATAATAATCACATGTCACTTGTTGGATTTCTGAGGTTTCATAATATAATGTAGAAATTTCCTCCTCCTGTTCTCATAGCTTTAACCTCTTAAGGACCCATGACGGTCCTGGGCTGTTATGGAATTCCGGGATCCCTGTGCGGCTGCATGCCATTCGGGGAGTCCTGAATCCAATTTTGATAAAAAAAAAAATGGTCCCTGGTCCTTAAAGGGATAGTAATGTCAGAAAAAAGTATTAACTATATGGTAGATATAATTAAAAGAGATTACTTGCACTTATTCGTATATCTCAAACCATTATGGTTTGAGAGATATAGGAAAATAAAGTTCTCTGGTCCCTCCCCTTTCTGCTTGACGAGCTGTAAAGCTGTCAGAAGCCGATTCTTGTCACTTGACCAGATGTGGCTCTTCACCAGAGCCGATATAATGATATCTAAAGATAAATACTTAATTTGGAACAGTCTACAAAGTGTGCCTGGCTTGCATGCACACTTTGTAGCCCATTCCAATGAAGTATTTATTTCTAAATAGTGTGATTTCAGCTCTGCTGAAGAGCCTCTGTCTGGTCAATTGACTGGAATCTGCAGCTGTCAGCTAGATGGCAGACTTGAGTAAAACAGCCAGGAAAAGGTAACTTTAGCAAGTTATGTCTCTCAAACCATAAAGGTCTGAGAGATCAGACTTAAATCGATGTTAATCTTTTTTTTTAACGTCTACAATATTAAATCAACTTAAAATGAACCATTACTATCCCTTTAAGTGACTGCATCGTGTGTGCGCGGCCGGTCCTTAAGGGATTAACCTCTTAAATGCTGGAAAGTTCTCTTAACACATTGTGAGTTAAAGCTTTGGAGACCTCTCTAGCAATTAAGGGTTAACCCTTTGAGTGCCAGAGGGGTACGCAATGCATTGCAAAAGAATGCGTCTCATATCTCTGGCGCTCAGAGGGTTAAACCATATTTGGAAAATTAAAGGCTCAGTACAAATTTTATTAAAGGTATAGTAATGTTTCAAAATAAAAGCAGCACCAATGAATCTTCATAGTATTTGGGCCTTGGAGAGTGTAAGTTCAATACTGTCACAGTTGTAGTTCAAGAGTAATTGAATTATAAAGTATCCCCCTCCCGCCCCTTTTACTGATGTAACACTGCTCACCTCAGAGGTGGTGTCCATATGGCTTTCAGAGAGGGACAATCTTCAATTAGCACAAGGGAAAAACCTGAAAAACCTGTCGAGGGGGGCAGGATTTTCATTGTTCTCACAGTAAGAACATTGTCCCTTGCTGTGAGCTGTCTGGTACTAAGACCAGATTCCACATCTGAGGGAAGGTGTCTTACACTAGGTAAAAGGGGCAGAGCTACAGTTGATAACCTAAAGTTCTCCATAGACTGTTAAAGGGATAGTAATGTTTCACAAAAACAGCAGCTACAATTAAACTTCATAGTATTTGGGCCATGGAGAGTGCTATTTCATTACTGTGAGAGTTGTAGTTCAAGAGTAATTGAATGATAAAGTATCCCTCCCGCCCCTTTTACCTAGTGTAAGCCACCTCCCCTCAGATGTGGAATCCGGTCACTTGACTGGACAGGTTGCAGCAAGGGACAATCTTCTTACTGTGATCATAAGGAAAACCCTGCCCCCTTGACAGGTTTTTTCCATTATCTTAATTGAACATTGTCCCTCTCTGCGATCCACCTGGACAGTCTTGCTGCTCTGAGGTGAGCAGTGTTACATCAGTAAAAGGGGCGGGAGGGGGATACTTTATCATTCAATTACTCTTGAACTACAACTTTGACAGTACTGAAATAACACTCTCCATGGCCTAAATACTATGAAGATTAGTTGAAGCTGCTTTTATAAAGAAACATTACTATCCCTTTAAGAAAAATGCAATCTGTGGTTTGGTTTTAAAGGCACAGTTCCACCTTATTTTGACTTTACATTTTATGCCAGTACATACCATGTGAAATCAAGTTGCCTACACATTTTATTATAATTTATTCATCTTCCCCTATGTTTTTACACTTATGTCCCTGACAGTGGGCTACCTCTACCTCCCCTCCCACTGTCCATACAGCCCACTTCCCTCTACCTCTCCTCCCACTGTCCGTACAGCCCACTTCCCTCTACCTCCCCTCCCACTGTCCATACAGCCCACTTCCCTCTACCTCCCCTCCCACTGTCCATACAGCCCACTTCCCTCTATCACCCCTCCCACTGTCCATACAGCCCGCTTCCCTCTACCTCCCCTCCCACTGTCCATACAGCCCGCTTCCCTCTACCTCCCCTCCCACTGTCCATACAGCCCGCTTCCCTCTACCTCCTCTCACTGTCCATACAGCCCACTTCCCTCTACCTCCCCTCCCACTGTCCATACAGCCCACTTCCCTCTACCTCCCCTCCCACTGTCCATACAGCCCGCTTCCCTCTACCTCCCCTCCCACTGTCCATACAGCCCACTTCCCTCTATCACCCCTCCCACTGTCCATACAGCCCGCTTCCCTCTACCTCCCCTCCCACTGTCCATACAGCCCGCTTCCCTCTACCTCCCCTCCCACTGTCCATACAGCCCGCTTCCCTCTACCTCCTCTCACTGTCCATACAGCCCACTTCCCTCTACCTCCCCTCCCACTGTCCATACAGCCCACTTCCCTCTACCTCCCCTCCCACTGTCCATACAGCCCGCTTCCCTCTACCTCTCCTCCCACTGTCCATACAGTCCACTTCCCTCTACCTCCCCTCCCACTGTCCATACAGCCCACTTCCCTCTACCTCCCCTCCCACTGTCCATACAGCCTGCTTCCCTCTATCACCCCTCCCACTGTCCATACAGCCCACTTCCCTCTACCTCCCCTCCCACTGTCCATACAGTCCACTTCCCTCTACCTCCCCTCCCACTGTCCATACAGCCCACTTCCCTCTACCTCCCCTCCCACTGTCCATACAGCCTGCTTCCCTCTACCTCCCCTCCCACTGTCCATACAGCCCACTTCCCTCTATCACCCCTCCCACTGTCCATACAGCCCACTTCCCTCTACCTCCCCTCCCACTGTCCATACAGCCCACTTCCCTCTACCACCCCTCCCACTGTCCGTACAGCCCACTTCCCTCTACCTCCCCTCCCACTGTCCGTACAGCCCACTTCCCTCTACCTCCCCTCCCACTGTCCGTACAGCCCACTTCCCTCTACCTCTCCTCTCACTGTCCATACAGCCCACTTCCCTCTATCACCCCTCCCACTGTCCGTACAGCCCACTTCCCTCTACCTCCCCTCCCACTGTCCATACAGCCCGCTTCCCTCTACCTCCCCTCCCACTGTCCATACAGCCCACTTCCCTCTATCACCCCTCCCACTGTCCATACAGCCCACTTCCCTCTATCACCCCTCCCACTGTCCATACAGCCCACTTCCCTCTACCTCCCCTCCCACTGTCCGTACAGCCCACTTCCCTCTACCTCCCCTCCCACTGTCCGTACAGCCCACTTCCCTCTACCTCCCCTCCCACTGTCCGTACAGCCCACTTCCCTCTACCTCCCCTCCCACTGTCCATACAGCCCACTTCCCTCTACCTCTCCTCCCACTGTCCATACAGCCTGCTTTCCTCTACCTCCCCTCCCACTGTCCATACAGCCCACTTCCCTCTATCACCCCTCCCACTGTCCATACAGTCCACTTCCCTCTACCTCCCCTCCCACTGTCCATACAGCCCACTTCCCTCTACCTCTCCTCTCACTGTCCATACAGCCCACTTCCCTCTACCTCCCCTCCCACTGTCCATACAGCCCACTTCCCTCTACCTCCCCTCCCACTGTCCATACAGCCCACTTCCCTCTACCTCTCCTCTCACTGTCCGTACAGCCCACTTCCCTCTACCTCCCCTCCCACTGTCCATACAGCCCACTTCCCTCTACCTCTCCTCCCACTGTCCATACAGCCTGCTTTCCTCTACCTCCCCTCCCACTGTCCATACAGCCCACTTCCCTCTATCACCCCTCCCACTGTCCATACAGTCCACTTCCCTCTACCTCTCCTCTCACTGTCCATACAGCCCACTTCCCTCTACCTCCCCTCCCACTGTCCATACAGCCCACTTCCCTCTACCTCCCCTCCCACTGTCCATACAGCCCACTTCCCTCTACCTCTCCTCCCACTGTCCATACAGCCTGCTTCCCTCTACCTCCCCTCCCACTGTCCATACAGCCCACTTCCCTCTATCTCCCCTCCCACTGTCCATACAGCCCACTTCCCTCTATCACCCCTCCCACTGTCCATACAGCCTGCTTCCCTCTATCTCCCCTCCCACTGTCCATACAGCCCACTTCCCTCTACCTCCCCTCCCACTGTCCATACAGCCCACTTCCCTCTACCTCCCCTCCCACTGTCCATACAGCCCACTTTCCTCTACCTCCCCTCCCACTGTCCATACAGCCCACTTCCCTCTACCTCCCCTCCCACTGTCCATACAGCCCGCTTCCCTCTACCTCCCCTCCCACTGTCCATACAGCCCACTTCCCTCTACCTCCTCTCACTGTCCATACAGCCCACTTCCCTCTACCTCCCCTCCCACTGTCCATACAGCCTGCTTCCCTCTACCTCCCCTCCCACTGTCCATACAGCCCACTTCCCTCTACCTCCCCTCCCACTGTCCATACAGCCCACTTCCCTCTACCTCCCCTCCCACTGTCCATACAGCCCGCTTCCCTCTACCTCCCCTCCCACTGTCCATACAGCCCACTTCCCTCTACCTCCCCTCCCACTGTCCATACAGCCCACTTCCCTCTACCTCCCCTCCCACTGTCCATACAGCCCACTTCCCTCTATCACCCCTCCCACTGTCC
This sequence comes from Rhinophrynus dorsalis, assembly GCA_037306005.1. Lineage (NCBI taxonomy): Eukaryota > Metazoa > Chordata > Amphibia > Anura > Rhinophrynidae > Rhinophrynus > Rhinophrynus dorsalis. The sequence continues at coordinate 40,687,824 of CM074720.1, forward strand.
GTACAGCCCACTTCCCTCTACCTCCCCTCCCACTGTCCATACAGCCCACTTCCCTCTACCTCCCCTCCCACTGTCCATACAGCCCACTTCCCTCTACCTCCCCTCCCACTGTCCATACAGCCCACTTCCCTCTACCTCCCCTCCCACTGTCCGTACAGCCCACTTCCCTCTAAGATTGTCCCTTGCTGTGATCTGTCTGGTCAAAAGGGTAAAAGGAGCAGGAGGGGGAAACTTCATCATTCAATTACTCTTGATCTACAACTCTGACAGTAATGAAATAGCACTCTCCATGGCCCAAATACTATGAAGATGTTTATGGAGAAGTTTAGGTTATCAACTGTAGTTCTGCATAGAAAGTATAAACATTGCCACATAGTGGCATACTCCTTCTGACACTCAAAGGGTTAAATGCAAAGTGTCGGACCTGTGGTACAACTGTTTTTCTCCAGAACTATTCTATTGTCGTTTAAAGTGCCCAGTCCACATCCCTATAACATTACGTTTCCTACTGACACAGATGCATTTGTTTTGTGGGTGGGTGATTGGTACAATGTCAGCACCGCTTCCTCCCCAGACTGATTGTACTGGCTTTACCACGCTGGACTTTAAAGTGATAGTAATATCTAGTTAAAATGAATTTGCTGAGTCTTCAGTATATTAATAGTAAGCTATTGCACTATATTTAAGTCATTGCTTTATTGTAGTTCAAAAGTTATGCAGAGATAAAGATCCCCAGCCCTCCCCTTTCTGGCCGCCTTCCCCTGGATCTGTAATCGGATCCTGCGACTCGACGGCTGCAGCGAGGGACAAACTTCACTCAGTAATTATAAGGGAAATACTGCCCCCCCTTGACAGAGGGTGGAATTTCTGTTTACTTACTGAAATTTATCCCTCTCTGCAGGCATCCGGACCAAACTACAGCTTCTGCTGTGACGTAGCCAGAAGGGGCGGCCGGATGATTTTTAGAGCTGAATAACTTTTGAACTACAATAAAGTAAGGACTTAAATATAGAGCAATATGTTAGTATTAATATACAGAAGACTCAGCAAAATCATTTTAACTAGACATTACTAATCCTTTAAACCTGTCAATAAGAGGTGTGCAATAAGTCACTGCTGGTATATCTTTCTCTTTAATAGCAGGACTTTGTATGTATCTCCAAGCAGAGCAAGAGGTCTTATGCTAGTATTTTGTAACTATCCTTAAAGGGATATTATTGTCTTGTTTTCATAAAATTGAATATTGCAGCTATTAAAAACCTAAACTAAATGCTCCCAGTCCTATCTCTCAAACCTTTATGGTATGAGAGATATTGGCCACTAAAGTTTCCCCCTCCCCTTACCCTGACATCAGCGCTCTAGCTGACTGCAGGGGAAACCAGTCCCGGGACCGTCTGAGGCTCTTCAGCAGAGCCGAGATTGAGAGACATAAAAAGAGTTACTTCGCTGGAATGGTGTACAAAGTGTGCTTGCGAACCAACCACACTTTGTAGAACATTCCATTGATGTAACTCTTTTTAAGTCTCTCGACAATACTATCCCTTTAATACCAGTACAACATAGTTTTGGCATTGTACTCCATTGTAAGTTCCATTTGTTTTGTTAACTACACCTCTCCTCTCCAACCAACCATTGGCTTTTCATATATATATATATATATATATATATATATATATATATATATGTGTGTGTGTGTCAAATTTTTGCTTAACATTGTATCTACCACCCACCAAATTCAGGTGGAAGGGGTTTTCATTCACTTTTTTTCCCCACCATAACCTTTTTACTCGCCACTGCAAGCCAAAACATACCCACCAGGGCTGAATTTCTACTCGCCAGGGCTAAATTTTCACTCGCCATTGGCTAGCGGTGAGTGGAAATTTTGAGCCCTGTATGTATATATATATATATATACCATATGATCAGAGTGACATCAATTTCCTTACAACAATGAGAAACTGATAATCGCAGCAAAGAGCATACCAGTTTATAGTCAACATGGGAAATCTCGTACCCCTGCTCAAGAACATTCCACAGTCAGAAATGGCTCGTCTCTATAGTATGAAAAACATCGAATGGTATTAAAAACAAATGTTTACAGACATAGGAAAATGCCTCTTCACTGATCATATGATGCTCTCGCCATATTTATGAAAAGTTCCCCCTATCACACAGATACTGGTGTATCTTTTCTCCTCCTTTGATGGTTTTCTGCTGTATATCAGAGGAGAGTAGCTAGTGGTTGAGTGATATCTGTGTGGAAGCAGTAAAATTGTCCTCCACAGGCACACTACGCCATTTACCATATTAGAAGCAACTGAAATATGAGATTAGGGTAATCTATTTAAAGGGGAACTACCACCCCACAAAATTTTTACCTTAATCCAGTCCCCATCTGGCGACTAGCTGCGGAGTAGAGCTAGTCGCCAGAACTATTACCTGGTTTAACGGATTTTACACTTGTTCCCAGGCAGACAGTAGCAGGAAGCACAGACATCTTGCCATACTGACGTACGTGTGCCTGCGCTGTCAGTCCCAGCCAGGTCTAGGAGGTGTTGCTACGAGCCGGCTGGCTCCAGAAGGGAGTCAGATGGGGACTGGATTAAGGTAAAGATTTTGTGGGGTGGTAGTTCCCCTTTAACTATTCAATCATTATTACCAACTGGACAACGCCTGGTTTTTGTTAGATTCGTCAAAGAATTAGTCACTTGATTATAAAGGTGCTTTCGCATTGATTCATATATCTGGTTATTAACCCTTTGAGTGCCAGAGGGGTACGCAACGTATTGCTATGCACTGTGTTGCCTACCCCCTCTGGCACTCGAAGGATTATGGGAATGTCCATTTCTGTACAACTTAGGAGCAGAGCAAGGACATTTTTTCTCATTTCCTTTCTTGAGTTATTTACTAATTTGTTTTTTTTTTGTTTTGTTTTTTTTGCTGTGTTTGAGACATTAACTGATTTATGGTTTCATCTCAAGCCCCTTGGGAAATGTAATATAAGTCAGTGGGAGAAGAGCTTCCCTAACCCGGCTTCCATGATGATACTGTGTTCTACAATCTCCTTTCTGGTGTAGTATAGAGCAGTACAGATGTTTTGACCGCAATCACGAGCATTTGTCATGATGCCTATGTAGGTAGGAGTTTCAAATCAAAGAATTAACTTGTCAGTCAGTAGCCAAACTATTTAGAGGGGATATTTTGTGCTGCTTCCAGCTTTGTCTTCTATAGTAGTAGTCCTATTAGTTTAAACAAAATCTGTGCTTGTGTAGTTGTTCCTCATTGTCTAAAGAAATAACTATCCTTCCATGTAGTAATACAGGTTAGATCATTGCTGAGGGCATAAGAGACAAATCATTGTAGTAAAGAGAACAGACCTGATTACCTTTTCTTTGTTCTTCATCAGCAGTCACATGCATTTTTATAGGGCGACAGACAATGAAATCAGGGATACTTTGCTACTCTGGATGTCTGACAAATGAAATTGGCAGGATACGTAGGCAACTGGTAAGTGAGACAGAAAACCACACACAAAAAAAAGGTTTTCCAAAGAGCAGCTGGTGAGGTCTGACTGGTCTCTGATGAATGAAAGGATACATCTACACTAACATCTAGACCAGGGGTAGAGCCAATACATCTTAAAGCGACAAGATGTGTGATTATTGTTTAGTATTTGTTAAGCTAGGTTATGATACCATTTGCTGATATTCATTGTAGTGTCAGACATCTCCAATATAACAGGTTTTATCCTTTCTGGTGTTAGAGATGTCTCCAGTGTGTTGCTTTGCAATACATTGGAGCAGGGCTCAAAATTTCCACTAGCCAATGGCGAGTGAAAATTTAGCCCTGTCGAGTAGAAATTCAGCCCTGGTGGGTATGTTATGACTTGCAGTGGCGAGTAACTTTTCAGGTCTGGCTAGTAGCAAAGGACTTCAAATTATAAGCCCTGCATTGGAGACATCATGAGCATCCAGGAGGATTGTAGTAACAGAAGAGGGTAAGAACAAATCAGGGTTACCCTGTGTGTATCTGTTTCCAGAAAATAATACATTGACCATCACCAACACCCTTAGGATATACACTCACAAGTGACTTGTGCCAGTTATGGCATACGCCAAACCTGACTCCAAAAACTGCTGGGAAATTACACTGCTCCTAGATGCAGTCTCTCTGACAGGCTGCTCTCCCTCACTTGCTCTCGCCAAGTGACAACAAAATATGATAATGGCAGGACCAAAAGAAGAAAAAAGCAAAGAGTGCCACTATAGTGTAATAATGATAAGATGTTTTGTATCAATAAAAATAAAGATTCTATTCAAATTTAATTATAGTCATGTAACGGAAGCTGGAAGGCACCGTGTCGCCCTTAGCCGTCGTTCCTGGTTTTTCCTTCTCAAAGGAGGATTACACAGCCTGGTTCTACCGGTCGAGCAGTAACCGAAACGATCAAACCTCCGCGGTGTCGCAAACTCCGTGTCGAAGTCAGATGAAAGTGGTAACGTTGTGGACCTCGTGTCGGAGTCGAAAGAAGTCCAGGCGAACAGGGAAAGGGTCGAAGTAACTCGCAGCCGGAGTTGGGTCGCAAACTGGAACTCCAGGCAGTAGACAGTGAGGCCTCTACTCCCGGTCGAAAGGTAGCTGGAGGATGTTGAAGGAAACACAAGGATGTCAATCAGGGTCCACGTCGCCGCCTGACAGCATACGAAAGCCCGAAGTCCCGACTGTGAATCTGATCCGCAGATAGTTGGCAGCAGACGGTCGACAATGCAGGATACTCAGCTCAGATGGGCATCAGAGGGGATACTTTAAACCACAAGAGCATAAAGACACCAGGACTCCTTGTTCTCTTCAAGATAACTGACTCTTTATTGAACAAACCACAGCATATTTATACAGTTTAACCACATTGACATTACATGGGCAGACATGACGCAATGGGCTAGTTACAGAGATAATCCAATCATAATACAGAAGACAAAGAACCCACAACAAGTGGTTCAGGGAAACATAATAGGGCAGACATGATTGAATTAACACACTGCAGGGGGTCTTACTACAGTTCACCAACATTCAGTGACTGGAGTGGCTAGAATACACATCTTGGGGATAATGGCCCAAGGTTGCAGCCTTTGTTTGACTACTTTGAATGTCCTACTCCAACCTTGACCAGTCACTGAGCTGCCTACAGTTCTCCATGTTAGGCTATGGAAGTCATTTGCATGTCCACCTCAGGGATTCGTTCCAATAAGCCTTCGCCTCTTGCCCCCCGCCACCGAGCGTTCGACCCGATGGCGACGATCGCACACCGAGCCTGCAACCTCCGACTGGTAGTTGGAGAATGAGTAAACCTCGAACACGAAAATACACTAAACACAGACTATTCGACAGTCTCCCCTCCTAGAGTGTTCGACACTCCGAACACAGGGCAGTTCTGTGTATTAAGTTCCGTTCGACACAGCTGCCTATTCACATAAGGTCTAGCCAAAGTCTTAGTTCGCAGTAAAGGCCTGAGAGGTCGTACGACCCTTCCCATAAGCGTGTGAAATGTCCACAGTCTCTTGGGCCGGGGGCTGATCAGTCTTATGCCCAGACAAGGGGCTCCAGTAACGGAGTAAGCTCCGTTACAAGTCAGATCGTTGATATCAACTTTTCTGACAAATGCACGTATGGAGAATTTTACTTAAAATAACATACATGTATTTTATTTTAAGTTGTGGGCTACTTTAGCTTTGATAAAGTGGCGGCATAGCCATGAAAAGCGTAAGCATTATAGTTTCTTTATAATTGTATTAAAAGTTTTTTTAGCATTGATCTCAAGCCTCCTCCCGTCCTTTTCATCCCCAGATGAAAACCGAACAGAGAAGGTAAAATTCTCTGTATGTTCATTTGTCAAAAAGGTTGGTATCAACGATCTGACTCATTAAATGTGAGCAGAATCTTTATTTTTATTGATACAAAATATTTTAACATTATTACACTATTGTGGCACTTTTTTTTTTGGTATGGTCCTGCCATTATCAAATATCCAGGAGGGTTAACCCTATGAATGCCAGAGCTTTGGAATGCGTTGCATACTCCTCTGGCACTCAAAGGGTTAAAGGGTAATAAAGTGTGTAATTAATTTCTACTAAAAGTAGAGGCTGCCTCTTGTAAGGTACGGTAACCGCGTTTCCATAGTGTAAATCCTAATACTCACAGCATTCTGTCTATAGATCTCTGTGATCTGCAGGGCTGGGTGTCACAAGCAATTCACCGAGTGAGTGGAAATTGCAATCCTGTCCATTGAAGCCCTGTGTTGGTTTTGTCTTCTCTCCCATCTCCTTTCCACATGTTCCACAGCATAGATCCCGGCCTGGAACCAGGAGCATTGAGGCAAAGGAGAGATGAAAGGTCAATATAGGGTATTTTGCAAAATGAGAATGGCAAGAGCATGCTTGAATGCTTCTTGAAAAGTACCAGAGTGGAGATAGAGGTTGAAGATGGTCGTTGTTGTTAGTTGGCCTAGAGGAAAGAGAGCGAGTAATCTGCAAAGTGATAGGATGAGGGCAGTTGGAGGAGGGGAGGAAAAGCTGCCTCCTCTGTTACAGGGGTGAATGCACTGAGGGTGCTGTCAGAAGTGGGCACTGAACAAGGTTGGGTGGAGATATCACTATTATTAGTGTCAGTCTTTTCTTTTAAATACATGGCAATATCTTGCCCAGTGAAATCTGAGGAGGGATTCTGTTGGATGAGGCAGAGAAGTGAGTTGAAGGTAATGCATATTTAGAATGGGAGGACAGAGAGGTGATGAGAGGTAAAGTACGCTTGTTTGGCAAGCGAGAGTGCAGAGCAGTATGAGCACAGGGTGAATTAGTAATGCTGGATGGCTTCCACAGACTTCATTTCCCCCCAAACCGCTCAGCAGTAGAGGAGCACGTATGGAGCGATTGGATTTGTTTATGTTAAATTTCCTATTTATATTCATGGAATGTGTTAAGCACAATATGCTCATTTTTGTCACTCTGTGCATGGGATATACTAATAACATCTAAACAGATAAACCGCTTGAATAATGTTTGCACACGGTCTTGTCCTTTAAAGGGTTAATGAAGCGGCTGGGGGCATAACCCTATATAATAATTTGCTAGGTTGTTTGTCAGAAGCCGTCATGCTCAGTAGACACTGCCCGAACTCGCCACGGTTGATACGGAGAGGGGTGCTTCGAATTCGGACTGGAGTCCTCTCTGCGCACCTTCCTGGGACCGCTTGGTCCCAGGAAGGTGCGCAGAGAAGACTATGTCCAAATTCGGAGCGTCCCACTCTGTATCAACTGCGGAGCATTCAGGCAGTCTGTACTGCACATGACTGCAGTGCGGGCAGGGAGCAGAGAGGCTCCGGGCATCAGCACAGGCTGCTGGGTGGCACTGTGGACCATGTACACAGGATTTTAAACTAGTTAAACATAAATGGGGTCTTGCAATCCCATCTATCTCCCATTGTGCTGATGTTAAGGCGCATATTGTTAATTATTTAACCCCCTGAGAACCAAAGTTGCACCCCTCTCTGATCCTCAAGGGGTTAATATTATCCAGCACACCCAATGCCCTGACACTCAAAGTTTTAAGTTGAGGAGTAATATTAAAACAGGCCTCCATTCTGTGCAAGGATGGCGCATAAGCCATAAAAGCAAGGGAACCTTCTGTCCCCTGAGCTTTTGAGGAATGGTTAATTAGAGCCCAAAGCATTTATTATTATTATTATTATTATTATTCTTTATTTATATTAGCGTCAACAAATTATGCAGAGCTGTACAATTGGGAATAGACATACAGAGGTATTAAATAGTACAAATCAGATGTAGAGACCTGAAGGATCAGAGGGCCCCCTGCTGGTGAGAACTTACAGTCTAGAGGACGGAAGGTTGAACACAGAAGTGCTATTGGGTATAAGTGCCTCCTTCCACATGAACTGCCAGTCAGTGGGTGGGAGTGAGCAGTGCTGGTGAGTGCAGTGGTCCAGGGCAGGGGTGGTTCTTGGTGATAATGTTTATGGAGGTAGTTGATAGGCTTCCCAGCATCCAAGGGGTTAATGGGTTCATTTTATCTTGTGCAATGTGGGATTGGTACCTACCCCAATTAACAGATGTGTGTATTTCCATGTGATGTAATCAATATTTTGTTCCAAAGTGCCTTATCACTGATGAAGTGAATTGAAACAGCCCTTGATACAGGATTAGAAGAGATTAAATAATATTTAGTTACATATAACTGTGTGCTTTGTGTTGTAGACATTTCCCGCTGAGTAGAACAGTGGTACAGTCATTGCTGGGTGATGCCTCAGGGACAGTGAGTGCGGTATTTTTCATGCCCTTTCCATTTCATGGTGGCAATGTTGTATCACTATATATATATATATGTATAAATCTAGAAGTTTCTTTCTCTCTGTCAGCCATGTTCCTGGGCAGCAGGAGGACAGAGTTTTGCCTCAGTCAGTTGCCAGGGATGATGATGATGATTTTGGCCAGGGGGCATTAGTGTGTTGGATACCCCACTGCCACTCAAAGGGTTAAACCACACGGACAACACAGTGCCATTAATGCTAGCGTGTGTGTATATGCATGTGTGTGTGTGTGTGTGTACATATATATATATATATATATATATATATATATATATATATATATATACATAATTATACACACCCTCCCTTCACCCACATCAATATGGTATCTGCACCCACCTTGACCTGTTCTGTTCTGTTCTGGAAGATGCGCGTCTCTGGTATTCATTCATGCTTACCTGCCAACAAGGAACAGGCAGAGGCTTGTGAACACATAGGCAGTTATAATCCCAATACAAATGTTTTACTCAATGGACTTAAGAAGACTTTCTGAAGCTGATATACCTAAAATAACTGGTGTGATTCTGGGGCAAACCAAATGCAGTGCAGGGACAAATACTATTCTGTATAGGACTTTTAACTCAATGAATATGAGAGACGTCTTCAACACATTGTTTCACAGTACATTAGAGACCATTCTGACATTCAAGGGGTAGAAAGTGCCGTGTAAACCATGACCAGAGGGCACTAAATTGAAGGAATAATGAAAGCAGATACACTTCCCCTGGTTGCCATACCTGGCTGGGAAATTCTTCTTGAGCCCCCGGAGAGGGCTCTGTGCTGCAATCAGGGGTATGTAAAGGGGGTACGGCTTAATCAGACGGGTGGGTATTATTGTCATTGTGCCATAAATTGGGTGGGAAGTGGCAGAACAGAGTGAGTAGGAGGAGAATTGAGAGGGAAGTGGGAGGAACAGGGTAAGAAGGAGGAGAAGTGGGTGGGAAGTGACACAACAGGGTGGGAAGAAGGAGAAGTGGGCAGAACAGGGTGAGGAGGAGAGGTGGGCGGGAAGTGGGAGGAACAGGGTGAGAAGGAGGAGAAGTGGGTGGGAAGTGGACAGAACAGGGTGGGAAGGAGGAGAGGTGAGTGGAACAGGGTGAGAAGGAGGGGAAGTGGGAAGGAGGAGAAATGGAGGAACAGGGTGAGACGGAGGAGAAGTGAGCTTGAAGTGGGAGGAACAGGGTGAGATGGAGGAGAAGTAGGCATGAAGTGGGAGGAACAGGGTGGGAAGGAGGAGAAATGGGTAGAAAGTGGGAGGAACAGGGTGGGAAGGAGGAGAAGTGAGGAGGAATTGGGAGGAACAGGGTGGGAAGTAGGAGAAGTGAGGAAGAAGTGGGAGGAACAGGGTGGGAAGGAGGAGAAGTGAGGAGGAAGTGGGAGGAACAGGGTGGGAAGTAGGAGAAGTGAGGAGGAAGTGGGAGGAACAGGGTGGGAATGAGGAGAAGTGAGGAGGAAGTGGGAAGAACAGGGTGGGAAGGAGGAGAAGTGAGGAGGAAGTGGGAAGAACAGGGTGGGAAGGAGGAGAAGTTGGGAGGAACTTGGTGGGAAGGAGGAGAATTGGGCATTGTTTCAGAGGAAACTCACCACTGCCGGAGAATCAGTCTCCATCCTCGGAGACCTGGTAATTAACTCTAAAAGCTGGAGTCTCTGATTGGTAGAGTTCCCAGGTATGCTGATTACATTGCCCCTCCAAATCCCTTGCTCATAGATGTAGTTTTACCCAAGTGAGGATTCCATTGTTTTTGCAGTAATCATGTGATACACCCTCTGAGAGCCATAGAGTTTTGTGTTGCACAACCCTATGGCACTCAAAGGGTTAAAGCACTTTTGTGTAATCCATCCACAATAGCCATCAATTGAACAGTGGGATCCCCAGCCAGCGAGTAACACATAAAAGACTACAGTGAGCCGTATACACAACAGGTAAGAAGTGCAATTTGGTGACAAACCAACTGCTAAGTGACTGAGAAATAAATGGGGATTTGAACACCCTAGAGGCAAACTAACACCTTCTAGTAATCAGGGCCGGATTTGTCATAAGGCAGAGTAGGCATCTGCCTACAGGCGCACCCCACAGAGGGGCGCCTGTCGTTGGAATCAATTTTTTAAATTTATTTATTTTTTTTTTTTTTTTAAATGGTGAAATCCCCCACCCGCATGGTAACATTTGTGCTGAGAGACCTGTAGCTGCTGAGCTCCTCAGCTCTTTAGTAATGCAGAGCGCTGGAAGATGACATAATCTCCCAGCGCTCTGATTACTAAAGAGAAGACGGCATGGGAGCTCCAGCAGCTACAGGTCTGTGCAGAAGCACAGATCTCTCATGCTGCTGGACCACCAGGGAGGTAGGAAACGGGTACGGGGACAAAGTGGGGGCAATGTGGAGCTGATGGGGCAACGTGAAGGCAAGCTGGAGCGGATGGGGGAAAGTTGGAGTTGATGGGGCAATGTGAGGGCAAGTTGGAGCTGATGGGGGCAAGTTGGAGATGATGGGGGCAGTGTGAGAGCAAGCTGTAGCTGATGGGAGCAAGTTGGAGATGATGGGGCAATGTGAGGGCAAGTTAGAGCTAATGGGGCAAGTTAGAGCTGATGGGGGCAATATGGAGCTGATGGGGGCAATGTGGGGGCGAGTTGGAGCTGATGGGGGCAATGTGAGGGCAAGTTGGAGTTGATGGGGGCAATATGGAGCTGATGGGGGCAGTGTGAGGGCAATATGAAGATGGGGGGTAATGTGGAGGTTAGGAGTATTGTGGAGGTGTCCAGTGGAGATGGCCAATGGTGGGGGGCACTTCAGATTTCTGTGCCTACAGGCTCCTGAGATGTAAATCTGGCCCTGCTAGTAATATGCCCTCACTTACCTTACTATGGCCATGAAATTGTAATGGACACTATTACTTTTTCCATTGCTTTCTGATTCAAGAGATAACATCTGTAATCAGTCCTGATTGTCATGTCCATGGAGGCAGACATGACAGTTGCCAGCAGGACCACAGGACCTCAAATGCTGCTTTCTTCACATGTTAATCTAAAAGGAACATGAACACCTAAAATGATCTGGAGTACTATAATTCACATTTACAGTAAATACTCTGTACTCCATGATAGCATCTATTCATGTTCTGTTGGATGATCCCATTCTTGCCTGTTCGAGGGATCCAAGACTCTTGTTACAATAGCTATCTTTATAGGTGTCTGAGAAGTGCTATTGTTTTATTGTCTATAAATGGGATGTGATAAGATAACACAGCCTTTATGAATATAAGAGCAGTGGCTACTGATCTCAATCAGTTAAACCAGAATTTGCTTTTATCGCTTATTACAAAAGACATAAATACAACGAAATGATATCTATGTAGGATAGTCTTCAAAAGCATTTAAATGCAAGTTCAGGATTAGATTTCAGGGATCAAACATAAACATTATATCAAAAAATAATGAGAGCAAAAACTCAAAACCAATACACACTAAACCTGTTTCTGTAGAAATATCACAAGGTGAGATAAAATTTGTTCCTAAACCGTACCATAAAATAATAGTCCATGCCAGACTGATACAATATTAATAAAGTAATAGTCCCAAGTCTTAGGAAGGGCAATAGGAATAAATTTATTCCAATTCAGAGTACCTTGCACCTTGTGAGTAATAGGAAAAGACAAACTTTTATGCTTGCAGGTCTTCAACAAGTTTCAGATGTAGATAAAAATACTATAGTTAGTAGTGATCTGTCTTGTTAGGCGTAATTCCTGTGCTGTGCTTGGACCTCTGTTTGATCGTATTTGCTCAGTGAGCTTAAAGGGATAGTAATACTTCGTTTTATCTTTATTTTATTTTGTAGGCATTAAAAAACATGAACGATATAAGTCTTATCTTTCAAACTTTTATGGTTTGAGAGATATTCACAAGCAAAGTTTCCCCTCCCGCCCCTTTTACCTAGTGTAAGCCATCTCTTCTCAGATGTGGAATCCAGTCCATAGACCAGACAGATGACAGCAGGGGACAATCTTCTTCCTATAAGAACAATGAAAGCCCTGCCCCCCTTGACAAGTTTTTCAGATTTTTCCCTTATCTTAATTGAACATTGTCCCTCTCTGCAGTCTACCTGGGCACCTCCCTTCTGATCTGGCTGAGCAGTGTTACATCAGTAAAAGGGGCGGGAGGGGGATACTTTATCATTGAATTACTCTTGAACTACAACTCTGACAGAATTGAAATAACACTCTCCAAAGTCCAAATACTATGTTGATTAATTAGAGCTGCTCTTATTATGAAACATTACTATCCCTTTAACTCCTAAGTGGTGTGTGAGTCACACACAAATTTCGGGTTGCTGATAGTCACTTATCCAAGATGTAATAAGGAAGGAACAAGACTAGCACCGGACTGGTGCATGGATATTCAAATAATAATTCAGGGGAAACTCATGGGGGACGTGGGTCTGGGACCAGAACTTGAAAAGAACACTATAACATAAAAATACAGGGCCAAACATGTTTTTGCCGACATACTGCCGGCTTTATCAAAGGCCAAACAAACGAAGGTGGACAGCAGACCAGATGTATTTACAGCTGCCTCCAACTTCGCTTGTAACCCTAACTATTGTAACATCTAATACATATACAAAGCATTTTCTTAATAAATGGTGTACAAATTACCACAATACATAATTTAAAATGAAGAATAATAAGACATATAAAAATAAAAAGAACATTACTCAAAGGGATAGTAATACTTCGTTTTATCTTTATTTTATTTTGTAGGCATTAAAAAAACATGAAGAATGATATGTCTTATCTCTCAAACATTTATGGTTTGAGAGATATTCACAAGCAAAGTTTCCCCTCCCGTCCCTTTTACCTAGTGTAAGCCATCTCTTCTCAGATGTGGAATCCAGTCCATAGACCAGACAGATAACAGAAGGGGACAATCTTCTTCCTATGAGAACAATGAAAGCCCTGCCCCCCTTGACAAGTTTTTCAGGTTTTTCCCTTATCTTAATTGAAGATTGTCCCTCTCAGCAGTCTACCTGGGCACCTCCCTTCTGATCTAGCTGAACGGGGGGGGATACTTTGCTTGTGAATATCTCTTAAACCATAAAGGTTTGAGAGATAAGACTTATATCGTTCTTCATGTTTTTTTAATGCCTACAAAATAAAATGAAGATAAAACGAAATATTACTATCCCTTTAAAGGGATAGTAATGTTTCACAAAAACAGCAGCTCCAATTAATCTTCATAGTATTTGGGCCATGGAGAGTGTTATTTCAGTACTGTCAGAGTTGTAGTTCAAGAGTACTTGAATGATAAAGTATCCCACTCCTGTCCCTTTTACCTAGCGTAACACTGCTCACCTCAGATATGGAATCTGGTCCACAGACCAGACAGCTCACAGCAAGGGAAAATCTTCTTACTGTGAGAACAATGAAAACCCTTCCACCCTTGACAGGTTTTTCACTTTTGTTAATTGAAGATTGTCCCTATCTCGAAGTCCACTTGGACACCACCCTGCTGTTCTGAGGTGAGCAGTGTTACACAGGGGTCAAGTCCTGTGAAAAAAGTGTGGTAACTCACCCAAGATCCCCCCCCCCACCCACACCCAAACTAAATATGTATGGCTCACATCAAGTGCGTCTCTCTGTATACGTGTGTGTGTATCATTGCATGTATGAGTGTGTCTATCTCACTTTATGTATGTCAGTACATGTGTGTGGGAGTTTCTGTGTCTATATCTGTGTATGTCTGTTGCATGTGTCTTTGTCTCTATCATTGCCCTCACGTTGCCCCCATCACCTCCACATTTCCCTCACATTACCCCTATCATCCCTTTAATAAAGGTTAAAACAGGTACATGACTTATGGTCAGACTAAAATACCGGGTCAGCCCCTTCTGAAACTCATTGACAACCATTTTTCAAAAGTGTATACTGCCATCTATTGACCGGGACCTGGCACTGTGAATAGGAAGCAACTAATTCTCTCATTCTCAGTATTGCTATCCACTTGATTAGACAAGGGGAATCCCAAAGCCTGGACTACCCCCAGTGCAGGTTCCCTGCTCCCATAGATGCACCATAAAACAGATGTCACCAGTATTTCGGACTAAACAAATCTAACTCATAAAAGGCTTTGGGTAGAACAAGACACTATATTATTTGAAGATGAAAATAAATCCATAAAAACATAGTAAATATTTTAAAAGCTGGGAACTTTCAAAATAAGCTGACACTGAGATATTTAAAATATTAACACTTAGTGATCCCCATAAAGTAGATTATATGTGATGTGTACCAGCTTGCTGAAGCCCATAGGTCCTCCAGTTAGTTCTCATTCAACCTATAACACACCATAACTTAGACCAGAGGTGTCCAGGTTCAGTCCTCCAGAGCCACCAATAGGCCAGGATGTAAGGATTTCCCTGATGAAGTACGGGTGAGTTAATCAGTGGATCATTCATTGTGACTGACCCACCTGTGTAATCGGGGAAATCCTTACATCCTGGCCTGCTGGTGGCTCTTGAGGACCGAACGTGGACACCCCTGACTTAGACATATTCCCGGCTGAACAAATACAAAGCAGGCAGGACTTCTCTATTAGAAATGGCACCATTGTAGAGAATAAAGAAGCAGTTTATTTGCACAGATTGTGTAGTGGGTGGCACGAGACTTTCTCTCCCAGAGAATTTGGCCCTACACCTTAAGATCCTGAGATCCGGGTCAAACACTGAGTCTAGGGGTCACACCCTGGAAGTTGCCAGGTATGAACACAAAATATCTACATTTCACAGATGATAGCTGGAAGTAGATAATGTTTAACCACTTAGTGATCAGCCGCACACGCGGCCAGCACTTAACGCCCACCGAACATTTTTTGTCATTTGTTTAAATGACTTTCGGGATGTACATGTACATCCTCTGTCCACCTGGGACATCTGCTTGGGACGTACATGTATGTCCTTGGGTGGTAAGGGGTTAAAATTGTATAACCCAATCTAATTTTTAGGTGCTAGCATTCCTTTAAGTAGTCTCATGCACTCTACCTGTTCAAATACTCCCAGCAACTGTCATGGCCGCCTCCATAATAATATCCAGGATTGATTGAAGAGGTTATCTTTTGAACAAATGCACAAGGGTAAAATTTATTGGGGCAATTAGGGTTTTCTGGAAGGTAAATGAGGGGTTTATTATTAGGATCTTTTAGTCTTCCTTTAACCCTTGGAGTGCCAGAGAGACAATGCGTTGGATCCCTCTCTGGAACTCAGAGGGTTAAATGATATGGCAGTCTCCAATGCACCAACTTTCAGCACACTGCAGACCTCTTTCATTCAAGGGGTCAGAAGCTCTGTTCAAGTCAGTGGAAATTTTAGGAATGTTTATCTCTCTACCGCCATGCAGTTGGCTTTCTCCAGTATGGTACCTTTTGAGATCCTATGAGTACATCATATGTTTTATCTCCGTTCTCAAACTGTGGCCTGGATTACAGTGGAGTTGCTAAGTGTTATCAACCTTCTTTTTTATTTATTTATTATTTTTTGGTCTAAACCTTTTGAGTGCCAGAGTGGTGCTCAGGGATCACTTTGAAAATGTCGCCCTCTATGGGGAATGCAACACAATGTTGCCTTAAAAATGTTGTGTTTAAAGCAGCACTATGAGAATGCCGCAGGCATCAGAATGTCGTTCTCCCTTCTGCCGCAGGCATCAGAATGTCGTTCTTCCTTATGCCGCAGGCATCAGAATGTCGTTCTCCCTTATGCCACAGGCATCAGAATGTCGTTCTCCCTTCTGCCGCAGGCATCTAAATGTCGTTCTCCCTTCTGCCGCAGGCATCAGAATGTCGTTCTCCCTTCTGCCGCAGGCATCAGAATGTCGTTCTCCCTTCTCTCCATACAGTGTACACAGTAAATATGATATAAAACAAATGGATTAAATGGAATAAAATGCTGGGATTCTATTTAGTTGCACTAAATCCATTAAATGGGAAAGGTGCCCAGTTATATCCCAAATGATACTTTCATAAATAGCTCCAATACACAGAATCAAACTATGTTGGTTGCAAAGATCATATAAAACACATATACAAATGATGAGGGTTGGGAAATACCATTTTTTACACCTTCATTTACCTTGTATGTCCTTAGGTTGTCAGACACCAGCCGCGGGCCCATATAATCTATCTCAAAATTTGTTTGTGAGCTGTAACGGAGTGGGAGGGGGAACTGTGGCTACCCCGTCCGCTGTTAATGCTAAGGGACTGTGAGAAAGGGCCAGCAAATATATGTGTGTGTACATGTCTGGATCTCTATGCACGTTATCTGGTACAAGCACATGTATAGTATATTGTACTCAATAAACTCTACTGTATATGAATGCAAATCCAGTGCACATCACGTTATGGTAAATGCAGTCAGTCTTCCTGATCTATAGTACAGTTAGTTAATCATTTAAGGATCAGGTTTACAAACACTATGCATTGATTTAGAATATTTTTAGAGCCTTAAAGGGGAACTACCACCCTGCAAAAACTTTACATTAATTAAGTCTTCATCTGGCGACTAGCTGCTTAGTAGCGTTAGTCGCCAGAAATATTACCTGGTTTCAAAGATTTTCTACTTCTTCGGAGGCTGACAGTAGCAGGAAGCACGGACATCTTGTCATAGTGACGTCCGTGCGCCTTCGCTGTCTGTCCCTTTTGGAGCCAGCCGGACGTCACTATGGCAAGATGTCCATTCTTCATGCTACTGTCAGCCTCCGAAGAAGTAGAAAATCTTTGAAACCAGGTAATATTTCTGGCAACTAACGCTACTAAACAGCTAGTCGCCAGATGAAGACTTAATTAATGTAAAGTTTTTGCGGGGTGGTAGTTCCCCTTTAATTCTAAATAACTGTTTTTATGTATTTATAAAGCCGTTGTTATTTTAACCCACATTATTCACTGTATAATGTTTGAAATGGCAAGTTGATAGCTTCATTGCAGTGCCAAGCCAAAAAACTGTTTCTAATTGCCCGCTAGTCCCACTGCACTCTTGAGCCTATCTGATCAGAGAGATAGGGACACATCTTAATTACCCAAATGATACATTTCTGCTGCTATTCTGTGTGTTGTTGGACAGGTATGGTCTTTCAGATATCCTTGGACTACAATAATCATTGTCAGCTGCCTACTGATAATCGCAATTGTAGTTCCGAAACAACTGGAGTGTTACAGCCCCACTTGTATGCACTTAGATAGGTGCAGTGACTTTATTATATAGAATAAAGCAATCTTTAGCAATTCCTACTGATTTTTTTTTTTTATTTAATTGTCCAAAGAAGTGGTTGACTGGCCAGTGGCTCTAGCAAACATCAGTGTCTTTTACTTGGGATATTAGTCCTGGATTTTAATGCATTCTAAAGCTCAATCACGTGACATGTCTCTGTGTGACTGAACTTCCAAGCAGGTTGCCATGTCAACTGTTTAATCGCAATGATCACAGGCCCATCCTTATGAACAGGCTGATGTCGAGAAAGAGGTGGGAGGGTGATATTTAATGCTAAATAACTCTTAATCTAGTGAAGTGTGTGACTGACATTTAATAGTTTACTGTTCAATGAAAGAAAAGAAAAATGCAATAACGATCTCTTTAACTTCTGAAGGAGTAGATGGGTGAACAAAGCATTTGAAGCAATGCTTTGCACACATTTCTGGTCCATAAGGGGTTAAGCCATAGGCATCCAACATGAGGCCTGCAGGCCAAATTTGGCCTACTCATTCTAAAAGGGTTTCAAGAAAAGAAGCCTCAATCAAATTAACCTGTATTACTGTCACCTATCAGGGTTTAGTTAAAAAAAATCATATTTATTAAGTTCGCATTAAAATACCAAAGAACGAAGAGGACATAGAAACATATGACTGTCCTGAGGGGGCATGTGATATTTCATCTGGATCTAAGTGGGTTCAGAGAGGTTGGAGGAGGGACCACAGGTGAAGTCCTCTTGATGGAGGAAACAGTTAACTGTGTAAAGAATCACCTTATCTATGGTGATTGCAGGCTGCCCCCCTCTCCAGGGGGCATGTGGCGCCAACTTATTTACGATGACTGCTGTGTCCAAATTGAGTATTTGTTATATTCAATTTCTGCAACATTCAGTAGTTTTGCTATCATAGGACATGTACCTCAGATTGTATAGCACATTGTATTGGCTGGACAAACTTGCAGATTTAGTAGCATCACCATTCTCCTATATTAGCTCGTTTATAGTAACAGAATTAGATGACTATCAATACGTGACCTAATAATCACGTATCAGTGTTATCAAAGATAAAAGAACGGTTCCACGTTCTTATGACATCAGTGATTGATGATGTACATATAAGACACTTGCTATTATCTGATGCATTGTATCAAGTAAATAATTGGCCTGTCATTGCTATTGTGGGACGCCACTACGGGACAAAAGTATATCAAGATCTAGTTAAAAGTTTGTCAATATATAGCGAGCATCTCCATTTGAAATCCCTCTTCACACAATGTTGCTATACAGCGACCGTGCTTTTAGTGGTAATAAAAACATATCAGTGTGGTCAGAGATAAAGGGATGTCTACATGTTCTTGTAGTATCAATGATCGATCATTCATATATAAAACACTGTTATTTTCTGAAGCAATGTATCAAGTTGATAGTCAATCGATCATTGCTGCTGTGAGACTCATCTAGTAGTATATCAGAATATTGCTAAATATTTTTCAGTATATAGCAAGTGTCTCTATTTGAAATCCTCTTCCTACAGTGTTGCTATACAGCGTCTGTAAATGCAGTTGTAACACTGGCTATAATGTATTAGAGAACTCTCTTCGGAGCATGATCTCAGATTCCCCCTTATTCCCCCTACACAGGATTAGTCTATTTTAAATCATTGTAATTGCAATTCAAATGAGTGAGAAAAAGGAAGGAAAGGGGCGAGATAACACAAGTTTCCCCCCTGATGCTCAACCGGTTTCGCCGTCTGCTCTTTCGTCAAACCTTTTTAGAATGTGTATATTTTCCTGTAGGCACCATCACTGAGAGAATTAGTGACAACTCTGTATGGGGATTTGTTGGTGCAGGAGTAATCTTTCTCACATTAAGTCCAAGATACTGCTTCAGTATCAGTTGAAGAATAGTTTAATCTGTTTAAATGCCAGTAGTCATATTTACTTGAACAGAATTTATTAGTTACTAGCAATGTGGGACGGCGTTGCCCGTCAGGATATATAGGGAATTAATGCGCGCACACACGGATGCAAGACAAACACACACAGAGACACACACGCAAATGCACATGCATTCACTGAGATGCATAAAGATCGACACAGTCATACATACATACATGAAATGCACAACATGCAGACACATAGAATGTGATACAGACATGCAACACACCCAGTGAGGAACACACAGGCACACAGAGACACACAGGCACACACAGAGGTGAGTCATAAGGGGGTGAATTATGTGTCATTGTAGTGAGTTTGTGTTTGTACTTATGCCTCCATTGTGGCATTCATTCATATATATGTGGTAATTGCACATACTATAGTGGAAGGTGGATCGTGCTGGCTCCCGGGGTGTGTGTGAGTGAGTGGCATTCATTCATGTAGTTGAAATGCATGTGGGAATTGCAAATACTATGGTGGAAGGTGGATCGTGCTGGCTCCCGGGGTGTGAGTGAGACTAGGGTGGAAGGTGGATTGTGCTGGCTCCCGGGGTGTGAGTACGAGAGTGAGTGATTGCGTGAGTGTGTGTGATTGAGTGAGAGTGTGTGAGGGTGTGTGAGTGTGAGGGTGTATGAGTGTGAGGGTGTATGAGTGTGTGAGTGTGAGAGAGTTTTGAGCGAGAGAGTGTGTGAGTGTGATTGAGAGTGTGTGGGATTGAGTGCGAGTGAGAGTGTGAGTGTGTGGGATTGAGTGTGAGTGTGTGAGTGAGAGAATGTGAGTGTGTGAATTATTGTGTATGATTGAGTGTGTATGACTGAGTGTGTGTGTGAGTGTGTGTTTTTTGTCTGATGTGTTTGTGTTTGTGGTGTAGGAGTGAGTGGCAGCCATTTTGTTTTTTCAGTTACTTAGTGGTGGGCGGGCTGGATAGTGGGGGCAGGCCAACTCCCTGTATGATTTAAATCACTCCCCCATTGAATCACCCAATGGGAGCAGTAACTCCTCCTTACTTAACCCTTTGAGTGCTAGAAGGGTACGCAACGCATTGCTTTGCAATGCGTTGTGTACCCCAGGGGCGTCGCTAGGGGTGGGCTAAGGGGGCTGAAGCCCCAAGTGTGTCAGTGGGCAGCCCCGAATGTCAGACAATCAGCAGACTCACTCCTCCTGCTGTTTATCCTGAGGCTGGCTGGCTGCTGCCCAGCAACTTGTGGGCATATATAGCTTGGAACAGCAGGCTGCTGCCTTGCTCTGTTCTCAGCTTCAGCACACAGCCATCCGCTCCACACTGGCTTTTCTAGAACTTCCTGGTGCTTTGCGATGAGGTCATCAACATGCACCTGAAGTACCAGAGGAGTCAGTGTGGAGCCCATGGCTCTACACTGAAACAGAAAGCAGAATGGGGCAGAGCAGAAGAGAAGGTATGAGGGACAGTATAGATGGGGGAAATATATGGCTACCAGTGGCAGGCAAACAAGGCTGGTGGGTGTCACATTGTATATGTGGAGAATTTGTGGGCTGGCTACCAGAGGGCAGGGGAACAAGGCTGGTGGGGTCACACAGTTTATGTAGGGAATCAGTGGCTACCAGTGGGTATTGGAATAAGGATGGTGGTGGTCATATAGTGTATGTGTAGAATCTGTGGCTTTCAGTGGGCAGGATAATAAGGCTGGTGGGGTCCACAGTGTATGTGGGGAATCAGTGGCTACCAGTGGACAGGGTAATAAGGCTGGGGGAGGTCACATAGTGTATGTAAGGAATCTGTGGCTACCAGTGTGCAGGGGAACAAAGCTAGGGGGTTATATAGTGTATGTAGAGAATCTGTGGCTACCAGTGGTTAGGGGAATAAAGTTGTTGGGAGGGTCACATAATGTATGTATGGAATCTGTGTCTATCAGTGGGTAGGGGTAAAATGCAGTTGGGAATCACATAGTGTATGCAAGGAATCTGTGCATACCAGTGGGCAGGGGGGGCACACACAGTGTATGTGGGGAATCTGTGGCTTCCAGTGGGCAGGAGAACAAGGCTGGTGGGGATGCACAATGTATGAGGGGAATCTGTGGTGACCAGTAGGCAGTTGTAGAAGGCTGGTGGGGTAACACAGTGTATGTGGGGAATCTGGGCAGAGAAACATGGCTGTGACTACCAGTGGCCAGTGGAACAAGGCTGTGGTATCATAAAGTTTATGTGCGTTGTTCTGTGGCTACCAGCGGCCAATGGAAAAATGCCGGCAATCAGACAGTGTATGATTGGCTACAGGTAACCAGTGGAACAATGATGGGGTATCACACAGTGTGAGTATGGTTCTATGGCTGCCAGTTGCCAGTAGAAGAAGACTGAGATATCAGTTCATGTGTGGGCCTGGTGCTACCGGTGGCAAACCACCGGAGTATCAGACAGTGGATGTGTGGCTAATAGGGGCTAGAAGCGCAAGGTTATCAGGCAGTGTATGAGGGGTTCTATGGCTACCAGTGGGCAATGGAACAATGCTGGGTATAAGCATACCTCCCAAGTGTCCCTCTTCGAGCCCCAAATCCCTCTGTCCCTCTTTCACACCCTGGTGGCCCTCTTTTTAGGACATCAGACTGTGTGGTGGGTATATAAGTGTATCACATTGCTCCACAGCAATAAAACTCACATTAAAGGGATAGTAATACTTCGTTTTAACTTTATTTTATTTTGTAGGCATTAAAAAAACATGAAGAATGATATAAGTCTTATTTCTCAAACCTTTATGGTTTAGGAGATATTCACAAGCAAAAGTTTCCCCTCCTGCCCCTTTTACCTAGTGTAAGCCATCTCTTCTCAGATGTGGATTCCAGTCCATAGACCAAACAGATAACAGAAGGGGACAATCTTCTTCCTATGAGAACAATGAAAGCCCTGCCCCCCTTGACAAGCTTTTCAGGTTTTTCCCTTATCTTAATTGAAGATTGTCCCTCTGTGCAATCCACCTGGGCACCTCCCTTCTGCTTTGGCTGAGCAGTGTTACATCAGTAAAAGGGGCAGGAGGGGGATACTTTGTCATTGAATTACTCCTGAACTACAACTCTGACAGAATTGAAATAACACTCTCCAAAGTCCAAATACTATGATGATTAATTAGAGCTGCTTTTATTATGAAACATTACTATTCCTTTAATGTTTGTTTAAAATTGTTATATTTGTTTATACATTATCTGTGTAAATAAAATACTTTGGTGTTGCTCTTGATAATTTATTCAGTTACATCAATGGCTCATATGTATTAAAGCAACCTGGTTTTATTCTAGAGTAAACCAACTGCACAATAGGGGACAAATAAAAGTTCTTAAAATCCACTGCACTTGAATAGAGTTTTTAACCTCTTGAATGCTAGAGAGGTCTCCAATGCATTTCTTTGAAATGTACTGAAGACCGCTCTAGCATTCAAGGAGTTAAAACCCCTATTTAATGTGACAGGAATTTTGATTTGTTCCCTGTGGTACAGTTGGTTTACACCACAATAACTTCAGTTAGAACAAAAAACAATGGCAAGAGTTGAACATAAAATGGCTTACTTCTTAACTCTTTGCATTGCATTATATATAGATTAGTAAAATAAACATGTATGTTGTGTATGGATAACCCACTCCACACTATAGCATTATCATCACTACCACTGGTGGCAGGCACTCTGTTGAATTTTGCTGTGGGCTCTAGCCCCAGATCGTTTTAGAACCTAGAAACGCCCCTGGTGTACCCCTCTGGCCCTCAAAGGGTTAAGTTGAGGTAACATAGCAATATAACACACGGTGGCTCTTCAGTTGAGGCAGCATAGCAATATGCTGAGGGAACAAATAGAAAGTGGTGTTTGAGGCTTGCCTTCTGTAACATACAGCAAAGCATCTCTCTCCCTTTAAGGAGAAAGGGCGGGAATAAGGAAGCAGGAAGTGGAAGATGACAGTTTAAAGTGAGGTGACTGAAGAGATGAAGAGTTAAATAAAAGAGTTGCTATTAAGTCTATCCCTGAGTTTGTATTTTATGGGAACACCCTCGTACTGAAACAGAGTGTATGGCGGGTTACAATTATCTGTGGGAGGTGACACAGTGTGTTTGTGGGGTCATGATCCTGAATGAGAGTGTGTGTGGACCAGGAGAAGTTATTGATATCCCCTACTTCAGGAGCGAGTGGCAGCTATATTTTTTTTGTCAGTTGGATAGTGGTGGGTGGGCTGGAGGGGGCGGGCCAACTCCCTGTATGATAAACATGCCCCCATTCAATCACCCAATGGGAGCAGTAAAGTCCCCATTCAATCACCCAATAGGAGTTGCGTCTCCTAATGAGACGTAAATTATGTAATGAGGCATTCTGTTCAATGTGTGTTTGTTTTCTGAGGAGACATAAATTATGTTCTGTGTGTGAGGTACCATAAATTATGCAATGAGGCTTATTCTTTTATATATATAGACTAGCACTGGGCCTATAACTGTTCATTTTGTATGAATAAAGTTAAATATACATTTGTGTGTGTACAGTTATGAATAGCTAAGAGATTATATAACTCATTATCTATGAAAAATGAATCTGGTCCTCACATATGTATTTCTGATCAGTCATGATTGAAAAAACATGGATGCCACTTCTTTAATTTTAACTTATTTTTGTTTTTCTTTCTATACAGAAGGACCATGCTCTACCAGCTGGTATTTTTAATTGGAGCATCACTACTGGTTTATAGCAAGGAACCGAGGTGTACAATGATTGATCAAACAGCCATGTTCAGCTCTTGCAACCTCACTCAAATGCCTGATGTGCATGATGACACTGCAATGCTCATTTTAAACTTTAACTACATTATGGAAGTCAACTCCACATTCTTCCCTGAACTGAATCAATTGCTTGTGCTGTACCTTGGCAGTCAGAAAACCAACAGACTAACCATACAGAAAGATAGCTTCCGAAGGTTACCAAACCTTATCTTGTTAGATGTAGCTTTCAACCAACTGTTGATACTGGATCCTGATGCCTTTGCTGGCTTGTCTAGACTACAACAGCTTTTTTTGTATTACAATGGTTTAAATGGAACAATTTTGGAAAATGATTTCTTTAAAGACTTGATATCCTTGCAATATGTGGATCTCTCTAGCAATGAAATAACATATCTCAGACCCAATCCCTTATTTTACTATCTGCACAGCTTTCACTTGCTGGACCTAAAATTTAACAAAATATCAAGTCTTTGTGAAGGAGAACTTCACAGCTTTCAAAGAAAAACTTTTACAGTACTGGATATCAGCAGCAATCACTTATATAAATGGGACACCTCTACCATGGAGCGTTGTGGCAATCCCTTCCGAAATATTAACTTTGACACATTGATACTTTCTTTTAATGGATTTAATGTGGACAGAACACAGAAACTGTGCAATGCTATCAAAGGAACTAAGCTAGTTCAGTTAAAGTTAAGTCATCATACTATGGGAGCTAACTTTGGTTATCACAATCTGAAGGACCCAGATAATACAACTTTTATGGGCTTGGTGCACAGCAATCTACAGATCCTTGATTTATCAGTTGGATCCATTTTTTCTTTAAATCCATACACATTTGAAAATCTTAGCAATTTGGCAATGCTGAATCTTGCTGAAAATAAAATTAACCGCATTGAAGAACATGCTTTCTATGGACTTCAAAGTCTTAGTGTCCTTAACCTGTCATATAATTTGTTAGGTGAAATATATGACCATTCATTTAATGGACTTACAAATGTAACCCTCATTGATTTGCAGCAAAATCACATTGGGGCAATACAGACGAAAGCCTTTGAAAATCTTATTTATTTGAATACTTTGAATCTCAGAGATAATGCCATTAAAACCATTACGTTTTCTGATAATATGTTAACTTTAGGATACATTTTCTTTGGAGGAAATAAAATGAAAAAAATAGACAGCACAAGGCTAAATGCCACTTTTGTTGATTTGTCTGATAATCAGCTATATGATCTGTGGGACTTGTATAAGCTTCTTCAGTATCCATTTCTTGAATACCTTATTCTAAGGAGAAATCGTTTTTCTGTTTGTTATCCCTTTTCCAATATTTCCAAAAATAATTCCCTTATACATTTGGATCTTTCAGAAAATATGATCCAGTTAGTTTGGGGAAATAGACAGTGTTGGAACGTGTTCCAGGAACTTTCCACATTGCGGGTCCTGAGACTTAGTAACAATTTCCTTAGTTTTCTTCCAGAAGGCATCTTTGATGGATTAACATCTTTGCAAACTCTTAATTTATCTTCCAATTTGCTCACTCATCTCTACCCTGGCATGTTCCCTGCAAATCTGGAAACTCTTGATTTATCCAAAAACCAGTTGCTTTCTCCCAATCCAGAGATATTTGCCTCCCTAAAAACACTCGACATAACAGATAATATGTATAGCTGTGACTGCTCTCTCGTCAGCTTAATAATATGGTTAAATGAAACTAACACTACTCTTTTGGGATCCCAAAATGACATTTATTGTGCATTTCCAAAAGAGCTTGTCTCTCGTCCACTGTATAGTCTCACAGTAGATAATTGTGATGAAAATATTGTGTTGCGGCCCGTTATGTTCTCGCTATTTCTCTTTAACACTGTGATTATCATATTGTTTATGACATCTGTGATAGTATATACCCATTTTCGAGGGTTTTGCTTTGCACTGTACAAGAAAACTATGAGCTACATAATGAATGAACAAAAGTGTGAAGAATCAAATGAGATATACAAGTACGATGCTTTCTTCTGTTACAGTAGCAAAGATTTCCAGTGGGTGCAGGATACCTTCTTTAAAAACCTTGATTCCCAGTATTGTGACCAAAACCGTTTCCGTTTGTGTTTTGAAGAAAGGGATTTCATTCCAGGAGAGGATCACATAGTAAATATACGGGATGCAATATGGAACAGTAAGAAAACGATCTGCATTGTGACAAAGCAATTCCTGAAGGATGGGTGGTGTGTTGAGGCCTTTAACTATGCTCAGAGCAGATACTTTACCGACCTGAAGGATGTGCTCATCATGGTAGTGGTTGGCTCACTCACCCAGTATCAGCTGATGAAATACAAACCAATCCGGTCTTTTGTACAAAGGTGTCAGTATTTGAAATGGCCAGAAGACTACCAGGATGTAGACTGGTTTCTGAGTAGACTTTCATACCAGATATTAAAAGAGAAAAAAGTGGAAATTAAAAAATTAAATGGGACAACAAATTCATCCACTTTGGAATTGCAAAATATAGCAACTATTTCATAAAGTGATACAAGGAGTAGCTCCTTACACAGGGGTAGGGACTAGCTTGCATTCCAGTTCTTGGGAACTACAATTCCCACCATCCTCAATCAACTATTGGCTGGTTGGGGATGATGTGAGTGGTCTTCCCCAATAGCTGGAGTGCTAATGCTGCCTACAGTGGACATAAAGCTTTCTGATTTTTCTGAGCCTTGGCTGTTGAGTTTGAACTAATGAAACAGTTTGCCAAATGTGAACATTTGCTGAATTAATACAGATGCGTCCATGCCTTATTACCTGAAGAAGAAATTCATGAAGGAAACAGTTTATTTTTTTTCTGTAACATATTATTGTGATATGCCAAAGACTGTTGAACTGTCCCATATCAGTGTTTGTAAAGCTGTAGTTTCTATGTCTGTTTGTTTTAAAAGACTGCATACCTTTTAGACCTTTAGCCTGGTTCACCTCTGCTTCTGTTGCTGCTCTTTAATGTTTGGCCGACCCAGACACCACAACAAGTCTACTTTAACCCTTTGAGTGTCAGAGGGATATGCAACGTATTAGGGTTAATATACCTTAGTTGTGCTATGCTGAGGGAAATTCCACCATCCTCTATAGGGTCTTTCATAGTAGTTAGGGCCTCTGTTTGAGCTTTGGAGCTCAGTCCTGGCCCTATCTGCAGATCGGACGATGAAGCCAAGCTGGACTGTGATCCCCAGCAGACCAAGAGGGGAACAAAATGGGGGTCTGTAAAGCGACACCAAAGTTTCCCTTGTTGAATCTGCTAGAAGAGACTGTGTAGTGCGGAACAGTTCAGTCATGTTGAGCTGTGCATACAGTCCCCAAAGACCTGCTTTATTAGGCATGAAATCCTGACACAGAGGCTGTATGGAGGCTGTGAGCTCAACCTGCACATTTTGTGGAAGAGAACGCCATATTTCCTGGTTGTGTTCCAATCCACTTCCAGATAACAGGAGCCATTTTGAGAATGCACAATGCTGCCCTGGGTTTTTTTTTACTACATCTGCTTCCATGGATGCAGACTTAGTAAAACATGGTAATTACCCTTTCAAGGGTAGTGAACTTTTATTATGAAAAAGCTATATATACCATAAGGTTTTTTCTGCTGAATAAAATAATGGTTCCCTACTGCTGGCTTGTGCTTCATTTCAAAGTTATTACAGCTCCAACTGTTTTGGGTTTTTTTATTTAATTGTTAGCCACATAGCCACCTGGTGTCCTAGACAGTCTTATATTGCTTCCTATGGGATGGGTGAGCCTCGGGCTACCATTCTCTATAGATTGTGATAGTAACAGCTCTTCCACTTTGAGACGGTCAGAGCAAGACTTCTAGAACCAATCGCCATGAAGGACCCTATGGACTATGATGGGACCCTCTGCATGCCGTATTTAAAGGGATAGTAACACAATATGTAAAAAAATATATTTTGCTGGGTTTATTCCTGAATAAAACAAGGGTGAGAGGCGTTTTATTCAAAAGTTATTGCAGCTCAAACTTGAATTTTTTTTTAGTGCAGTATCTCAGTGGCCTGAAATTTACAGTGGCGCTGTTGCTACATCATTCTATGGAAAGTTCTGGTCAATTGACCATAAACTTACATAGGATGGTGTAGCAACAGCACCACTGTAAAATGTCAGGTCATTGAGATACCCTTGTTGTACTCAGTAAGAATAAACCTTACAATGTAAATTATACTATATATTAAGTGTTACTATCCCTTTTTGTTGGGACAGCGTATTCACTTTAAGCTAGGAGAATGTAATTGTTACTGATATAGTAATTTTTAATGAACTCTATACTCAGGAATCTGTTACTTTTCAATTACAATATTTATTGTGCCTTTTATTTGATTTAAATTTGAAACATAAAACGATAGTTGTATTAGGACATTATCATGCTTTAAGTATAGTGTGTATTTAAAGGAGACTTATCACCTTGAATTACGTTTGCATATTTGAAAACATCAAAATTGGCTCTGCATTATTGGACCAAAAAATACATAAATAACAACAGATAATGATACTTTTATTTCTGAAAACAGATTTCTCTGAGTGTAGCAATCTATACTAATAAGGCCCTAAGCCACACTGAGAACTTTATTAGCATATGGTACTGCAACGAAAGAGATCACTTTTCAGAAATAAATGTATCAATGTCTCTTAAAGTGTTAGTAATGTCTAAAAAAATGTTTTTTGCATTTAGAAGAGCTTAAAAAGCTGTCAGCAGGAGATTTGTGTCGGTCGACACGGTGGCGCTTGAGAAGTGCCGCGATCTCGTTACTTACACGGAATCCCTTCATTGGAATGGTCTAAAACGTGTGCCTGAACACCAGACACACATTTTAGACCATTCCAATGAAGGGATTCCTTGTAAGTAACGAGATCGCGGCACTTCTCAAGCGCCACCGTGTCGACCGACACGAATCTCCTGCTGACAGCTTTACAGCTGTCAGTAGGAAACAGCGAACTTTAAATGCCCGTATCTCTTAAACCATAGCGGTTTGAGAGATACGTTTTTTTGCATATAGATCAGCTTTTTAAGCTCTTCTAAATGCAAAAAAAATTTTTTTTAGACATTACTAACACTTTAAACTGTAAATGTGTTGGTCTTTTGCCTATCATGGTTCATAGGGAGTTTTGAATTACATTTTGAAATATATAAGCTCAAGGGGATGGATCAGCTCGAACATAGCACCAATAGGGATGACAAGCACTTTACTAACATTGAATGTGTTAAAATATGATTCCAACGCTTTGCAAAAGTACTCGGACAGCTGACCAAATCTCTTCTATTACTGAATGACTAATAGTACATTGTAATTACGTTCTTATTGAAGAAAGGTGACATTCTTAACTGTGGACGTGGGCCAGATCAATCTCAGTGTCTCTGCACTAGTTTATATACCCTTTAACCTTTTGAGTACCAGAGGGGTAGGCGCCGCATTGCTGTGCGTTGCGTACCCCTCTGGCACTCAAAGGGTTAAAGGGGAACTCTCACCTCCTGTACAGTTCTTCTTATTTGAATCTTGCTTGCCAATAAATGTTAAAGCCTTTTTTTTTTTTTTTTAAACTCTCTATTGACGAGATATAAGCTTTAAAATCTAACCGCGTAACGTCACTTCAGGACAAGCTGTAGTACAGTTCTGTACCGCAGACTGTCTATCTCTTCCTCATCTCTTCCCCAATTGGTCCCGTTACCACCTCCTCCTCTGACAGAGGAATCCAGTATGTGATCTGGAGTGCTCTCTGGCCAATGAAAGCGCTCCAACTCACATGCTGGATTCCTCTGTAAGAGGAGGTGCTGGTAACGGGGAACAACTGGGGAGGGTAAGATTGAGGCAAAGATTGACAGGCTACGGTACAGAGCTCTACCGCAAGCTGTCCTGAAGTGACGCCATGTAGTTAGATTTTAGATTTTAAAACCTATATCTCCGTCAACAGAACGTTAAAAAAAAAAAAAAAAACCCACACAAACACATTGAACCCTTTGAGTGCCAGAGGGGTACACAACGCATTGCTCTGCAATGTGTTGCGTATCCCTCTGGCACTCTAGGGTTAACATTTATTGGCAATCAAGAAGGACTTTACAGGAGGTGAGAGTTCCCCTTTAACAAGCTATAATTTAATTCCTTGGATGCGAGAGAGATTTCCAGCACATTGGAGATGTTTGTAGCATGCAAGGAGTTACATTTTATTTCTGTCCTTGCTGGTTAAAGGCCAAGTGTGTTTTCTGTACCAAAATATAGTGCAGGGGTCTTCAACAAGTAGCTTATGAGCTTCTGGTTGCATTTCAGATACCGGTGAGTAACTTTCTCTGGTCCAGTCAGGTATCAAGCTATCTGGCCTGCCAGAGACAGGCCCAGTGTTTGAAATCTGCTCCCCAACTGGCTGCAGCCTTATGTAGGCACAGCTTTAACCTTTTGAGTACCAGAGGGGAAAGCAGCGCATTGCGAAGTAATGCGCTGCATACCCCCCTCTGGAACTCAAAGGGTTAATCTGTAGGAACCAGCAATAGCTGCTTGTATATTATTCTGCGTGCTTTGTAAAGATTTCCATAGAAAATGTTGTAGTAAATATGTGGGTGGAGATTCTCTAAGGAGTGATAAAGAAGTGACAAAGTGGAGATAACTTCTCCAGTGATATCACTACTCCAGTTCCTATTTTATTCTATGAAGCCCATTCACTGTGATCTCCAAAGTTGAAGAAATCTTAGTGTATTGGCTCCATAGACTAACATAGGAATTGGAGAAGTGATAAAGTGGAGATGACTTCCCCAGTTTATCACCTCTTTATCACCGCTTAGTGTATCTCTCCCGTGGTGTCGCAGTGGATACAAGCCGTAGTGTGACTTCATAGTCGCTCACCCATTGTAACGAAAGTTGCCAAATTTCTGTTACATTCACAAAAAATGTTTTAATAAACCTCCTCCAATAACTTTAAACATGCAGAGTAATATAGGACAGTGTTAAGGACTATAAGGCACTATCAATCAGAAAATCTGTGGCTTACTGGAGAGCCACAGGTTTTATCTTCTCTGGTGAATATGGATTTTTCTGCTAAAAGTGATGTCTTGTGGCAGAATTGTATCACCTTGAGCTGTTAAGAAAGTCACTTGTTTTTTGTGCAGAACTTTGTTATTGGAAAGTGTGGTAAGGGCTGAAGAGTAGGTAAGGGCAGATTTAGATATAGTTTAACCCTTTGAATGGCAGAGGGTTACGCAACACATTGCCCTGCAATGTATTGCATACACCTCTGGGACTCAATGGGTTAATATTTGCAGTTATAAATTCATATATATTCAGTGTATGTTATGGAGTAGCTCAGAACACAGTTCACTGATTAAAAGTAGCTCCCGTTAAAGTGTTAGTAATGTCCCCAAAAAAGATTTAATAGATTTGTAGAGGATAAAAAAAATAATCGTATTGCCACAAACCCCATCTCTCAAACCGCTATGGTTTGAGAGATATTTTAAATCAAAGTTTCCCCTCCCTCCCCTTCGCTTGATGAGAGCTGTAAAGCTGACAGAAGGAGATCTGTGTCGGCCGACACGAGGAGGCTCTTCAGCAGAGACAAAATCCCGCTATTGCAAAAGATTTACTTCATTGGAAAGGTCTACAAAGTGTGCTTGCAAACCAGGCACACTTTGTAGACCTTTCTGATGAAGTAATTCTTTTGCAATAATGAGATTTCAGCTCTGCTGCAGAGCCGTCGGCTGATCCCCAGACCGGGATCTCCTGCTGTCAGCTAGACGCTGACATCAGAAGGGGAGGGAACTGAGAACTTTCATTGCCAATATCTCTCAAACCATAGAGGTTTGAGAGATGGGGTTTGTGGCAATACAATTATACAATACAACTTTTTTGGGGACATTACTAACACTTTAAAGAAAAGGTTGGAAACCCCTGATAAAGTGTATGGGACTGGAGGTGGTGCCATGGGTGGGGCTAAGGTTACCTAAAGTGCCTTGACTAGGAGCTCCTTTGATGTAAATTCGGCCCTGAATCTCTGGTAATAACCCTAAAATCTCAACATGCTAGAAGGCACTGATGTTGTACAGCGAAAGCTCTTATCAGTGATTTACTGATGTCCTCTGTTATCATCAGAACTAGCACTGTATTCAGCACTTGACCCTTATGTACTCTGTATGTCTCCCTTTGCCACTTTAGATTGTAAGCTTTAGGGCAGGGACCTCACATCCAATGTTTCACTCTACAAAGCACCTGTAACCCTGTATTGTTTAAACCCTGAAATTGTAAAGCGCTGCGTACTCTTGTGGCGCTATATAAATACACATATTCATTCATTCAGTAAAAAGTGTTATATCTCACTTGTAAGCTATACATTTCACAGGCAAACAGGGCATGGATTATGGTACCCTCTGAGTGCCAGAGGGGTACGCAGCGCAAAGGGTTAAGAGATTTTCCTGTCTTACTGAGGCTTCAAACTGTGCACTGTGCATGTTACTGGTGTTGCCCAGTGCATTCCTCTGCAATGCGTTGGGCATTCCTCTGCAATGCGTAGGGCACCCCTCTGTCACTCAAACTGATAACATTTCTTGTGCTATGTTTCTATTGATCCCTTATACATGCCAACATTTCAAATGGCCAAAGAAGGACCCTTTTATTTCAAGTGGTGTTGCTGGGGGCGTGGCTGGTGGGCGGGGCATTTCCAAGAATTTTTAGTTTATTTCATGATCTATTGACACCAATTTGTTTAACTGAATAAATTATTTAGAACAAGACCAAAGTATTTTATTGGCACAGATTGATTTATAAACTCATATACTGATGTTTAAACAAAATATGAGTTTTATTGCTGTAGAGCAATGTGATACACTTATATACACATCACACAGTGCGATCTCCTAAACACAGTGACACCAGGGTGATACACTTATATACACATCACACAGTCTGATCTCCTAAACACAGGGACACTAGGGTGATACACTTATATACACACCACACAGTGCGATCTCCTAAACACAGGGACACCAGGGTGATACACTTATATACACATCACACAGTCTGATCTCCTAAACACAAGGACACCAGGGTGATACACTTATATACACATCACACAGTCTGATCTCCTAAACACAGGGACACCAGGGTGATACACTTATATACACATCACACAGTCTGATCTCCTAAACACAAGGACACCAGGGTGATACACTTATATACACACCACACAGTGCGATCTCCTAAACACAGGGACACCAGGGTGATACACTTATATACACACCACACAGTGCGATCTCCTAAACACAGGGACACCGGGGTGATACACTTATATACACACCACACAGTCTGATCTCCTAAACACAGGGACACCAGGGTGATACACTTATATACACACCACACAGTGCGATCTCCTAAACACAGGGACACCGGGGTGATACACTTATATACACACCACACAGTGCGATCTCCTAAACACAGGGACACCAGGGCGATACACTTCTATACACACCACACAGTCTGATCTCCTAAACACAGGGACACCAGGGCAATACACTTCTAAACACACCACACAGTTTGATCTCCTAAACACAGGGACACCAGGGTGATACACTTCTATACATACCACACAGTCTGATCTCCTAAACACAGGGACACCAGGGTGATACACTTATATACACATCACACAGTCTGATCTCCTAAACACAGGGACACCAGGATGATACACTTATATACACATCACACAGTCTGATCTCCTACACACAGGGACACCAGGGTGATACACTTATATACATACACCACAGAGTCTGATCTCCTAAACACAGGGACACCAGGGTGATACATTTATATACGCACCACACTGTCTGATCTCCTAAGCACAGGGACACCAGGGTGATACATTTATATACACACCACACAGTTTGATCTTCTAAACACAGGGACACCAGGGTTGGAAAGAGGGACAGAGGGATTTGGGTCTCGAAGAGGGACTGTCCCTCCTAAAGGCAGACAGTTGGGAAGTACAGAGCCCTAATATCTCCTAAATATGGACACTTGGGAAGTAGGGACCCCTAATATTGCCTAAAGAGGGACACTTAAAATATATGGACCCCAAATATCTCCTAAAGAGGCACATTTGGCATGTATGGACCCCTAATATTTACAAAGAGGGACACTTGGAAGGCATGGACCCTTAATATCTCCTAAAGAGGGACACTTGGGAAGTATGATACCCTAATATCTCCTAAAGAGGGACACTTGGGAAGTATGATACCCTAATATTTCCTAAAGAGGGACACTTGGGAAGTATGATACCCTAATATCTCCTAAAGAGGGACACTTGGGAAGTATGATATCCTACCAGAACTCTTCATT
Organism: Rhinophrynus dorsalis; assembly: GCA_037306005.1. Classification (NCBI taxonomy): domain Eukaryota; kingdom Metazoa; phylum Chordata; class Amphibia; order Anura; family Rhinophrynidae; genus Rhinophrynus; species Rhinophrynus dorsalis. Next base: position 40,722,451 of record CM074720.1, read on the forward strand.
GCAGAATTCCATCAGTGTTTGAAATCAATTTTGAACAAGTCACACAGCACTTCTATTAAACCCGTGGTTCTCAACCAGGGTTCCGTGGCACTTTGGTAAACCAAGAATATCCACTTGGGGTATCCCTTATTTTATATCTTTGACAAAAATGTGAATATTGAGTTTCAAATTTATTTTTATGGAGATTGTGATGTACAATACATGTGTTTTGCTATTCTGATTGTGAGACCTAAAATAATGAGATATTTATGCATTTGTATCTTTTATAATATGCTTGACAGATGTCATAAAATGTTAGGTGTGCCGTGAAAATTCCAAAAGGTGTGTTACAGGATCCTTGACCAAAAAAAAGATTGATAGCCGCTGTACTGAACTATCACCTGTAATGATCCAGTCCATTTGTTTGTATAACTTTATCTATACTGTGTATGTTCAAATGTTACATGGAGACACTCATTCTATAAATAAAATGTATTTTTATATATGAATATGATCTGGACCTCAATTCATGTTTGTTTTTTATTTTGTTTACAGAAATGTTTAACCCCTTAAGTACCAGCGGTCCAGGGAAGTTACCTTCCCTTAACCCCTTAAGGACCCATGATGGTCCTGGACCGTCATGGGTTGTTATCCCCTTAAGGACCCATGACGGTCCAGTACCGTCATGGCTTAAATGATAGCAGCGTGCCTCTGTGCATGCTGCTATCATTAATTCCAAGCTGAGACTAAGCTCTCCGAAACCGGGGCGTTCAGTCTCAGCCCTTCTTGCTTGTGCTGGTTCATGTGATCGCCGATGCAGCGATCACATGTACCGGCATTCTGAGAAACAGAGTCAACATGCAAAGCATGCTGACTCTGAGTGTCTCCTCTACCTCTGTCTCCCTTGCTATCAAAGTAAGGGAGAGAGAAGTAGAGAGGAGACACCTAATGGTAAAAGAGAATACAGCAGCTGGGGGTATTAACCCCTTCACTGCTGTTGCAGGAGGCTGGCTAAATGCAGGTCAATTTTTGACCTGCAATGATATACTTTTTTTTGTTTTTTAAACACAACACACTTTTTTTTTTTTTTTACAAAAACAAATTTTATTTAAAAAAAAAAAATCTCATTAAACAATTTTGGAAGTGTGATTGTTGTGGATCTATGTAATACACTTATACACACCGCCAAATATCAGGGATAAAAAAGTGTCAAAATAGGATGGGAAAAGGGACATGGGGATTTTCACTCAGGGGGGACAGTGGCCAATTTAAACTGCTCATTTTGTAGGTATAACTGACCGGTCATACTTTTCATGCAGTTGCCATAAAAATGTAACCCTTTGTGCCCAATTGATCCCAAGATAAAAAACAAAAATGGTGGGTTTTTTTTTTTATTTTTGTAAAATTTCCATAAAGTATATGGTGGGTTATCCATATATGTGTGGTATCAAAAGAAAGCCCTATTTGTGCTTAAAAAAACTATATAATTTATGGGGGTGGAATAAAGTATTTAGAGGGAAAACACTGATGAACAAACACATAGTCAAAAAGGTCAGAATTGCTCCGGTCCTTAAGGGAATACGACCTCCGATTTTCCCGGTCCTTAAGGGGTTAAGGACCTATTTGATCCTTGCTGACGCGCCGATACATGTGACCTATTATGCGTACCGGCGTGCGGCTTTGGGGCCTAAGAGAGACCGCTCCAGTCTTGGAGCGGTCAATTTTAAAGACCATTTTTACTTACAGCGCTCCCAGTAGATCGCTGTAAGTAAAACGCATGTGATGTGCTATGACAGTCACAGGTCCTTAAGGGTATAAGGACCCTGACGGTTACAGCACGTCATCAGGACCGTAGCATGCATGCGCGGCTGGCACTTAAGGATCAGGCTTTTTTTTTTTTTTTTACAAACCGATTCAGGGCTCCCCGTGTGACGTGCAGCCCTGAATTCCATGACGTTCAAGGACCGTCACTGGGCCTTAAGTGCCGGACAGCTGTGACGGTCCTGGCACGGCAGTGGACGTTAAGGAGTTAAAGAAAATTAGTAAAATTAATCAGTAGAGGCCAATGTACAATTTTATGTTTGTTTATTATAGAAAGCGTGATGAATGGGCTGGGGACTTATAACCCTCTGAGTGCCAGGGTGGATGCCCAAAGCTTTGGGAAACAAGGTATTGGGCACCCCTCTGGAACTCATAGGGTTAATTATTTGGATACTACAGATATCTCCACCACATTGAGTCACAATACATCGGAAATGTCTGTAACATCCAAGTCATTAACCCTTTGAGTGCCAGAGGGGAACGCAATGCATTGCTTTGCAATGCATTACGTTCCCCTCTGGCACTCAAAAGGTTAAAAGCTATATCTTCTGTTTAATCCCTTGAGTGCCACAGGGGTACACAGCACATTGCGTGCCCCCTCTGGCACTCAGAGGGTTAAAATCAACTGCTAAATGACATTAAAGGAACACTAACACCAACATCAAATAGGTTGATATAGCTTTGCCTCTTTGAGTGCTAGAGGGGTAGGCACTGCATTACTACGCAATGAGTTGCATACCCCTCTGGCACTCAAAGGGTTAAATATCACATATTTATACCTGCAATGCATGCTGTTGTCTCAGTTGTTTTCAGATGTTCATAAACAATCACTTGCAGCCCTGGAAAAAGCCAGGAATGTCTCTCCCCTCCTCTGTGCATATGTAAGACAAGGCTTCAGAAAATAGACTTTTTCAGACCCTAGGATGAAGTACAAAGCATTTACCTTAGTTTATATAACTCCAGTTCATTTTTAGTTAGTGTTGATTTAAAGGGATAGTAATACTTAAAAATTACGCATCCCTATTTTGTAGCCCTTCAATAAAGAAGAAAAATGACCTCAGTGGCATCTCTCAAACCGTTAAGGTTTGAGAGACAACCGCTTACAAAGTTCTCCCCTGCCTGAGGTCAGCGTTCTAGCTGACAGCAGGGAAATCCAGTCTCGGACCATTGGAGTTAATGAAAAAGAAATCCTTCACTGAAAAGGTCTTCAGCAAACCAAACACAGGTAGAAGACCTTTTCAGTGAAGGTTTTCTTTTTAATTAACGCGATCTCGGCTCTGCTGCAGAGCCGCCGGATGACCCCAGGAGCGGATTTACCTGCTGTCTGGCAGGGGGGGAACGTTGTAAGGGGTTATCTCTAGTGATGAGCGAGCACCCCAATGCTCGGGTGTTCGGGTGCTCTGACCGAGCACCCCCTGAGGCTCGAGTGCTCGGCCGAGCACCCGAGCCCCATTGAAGTCAATGGGAGGACTCGAGCATTACACCAGGCACCCCCTGCTCTGATGAGGGGAGGGTGCCTGGTCCATAGGAAAAGGGCAGAAAATTATGGAAACACCACAGAAATGGTTCAGGGACAGCATAGGGAGGATGTCTGGATGCATCTTGGACTCCAACATCGCTGCTGGGAACGATCTTTCGCCCGTAGTACGCCATTTTTACAGACTGACCATAAAACACACAAAAAGGAAAATAAAAACGACTTTAGGCGAAAAATTGTTACCAAACAATATTTGCTGTATATTTACTTGTATATCATCTGCAAATTATCCCAAAAATTTCCTTGATTTTCGGAAGTGAGGCCATGATTAAGAGGGAAACGTGCGCAGAGGCAAATTCTCCCAAAAATTTCCTTGATTTTCAGAACTGAGGCCATGATTAAGAGGGAAACGTGCACAGAGGCAAATTCTCCCAAAAATTTCCTTGATTTTATTGAACTGAGGCCATGATTAAGAGGGAAACGTGCGCTGAGCTGACCATCTAAAACATTATGGGTGAGGGTCTGCTGCAGAGCTGACCATCCTAAACATTATATGCGAAGGCCCGCTAGTGAGCTGACGCTATAAAACATTATATGAGAGGGCCCGCTAGAGAGCTGACCCAATAAAACATTATATGAGAAGGCCCGCTGGTGAGCTGACCTATATAAAAATTGGCAAACAGGGCCCGCTGGTGAGCTGGCCCTATATAAAAATTATATCACAGGGCCCGCTGGTGAGCTGGCCCTATATAAAAATTATAGCACAGGGCATATGGAAGAGGAGGAGGAGGATGAGAAGATTAAGAGTCAACCATATACCCGTTTTTTGGGTGGAAGGGGTGAATGGGAATACAGAGTATTCACATCATTGTAAATAACATATATAAAGTGAGTTTATGTTCCCCCGGGGCTTTCCTCCAGTGGAGTGGAGAAGTCAGGGGAAATCCAGGCCTTGTTCATTTTTATAAGTGTCAACCTATCAGCATTGTCGGTGGAAAGGCGGATACGCTTATCTGTTATGATGCCACCAGCAGCACTAAATACCCGCTCAGACAGAACGCTGGCGGCAGGGCAGGCCAGCACCTCCAAGGCGTAGAGTGCCAGTTCATACCACGTGTCCAGCTTGGACACCCAGTAGTTGTAAGGCACAGAGGGATCATTGAGGACGCTGACACGGTCTGCTACGTACTCCTTCACCATCTTCCAAAACTTTTCCCTCCTTGTGACACTAGGCTGCGCATCAGGGTGAGGGTGCTGGCGGGGTGTCATGAAGGTGTCCCACGCCTTGGAGAGTGTTGCCCTGCCTTTCTCGGAACTGCTGTGTGCTCCCCTTTTCTCCCCTTCTCGGTTGGCCAAGGTAGCACGTACTCTGCCGCCAGCGTTGTCAGATGGAAAATTTTGGAGCAATTTTTCGACAAGAACCTTCTGGTATTGCAACATTTTGCTTGTCCTCTCCACCGGAGGAATGAGAGATGAGAAATTCTCTTTGTAGCGGGGGTCCAGAAGGGTGAACACCCAGTAATCCGTGTTGTCTAAAATGCGTACAACGCGTGGGTCACGGGAAAGGCAGCCTAACATAAAGTCAGCCATGTGTGCCAGAGTACCAACAGTCAAGATTTCGCTGTCCTCACCAGGAGGATGACTCTCAATATCCTCATCCTCTTCCTCCTCTTCTGCCCACCCACGCTGAAGAGATGGAACTAAAGTTCCATGGCTACCCTCTGTAGCGGAGGCAACCGTGTCTTCCTCCTCCTCCTCCTCCGCCTCCTCCAATTGTCGCTGAGAAGACGAAGTGAGGGTGCTCTGGCTATCACCTTGTGTAAGCTCTTCCTCCCCCATTTCCACCTCTTCCACATGCAAAGCGTCGGTTTTAATTGTGAGCAGCGAGCGTTTCAGTAGACACAGAAGTGGGATGGTTACACTGATAATAGCGTTATCGCCGCTCACCATCTGTGTCGATTCCTCAAAATTGCGTAAAACCTCGCAGAGGTCTGACATCCATTCCCACTCCTCACTTCTGATTACAGGAAGTTGAACGGAGAGGCGACGACCGTGTAACAGCTGGTACTCCACTACTGCCCTCTGCTGCTCACAAAGCCGGGCCAACATGTGGAAGGTGGAGTTCCAGCGCGTGCTCACGTCACACAGCAGCCGGTGAGCTGGCAATTGTAAGCGCTGCTGCAGCTTCAACAGGCCGGCTGAAGCTGTTGATGACTTACGGAAATGTGCACACACGCGGCGCACCTTGGTCAAGAGATCATGCACATTGGGGTAGGTTTTTAGAAATCGCTGCACCACTAAATTAAATACATGCGCTAGGCATGGTACGTGTGTGAGCTTGCCGAGCTCCAAAGCCGCCACCAAGTTACGCCCATTATCACACACAACCATGCCTGCTTGCAGGTTGAGTGGCGAGAGCCACTGCTCGGTCTGGTGACTAATCCCCTGCAACAGCTCTGAGGCCGTGTGCTGTTTGTCCCCAAGGCAGATCAGCTTCAGCACGGCCTGTTGACGCTTCCCCACTGCAGTGCTACACTGCTTCCAGCTACTGGCTGATGGGGGAGTGGCGCTGTGTGTAGAGAATTCGGAGGTGGAAACGGAGGAGGAGGAGCCAATAACGTAGGTGCTGGTGGAAACCCTGATGGAGGTAGGGCCCGCAATCCTCGGCGTGGGTAGCACCCGTGCCATCCCAGGGTCCGAGTCGCTCCCAGCCTCCACGACATTCACCCAGTGTGCCGTCAGGGAAATGTAGCGTCCCTGGCCACAAGCACTTGTCCATGTGTCAGTCGTTAAGTGGACCTTCCCAGTAACTGCGTTGGTCAGGGCACGGGTGATGTTATGGGACACATGGTGGTGTAATGCGGGGATGGCACACCGGGAAAAGTAGTGGCGGCTGGGGACCGCGTACCGAGGGACAGCTGCTGCCATCAGGCTGCGGAAGGACTCAGTGTCCACAAGCCTAAATGGCAGCATTTCGATGGCCAGTAATTTTGAAAGGTGTGAGGTTAGTGCTATGGCCTGTGGGTGGGTGGCTGGGTACTTTCTCTTGCGCTCAAATGCCTGGGGTAACGACATTTGGACGCTGTGCTGGGACAGGGAAGTGGATGTGGTCGCTGATGGTGCTTCAGATGCTACAGGTGCAGGGCGGGAGGTATGCGGGCCTGCGCCTTCGACAGGCGATTGGCCGGCACCGAAAACAGGGGAAGAGGAGGCAGTGGTGTGGCCTGCAGACACAGATGGGCGATCCAGGCGTTCCTCCCACTTACTACGGTGCTTGGATGCCATGTGTCGGATCATGCTGGTGGTGGTGAGGTTTCTAGTGTTCATGCCTCGGCTCATTCTGGTGTGGCACAGGTTGCAAACTACAATTCTTTTGTCGTCCGCACTTTCCTTAAAAAAACGCCATACCGCGGAACACCTACCCCTTGGCAAGGTAGATTTACGCAAGGGGGTGCTCCGTGGAACATTTGCGGGCCGGTTTGGTGCGGTCCGCCTTCTTTCTGTAGCCACACCACTGCCTCTTCCAGCCTGTTGCGGTGCTGCAGATGGCTCACCCTCAGGACTGCTGTCATCGCTCGGCTCTACACCTTCCCAGGTGGGGTCAGTCACCTCATCGTCCACCAAGTCCTCCTCCACTTCCTCACTCTGATCATCCTCCTCAAGTCTTGATCCCACCACATACTCAGTCATTGACAACTGTATAACATTCTCCTCAACAAGGTCTTGAGACGGAAATAGTGGTTGATTTAATGGCAACTGTGTCTCATCATCATCATCATCATCCACTACTTCCTTTGACCTTAAATGCCGTTCACATCTGTCATCTTCTTGTGATTGGGTAGCCTCTAGAGGTTGTGAATCAGGGCACAAGATGTCATGTTCCTCTGCAAGCGTGCTTGGAGAGAGGGTCAAATGAAGGATTGGTGATGAGACGAGCTCCTCACTATATCCCAGTGTGGGATCACTTCTTTGACCAGACCGTGTATGGTGGGAGGAAGGATGATCAGAGTGAGGATTATGTTGACCAGACTCTTGGCTACTGAGAGTGGACTTGGTGGAAGACAGGGTGGTGCTTAACCGACTGGAAGCAGTATCAGCTGTCATCCAACCGACCACCTGTTCGCAGTGGTCGGACCTCGAGAGTGATGTCCTGCGACGCCCTGTAAAATTACACATGAAGCTAGGTATGGTGGATGTCTTTCTTTCTTGTGCTCTGGCACCAGGCACAGTTTCTCCGCGTCCTGACCCGCGCCCTGAACTTTCAGGATCACGTCCACTTCCCCGTCCCTTTTTACCCGCCTTCTTCATCTTACACAGAATATGTGACTTTAATATTTGAGTTTGAAAACTTAACAGTATTTCTTATTATTCTGCAACTCTGCAGAGTACACAGAATAGGCTGCTAAACGGCGGTGATACACACTGAATGGAATATGTGACTTTAATATTTGAGTTTGAAAACTTAACAGTATTTCTTCCTATTCTGCAACTCTGCAGAGTACACAGAATAGGCTGCTAAACGGCGGTGAAACACACTGAATGGAATATGTGACTTTAATATTTGAGTTTGAAAACTTAACAGTATTTCTTATTATTCTGCAACTGTACAGAGTACACAGAATAGGCTGCTAAACGGCGGTGAAACACACTGAATGGAATATGTGACTTTAATATTTGAGTTTGAAAACTTAACAGTATTTCTTATTATTCTGCAACTGTACAGAGTACACAGAATAGGCTGCTAAACGGCGGTGATACACACTGAATGGAATATGTGACTTTAATATTTGAGTTTGAAAACTTAACAGTATTTCTTCCTATTCTGCAACTCTGCAGAGTACACAGAATAGGCTGCTAAACGGCGGTGAAACACACTGAATGGAATATGTGACTTTAATATTTGAGTTTGAAAACTTAACAGTATTTCTTATTATTCTGCAACTGTACAGAGTACACAGAATAGGCTGCTAAACGGCGGTGATACACACTGAATGGAATATGTGACTTTAATATTTGAGTTTGAAAACTTAACAGTATTTCTTATTATTCTGCAACTGTACAGAGTACACAGAATAGGCTGCTAAACGGCGGTGAAACACACTGAATGGAATATGTGACTTTAATATTTGAGTTTGAAAACTTAACAGTATTTCTTATTATTCTGCAACTGTACAGAGTACACAGAATAGGCTGCTAAACGGCGGTGAAACACACTGAATGGAATATGTGACTTTAATATTTGAGTTTGAAAACTTAACAGTATTTCTTATTATTCTGCAACTGTACAGAGTACACAGAATAGGCTGCTAAACGGCGGTGAAACACACTGAATGGAATATGTGACTTTAATATTTGAGTTTGAAAACTTAACAGTATTTCTTATTATTCTGCAACTGTACAGAGTACACAGAATAGGCTGCTAAACGGCGGTGAAACACACTGAATGGAATATGTGACTTTAATATTTGAGTTTGAAAACTTAACAGTATTTCTTATTATTCTGCAACTGTACAGAGTACACAGAATAGGCTGCTAAACGGCGGTGAAACACACTGAATGGAATATGTGACTTTAATATTTGAGTTTGAAAACTTAACAGTATTTCTTATTATTCTGCAACTGTACAGAGTACACAGAATAGGCTGCTAAACGGCGGTGAAACACACTGAATGGAATATGTGACTTTAATATTTGAGTTTGAAAACTTAACAGTATTTCTTATTATTCTGCAACTGTACAGAGTACACAGAATAGGCTGCTAAACGGCGGTGAAACACACTGAATGGAATATGTGACTTTAATATTTGAGTTTGAAAACTTAACAGTATTTCTTATTATTCTGCAACTCTGCACAGTACACAGAATAGGCTGCTAAACGGCGGTGAAACACACTGAATGGAATATGTGACTTTAATATTTGAGTTTGAAAACTTAACAGTATTTCTTATTATTCTGCAACTGTACAGAGTACACAGAATAGGCTGCTAAACGGCGGTGAAACACACTGAATGGAATATGTGACTTTAATATTTGAGTTTGAAAACTTAACAGTATTTCTTATTATTCTGCAACTGTACAGAGTACACAGAATAGGCTGCTAAACGGCGGTGAAACACACTGAATGGAATATGTGACTTTAATATTTGAGTTTGAAAACTTAACAGTATTTCTTATTATTCTGCAACTGTACAGAGTACACAGAATAGGCTGCTAAACGGCGGTGATACACACTGAATGGAATATGTGACTTTAATATTTGAGTTTGAAAACTTAACAGTATTTCTTCCTATTCTGCAACTCTGCAGAGTACACAGAATAGGCTGCTAAACGGCGGTGAAACACACTGAATGGAATATGTGACTTTAATATTTGAGTTTGAAAACTTAACAGTATTTCTTATTATTCTGCAACTGTACAGAGTACACAGAATAGGCTGCTAAACGGCGGTGAAACACACTGAATGGAATATGTGACTTTAATATTTGAGTTTGAAAACTTAACAGTATTTCTTATTATTCTGCAACTGTACAGAGTACACAGAATAGGCTGCTAAACGGCGGTGATACACACTGAATGGAATATGTGACTTTAATATTTGAGTTTGAAAACTTAACAGTATTTCTTCCTATTCTGCAACTCTGCAGAGTACACAGAATAGGCTGCTAAACGGCGGTGAAACACACTGAATGGAATATGTGACTTTAATATTTGAGTTTGAAAACTTAACAGTATTTCTTATTATTCTGCAACTGTACAGAGTACACAGAATAGGCTGCTAAACGGCGGTGATACACACTGAATGGAATATGTGACTTTAATATTTGAGTTTGAAAACTTAACAGTATTTCTTATTATTCTGCAACTGTACAGAGTACACAGAATAGGCTGCTAAACGGCGGTGAAACACACTGAATGGAATATGTGACTTTAATATTTGAGTTTGAAAACTTAACAGTATTTCTTATTATTCTGCAACTGTACAGAGTACACAGAATAGGCTGCTAAACGGCGGTGAAACACACTGAATGGAATATGTGACTTTAATATTTGAGTTTGAAAACTTAACAGTATTTCTTATTATTCTGCAACTGTACAGAGTACACAGAATAGGCTGCTAAACGGCGGTGAAACACACTGAATGGAATATGTGACTTTAATATTTGAGTTTGAAAACTTAACAGTATTTCTTATTATTCTGCAACTGTACAGAGTACACAGAATAGGCTGCTAAACGGCGGTGAAACACACTGAATGGAATATGTGACTTTAATATTTGAGTTTGAAAACTTAACAGTATTTCTTATTATTCTGCAACTGTACAGAGTACACAGAATAGGCTGCTAAACGGCGGTGAAACACACTGAATGGAATATGTGACTTTAATATTTGAGTTTGAAAACTTAACAGTATTTCTTATTATTCTGCAACTGTACAGAGTACACAGAATAGGCTGCTAAACGGCGGTGAAACACACTGAATGGAATATGTGACTTTAATATTTGAGTTTGAAAACTTAACAGTATTTCTTATTATTCTGCAACTGTACAGAGTACACAGAATAGGCTGCTAAACGGCGGTGAAACACACTGAATGGAATATGTGACTTTAATATTTGAGTTTGAAAACTTAACAGTATTTCTTATTATTCTGCAACTGTACAGAGTACACAGAATAGGCTGCTAAACGGCGGTGAAACACACTGAATGGAATATGTGACTTTAATATTTGAGTTTGAAAACTTAACAGTATTTCTTATTATTCTGCAACTCTGCACAGTACACAGAATAGGCTGCTAAACGGCGGTGAAACACACTGAATGGAATATGTGACTTTGATATTTTAGTTTGAAGACTTAACAGTATTTCTTCCTATTCTGCAACTCTGCACAGTACACAGAATAGGCTGCTAAACTGCGGCGAAGCACACTGAATGGAATATGTGACTTTGATATTTTAGTTTGAAGACTTAACAGTATTTCTTCCTATTCTGCAACTCTGCACAGTACACAGAATGTGCTGCTAAACTGCGGCGACGCACACTGAATGGAATATGTGACTTTGATATTTTAGTTTGAAGACTTAACAGAATGTGCTCTAATCTGCAACTTTGCACACTAAACAGAATGTGCTCTAATCTGCAACTTTGCACACTAAACAGAATGTGCTCTAATCTGCAACTTTGCACACTAAACATAATGTGCTCTAATCTGCAACTGTGCACACTAAACAGAATGTGCTCTAATCTGCAACTTTTCACACTAAACAGAATATTTATTTTTTTTTTTTGTTTGTTTTTTTCCCCCCACACAAAATAACCTGCTGCCCCCACACACAGTAGTCCTAAAAAGGACTTTTGGTTCTTTTTTTTCACAATTTTTTTTTTTCCTCCCTACACTGCCTTTCCCTTCCTATCCTCAGCTCTCCCTGGCTCAGACTGAGCCGAACTCGATGGTCAGGTGCTATACAGCACCTGACCACGGGTTCTGGCCAGCCAATCAGTGTAATGCCAGCAGCCAACATGGCTGCTGGCATTACACCGATGTCAGAGCCTCCCTGCACGTTTATTGGCTGCGCAGCAGCCGCAAAACGTGCGGGGAGGAGACCCGAACATGGCGGGCGAGCACATGCGGTACTCGTACGAGTACCGCCATGTGCCGAGCAGAGCGATGCTCGAGCCGATCCGAGCATCGGCCGAGCATGCTCGCTCAACACTAGTTATCTCTCAAACCATAAGGGTTTGAGAGATGCCACTTGGGGCAATTTTCTTCTTTGTTTAAGGGTTACAAAACAGGGATTAGTAATTTTTAAGTATTACTATCCTTTTTCTTTTTCTCAGTGGCGTGAACAACACATTGCTCCGCAATGCGTTGTGCAGTGTTCACCCTCTCTGGTCCTTAATCCTTTCAGTGCCAGATAAGTACGCTGCGTACCCCACTGGCAATGAAAGGGTTAAATCAAAGTTCATGGATTCTATGTGAAAATATTTAATCGGTTTATTCGGCTTCAAACTGACTGGTAATGGCGATTATATGTGCAACAGTGACACCTACTGGATGTTTATGGAAAGCATTTAAGTACACAAGCAAGCTCTGTCAGCATACCAGAACCGTGATGCCGACGTACTAAGAACTGGGTCAACTCTGTGACAAACCAGCAGCACAGTATGGAATAAATGAAAATGTCAATTGACTTGAATGGAGGTTTTGACCAGAGTGAGCGCCTCCTTATAACCCTTTGAGCGCCAGAGGGGTACGCTCCGCATTGTTTCTCAATGCGTTGTGTACCCCTTTGGGTAGGCTGACCAGACCTCACCTTTAACCAGGGACGCATAGGAAAAATGCATACTGCAGGACTGCACTGATATCAGTGAAGTACTGAAATATGTCTATTTTCCTATGTGTTCCCGGTTAAAGGTGAGATCTGGTCAGCCTACCTTTGGGACACTAAGGAAAACGTTTGAAGTGGCTGACAGTGAATGTGTGCTTTTGTTTCAACCAGTGGGACAGTCCACCAAGTCTTAAGATACTGGATATACCTAAAATATATATTTTATTTGAGAGGAAAATATTCTAATATATATCTTCTACGGAAGAGCCATGTGCCCAAGAAAAAAAATTCAAATTTTGACTTTTAAACTCAACATTTTTACTTTAAAAGTTTACATTCTGACTTAACAATCATAAGCCACCACCATTAGATTAATCCAATCTCCACCATCACCAGATCTGAATCAATGGCCTCACCACCACATTCCTCAGCCTCTTTCCTCATCTCCATCTTCAGAGCTAAGCATCCACCACGGCACCCTTCATCCTCCTCACACATCAGTTTTCATCAGCCCTCACCCCATGAATGTCACCTTGGTCATAAAATGCCTTGGGGTAGATTCACTAAGCAGTGATAAAGAGGTGATAAAGTGGAGAAGACTTCTCCACTTTATCACTTCTCCAGTTCCTATGTTATTCTATGGAGCCTATGCACTAAGATTTTTTCAACTTTGGAGATCTTAGTGAATAGGCTGTATAGAATAACATAGGAACTGGAGAAGTGATATCTCTGGAGAAGTCATCTTCACTTTATTACCGCTTAGTGAATCTCCCCCCTTGTGTTGTGATACATTTGAAAAGCCTGTGACATTGAAATGGCTAATAGCAAGATTTTAATTGTTGTGCTTATTCTTTTCCCCATTTTACTGTATGGTCCTTAATACTTGGTTTTTCATGTGTTTTTGTTTTAACATGTGGCCTACATTATATCTCAGTTTGTAGGTGCTATCACTGGTTACATCTTACTGATTCCCGCTGAAGTCCATGAAAGAATTTGCACATAGAGCCTTTGATGAAATTACCAACTGCAATGGAATCCAGTACAGATGTTTATTCAACAATATGTGTTGGCTAAATGTTGTTCACTTGGGGTTTTTATCAGATGACACTGGAGGGGGTTGCTACTACTGACCCACCGATCATCCACAGCCTGAGAGAGCTCAAATCATGTGCTTGAGTAAAAACTGTTTATTTTTCTTTCTTTAAAATCATCTTCAACAATAGCAATTATACACATATAAACACCAAAGTAACACACAGTTGACATAAAGAACACAAATCGCCTAATGCGTTACATGAGTGTATCACTCATTCATAGGCTATTCTATGAACGCGTCCAGGATGTTGATTATACACTAAACCAAATCCATTACAAATGGTAATTAACCTATCACAAGTGTCATAAGACTTGGAAACAAAATTTCTACAATGACGTGAAAGGTTAACCCCAAACTTCAGTTCCATAGACGGATCAACATACAGCCAGCTCCACCTATTAAAGGTAAAACCTAAATCATATGCAAGGTTGTGCTGATCCATTCTATATGGCAGTGTTTCTCAACTCCTGTTCTCAGGACCCACTAACAGGCCAGGATGTGATGATTTCCTTGTTAGAGCACAGGTGAGTTAATCAGTGTGAATGAGCCTCTGATCACATGATTTCCTTGTTAGAGCACAGGTGAGTTAATCAATGTGAATGAGCCTCTGATCACATGATTTCCTTGTTAGAGCACAGGTGAGTTAATCAATGTGAATGAGCCTCTGATCACATGATTTCCTTGTTAGAGCACAGGTGAGTTAATCAATGTGAATGAGCCTCTGATCACATGATTTCCTTGTTAGAGCACAGGTGAGTTAATCAATGTGAATGAGCCTCTGATCACATGATGTCCTTGTTAGAACACAGGTGAGTTAATCAATGTGAATGAGCCTCTGATCACCACACCTGTGCTCTAGCAGAGAAATCCCTAAGTCCTGGCCTGTTAGTGGGTCCTGAGGACAGGAATTGATAAACACTGCTATATGGAACCAAAACCATCTGATTAAACCTTGATATCTCAAACCAAAAAAAAATAAAATTTAAAATACTAATTAAAAGGAAAATCCCTTTTAACACCTTTTTAACAGGAACTTTTACCACATCATGGTGTAACAGGTACCGGAGAAGAAGCAAAGATACTTCTCATTATTAACACACACATATAACGTTAATCCTATTTAAATTGAAACACAATTCACTGAATTAACCCATTGGATACCACACCACATGAAGGTAATATTTAAACCTCTTATTATATAAGAAAGAGAATGGGAAAAAAAGAAAAACTCTCCATCTTAAAGGAGAAACATTTATCCAAACTATATTATATAAGTTGATAATCCATTTTACTTCTGCTTTATTTAGGAGAGCCTCTATATTCCCACCCCTCTCCTTTAAAATAATTTCTTCAACACCTTGGAAGCTAAAGACAGAGAGATCAGCATTTACACACTCCAAAAAGTGACATGCCACTGGCGCTGTCAAATCCCCATTTTTTAAACTAAGGAGATGCTCCTGTATCCTCTCTTTTAACAGCCTAATCGTTCGTCATACATATTGTTTGTTGCAGGGCTCAAAATTTCCACTCTCCACTAGCCAATGGCGAGTGAAAATTCAGCCCTGGCGAGTACAAATTCAGCCCTGGTGGGTATGTTATGGCTTGCAGTGGCGAGTAACTTTTCAGGTCTGGCTAGTAGCAAAGGACTTCAAAATTTAAGCCCTGGTTTGTTGCATCCTTTACAAGAAACTACATAAACTGTATGGGTAGTACGGCAGTTGATATATTGATGTAACCTGTCCTAAAAACTTTACTCACATGTACCGCTGTTACTGTAACTCCTATAATCACATATGCACAAACTAAACACCGTCTCGCTCCACAGGCATACATACTCACAGTAGTGAGCCATATAGGTCATGGAGACAGAGTGATCTTAAATAAACTAGGGGATAATGAATTGGCCAAAATGGGAGCCTTCCTGGCCACAAAATCACATCCGCTTTACAAAATTGCTCTCAGCGGTGGATCATTCTTCAAAACTGGCATAAGTTTTGAATTATCTTTTTCACAGCGTTAAATTGTAAACTGATACTAGTCACAAAGCCATTTTTTTTGCCTTTTGAACCCTACATTTCTGCTCATTACATATTAGGGACTCCTGATCACTACTTGTAGCTTGCAAATATGCTGCCTCTGTCAAACCCTGTGGATAACCTCTCTGGAGAAACCATGTACTCAGATCTGCTGCTTGAAGTTCAAATTCACTAACAGTTGAACAGTTCCTGTGTATTCGTAGGAACCGTCCAACTGGAACCTCTTATACCACAGGCTTCGGATTACATAATTTTGCATGAAGCAGTGAATTTCCTGCAGTAGGTTTTCTATATACAGTGGTGTTAATCTTCCCTTCTGTAACGGTTTGTTTGACACACAGACACAGTAGGTTTGGATAAAACACAATTTTATTAAGCAATTAGGAATACAATAACCCTCACAGGTCCTGTAGTATATTCTCAGTATAATACAGACACAAGACAGGTTACATTTACATATGCCCACACAGGTCCAGTATAAACATAGAGTCCATAACATGATATACTGACACAGGTCAGGCAGAGTTTGAAGGAGTTCCAGTGTATTGGTACTGCATGGGTTAATGGCCTTCAGCAAGTCTAGACAGACCCATGTGAGGAAAGGTCTGATAAGAAGCTCACCTAGGATAGAGAGCTTAAATACGAGTAACGCCCAGTAATAGGTTAGCAGACAATGGTGAACTGCCTGAGCAGTAACAGAGGCTGAGCAACATAGAGCACTGCCGGAGCAGTAATGGAGACTAGGCCACGTGATCACTGCCGTAGCAGTAAGGAGACTGAGAGATGTGGACACTGCCGGAGCAGTAACGGAAACCAGGCAACAGGTACTCTGCCGTAGCAGTAAACGGAGACTGAGCCACTTGCACTCTGCTGTAACAGTAAACGGAGGCTAGATCACTTGCACTCTGCCATAGCAGTAACGGAGACTAGGCCACTTGTACTCTACCGTAGCAGTAAACGGAGACTAAGCCACTTGCACTCTGCTGTAGCAGTAAAGGAGACTAGACCACTTGCACTCTGCCGTAGCAGTAACGGAGACTAGGCCACTTGCATTCTGCCATACCAGTAACGGAGACTAGGCCACTTGTATTCTGCCGTAGCAGTAAACGGAGACTAGGCCACTTGCACTCTGCCGTAGCAGTAACGGAGACTAAGCGACTGGAGACTGCCGTGGCAGTAATGGAGACTGCGCAACTGAGCACTGCCGCGACAGTAACGGAATGAGCAACTGAGCAACTCGCCCTGAGGTGGCAACCAACCGAGAACGTCTAGAATGACAAGCCAATAGGAATGTCGCCGAGGCGACACAGAGGCAACCGGAGCACGAACGTCAGCCAATCCAAGTCAGTACACAGAGCAGGAACATCAGCCAAGCCAGGACGGTACACGGAGCAGAAACGTAATCCAAGCCGGGTAGGTACACGGAGCAGGAACGTCAGCCAAGCCGGGTCGGTACACGGAGCAGGAACGTCAGCCAAGCCGGGTCGGTACACAGGCACAGGAATGTCAGCCAAGCCGGGTCGGTGCGCAGGAGCAGGAGAAGCAGAATGGTCAGGCTGTCCGGGTCGGTTCACAGGCAGGAGACAAGATGCAGAGTAGTCAGGCAGGCCGGGTCGATACACTGCGAACAACTGATATCAGGAACAAGCACTGGTACTGGAACACCACGAAAGGGCACAGGAGAGGTGCCAGAACCCAACATTTAAAGGCCATACTGGGCGGGACAAGCACAGTATAGCCAATAGGAGTAGAGCAGGAGTATAAACTGATAGAATGTCACAAAAAGAGCACGGGCACCAGGATACCTTCTCCCCGACTCAAACTCAAGTCCAAAAAAGCAATTTCTTTTGTTTGGAATTTGGCAGTGAGCACTAGCTAAAATCATTATTGTTTAAGAAGTCCTTAAAGGCTAAAAAATCTTGCTCCGTGCTTTGCCAGACAAAAGGCAAATCATCTATATATCTGCTATACATTTTAATACATAAGCGAAACTTGTTATTGACTCCATAACAAACCAGCCCATGTAAAGACGGGCAAAGCATGGAGCAAATTTAGCCCCCATTGAAATGCCCTTCATCTGGAGATAATAAACTCCATCATATTTGAAAAAAATATTTTCCAAAAGATATTTGATCGCATACAACAGAAAGCCTCTAAGGTCTTCCGACTAGTCAGTGTAGCGGTTCAGGTGAAACTCCACTGCTTTTAATCCCATGCCATGTGGTGTAGAAGAGTAAAGGGGCATCATGTCCATAGAGCCCCAAGCCAGTTCTGAAGTATATGTTATATCAGATAATCTTCACAGGAGGTGCCCAGAGTCTCTGGTATAGCTGGTCAACCTAGTGACCAGAGGCTGGAGATCAGAATCCATGAACTCTGAAAGATTTTCATTCAAACATTCTATACCAGACACTATGGGCCTCCCTCTGGGTGGTCACTCTGGCTTGTGGACTTTAGGGAGGTGGTGAAAAATGGGAACAATAGGATGCTGAATCCTTGAAAAAATCAGCTTGCTTCTCAGACAAGATACCCAATGAAAGACCTTCCTGAAGTAGTGTAAACAGTTTCTTTCTAAAAGATTTCGTAGGATCTCTAGACGATACTTCATACGAGGAAACATCTTGTAGTTGTCTTAAAGACTCACTATGATACTGAGACGAGTCCAAGACAACCATACTTCCTCCTTTATCTGCATTTTTTATTACCAATGTATTATCCTCCATTAGTTGTCTCACCGCAGCCCTCTCTTCTTTTGACAAATTGTTATTACGTGTAGATGCTATTCTTAAACCTAGATGTAAATCCATAAGATCATTCTCAAGTAAATCTTGGAAAACCTCTATGGCTTGACTACGGCATTGAACTGGATAAAAATCTGAACATGGCTTCAACCACCTTGTCTAGCATAGAGACATGTACAAGATTAGTAAATTTATGATCACTTTCACTCTGCAGGCCCTCTAAATCAAAAACTGCACATTAGGGGTTTCTGCTTGGTTCATATGGAACATGTTCATTTGCATTAGAATACCTGGGAACCAAACCAGGGTTTGACCCAAATCTTAGGGTGAAGGGCCAAAAATCTCAGGGTGAGAGAGTCCATTGTTATCTAGTACACGATCTGCAGCTTCTTTGGTCTCCAAACTGATATAATATCTCATAGAAAGGCAGAGAGAGAAGTCCTATTTGTCTTGTTTGTGTTTAGGCAGTGAGATCTCTAAATTGTAGCATCTTAAAGGTTATTTGCGGACCGACTGTAGCATAGTTACACAGCAACATAGTTGATGAGGCTGAAAAAAGACATGTGTCCATCAAGTCCAGCCCATGCCAAATCACCCAGTTGATCCAGAGGAAGGAAAAAAATGTAAGCCATTTCCAATTACCCCCACATGGGTAAAACAATTCCTTCCTGACTCCAAATGAGAGTCAGATAGTTCCCTGGATAACAACGTATTTGTTTTGAAGCCAACTGTCTTAATTCTAAATATTGGTCTGGATAGGTATCTATCTTGTGCTTATTCCCCAATGGTATATAATTGACAAGTATATTTGTCTAAAAGCATTTTAAACAAATTGCATGATTCTTGTGCTTTTTTTATCTTTGAAGATTACATCCAACTGAATATCCTTTAATACTGCTTTTTGCTTTGTAAAATTAGCCTTTTTAAAATTTAATGTTTTGGTTAAACCCTTGCTATTGGGTTAGAGCACCTCTGGGTTAGAGCAAGCGGGTCCATACAGCATAAAATCTACACTGTGGGGAACTTTAAGGGTTAATATTTCAAAGATCTCAAGGTCAGCTCATCTTGAAAGTTCCTAGATATGTGCACTTGTTATGGTTAAAGGGATAGTAATGTCTTTTTGCAATAAAATGTAATATTGTAGATATTAAAAAAATAAATAAATTAACTGATGCAAGTCCCATCACTCAGACCTTTATAGTTTGAGAGATATACAATGATAAAGTTCACCCCTAATTCCCCTTTCACAGAAGTCAGCCTCTAGCTGACAGAAGGAAATTCTGGTCCCAGGACCGGTCAGCGGCTCTTCAGCGGAGCCGGAATAGCGATCTCTAAAAAGAAATACTTTATTGGAATGGTCTCCAAAGTGTGCTTGCAAACCAGGCAGATGTTGTAGACCGTTCCAATGAAGTATTTATTTTTAGATATCGCTATTTTGGCTCTGCTGAAGAGCCGCCGTCGGCTTGCACAACTCGAATCGCCTTCTGTCAGCTAGAGGCTAACGTCTGTGAAAGGGGAGTTAGGGGTGAACTTTATCATTGTATATCTCTCAAACTATAAAAGTTTGCGAGACGGGACATTCATTGTCGGGACTTGCATTGTAAAGGGTCATTTGATTTTTTTTTTTAACCTTTTTTTGTGCATGATTCCCAAGTATGAATAAGTGTAAACGTTGTCAGGGTATGTTGCTATGAGTGTATTTTTAATACCCTGCCCCTTATGGTTTCAATGTGTCTCTTCAATACTGAAGAAGTCTGCAAGACACTGTAGCGCAATTAGATGTCTCTAATACTGAAGCTGTTAAAGCTGAACTTTCATTAAAATTAAAGTGCCCCCCAAATCATTATTCAAATAGCGATACACCTATTAATACTTGTATTATCCTGAATAAGTCCGACATTCTTTAGAAATCCAACTTGTTCAGCAAGCATCAGCGCAGACATCCGTACTACCCGGTCTCCTCTAGGATTGGTGAGGGGGAGTTGCATTTTACCTTAACCTTTTGAGTGCAAGTGTTTTCCATAGAGATGTTTTGGTCATCAGCATGCTGTGGGTTCTAAATTCAATTCGATTTCAAAATCCCATCTGAAAATTTTTTCTGGGGTAATATCATATCTGTCAATAAAAATGTTCCTCTACGTCAGAATGTGTTAGTAGGATTGGTAAAAACCATCTGAGACAGCTTTCGGGAATCCCATACAGCTCGCAAATCATCTGAAGAGAAACAGACATCTACGAGTGAGCAAACCAGTCACTAGTGGCCACTAGAGGGACCCAATGTGCTACCATTTTCATGCTCTTGGAAGGAAACCTTATTCTCAGGGACCACTAACAAGCTGTATCTATTGGATTTTCTTGCTTGAGCACAAATGAGTGACTCACAGTGACTGAGCTACTTGCACTTAAGCAGACAAACCCCAAATACTTGATGTATTAGTGGTCCCTGAGGACAGGCTTAATAACCATTACCTTAACAGTTTAACCATACATGGAGACAATTTTACACTTCTTGCTATGTGGGTGTTAAATGAGGAACTGTTTATTGTTTAGTCACTCAGGCAAGATATGTATGTATCTTTTTTTTGGTGTGTGTGGGGGGAGATTAAGCTTTCTTTTGGTACCTTATTTTAAAATATATATATATATATAGTGAATTGGTTCACAATTCACTCCTTAGTAGGATGACCACGTGTCCCGGATTGCCTGGGACAGTCTCAGATTTAAGTGTGTGTCCCATGTCCCGGGCAGTTCCCTTCTGGGACCATACAATGTACCACAATGATGACTGCAGAGCACAGAGTTCTATCCGCTAGAAGTAGAACTGTCCATTGTCTGCTGTGACAGGAAGTGATGTCTCTGCTGGGCTACAAGAAAATGGCTTACAGACAGACTCTAAACAAGAGAGAGACAACCTAGCCTAGATCCTGACATCAGTAGGGAGCTGCAGTGCATTTTGTGTTGTAGTGTAATGCTAGTCTAAGGCTTTGGGCTTGATGTACATTTTCTTGCAGCCCGCCACAGGCATCTCTTTCTGTCACAGCAGTCAACTGGCAGTTCTCCCCCTAGTGGTTAGAACTCTGTGGTGCGCTCTTCTCTCCACAGTGTCCCTGAATGGCAGAATTGAAATGTGGTCACCCTACTCCTTAGAGACACGTAATAATCCATAATTATCTCACCTGTATTCAAGCAGGGAAATCCTCAACACATGGCCTGATAGGGATGCCTGAGAAGAGGCCTGGGAACCACTTGATATAAAGCATTAGTGGGAAACCAGTGGCCCTGCAGCTGTACAGGACTACAGTTTGAGAAACAAAATGACTACAAAATAAGATAAATCTCTTCTCAGTAAAACATTTTTTAACCCCTTATCGACCCTTGACGGTCATAGTACATCATGGGTCGATCTGACTGAATGACCCATGACGTACTATGACTGTCATGGAGTTCTAGGTTCCCGCCGTGGCTGCACGCCGTTCGGGGAGTCCGGAACCGGAAAAAAAAATATGCTCCGTGGTTCTTAACTCAAGTCGCTGCTCTGATCGGCCGGTCTTTAAGGGGTTAAAATTCTTATCCTATCGTATGATGGCAATTAGATTTCTGAAGAACTGGAGGGCCACAGGTTTCCTATCCCTGGTATAGTTCAGTGGTTCTCAGCCCCTTCTGCATGGACTCCTACCAGGCCGTGTCGTTAGGATCTCCCTTCTTGTGCACAGGTGAGGGAATAAAATGATTGAAAATAATACAAACTAAATATTCCCGCGCCTAAAATAATATTAAACTCTTAGATAGTAGTGTGGAGACAAGAAAAAAAGGATACAAAATACAGTATATATATATATATATATATATATATATATATATATATATATATATATATAAAATGTAGATATAATAGATACAGTTGTGCTATAGTAATATTGAAATGGTGGTCCAGATACAATATAGAATCATAACTACAACACCATCACAATTAAATATGGATCCAATATCTCCAATTTGAAGTAATAACGCAAATAAATAAATATACCCACTAAATTATCTAAATACCAAAAAAATCTTTGTGTGTTCTTTCAACTACAAAACTGCAATCTCACAGAATAGATAAAATATGTCTAGATCTTTCTACAACATATAACGGAACCCAAAAGAAACCCGTTATATAGACAGATACTACTGTCTTTCCAAACACACCGCAGTGATTTCCCAACCAGCACCGTCTGCAGAATTGTAACACTAGGGAACACACGTGGATAAGAGAGGGGAGATCTGGCTATAAATGCAAAGCGGTTTTAAATAGTTATAACACAATCCTCTGTGCGAATGAATAATCCACTTATAAACAACTGTGTGTGTAACTACATGCGGCCCTACAAGTCACATAGAAAATGTGCAACACCCAAATCCGCAATTAAAGGAAAACACACAGTGTATTATGTACAGCATCTACACAAAAAATAGAGCCCACTAAGGGTAAATTCTCAGAAGGATATGTTGGTGAAACAGTTCTAGATATACTGGCCAAAAAACACAGCTTAAAGGAGCAGTAAACTTTTTTTATGAAAACACATATTTTATAGAGCATTTCCTGCTGAATAAAACAAGGTCACTCCCATCGCTATATATAGTGAATTGGTTCACAATTCACTCCTTAGTAGGGTGACCACGTGTCCCAGATTGCCTGGGATAGTCTCAGATTTAAGTGTGTGTCCCATGTCCCGGGCAGTTCCCTTCTGGGACCATACAATGTACTACAATGATGACTGCAGAGCACAGAGTTCTATCCGCTAGAAGTAGAACTGTCCATTGTCTGCTGTGACAGGAAGTGATGTCTCTGCTGGGCTACAAGAAAATGGCTTACAGACAGACTCTAAACAAGAGAGAGACAACCTAGCCTAGATCCTGACAGATACAAGAAAAAACAATAAAGGCGATCCTACCACAGTCCACTTGGAAAATATAAAAAATCTTTCAAAGATACTTCAGAAGTGCTGCTACTCGTTACGGTGTCTTCAGTATCACCTCACAGTCAATGACCCACATACAAAAAAAGGAAACAAAAGCGCAACTTCTGAATGTATGCTATATGAAAATAAAATATAATGAAAGTCCTCTTCAATAGCTGTATACACTCACCAATAGACTTCTTAGGGATGTGCTCATAAAAACTAAGTAGAAATCTTGATGCTAGAGAACCATTAGCAACATCGATCCTGCAGATAGTTTTTTCCAGCGTGTGTTCACGAAACCGGTCTCTTCCAATAGGTTAGAGTGCCTTGTGACGTCTGGTGTTTCGTTCCGGTCAGATCGGGTCTCACAGTGGGATACAATGTTTCAACTACAACAAAGCAAAACAGATCGCTCTAAGTGTAGCATTAAAAGTACATCGATCCGCCACACAAACCCCTGATAAGACCGCACTCACCGGATGGGCAGAGACTAGTGTTGAGCGAGCGTGCTCGGCCGATGCTCGGATCGGCTCGAGCATCGCTCTGCTCGGCACATGGCGGTACTCGTCGAGTACCGCCATGTGCTCGCCCGCCATGTTCGGGTGGCGGGGATCTGTGCCGGAAGAGGCACAGATCTGAAGACGCTCCGCTGGACCACCAGGGACTGGAGGTACGGGGGCATTGCGGAGATGAAGGGGGCATTGCGGAGATGAAGGGGGACATTGTGGAAGAGGGGCATAGCGGAGATGAAGGGGGACATTGTGGAAGAGGGGCATAGAGTCTATGCCCCTCTTCCACAATGTCCCCCTTCATCTCCGCTATGCCCCTCTTCCACAATGTCCCCCTTCATCTCCGCTATGCCCCTCTTCCACAATGTCCCCCTTCATCTCCGCTATGCCCCTCTTCCACAATGTCCCCCTTCATCTCCTCTATGCCATAGAGGAGATGAAGGGGGACATTGTGGAAGAGGGGCATAGCGGAGATGAAGGGGGACATTGTGGAAGAGGGGCATAGCGGAGATGAAGGGAGCATAGCGGAGATGAAGGGGGACATTGCGGAGCTGAAGGGGGCATTCGGAGATGAAGGGGGCATAGCGGAGATGAAGGGGGGCATTGACCAGGCACCCTCCCCTCATCAGAGCAGGGGGTGCCTGGTATAATGCTCGTGTCGCCCCATTGAATTCAATGGGGCTCGGGTGCTCGGCCGAGCACTCGAGCCTCAGGGGGTGCTCGGTCAGAGCACCCGAGCATCGGGGTGCTCGCTCAACACTAGCAGAGACCCGTAGACCCGACTATGCTGGAATGTACACAAGTACTGTGATACGAATAGAACAGTAAATTTCTTTTATTCAATAGACATATATAGATATCCAACGCGTTTCGCGAGTCTAATGCTCGCTTCTTCAGGAATAAAATATATATATATCACATTCTTCACATACTTAAATAGACAAACGTTGATAAAAAAACGCCCATTACAATGACGTTAATGGACGTATACTGGTCCATATGCAAGCCTCAATTCCAAGAATATCTCTTACTGGATCAATGGACCAGAGTTGTATTGGACCTTCTTTTCAATTCAAACCTCTTACCTAAAACCACAGAAATACTAATAGTATAAAAACCATATCTTTATATATAAAGAACAAAGAGAATAATAGGCATCTGTTGTATAATAATCACACCTTCATAAAAAATATATATAAAAATTAAGTTAAAAAACCAATATTAAAAAAGGTATTGTATATAGCCAGGTGTGTTATATATACACTCACGTCATCCTTCATATAGAAAAGTCAGTAAATCATACACACAATATACAGGGAATGTACATCTTAAGAAGAAATATATAATACTGGTATCATTGCATTACTGAAAAAAACACATAATGTGAAGCAAAAGCTACAAAGGGTAACATATAGGATCCAAAGAAGAATACATATATCAAAATAGAATCTCTCAAAGTTTTTTCTAAGCTTTACACAACTGGAAAACCTGTTATCACAGGAACTTAGGCATTGGTGGGATGTTCTCCTTTTACAACAATATATTGAAAGGAGAATAATACCCAGAGGCCTAAGGATCATCAAGAGTTGTAGTTTCAACGATCAAGTGTTTTCTAAGCAATGGGATGAAATTTTGGCACAATGTTCATTCAATCTTATGAGACATATCATTAGCTTTAGAGAGGAACATCTAGTCCATATAGAAAAAGAAATTGAAGAGTTACGTATCTTATTGGAAGCTCAAAAGGAAATATCTATATTTAAAGAATTAGATTCACAAGTTCAACGTAAGATTAATGAACTTGAAAAGGATCTTAAGTAGTGTTGAGCGAGCGTGCTCGGCCGATGCTCGGATCGGCTCGAGCATCGCTCTGCTCGGCACATGGCGGTACTCGTCAAGTACCGCCATGTGCTCGCCCGCCATGTTCGGGTGGCGGGGATCTGTGCCGGAAGAGGCACAGATCTGAAGACGCTCCGCTGGACCACCAGGGACTGGAGGTACGGGGGCATTGCGGAGATGAAGGGGGCATTGTGGAAGAGGGGCATAGCGGAGATGAAGGGGGACATTGTGGAAGAGGGGCATAGAGTCTATGCCCCTCTTCCACAATGTCCCCCTTCATCTCCGCTATGCCCCTCTTCCACAATGCCATATGCCATAGAGGAGATGAAGGGGGACATTGTGGAAGAGGGGCATAGCGGAGATGAAGGGGGACATTGTGGAAGAGGGGCATAGCGGAGATGAAGGGGGCATAGCGGAGATGAAGGGGGACATTGCGGAGCTGAAGGGGGCATTCGGAGATGAAGGGGGCATAGCGGAGATGAAGGGGGGCATTGACCAGGCACCCTCCCCTCATCAGAGCAGGGGGTGCCTGGTATAATGCTCGTGTCGCCCCATTGAATTCAATGGGGCTCGGGTGCTCGGCCGAGCACTCGAGCCTCAGGGGGTGCTCGGTCAGAGCACCCGAGCACCCGAGCATCGGGGTGCTCGCTCAACACTAATCTTAAGGTTAAAAAATTTAAAAAACTATCTAGAGATCAGAAAGATTACAATTCCAATAATGTTAAAACATGGTCTAGATTTTCATATTCGAAGCCTCCCAGACATGTTCAATCCAACTTCTCCCATGGAAATGTAGTAGCTAATAGAACAGGGAATCTCTATTCTAATAATAAGTCAGTACTCACTAATCTAGATACTATAACTAGACAGGAACCAGTTGCTTCAACCTGAGCTGCTAGTGCTCCTTCTCCTTTTCCACTTAGGAATTCATTTGAGATTCTCCAGAATAATATAGTAGATAAGAGTACTCTTAATGTAGAAGACTCAATACCAACTGAGTCCTCTCAAAATCTAGCCAATGTTAGTCCACCGACTTTTTTGTCCAAAGTTTCAAAGAAAAAAGACAAGGGGAAATAACCCTTAAAAGGGGGACAAAGGAGAAAAGAGAGTCCACAGAGGGACGAGGGGAGGGAGAAAATGCCAAAAGAAACAAAAACCAAGAGCCCTCACCCACCTAATTCCATTATCTCCGGGTAAATCAAAGGGATCCATCTTTAATCTTTCTAGCAGGTACCTTACTGCAGGAGTAATATCTTTACTGGAAAACGGTCTGAAGTTCTCTCCTAATGCTACTCCTAATCAATTTAATTTGTTTTTGGACATCAAAAGGTTCACACGAGAACTATCACTGCATAGGTACTTTACTATGAAAGATAAAAAGGATAACTTAGAGTCTTTTAAAAAAATGCTGGAGGATAGCAATTATATCTTAAAAGATCAGCAGGATTTGAGTAATTTGCTCCATCTGGAATCATTGCTAATAGAAGGAGAAGAAATTTTGGAATTGGAATCCTTAGGTGAGGTGCCAGAAATACAACATACTACACTTCAGAAGAATTCACAATTCTTTCCCACACAATGTAAGGGCCCTTTTGTAGATACTTTTTTTTAAAGTAGTTATGGAAGATTTGGGAAATCTATTTCAATCTCTCAAAGGTAAAGCCCTGACAAAGGATAATCTTTCCAATAAGGAACGTGAGGCTCTTAAAATTCTTAGTAAAGAAAAGGAAATTACTATCAGGGAAGCAGACAAGGGAGGGGCAATTGTGGTGCAGGATACCACAGCCTACTTGCGAGAAGCAGAAAGACTACTATCAGATGATGTATCGTATAGTAGGCTTTCATATAATCCCACCTCTGTATTTAATGACCTACTAAAAGAACTTCTTACTATAGGGCTATCTAAAGGGATCTTAAATAAAAATGAATATATTTATATTTATAACAAATATCCATATACTCCCTTTTTTTATCACATACCGAAGATACATAAAAACATAATCAATCCACCAGGGAGACCAATCATCTCAGGGATTGATTCTTTTTCTTGTAATTTATCATCTTACATTGATTCCTTTTTACAACAATTGGTCATTAAACTCCCAGCATTTATAAGAGATTCACAGGATGTTCTTAGACAGATGTCATCTATCATTTGGAAAGAAGACTTTTTGTGGGCTACATTAGATGTGACCTCTTTATACACATGTATAGATCATTTATTGGGGACACAGGCGGTTAGATATTTTCTGGAAAAGGACAACTCATTACCACCAGTACAAATTGAATTTATTTTAGATTGTGTCACTTTTATTCTGCAACACAATTATTTTACATTCCAGGAGGATTTCTATCTTCAGGTGAGGGGTACTGCCATGGTGACCAGATTTGCCCCCTCATATGCCAACCTCTTCATGGGGCTATGGGAGGACCTTGCCATTTGGCCCATGGAGAGATGGGGGGGCAGTCTGGTCTACTATGGGAGATATATTGATGACATCTTAATTATTTGGAAAGGCCCAAAAGATAGACTTAAAGAAATGCTATCATCTTGTAATCAGAATAACATGGGGCTTAGATTTACCTCTGAAATTAGTTCGAATAATATTAGTTTCCTGGATTTATATTTGGTGGGAATATCTGGACAATCGATTGTCAGTTCCCTATATAAAAAAGAAGTTTGTCGAAATCAATATCTAAAAGCCAATAGTTGCCATTATAAAAAATGGATTAATAACATTCCGTTCGGCCAATTCCATCGGCTACAAAGAAATTGCAGCGAGATAGGAGATTTTATTCAAAAAAGTCAGCAATTAAAGATTGATTTTCTAAACAGAGGTTATAAGGACAATATCATTAATTCTGCTTATGATAGGGCCCTTCATCTGGATAGAAACAGTATTCTGGTGGCTAAACCTAAACCTTCTGTGTCTAAAAGAGCACCAGGAATTATTACCCAATATAACACAGCATCAAATCATGTTCAGAAAATTGTTAATAAACATTGGGGTATTTTGAAACAGGATCCCTTGTTAAAGAATATTATAACAAATAAACCTAAGTTTACATATAAAAAGGCAAAAAGTATTAGAGGCCATCTGGCACCAAGTAAACCAAAAAATATACATAATGCTAAAAATATAAATGTAGGTCTCTTTGGTTCTCCAAAACCGGTAGGTAACTTTCGGTGTCTTCGCCCCAAGTGCACCAATTGTGATTATGTTTGCAGCACAATCAAAAACTTTAAGAGCAAGCATGATCAGAAAACATATCCTATCAAAACTTTAATTACATGTGAAACTACTTATATCATTTATTTAATACAATGTGGATGTGGAATGCAATATGTGGGACGAACCACCAGAAGTTTTAGAGAAAGATCATGGGAACACAGAAATCTTATAAAGAAAAAATCTTTGGATCATTCTGTACCCAGACATTTCAATAATTGCTCTAGGGGAGGTTTGTCTAATTTTACTATCATGGGAATAGACCATATTTTGCAATCTTGTTCTAATAGATATATTAGATTATGTAAACATGAAGCCTTTTGGATCTATACCCTCAATACATTATCCCCTAAGGGACTTAATGAAGACCTTGAAGTTAGCAATTTTATTTGAGATATTCTATTTTGATATATGTATTCTTCTTTGGATCCTATATGTTACCTTTTGTAGCTTTTGCTTCACATTATGTGTTTTTTTCAGTAATGCAATGATACCAGTATTATATATTTCTTCTTAAGATGTACATTCCCTGTATATTGTGTGTATGATTTACTGACTTTTCTATATGAAGGATGACGTGAGTGTATATATAACACACCTGGCTATATACAATACCTTTTTTAATGTTGGTTTTTTAACTTAATTTTTATATATATTTTTTATGAAGGTGTGATTATTATACAACAGATGCCTATTATTCTCTTTGTTCTTTATATATAAAGATATGGTTTTTATACTATTAGTATTTCTGTGGTTTTAGGTAAGAGGTTTGAATTGAAAAGAAGGTCCAATACAACTCTGGTCCATTGATCCAGTAAGAGATATTCTTGGAATTGAGGCTTGCATATGGACCAGTATTCGTCCATTAACGTCATTGTAATGGGCGTTCTTTTATCAACGTTTGTCTATTTAAGTATGTGAAGAATGTGATATATATATATTTTATTCCTGAAGAAGCGAGCATTAGACTCGCGAAACGCGTTGGATATCTATATATGTCTATTGAATAAAAGAAATTTACTGTTCTATTCGTATCTATTCGTATCACAGTACTTGTGTACATTCCAGCATAGTCGGGTCTACGAGTCCTGCTTACACGCTGACAGTCTCTGGCCATCCGGTGAGTGCGGTCTTATCAGGGGTTTGTGTGGCGGATCGATGTACTTTTAATGCTACACTTAGAGCGATCTGTTTTGCTTTGTTGTAGTTGAAACATTGTATCCCACTGTGAGACCCGATCTGACCGGAACGAAACACCAGACGTCACAAGGCACTCTAACCTATTGGAAGAAACCGGTTTCGTGAACACACGCTGGAAAAAACTATCTGCAGGATCGATGTTGCTAATGGTTCTCTAGCATCAATATTTCTACTTAGTTTTTATGAGCACATCTCTAAGAAGTCTATTGGTGAGTGTATACAGCTATTGAAGAGGACTTTCATTATATTTTATTTTTATATAGCATACATTCAGAAGTTGCGCTTTTGTTTCCTTTTTTTGTATCCTGACAGATACTACTGTCTTTCCAAACACACCGCAGTGATTTCCCAACCAGCACCGTCTGCAGAATTGTAACACTAGGGAACGCACGTGGATAAGAAAGGGGAGATCTGGCTATAAATGCAAAGCAGTTTTAAATAGTTATAACACAATCCTTTGTGCGAATGAATAATCCACTTACAAACAACTGTGTGTGTAACTACATGCGGCCCTTCAAGTCACATAGAAAATGTGCAACCCGCAAATCCGCAATTAAAGGAAAACACACAGTGTATTATGTACAGCATCTACACAAAAAATAGAGCCCACTAAGGGTATATTCTCAGAAGGATATGTTGGTGAAACAGTTCTAGATATACTGGCCAAAAAACACAGCTTAAAGGAGCAGTAAACTTTTTTTTATGAAAACACATATTTTATAGAGCATTTCCTGCTGAATAAAACAAGGTCACTCCCATCTCTGTCAGATGTTTTATTCAAAATTTATAGCAGTTTAAATAATCAGGAAGTGAATTTACTGTGTTTACTTTCTGGTGGTTCTAACTGACAGGAAGTGACAGGCAGTGTCTATCACATTCTGTGGAGAACTGTATGTCTTTGACTTTCCTCTCCATTAGAATCTAACAGGAAATCTAATTAGAATTTGACCACTAGAGGGCACTGCTAATGTAAAAAAAAAGTGTTTAAACTATAATAACACTGGAAATATGAATCTCTTGGCAGTGGGAGTACGCTTATTTTACTCAATAGGAAAATCCCTACAATATATACTTTTTCACAAAAAAAAGTTTACTGCTCCTTTAAGGTAATAGAGACTGGTCACCAAACATAGATATAAGGTTATATAATATATCTAAATATTAAATAAAATATGAATCAATAAGACACATAATTAATATTAAAAAACTAGAAAATACAAATGTATAAAAAATGTATACCTTCACAAGGAATCTATATAAGCAAAATAGTAGGTGCGTTACCCACATAAAAAATATGTTAGTGGGGGGGCGGGGCGGGGCGAGCCGCTGGAGGAGACGGACGTGTTCTGCACTGCTCCTTAGCTATGATGTTTTATCTATTTTATACTTACCTATACAGCTGTTATTTTGCGCTTAACTTTTCTGAGAAGGTGTTTTACCCTCTTCATAACAGTCTAACCGAAGTTCTGACGTGCTGAATTTAAAGGGATAGTAACACTTCGTTTTAACTTTATTTTATTTTGTAGGCATTAAAAAAACATGAAGAATGATATAAGTCTTATCTCTCAAACCTTTATGGTTTATGAGATATTCACAAGCAAAGTTCCCCCTCCCGCCCCTTTTACCTAGTGTAATCCATCTCTTCTCAGATGTGGAATCCAGTCCATAGACCAGACATATAACAGCAGGGGACAATCTTCTTTGTATGAAAACAATGAAAGCCCTTCCCCCCTTGACAAGTTTTTCAGCTTTTTCCATTATCTTAATTGAAGATTGTCCCTCTCTGCAGTCTACCTGGGCACCTCCCTTCTGATCTGGTTGAACAGGGGGGGATACTTTGTTTGTGAATATCTCTTAAACCATAAAGGTTTCAGAGATAAGACTTATATCATTCTTCATGTTTTTTTAATGCCTACAAAATAAAATAAAGTTAAAATGAAGTATTACTATCCCTTTAAGACGGGGCTCTTCAATCAAGCGCTATTCAGCTAAGACGCCATAGCCCAATAACATGGCGGCCAGAGCACAGATTCTACAGGACGAAGCTTGCCCTACGTCCATGCTGATTACTGCTCCCAACCATGCAGTTTTGATTCCGGATTTCTATTCCTGCTCTACAGTACCTGCTGCTTTGCCTCAATACCTCACGAAGGAGGACATTGAGCATTTGCCATCCAAGCTGGAGCTTCGGTCATTGCTGGCTGATATTCTGCAGGCTGTGAAAGAAGAATTTGCCAGTCTGCGACAAGATACAGTAATGGAGGTTCCATGTGAATTGATACCGGTACCACACTCATCTGCATCGGATACTTCAGATGTCCACTTTACAGAATGCAATGAGGGGCTTGATACTGGAAAGCAGGCCGCTCATCCCTATGTCTTGGCTGTTCCTAAAGATATTTTTGAAATGGCTCTGAAGCTCGGCCACAGTTCGCTGTCTCCTGCTGATGTGGGTGTCTTGCTGGTTCGTGCCACTTCATTTTGCCTCCTGTGTGGTTTGATGGTCAGATGGGATACCTCTCTGTGGGACCCAGGAGTCACTGTCTTGAGACTCTGATCCCCTGAGGTCTTTCATAGCCCCTCCACCTCTACTAGTTCCTGGATGTTTGCTGATCGTGTTCAACTACAGCCGAGTTGAAGAGTCCTTTAGCTGATATGTCTATATAATTGCTTGCCCCACTTGTTGGCTCTATACCTCAAATGTATGCTCTTTAACACCTGCTCATGGTCCTAAGATTTCTGCTATGGCAGTTGGACGCTCTCCTGGACATTTTTGTTTGCCTCAGGACGCCTTGGTGAACCCCCTAGGGCCCAGGGGGGGGTCAGCCTTGTTTAAACATTTAACATTACTCCCATGCTCTTTAGGTGATATTTTATGAGTAATTTTTGAACATTCATGGGGGGTTATCTCTCAGTTAAGCCTGGTAACTATGCTGTCATTGCCTTTATTAGACCCTACGCATGATAACACTGTGACCCGTTGTTGTAGTACTTACACACAATTCTTTTACCCATTCCATGTGATCATTATATCTGTTGAGGTTCAGCGGTTTATTATTTCTCATTTACTGTATGACCGTACTTTTGTATAAGTTTTCTGTTATGCTTAGTTTATTAGCCTGCATGTGTGGTTCTCCCACTAGCCGACTGGTGCCGTAGACCTTGGCTCTATCTCCGCTTATAAAAATAAGATCTTTCAATACCCCATCCCCCCAGACCTCTTGTAGGTTACCGCGTGATATTCAGACAGGGTGCTGGGTATTTTACTTTGTCCCCCTGTCCACGCATTATTATTCTCACCCTTACGTTAGGACCATTGGTTCATCTTCTGAAATGTTGGCTCATTATTTCTTGTATATTTTACTTGCATTAGTCATACTGAGTGGTCCTTCCCTTTAGGATTCCTTTCCTTTGCTCTGTAATATCTCAGTTGTAATGTTGACTATTTATGCTACAGATTACATGATTGCAGGATATATAGTTCTAGACAAAGTAAATCTGAAATGCTCCTTACTATGCCTGTTAGCATTCATCTCCTGATCTAACCTACAATGTAGATCAACATGGCTTGCATTATACTGTGTGATATCTCTTTTGTATGGTTGCATTTTTTTGCTATATACTTCATGATTGCAAAGTATATGTTTTTTTTTTTTTGGAAGATGTTCATCTGCATTGCTACTATACTATGTCTGATTGTATTATTCTTTCAGTAAAGCTTTTAAAACTGAAAAAAAAAATACGTTGGTATACACTATGCTGGATAAATAACTTGCTGTGAGTTAGACACAGTAGAAATAATCTAACGGTGTTAACCCTTCCAAACTTGAGGAATCCATATCCTATATAATAATTCGCCAAGTTGTGTGTAACGCCCGACATGCGCAGTAGACACTGCTGCGCGTGCAGCAGTCACACGCAGCAGAGACTGCCCACGCCGCGGCTGATACAGAGCTGGACGCTCCTTCGGAGCGTCCAGCTCTGTATCAGCAGCGGCGCGGGCAGTCTCTGCTACGCGTGACTGCCCCGCGACCGGCTGCCAGAGGCACTGTGGCCCGTGTAACGGGCTGTTCAACTACTTGTTGTATATATTTCGATGTTTAAAAATATTTTTCTTCTGGTTATTATATATTCTTGATGTTAACCCAGACTGAATATGCAATTATCTGCAAATACTTACCACCACTGTCGTCACTTGGACTATGAGGACACTTGTCTCGCACAGATGACAGTTGTCTCATACAGCCGATGCATTTTGTTATAACAGGAAACCCTCCTTTGGGAAAAAATGCTTGGATACCGATTACTACTTGTCAGATGAAACTTGACACAGCTCAATAATTTGTATAGCAAACTAACAATGTTTGCACAATAAATTCACGGTTCAGTCAAATGAGGAACAAAATGCAACTTATAAATGTCCATATGTGAATTGTTAAAACGTTCAATGTGCAATCACAGGTTCATCTACGCGTTTCAGAAGGCACCCCTTCCTTTCTCAAGATACATATCTTAACAATATATATAATTTGCTAGAATGCGTCGCTCCCTGTGCGTGTAACATGCACATGCGCAGTAGAGATTGCCAGAACTATGCAGTCATGCGCAGTAGACACTGGCCGAACATGCCAGCCTCCATCTGGAGAGGGACACTCCAAACGGCCCACCGTCTGTCTCCACTCCTGGCTCCAGGGCAGCAGCCGAGGCCGCTGGGTGGCTCTTTGGCCCGTCTACATGAGTATTTTTTGTACTAGTAAATACATAAATATATAAATCTGATTTTCACTTATGAGGTTCAGAAAACTGAGATTGCTTTTTTAGATCTCAAATTAACCTTTGCAACTGACAAGGGGCAGGATTCTATTGCAGGTGCAAATTTTATCACTGTTTTTATCTCCAGGTTTCCCCGTACACTTCAATTGGAAAATATTGGATAAAACGGAAGGTAACATTTATCACATGCAATAGAATCCAGCCCAAGATCAATAAATCAGTATACAGGAAGTCTTGTGCTAGCAATTCCTGTTTACATGCCAAGTCATGTCACCCTTGGCATGTCGTTAGGGGAGTTCCAGTGGGACAGTTTCTGCGTATACGTAGGAACTGTTCCACATAAACAGAATTCCGTACACAATCTAACCTATTGACTGAGAGGTTTTTACAGCGGGAATATCCTAGTGGTGTAGTTGAGAGAGCCTATCAGAGGGAATATCCTATTGGTGTAGTTGAGAGAGCCTATCAGAGGGAATATCCTAGTGGTGTAGTTGAGAGAGCCTATCAGAGGGCTCTTAAGACAGATAGGGCTGAATTACTTAAAACTTAACGTAATAAAAATCCTCAACCTAGTAGTGATCTGTGTTTTATAACGGAGTATAGTACAGACTATGGTCAAATTAAAAATATCATCCTATATAATAATTCACTAGGATGTTTGTCAGAAGCTGTCATGTGCAGTAGAGACTGCGAGCGCTGTAGTCATGGGCAGTACAGAGGACCCAAACATGCTGCGGCTGCTACAGAGCAGGGCGATCCAAATTCGGACCGGAGTCTTCAGTGCACACCTTCCCAAGAAGATGCACAGAGAGGACTATGGTCCGAATTTGGAGCGCCCCCGCCCCGTATCAGTTACGGTACTTTCAGGTACTCTGTACTGCGCGTGACTGCAGCGCGCGCAGTGAGCAGAGAGGCACTAGCAAAGGCTGCTGGGTGGCACTGTGGCCCGTGTACACAGGCTTTTAACCCCTTAACGACAAATGACTTACCGGGTACGTCCCACAGAAACTGTCAGTGACAGAGGACGTACCTGGTAAGTCCCGGAAGTC
Source organism: Rhinophrynus dorsalis (assembly GCA_037306005.1). Classification (NCBI taxonomy): domain Eukaryota; kingdom Metazoa; phylum Chordata; class Amphibia; order Anura; family Rhinophrynidae; genus Rhinophrynus; species Rhinophrynus dorsalis. The sequence goes on from CM074720.1 coordinate 40,758,473, forward strand.
TGGGTCTCCGTGCGGCTGCACACCGCTCGGGGACTCTGGACTCGTTTAAAAAAAAAAATGTACCACGGGCATTAAGGTGACAGCCGTGTACGCACGCGGCTGTCACTAAGGGGTTAAACTAGTAAATAAATGTTTGCTGATACTTCAATGCAATGTAAAACTAACTTCAGCATTGTACAGAGGTTGCACATTCATAGAGAACAAAGCCCCTAACCTAGGTTCTAGACTTTCACCAAGCTTGTTCTGTAGTGGTAAGAAAAATACAGCTACTTGACTCAATACAATAAGTGTGTTCAGATGTGGTGCAAGAAGATGTGAATCCTGCAGTTGTGTACAAAGTTCTGCTGAATTTCGTGGTTCACAAATGAACACGGTATATAAAATGTAACAGTACATCAGCTGCAGGACTACAAATGGAGTTTATCTAATCGCTTGTCTCCACTACAACAAACAATGTGTTGGATGTACATCGAGAGCCCTTAAAGACAGAATACAGAGCATATTCATCAATTAGCAAGCCCGTATGTAAACATTTTTATGATTGTAATGGTGCTGATTTGAGCTACTTTGTTTTTCAAGACATAGAAAGGGTCTTTTTGTCAGAGAGAGGAGGGGATATATATTAAATGTGGTTTTTTTCTTTGGGTTTGCTTACCAAAACCTGGGCTGGAATTGTACTTTTGGAAGTTTTGACCAGCTTCTGTTGGTTTAAGCACCCCTCCCACCCCCAGGTGCAATGTTCATTGTCTTTAGGACACTATATAATGCCTGTCAGACAGTCTCTAACCATTAATGAGTAAAGCTGACAAAGACTCAGCTCTCAGGATAAAGTAAATTAAGGTTAGTAAACGCCTAAAGTATGAGAGATTAAAGGGGTAGTAATACTTGAAAATCATTTTATTTTATATTGTAGGCATTAAAAAAACATGAAAAACAATGGGTCTTATCTCCCAAACCTTTATGGTTTGGGAGATATTCACAAGCAAAGTTTTCCCCTGAGTGACGTCACCGTTCTACCTCTCAGATTTGAAATCCGGTCTCTTGATCTGCCGCGGCTCTCCAGAAGTGCTGAAATCACGATCTTTAAAAAGAATTTCTTAATTGAAATGGTCTACAAAGTGTGCTTGCAAGCCAGGCACACTTTGTACACAGTTCCAATTAAGTAGTTCTTTTTAAAGATCATGATCTCGGCACTGCTAAAGAGCTGCCGGTTGCTCTGTGGACTGAATTCCAAATCTGTCCACTAGATGGCAGTCTTGGCTGAAACAGCCAGGAAAAGGGAACTATATTTTACTTATATAATTTCTCATGGTTTTTTAAGGGCTACAATATAAAATAAAATTATTTTCAAGTATTACTATCCCTTTCAGCTCATAAGACAAAGCATATTAAGGTTAGGGACCTGCCAAAAATGAGGTACCTTGGCATTGGTGGCAAGCTTAGCATTCTATGGCCATATGATGTGACTAAATCCTCATCTTTAATAAAGTAGTGATATGCAGGAACAATGCAGCAAAGTAAAGGGTTAATGGTGATGAAAATTTGGATGTGCACCAATATTTTCTGTATTTGCTTTTAGGTATTTTGGTCAAAATTGGTTGCACTCCAGCAATTTTAAATGTTTTTTTTTTCTTTGGGTGTGCTTACCAAAACCTGGACTGGAATTATATATATATTATTTTATTCAAGCTACGGATCCTGTTTCATATTTATCAGCTTGATCAGGGGCCAGTCATGTTTCCATGGGCGTCCGGAGGGGGGGGGGCAAGGGGGGCACTTGCCCCCCCCCCCCTAACAACTATCCTCCTCCATATAAATAAAGGGGCTAGATGGGCTGGCCTGGGGGTCATATTATGGCTTTGCCCCCCCCTGGAAAAATGTCTACGGACACCACTGCATGTTTCCCCTGTAGATATATGCCAGTGAATGAAAGGAGCCTCACCGCACCGGCGTTCTATTACTGTGAGTGCCGATATCTGTGACATCTGACTTCTAGATGCATATTATTGCGCCCTCCTTCTGTTTCTTTTAGTTTGCAGGCCATCATCCAAGGTGGCCTTTGGCTCTGCGCTATCCTGCAAAATCAGACCAGTCTCCTCTGCTGGCTGGCAGTCTCTAACATCATCACACAGGGCTGCTGCTAGACAGTAAGAGAAGACTACCGTGTTGAGCCTCTTCACTTTTCTTCATTAAAGGGGATGTGTCACCTATACAAGACTTAAGCTAAATAGTTAGGTTATATCAATAATAGCACTATAAGTGTGTTTATTTTTTTTTTAAAATAAAGCTTTGTTTTGTCAAAATTTAATTTATAAAATATGGGCTACAGGTACTTCCGAACAGACTGCAGTTACCTGCTTTGTAACCGCAGTCCGTCGCTCTGCCCCTGCTCCCCTCCCTCTATCCAGTCTCCTCCGATGACGGAGGCTTCAGTCTGTAAGCTGGAGCGGTCTCATTGGCAGAGATTGAAATCTAGCCAATGAGACCGCTCCAGTTTACAGACAGAAGGAGGCTGGCTACAGGGAGGAGAGCAGAGGCAGAGCGAAGGGCTGCAGTTGATGCGGAAGTAGCTGCAGCCCATACATTATAACTTAAATTTTGACAAAACAAAGCTTTTTAAAAAAAAAAACAAAAGAAACACCCTTTTAGTGCTATTATTGATATAACCTAACTATTTAGCTTAAGTCTTGTATAGGTGAAGCATCCCCTTTAAGCCTTTGAGCACCAGAGAGATGTCCAACTCACTGCAAAGGTTTGTGTCAGGGCATTACCATTGGCTGGAGACAGAAGGTCCTGAAAGCCCATGGAAGGAAGAGGGGCGGGCGGCCGGCAAATGCAAGCATGCCGCCTGCAGACATTTAACCAGATGCAGATGAAGTTTGCCTACAACGGGGACCTCAGTAAGCTTTATTATGAAAGCGGATAGCACCGGGGGAGGGAGGGAAGGGATCGTTAGCATTAAAAAAAATTTCAGAAAAAAATCTCTCGTGTATAATACACACACCCCACTTCACATAAGGTGAAATGGGGTAAAATTGTGTGTATTATACCGAGGATTTTACGGTACTTACTCTAGAGCTTGTACAATTGTGTATAGGGAAGTAGCGTCCATGAGCCCAGGCCTCATCAGGTCCTAATTACATCCCTACAAACACAGCATTTGATTTGGCTATTCCTAATATGCTTGAAAAATATAATAGCAGGAACACCTTTGCCCCAGGAAGATCAGGAAAGAGGAAGGAAATTCAGAAACGGGCGGCTCCTTATCATATATTTGTGTGCTATTTTTAAAATAACTTTATGTTTCCTGCTAAATGCAAATATTTCCGATATGATCTAGGGCATGTAGTTGAATGAGCTGAAAACTCTGTTCCGGACAGGACAGTCATTGCACTACTTGGAATTTTTCCTTCTGATACCATTGTTTCTCCTGCCGGGTTTAGGAGACAAAAATGTACAGTACAGGAAACAATTTTTCTTTATGTCATATACATGTCTCTCTGTAGTACAGTCTGGTACTTCCCATGATGTATTCAGGTCCTATATGCCTCTGAAAGCCGATTTGCAGCTGTTTGATATCACTGAGATATCACTTATAGAACCAACAATGATAGCATTAGATTTGTCACCACCTGCTAGTGTTAGGTAAGGCAAGCTGCCATGTTATTTTGACCTGTATACAGTGGAATTGTGTACCTATTCATTTTTCTCTATATTATTTTTTTGTGCAAGAATAAATTCATTATTTTTTTTGTACTACATTTAGGATCATATGTTCAAAAGGAAAGTAGATTCATTCTGGGACAAGCCATTTGCAACACAGGGGAAAATTTTAAATTGTAAAAATTCTAATTTATTTAGATAAGGATTTTGTCCCCTTGAATGTTAGAGAGATCTCTAACATTTAAGGGGTTTAAAGAGGATCTATAACCCCTATACAAGTTAACCGTAATAGATTATATAGCGAGTATGTATAAAAGTGTATTAATTTCATTTTCTAAAGCTCTATTTGGCCGAAATTGAAGGAATAAACTCTGCCCTGCGCCTACTTCTGGATAGACTGCAGTTACCTGCTCTGTACCCACAGTCCGTCACTCTTCCTCTGCTTACCTCTCTCTGTCCAGCCTCCTAAAATGATGGAGGCTTTCTGCCTGTAAGCTGGAGCACTCTCATTGGCAGAGATCGATATCTAGCCAATGAGAGCACTCCAGCTTATAAGCAGAAAGCCTCTATCATTGGAGGAGATTGGATAGAAGTAGGGGAGCGGAGGCAGAGCGATGGACTGTGGGTAAAGGGCAGGTAATCGCAGTATATCTGGAAGTAGGTGCAGGGCAGAGTTTATTCCTTCAATTTCGGCCAAATAGAGCTTTAAAAAATTAAATTAATACATTTTTATACATATTTGCTATATAATCTAACTATTAAGGCTAACTTATGTAGGGGTGATAGATCCCCTTTAAATCCACATTTAAATCAATGGTACTTTTTAGATCTCTTATTGTCCTTTGTTTTACGTTTGAACTTATGGACTTTAGAGGACACTGTTTGCAGTGTTTCTGCGATCACTACATTGTAACTGAGACTTACATGTACGTGCACACACACACACACACACGCACGTGTTCATGCAATGTTTTCTGTAATTAAAGAGATAGCAATGTTTCCTTTTTAAAGTACGATCGACTCCTCTATATAACTTTCTACCCCGAGCTGTAGCTTTATAATCATCCATAAATTTGCTGTTTTCCTTTTTTTTCTATAATAAAGTTTTCCCCTCCCACCACTTTTACTTACTTCAGCAGCCTCAGCAAACCGGTCCGGACAGATCGCGATGAGGGAAAATCTTCTTTCAGCATAAGGAAAAACTTGCCCTCCTTCATCAAAAGGGGGCAGTATTTCCTTATAGGTTGTGTCTAGTTCCTATCCAATAGAAGGACCCTGTCCTTTCTGAGGATAGGAAATAGCTTTCTCAGTCTGAGTGAGCTAGTTCATATCCTGCTAAAGGACCTTTTTGCCCCCTAGTGGTCAGGTCCTGTATAGGGATTGGAACTAGCCAGCTCACACTGAGAGAGCTAGTTCCTATCCTTCTAAATGACTTTTTTAGCGTGCAGTAAGAAGGTACTGGACGGCACACTTACCCCTCTGGCACTCAAAGGGCTAATGCCGTCCGTACCTTGCTACAAGCTACAAATATTATAAAGTTAAAATTTTGGATGTCTAGCTATGCTAGAAAATACATAATGGTTTCAACCATAATAAAAACAGCCTGACCCAAGGACAACCGGACAGCCCCGGATCCTTTCATTCGGGTGACAACAGCACTCTTAAGGGTTAAATGGGACTCTAAGGGTTAAATCCTTCTCCAGCAATGTATTTAAATATTGACATGTGTCTTTTAATACACGACATGATAATCTCGCTCTATGAAGCAGCGAGATATTCTCGTGCTGCGATTTGGATTCCAGCTAATTTGATATATTACATTGCAAACCTTCAATTACAATGCTATTTTGTAAAATTAAATGTTTTGAAAAAATTAAAACTTCCATTCAATTGGATTTCGATCGTTTGTTCTCTGTACCATGTGACCAAACAGTCACATGGTCTTCTGACATCACCAGGGTCCTTCTACTGGATAGGATCTAGCTTCCATTCAATTGGATTTCGATCTTTAGTTCTCTGTACCATGTGACCAAACAGTCACATGGTCTTCTGACATCACCAGGGTCCTTCTACTGGATAGGAACTAGCTTCCATTCAATTGGATTTCGATCGTTAGTTCTCTGTACCATGTGACCAAACAGTCACATGGTCTTCTGACATCACCAGGGTCCTTCTACTGGATAGGAACTAGCCGCTACCTTTCCAGTTGCATACTGAATCAGAGAAGATTGTAGCTACGATCTGCCTGGACCAGTTGCTGAGGCTGTACGACGTAAGTAAAAGGGGCAGGAGGGGGCACTTTTTTATAGAATAAATGGAAATCGGTAAACTTATGAATTATTTTAAAGCGGTATAGAAATATGTACAGGTGACTCGATCATACTGCAAAAAGGAAACATTACTATTGTTTTAAAAGCACTATGTACATGTTATCCGCTTTTCTCTATTCATAGGCATCCGCAGATGGGGAAAGAGCCCTCGACTTCCGCTTGATAAACACAGGGGCTGGGAAAATTGCACTAGATACCTCTAGGGCACTCAAAGGGTTAAATGTATAGTAACACTTAATATTGAAAAAAATATATATTGAAGCATTTATCCTGCTGAGTTAAACATGGTTATTCCCACTGCTGTACGTTTTTTAAGTTATTGAAGCTCAAAACTCCATTTTTTGGGTGAAGTACTTCCATGGCTAGAAATTGTACAGTAGCACTGTTGCTACACCATGCTATAGAGGTTTATGGTCAACTGATCAGAGCTGTCCATAAAATTCTGTAGCAACAGCACCACTATAACTTTTCAGGACATGGAAGTACTGCACCAAAAAAATGCAAGTCTGAGGTGTATTCATTTTTGAATAAAACATCTGACAGCAGCAGAGTACTCTTGTTTAACTCAGCAGGATAAAGCCAGCAAAATATATTTTTCAAATTTAAACATTGCTGTATCTTTAGGGTGCCATGGAAATTCCAGACTGTGTGTAGGCAATAAAATGCTTGATAACCACTGTTCTGGCTTAAAGGGATAGTAATACTTCGTTTTAACTTTATTTTATTTTGTAGGCATTAAAAAAACATGAAGAATGATATGTCTTATCTCTCAAACCTTTATGGTTTAAGAGATATTCACAAGCAAAGTTTCCCCTCCCGCCCCTTTTACCTAGTGTAAGCCATCTCTTCTCAGATGTGGAATCCAGTCCATAGACCAGACAGATAACAGCAGGGGACAATCTTCTTCCTATGAGAACAATGAAAGCCCTGCCCCCCTTGACAAGTTTTTCAGGTTTTTCCCTTATCTTAATTGAAGATTGTCCCTCTCTGCAGTCTACCTGGGCACCTCCCTTCTGCTCTGGCTGAGCAGTGTTACATCAGTAAAAGGGGTGGGAGGAGGATACTTTTTCATTGAATTACTCTTGAACTACAAGCCTGACAGAATTGAAATAACACTCTCCAAGGTCCAAATACTATGATGATTAATTAGAACTACTTTTATTATGAAACATTACTATCCCTTTAATGGACAATGACTTTGCAAAGAGGGGATCTGATAAAGTAACTCACAAACCTGAAACACTTTTCCTTTATAGTTATAATAATGTAATGTTTGTATTATGAAAAACATATGATCTGTAGAGCTTTTACTGTTGAGTGAAATAAGGGTATTTTCACTGAGGGGGATAATTCATTGAAAAGTTACAACAGCTCAAACTTCATTGAAATGGAATGCATTGGATACCTATAGGACCCTTAAATGGTCAATCCCTTAAAGCAGAACTGCCACCCTATATAAAGTACCTCCCTCCCAATAATTAGGCATATGGGGATTAGCTTCTTAAAAGTGCTATTATCGGACACAAGTACCAGGTTATGAAGTCATCCTTATTCTTCTGACACCGGAAGCCAGGCTTGCATGCAGACATCTTGGCTTAGAGCTGTCTGTGCGCCTGCGCTGTTCGTCTCAGTATCCACAAGGAGGCATTGCATGTTTCCTTAAGGCACCGGAAGGGACTGATGGCGCAGGAGCGCAGGCCGCTCTAAAGCAAGAAGCCTGGCAGTCAGTTTCAGAAAATTAAGGATTACTTCAGATCATCGTAATTGTGTCCCATAATAGCACTATTAAGAAGCTAATCGCCATATACTTAATTATTGGGGAGGGACTTTATATAGAGTGGTAGTTACGCGTTAAGGACCCTTGATGTCCCAGGGCCATCATGCCAGTTCCGACACTTAACCCATTGAATGCCAGAGGGGTACGCAATGCATTGCTTTGCAATGCATTGCGTACCCCTCTGACACTCAAAAGGTTAAGGACCAGTGATGGCCCTGACACGTCATGGAATTCTGGGGGTTGCCGTGCAGCGGCTCAGTGATCCTGGAATCCACTGCAAGAAAAAAAAAAGGCCCGTGGTCCTGAATGGCCACACTCCATGTTGACCAGTCATTAAAGGGTTAATAGGACTGGCTGAACACCGTACACAAGTCTGTGTGGTGTGCACAACTCACTGTAACGGCGGCAGCTACAACATCCGCTCTGACTTGCCACCAAACACAAACATCTCACATATGCCCACTGCTGCAGTAACACATTTTAGTGCCACAAACGCCTTTCTTTAACCCTTTGTGACCAAGACAGCTATCCAACGACTTGAAAAACAATGCATTGAATACATTTCTGACATTCCAGAGATTATTGTTAGTGCCCAGTCTATCTGCTACAAAACCCATTAGAACATCATTTTGTGTGATGCCTATTACAGTGCTGCCGCCATTGGCCATCTTTTTCTTTTCCTTCCCTGGCAGCCTGGATGGAAGCCATTGGAGAGATTTGAGGAGGATCAGGGCAGGGATAAACCTAGGTGATAATAGGGTAATTTGTGCAGCAGTATGCTCTATAGATTGAAGAGAATGCAATTGGGAGACAGGAAGGCCAGAGAGAAGAAGGTTACTGTAATCCATGCAGGAAAGGATGAGTGCTTGTGTAAGAATTTTAGCTGTGGAGGAACAGGAGAAGAAACAGATTTTAGCTAGAGAGCAAGAGAAAGTGTCAGGATTTACAGATGGCGTTAATATGAGGAGAGAATGAGAGAGTGGTGTCATTTTCACCCCTAGACACCATGCTTCTGATACTGTATTTATGGTAGTGCCATTTTCAGTCACCTGGAAGGGCACTACTGAGCCAGGCCTAAGTGGTATGAGGATTAGCTCAGTTTTAGACATATTGAGCTTCAGGTGCCTATGAGCCATCCAGTCTGAGATAGCCAAGAGGCAATCTGTGACTTAAGTGTGAATATCAGAAGTCAGTTGAGGTGCAGATAAATAAAGCTGGGTGTCCTCTGCATAGAGTAGATATTTGAGTCCGGAAGAGTTAATATCACCAAGTGAAGAGAACTGGTCCTAGAACAGAACCTTGAGGAACTCCAACAGAGGCTGACAGGAGAGGATGAAGAGGTGGCAGAGGAGCCACTGAAAGAACAGTCAGTTATATAAGGAGATAGCCAGTCCAGAGCTAAGTTATGGATTCTTAAGGAGTGAAGAATTTGGAGGAGGAGAGCATGATCAACAGTGTCAAAAGCAGCAGAGAGATCAAGCAGTATAAGTATTGAATAGTGACCTTGTGATTTGGCAATGTGAAGATCATTGACCACTCTTGCGAGAGCAGTTTCAGTGGAGTGGGCAGTGCAAAAGCCAGATTTTAAAGGGGTTGAGCAGGTTGTGCGTGTAAAGGAAATCAAGCAGGCAGGAATAGGATAGGAGTTCCAAGTGCTTAGAGGAAAAAGGCAGGCGATAAACAGGTCGATAGAACAAGGAAGGATAGGAGGGCATTTACAAGGTGGAATATTTTCCCAGATGGAGTCTACCTTGGCTTTGAAGAAGTCTACAAAGTCATATGGCTGTATAGAGTTTGAGAGGGAGGCAGATGGAGGGCAGAGGAGGGAGTCAAAGGTAGAGAAAAGTCAGTGGGGGTTCGATTTATGAGTGTTAATTAGTTGTGAAAAGTATTGTTTTTTTAGCCAGGAACAGAGCAGAGTTAAAACAAGAAAGGAAGAATTTGTAGTGGAGAATGTCTGCCAGAGAGCCCGACTTTCTCCAGAGTCATTCAGCTGAATAGATATTGGGACGGTGGAACCTGTTGTCCTTATTAAGTCATGGCCGTGGATTAGTTTTACTGATGCGTCTGAGAGAGAGAGGAGTATGCAGGTTCAAAGACGAGAACATGACTGAGTTGTAGGTTTTGACAAGGCTGTTAGTGTCAGGATTAGTGGGAATGAATTAAAGTCCAGTAGCCAGGGAGGATTGGAGAGCAGTGAGATTAAGTGATTTGAGGTAATGCATGAAGCTGGGATAGCGAAAGATGTTGAAAGGGTTAAAATTGACAATATAAGTAGGCAATTGCTTTAATACACTACCAAGAGTGATAGGGGTTAAATTATACTTTTAACTAGCAGCTTGTTCTACATGCAGAAGGTTTCTTAGTGCCCTTCCCAGAGGCCTTGATGTAGAAAAGAGATAAGTATAATTTTTACTGTTGCATATAGTTGAAGAATGTCCTTAATTACATTTCTATTAGAACCAAGAGATGCATGTTAACCGTTAACTATATGTGCTCCATACCCCCTCCCTCCCTCATTTCCTCTTGACCATATTTGTATGACCATTAGAGAATACACTAGGTGAAGCTTGTAATTTTCCACTCTGAATACCCTCCCAGTTTCTAGTATAAAAGTTCTGTGTTTGTTAAATAAAGTGAGTAGTGTTTTGTGCTTTGATTCTTGTGTGGTGTCAATTTATTTAACACTGCTCCAAGCGCTTGAGGCCAGTTGTAATGGGCTGTAGGCCGTTACTACAAAGAGACCATTCGAACTTCCCTGAACAGACTCACTTGGCACCAGGCACCCTATGGAGGGGTTTGTTTACACATGGGGATCTACACATGCCGACTGGCAGTCGACAACTGACTGTGCTTTCAACTCGAAGTCATAGGCTTTGGGGTCACCAACTTTTAGTCGACCAAGGGCGTTAGGGTCGACCCTGTATCGTACGATTCCCATTCCATCTAATGGACTAGGTAGGCGGTCATGGGATTGGCTGCCAACTCGAATGACGTCAGGAATGGCCACTCGAGGGATCGGAATGTGTTGACGCCCAAGAACTTTACATCCATTAGTCGCACTAAGGGACCAGTCAGATTGTAGTGAACCTTGTCGCTCCAACTCCCCTCGGACAGGCGTGGATCCCTCCATGCTAAGTTAATCCAATCATTGATGCCCTTTGTCTTAATGTTTACCGTTCTATTATTTTATTATTCTGTGGGGTGTATAAAAGAGTGTGAGGTTTTGCAATAAAGTGTGTTATTGCTTGGAACTCTGTAGCATGTGTCTCGTTATTTGGATGGTCTAACGTGTCCGTTTTGACTCCCATTGCAAGGCGGGACACTGGGAACTGAATTCACTACTGGCTTAGTCGACTACGCTGGAAGTGCTGAGTTCGGTTTGGGGACATTGTTCGATTCTTCGACTCCGGGTTGATCCCCAGAGCTTCGACTCGACTCTGCTCGCCTTCGACGTTCAACCTGCACCCTCTGGCAGGGTCGAGTTGCACTGCATCTTCCTGCTTTCCAGTACGAACCACGCTGACTGGTCAAGGTCGAGAGAGGGGTGAGCGGCACAACGGAGTAGGACAACCCGGCGTCTTCTAACCTCCGTTACACCAGTATTCTGGTGTGAAGATCTGGACATGTAGGAGAAAACTCTCCCCGGGGAGTGGTTAAAGCCTTTCTGCAGAAGAGGTGTCCCAGTCACCCCAAAAGGAGGGAAGAAGTTTACAGTGGTTCCTTTCAGATGTGTAAGCAGTGCTGAATGTTTGATGATGGTGGTGGGGTAGTGGAAGAGGGGAGATATTAAAATCAGAACGTGCACAGCCTCTAGGGAACACTAGGAAATTATCATCCTTGTGAGTACTAGTGTCTGTCCACTGGTGTACCCCAAAAGCAGATGTTAAGGAAAGAAAGCGGACTGCCCAGGAGACAGAGGGATCATCCACATGGCAGTGTCCCCCAGAAGAAGGGAAGGTAAGTCTGACGACAGGAAAAGGAAAACCACGATTCAAAGTCAGAAAGGAAATTTGATGGTGTACATATGTTGGTAGGTAGACAATAGATAACTGCAACCTATAGAGAGACAGGAGGGAAAATACTGACTGTATGCAACTCAAAAGATGAGAAGCAACGTGAGATGGGGCAGAAAATGGTTTGTAACGGCAGTGTTTAGAGAGCAGAAGTCCCGCACCTCCCCCACATCCACTCCCCCACGTCCACTTATATTATATATAAAGATAATCATTTGTCCCTACTGCACACACCCAAGGGCAGCAGAAAGGAGGAGTTACATGCATGGGGTGGTGATTTGGACAGGACTAGACAAGGGTACAAAGCTTCACTGACCAATCCTGGTCAAATCCCTGCAGGAGCCTGCCCTTCCTGCTCTGTGTCTTTCTCCTTCCCTCCCTTTCACCACTTAGTGTATTTGTCCCCGCCCTTTAGAGACATGGAGATGCAGTGAGGGAACACACACCAGCAATTTTGTATTTTTTATTGCTAGTATGTTATATATGTACTAGTTGAACAGCCCGTTACACGGGCCACAGTGCCACTGCCACCCGGTTGCGGGCCAGTTACGCGCAGTAGAGACTGCCCGCGCCATGGCTGATACAGAGCTGGACGCCCCTTCGGAGCACCCAGCTCTGTATCAGCCGCGGCGCGGGCAATCTCTACTGCACATGACTGCAGCACGCGTGGCAGTGTCTACTGCGCATGTCGCGGCATTACACACGATTTAGCGAATTATTATATAGGATGTTTACTGATCCATTAATAAAAAAATGTATAAATAGTGACCACTAGGTTTAGCTATTTCATAATTTTCTATTGAGAAGTTAAAGTTTTCGACTATAAAGTTCTCCAAACACTAAAATAGTGTGAATATCTTCAGCTGTAATCACTCCCCCCCTCAAAAAGCATTACTATTCATTGATGATTACTCCCATAGGGAACAATACCTATTGATTTAAATTAGGATTTTGCAGGGTTAAATTCATTAGGCCATAAATGTCTTTCCTCCTATCTCTCACTCTTTAAATCTTTTCAGAGACATATTCCTGCCAGACTGGAGGCTTTCAAAGTTCACATTGGAAAAGCTGATTCCAGACCCTGCCTTTTCTCAGCCTTGTTTATGGAAAATTCAGATCTTATTTGGAGAACTGTGGTTGTCCTGTTGGATATACTTTATGGGATTTTTCTCTAAATGAATAACTGCTTTTGGTTTAAATTAGATGGGAATGGTAGGCTTATTATAGCGGACACTTCATCTGAGTCACCGGATTAACCCTTTGAGTGCTAGAGGGGTATGCAATGGTACCCCTCTGGCACTCAAAGGGTTAAAGACCCTTGGTTATTTTGCACAACTGAACATAAAATAATAGTATAGAGCCTTTATTGCATTCATAGCATGATGTCACATTCATCAACTGTAACAGAACAGCTTGACTCAGTGTCTTAACCCTTTAAAGGAACAGTAATGTCCACTAAACATTTTTTCACCTTTATGGTTTGAGAGATATTCACAAGCAAAGTGTCCCCTCCCGCCCCTTTTACCTAGTGTAAGCAATCTCTTCTCAGATGTGGAATCCAGTCCATAGACCAGACAGATAACAGAAGGGGACAATCTTCTTCCTATGAGAACAATGAAATCCCTGCCCCCCTTGGCAAGTTTTTCAGGTTTTTCCCTTATTTTAATTGAAGATTGTCCCTCTCTGCAGTCTACCTGGACATTCCCTTCTGATCTGGTTGAGCAGTGTTACATCAGTAAAAGGGGAGGGAGGGGGATACTTTATCATTGAATTACTCTTGAACTACAACTCTGATAGAATTGAAATACTCTCCAAAGTCCAAATACTATGATGATTAATTAGAGCTGCTTTTATTATGAAACATTACTATCCCTTTAAACTAAAATTACACTACAACATAATTGCACTGCAGCTACTGTTTGATGTCACTATCAAGGCTCAGTTCTCTCTCTAGTGTTCAGAGCTCTGTCTAGAAGCCATTTTCATGTAGCCCAGCAGATGCATCACTTCCTGTCACAGTAGACAATGTGCAGTTCTCCTAGTGTTTAGACTTTTTATTGCCCCTGATAGGGGCTGCCCGGGACATGGGACACACACATAAATTGCGGGACTGTCCCTGGCAATCAGGGACATGTGGTCACCATATAGGGCACTGGGATATTTCTTTTTACATTTGTGTTGCTGCAACATCACCCATATGAATGAGACCTTACACAACATATTTATAGAATTCTTTCTGGACAATTCCAGGGGCCTATTAACCATGAGATCATCATGCAAAGAGAAATAAAACAAACCAATGAAAGATATGGATAAATATGTGGCCAAATGTTTTTCTACATGCCGTCAGATATCTGATTCATGCTTACACTTCTTCCCCCGCTTCTTGTTTACAGGATTTTTTTTAATAGAAATGGAATATTTTCAACAGCCTTAGCTTTTGGCCTCACATCTTGGTATATATATATAAATTAGTGGTGTTTAGTGACCTTTGGCACCGCACTGAAGTCTCTTGTGCTGGAAAACGAAGTGTCATTTTTATTTTTCTTGCAGCACAAGAGCTCACAGTCTGCAAGTGTGGGACTTAAAGGTCTGCCTGGGCGGCTTGACCATCCTCTGTGGTTAACAGGCCAAATTCAAAGGCAGACGGAGGTGAGAGCGTGCTTTATAGGAGACCTAGGATTTTTCCTCTCTGCTTTATTAGGATGAAAGAACAACCTTTTGCCTAACGATCAAAACAAGCTTGTTCTAATTATGTTTCAATCTCCACGGTTACTTACAAGGAAGTGTATTTTCTTAACCTAAGCTAAACTTTTTCTATGAACCTTTTATACTGTGTTTAACTCTGTAAATGCCAGGGGGTGCCTAACTTATTGGAAAGCATTGGATGTTAGTTTGGAGTCTATGAAATTTTAAAAATATATATGTGGGAGGAGTTTGGGGCCCTGGAGTCCAGACATTAAAGATATATTATCCAGTACGACTAATGCTAGAGTGCCAATCCATGCAGAATTAACTCAGTGTGGTCATTAGGGTTTTCTGCCCAGTTTAAGGTAAGTGTGTGTGGGTGTTATTATGGGGTGTTAGTGTTCCTTTAAGGCTATGATTAAAAGTAACTGGTATTATAAAGAAAACACATTGCAGGCAACCCTTGGCTCTCCAGCTGTTGTGGACTACAGCTGTTGGCTAGTTGGGGATGATGGGAGCTGTAGTTCCCAACAGCTAGAAAGCCAAATGTTGCCTATCTCTGTATTTGGTAGGATTCAATGGGTTAAAATCCCTGTTTAACCCCTTAACGACCCTTGACAGTCATAGTACGTCAAGGGTCGATCTGCCTGAACGACCCATGACGTACTATGACCGTCATGGAGTTCCGGGCTCCCCCCGCGGCTGCACGCCGTTCTGGGAGTCCGGAACCAGAAAAAAAAAATGCTCCGGGGTCCTTCAGTCACGTCGCCACGATGATCGGCCGGTCGTTAAGGGGTTAAATTAATGGGGATGTGGGAAATGTATATTTGCCCCCTAAGCCGCTGTTTCTTTGCTCTAGAATTGGTCCATTTTGTATGTAAATCCCAAAGATTTGATTTGACTTGACTACAAAAATGGTAAAAAATGGTAAATGGATACACAATGGTAATAATATGCCTTTTGATCTTTGAGAAAGTGGTAGGTTGCACCGTGAAATGTGATAGATGTCATTGTATTGCAGATTTGCATTTAAACATTTTGTAATATGTTGGTGCCATTTTTTTGTTATTTAAGGGATAGTAATACTTCGTTTTATCTTTATTTTATTTTGTAGGCATTAAAAAAACATGAAGAACGATATAAGTCTTATCTCGCAAACCTTTATGGTTTGAGAGATATTCACAAGCAAAGTTTCCCCTCCCTCCCTTTTTACCTAGTGTAAGCCATTTCTTCTCAGATGTGGAATCCAGTCCATAGACCAGACAGCTAACAGCAGGGGACAATCTTCTTCCTACGAGAACAATGAAAGCCCTGCCCCCCTTGACAAGTTTTTCAGGTTTTTCCCTTATCTTAATTGAAGATTGTCCCTCTCTGCAATCTACCTGGGCACCTCCCTTCTGATCTGGCTGAGCAGTGTTACATCAGTAAAAGGGGCGAGAAGGGGATACTTTGTCATTGAATTACTCTTGAACTACAACTCTGACAGAATTGAAATCACACTTTCCGGATGGATTGCAGAGAGGGACAATCTTCAGTAAGCATAAGGAAAAACCTGTCAAGGGGGGCAGGGTTTTCATTGTTCTCACAGTAAGAATATTGACCCTTGATGTGAGCTGTCTGGTCTATGGACTGGATTCCACATCTGAGGAGTGGGGGCTTACACTAGGTAAAAGGGGCGGGAGGGGGAAACTTTATCATTCAATTACTCTTGAACTACAACTCTAACAGTACTGAAATAACACTCTCCATGGCCCAAATACTATGAAGATTAATTGGGGCTGCTGTTTTTGTGAAACATTACTATCCCTTTAAGTTGATAACAAGGTCATATGGGTGGAGAAAAGCAGACTGTCATATTTCAGAGCATCTGTTTATTTAAAGGGGAACATTCACATAAAAACCCTTTTTTAATCAATAAAACTAGATTAGCGTTGTTTTCTTTTAAATTTTACTCACCTACTAGTGGAGATATGAAGACTTCAAATCAGGCTGCCCCCTGTATGTCTTCCACAATGCCGGAAGTCCTGTGGAGGTGTGCGGCACATACGGGGTGCCAGAACACGCAAGTGCCTGATTTGAAGACTTATTCTTCAAAAGTGGTAAGTGTCGTATAAAACCCTGCCCACTTCTCCTCCTTCCCACCCTGTTTCTCCCACATCCCACCCACTTCTCCTCCTTCTCACCCTGTTCCTTCCACTTCCCACCCACTTCTTTTCCTTTTCACCCTGTTCCTTCCACTTCCCACCCACTTCTCCTCCTTCTCACCCTGTTCCTTCCACTTCCCACCCACTTCTTCTCCTTCTCACCATGTTCCTCCCACTTCCCACCCACTTCTCCTCCTCCTCACCATGTTCCTCCCACTTCCCACCCACTTCTCCTCCTCCCACTTCCCACCTACTTCTCCTCCTTCCCACCATGTACCTTCCACTTCCCACCCACTTCTCCTCCTTCTCACCCTGTTTCTCCCACTTTTCTTCCTTCCTACCCTACTCCTGCCACTTCCTGCCTACTTCTCACACTCTTTTCCTCCTTCCTACCCTGTTCTTCCCACTTCTCCTCCTTCTCACCCTACTCCTTCCACTTCCCACGCACTTCTCCTCCTTCCTACCATGTTCATCCCACTTCCCACCCACTTCTCCTTCCCACCAAGTACCTTTCACTTCCCACCCACCTCTGCTCCTTCTCACCCTGGTCCTCCCACTTTTCTTCCTTCCCACCCTGGTCCTCCTACTTCCTGCCTACATCTCACACTCTTTTCCTCCTTCCTGCCCTGTTCATCCCACTTCCTACCCACTTCTTCTTCCCATCTTGTTCCTTCCACTTCTTGCTCACTCCTCCATCTTCTCACACTGCTCCTCCCACTTCACACCCACTTGTCCTCCTTCCCACCCTGTTCCTTTCACTTTCTGCCTACATCTCACCCACTTTTTCTCCTTCTTCCCATCTTGTTACTCCCACTTCTCCTCCTTCTCACACTGTTTTTCCCACTTCTTCTCCTCCTTCCCACCATGTTCTCCCACTTTCCGCCCACTTCTCCTTCCCACCTTGTTCTGCCCTCTTTCCACCCATTTTTTGTCACAATCTTTGAAGCCCTGCCCCTCCGAGACACCAATTGTGTCATTTATATCTCCCCCAGTGGCACCACATGAGCTCCCTATGGGGACTCAAGAAGGCAAAGTTCCCAGGTATACTAACTGCACAATAGGGAACAAGTAAAACTTCACTTGTATTTAAGTGGGATTTTCAACTAAGGTGACCAAATATCCATTTAAGTCAGGGACACTTGATAAAAAAAAATCACACAGTGCAGGGTTGCATTGATTCCTGTGCAGTCCTGTAGAATGAAGGTGTCATTAGCATCCCTGATTTAAAGAGATATGGGGTTACCTTATTTTAAGCACCTTGAATGCTACAGATGTCTCCAACACAACATTGGTCTTTGAAAGGGTTAAAAGCCCCACTTAAATCAATGGAAGTCTTGATATTTTGATTTGTACCCTATAGTGCAGTTGGTTTGCCCCAGAATTGCACCACTGTTGTCATTGCATATGGCCCCAACTGCTAAAACCTATACAGACTACAACCCTGACTTCTGTTAAATCAAGAAAACTTATAAACAAAGACAAAAATAATTAAATATATTAAAATGGGAGAGGAATGCGATTTTATAAAAAAAATTGCATTTCAGGCTGAGGTTGAACGTAACAAAATATTAACTCACATCAGCAGCGGAACAGTTAATAATCATAGATGTGAGATGGTATTGATGATCAGCATCAACAAAGCAGGACAAATATTGATTTAACCCTTTGAATGCCAGAGATGTATCAATTGAATTGAGTTGCAACCCAGATTAAAACTTTGGGTGCTTGCTCTGTCTTCAGTACATTGCTTTGCAATTTGTTGGAAAAAACATCTAGTAGTTCCAGACTGTCAGAGTAACACTGTAACATTTGTTTCCATTGATAGAAGAAGAGAGCAATGCAGAGCATCGTCACCGGATAATCAACACCTTGAGCATGAGAGGGGGAAATTAAGTACTTGAGAGTAATAAACAGGCCAGGTTTTAAGACCAAAACAATCTTGAGTAAGGACCCTTTCACACAGTTGACACTAAAGCAGCAGTGTTATTTTGAAAGGTTCTATACCGGACTATGGTGCGTATCACATGGGAGACTATCACCTTGTGCTTACATGGTATCCTATGGAAAAGGCATTGCCTAAATGACCACCCTCAAAATGTTGCCTCAGTGCATAGCTCCCAACATTTCAAATGGCCAAAGAAGGACACTTATGTTTTAGGTGGTGATGCTGGGGATGTGGCTGTTGGGTAGGGCATCATCGAGATTTTTTTTTTCCAAGGGAGAAGCATCCCATTCAGTTCCTGCAAGTCCCAAATTGGAAAGTGGAAGAACATGGTCCATCGTTCGCATCAGAACACAAAACAACTGCCGTAGGATATCCTCCAAATTCCCCAGGTACGTATGAAAGATAGAATCCAGGGTGGCTGATAGATTCTTCCCAGGTACATCTACGGGTAAAGTACAAACACGCAGGATACCACACCGACTCTGACTTTGAAGGCCGGCATTGCGATCTGCAAGGTGATTGAGGGCCTCATCCTGTTGGCACAGAATATGTTCTAAGTGCATAGGTCGGTAATCCAGGTCATCATTTCCTCGCTCCAGGCTGTTAAGGCTGTGACCCAACTGCCCAAAATCAGACCATATAGTAACATTGCTGAGGCTGAAAAAAGACATGCGTCCATCAAGTCAAGCCCATGCCAAAATCACCCCTGTTTATCCAGAGGAAGGCAAAAAAAAAAAAAAAAGCCCTCTGAAGTCATTTCCAATTTAGCCCCAAGTGGGTAAAAAAATTCCTTCCCGACTCCAAATGGCAGTCAAATAGTTCCCTGGATCAACATCCTATCTGCATTGAAGCCATCTGTCATAATTTTCAATATTGTTCTGTGCTAGATAGGCATCCATTGCTTTTTTGAAAGCAGTTACATTATCTGCAAGTACAACATCATGAGGCAAAGAATTCCATACCTTTACAGCCCTTACTGTAAAGAATCGCTGCCTTTTTTTAGTCGAAAGCACCTTTCCTCTAGTCTTAATGGATGACCTCTTGTTCTTAGCTCAGCTCTTTGCATAAATAATTCATTGGATAGTTCTTTGTTTTGACCTTGAATGTATTTGTAAATGGTAATCATATCACCCCTTAGACGTCTCTTCTCTAATGTAAACAAACCCAGTTTGGCTAGTCTCTCATTATAAAACATCCATCCATCCATCCATAGCTTAGTGTCATCAGCAAAGATTGACATGCTATTCAATTCCCACTTCTATATCATTAATAAACAAATTAAAAAGCATTTGGCCCAGGACTGAACCCTGTGGTACCCTACATATAACTTTAGACCAATTTGAAAAAGTTCCATTTACAACAACCCTCTGCCATCTATCATTTAACCAGTTCTTAATCTTAAACCCAAACCACAGCCTTTTAATTTATGCAGTAACCTGTTGTGAGGCACTGTATCGACGGCTTTTGCAAAATCCAAGTATACTACATCAACAGCAATTCCCTTGTACAAATTACTACTTACTGTTTCATAAAATGCAAGTAAATGAATCTGACATGATCTATTCTTCATGAAACCATGCTGATTCCTACTAATAATATTGTTTGCATTCACATAGTTCTGAATACTGTCAGTTAGTAACCCTTCTAGTATCTTACCCACTATGGAAGTCAATCTCACAGGACTATAATTTCCTGGTTAGAATCTGGCTCCCTTTTTAAACAATGGAACTACATCAGCTTTCCTCCAATCACAGGGCACTATGCCTGATGAAAGTGAATCAGTAAATATTAAGAATAATTTTATGCTCGCCAACTCCTCCCGCACTGCAACTTTGATTTCCTCAACCAAGGCCGAAGGTCCGCCCTGGTCAGCAAGTGCACAATGTCCTCCCTCGTTAAAGGAGCTCCAGCAGCCATGCTACTCAACCACGGCATTTGGTCCGTCTGGCGTGCAGGCAGGCAGGACAGTGATTTGTGGCTCCCCTACTGTGCTATTATGGCGTTTTCCTTGATAAAGTCATCCAGGATACAAAAGAGGGAATCTTCCACCCATGAAGCAGTACTAACAAACAGCAAAAAAGTAGCTATGCCGTGATAAAACAGTGTCTCGTCCTCGGAACTGTTCAGAACGCGTCTATCTTCCTAGGCAGTTCGCTCCACCCCCCCCCCCATAGAAAATTTTTAGGTTATTTTATGACCTATTGACATCTAGTAACAATTTCAGGACTAGGCGACGTGCTGATTCACCTTTTTCTGGCGTCCACACAGGCTGTAATGACACACATACTCTTCTCCTGTCACATATACACATTAGGTTCTGTAATCCAGAAAACAAAACATGAAGCAGCATAGGTTGCCTGCTCCTGAAATGTTCACTAGATGTAGGTTACTGAGAGAGCACCACACAGAGTACGCTGAGTTGTGAGTAGAAGCAAGATGTATGCTTACACAATGTCTGTATGCTTATGAGGTACAAAAATACAGTAATTCCTAAATTGTGGTACTGTAGCCTGTAGTGGGTGTACTTGATGTGGTATACATCATAATGTTTTTCTTTGCCCCTCTTTGTGGGCTGGTAATTGAATCTGTAAAGGTGGGAGGACCACAGTGTCTGGTCTGTAAGGGTAGTGAGGTCAGTGATTGAGGGAAATCTGAACAAGGTGGTGAGAAAGGAATGGGTACATTAAGAATTCACATTCCCGTCAACATTATACACACAGAGCTTGGCAACCTCCAATCGCAAATGGCAACCTTCAATGACTGGCCAACCCACGTGGGGTGTCAGACAGTAATATCGTCTGTCTCTCAAAATGGACCAACCATCTGACTCCACCTTCCTGCATCCAGATCATCAGTTGAATGTAGGAGGAGTAGTGAAATAACACAGGCGTCAAGCAGTTCTATTGCACGCAGGAAAGAACTCTAAAGGGAACACAGATTTGATAGCTAGAAACCACGTAATTGGATCATTCAGAATTCTGTGTTTAATGTTTACCTCAGTAAGATGGAGTTTACCATATAACCAGCCTGAGGTGATCGGGCAAGTCGGAAAATTCTGATCTAATGACTGTCTGATGGGAGCTGTAGGTCATCCACCCTTTCATTATCCTTTTATCTAAAGCTGATGCCACATCTCGCTTTCTGAACTCACTTACTTGGCTTCTTTCAAGTGCAGTATTATTGAAAAAAAATCCATCTTGTATTTATACTTTTAAAGTAGCAGTAAACTTTTTTTTATGAAAAAAATATATATTGTAGGGATTTTCCTATTGAGTAAAATCCATGTTTTTTTACATTAGCAGTGCCCTCTAGTGGTCAAATTCTAATTAGATTTCCTGTTAGATTCTAATGGAGAGGAAAGTCAGGAAAGTCAATGATATACAGTTCTCCATAGAATGTGAAAAACTGCTGAGTCACTTCCTGTCAGTTAGAACTATCAGGAAGTAAACACAGTAAATTCACTTCCTGATTATTTAAACTGCTATAATTTGTGAATAAAACATCTGACAGCGGTGGGAGTGACCTTGTTTTATTCAGCAGGAAATGCTCTATAAAATATGTGTTTTCATTAAAAAAAAAGTTTACCGCTCCTTTAAGAATCAGAAGGGTTCCAAATGTATTTCTTTGTAATACATTTAGCACCTCTCTGGTGTTAAACATTATTTACATTCCAGTCCATCCCTAGTGCTCCTCTCTCTGCACCCCTACGTCTAGCTAAGGAAGCTTCTTGTTCACATTGGGTATGTTTATTGTCCTGGAACTACTGTCAATAGCTTGTATTTACTTCAGCTCTATTATTTATCTTTGTGAAGCAATAATTTAGGTGAAAAATGTTTATTCAACAGTTCTATTCCTAATCAAATGTATTATTTTGGTTTTGAAATGTAAATACACACTTGAAAGGCACCTAAAGACTGACAAGTGAAGGGAAAATGTTGCACCAGTTAAAAAAAAAAATTGCAACGAGTTGCTATCTTGTTACTATATGTTAATAATGTCCATTGGAGCCGCTTTACAGCAGATTCTTCAATCACACTCCTCAGCTATCCCTAAGGCAACAGTTTTGTCTCCTGCGCTGATTCATTCACCTATCTCCGGCTTTCCACCAATGATCCAGATACAGGAAAGCTGTGTCGGACCAGTGGTCCACTGAGCTACAGGCCAATATTGCTGGTTGTCACCTATGTGGATTGGACACTTGTCACCAGCGCCCAAAGGCTGGCATGCAGACCTTCTTTACTGCAATTTTACTGTGTCCCTGAAGAAATACAGTGTAGCTGCAGCATGCTAAACTTAAGTGTTTTACCATGAGGCAATAGTCACCCATGTAAACGGTGCCATAGTCCAGCAGATTACCTTCCACCACTGGTGACATAATCAACTGTGTTGGTGTCGCCCAGGGGCTTAACAGCAGGGGAGGGCTGGCAACCTGTGGCCCAGGGGGCAAATACATTCAAGTGGCCCATTTCTATTATTGTTCGAGCCCACCCCCTTTTGTTAATTTTAAAATTGACATTAATGTTGTGAAGTAAGTCAAGTGATACCATGTAGCTTACAGTTGAAATGGGGCTACACTATTGCGCTACTACAAAGCTTACAATGTAAGTAAAGCTTACCTAGCGATACTATAGAGCTTACAAGGGAAATGGTTTATGCTACTAGTTTAGCTCCATTTCAGTTGTAAGCTCTGTGGTATCACTAGTGTAGCGCCATTTACGGAAACAATTGGGAGATTTACTGAGGTGCAGTGGCCTTCCAGCCCAGACATATGACCAGCCCAGGGGGCAATTGCCCCCCTGCCCCGCCCTCCCCTGCTTAACAGTGATGGCTTTAAGGATTTCCCTTTCTTGGCACAGATGCGTAATTGATGGATCTTTCAGTCTGATTAGTTCACCAGGGAAATCCTTAAAATTTGGTACTCGAAGACCACAGTTGAGAAAATCCATTGTATGGCACCAAAACAGCAAGTAAACTGATCATGAAAAAATATTCACAAGAAGGAGGAGCAAGATGGTACTTGGTGCAGGTTCACAAATGAATCGTGATGCAGAGGGGCGGAGCACCATGAACTCTTCCCCATAGTACAACATTTCCTTATGGCACTCTGGGTATCTAGGAAAAACACGTGTTGAAAAATACTTCACCCGTGTTCCATGGCACACAAGGACAGTGAAATAAAACTTGCTTCCTGGCGGTACTTTCATCACCCGACACTGTACAAGCAGGTATAAACCCTTAATCATTTGACATATTTTGCTTTTAATAATGACTGAACAGGCATTTTCATTTTGTTTAAGGCCATGCCAGA
The DNA here is from genome assembly GCA_037306005.1 of Rhinophrynus dorsalis. Lineage (NCBI taxonomy): Eukaryota > Metazoa > Chordata > Amphibia > Anura > Rhinophrynidae > Rhinophrynus > Rhinophrynus dorsalis. Next base: position 40,782,344 of record CM074720.1, read on the forward strand.
AAACGCATATTATACAGGATACAATACTATTTTCGGAGATCAGAAAAATAACCTAGCTGCATTATTTTAATTAGGTTTTCTGATCATAGCTCAAACATCAAATGTCTTCCATATGTGTCAATGTGCAGCCTGCTGGGAAGACCGGTGGTATGTAAATCGCTGAGCACAGTGGTTTCAATTAAGTGTATTCTTAAACACACATATCTTACTTGTTAAGATAGCAGCCAAGGGAATGTTTATTATCAGCTGTAATTCATTTTTATAAATGAACTATCAAGCCAGATTTTAGACAGTTTTATATAATTTAGCTGTTAACCTTTACCACTCACATTCCAGAAGTTACAACATTTGTATTTTCACACACTAGACGAAAATACGCATTTCTATTTCATGGTTTGCCTAGTTTCAAAATATATGGAGACAAAAATGTAAAGGGAAAATCCAAAAAACAAAACAGAGGACAGCTGATGCTTAGAGAGTTAACCCCTTAAAGGGATAGTAATTCCAGAAAAAAAGTATTAACTATATGGTAGATACAATTAAAAGAGATTACTTGCACTTATTTGTATCTCTCAAACCGTTATTGTTAGAGAGATATAGGAAAATAAAGTTCTCCACTCCCTCCCCTTTCTGCTTCACGAGCTGTAAAGCTGTCAGAAGCAGATTCGGGTCGCTTGACCAGATGTGGTTCTTCAGCAGCGCCGATATAACGATATCTAAAGATAAATACTTCATCGGAATGGTCTACAGTGTGTGCTTGCAAACCAGACACACGTTATATACCGTTCTGATGAAGTATTTATTTTTAGATATTGCTATATCGGCACTGCTGAAGAGCCGCCGTCTGATCCAGAAACCAGAATCTGCTTCTGACTGCTTTACAGCTCGTCAAGCAGAAAGGGGAGGGAGAGGAGAACTTTATTTTCCTATATCTCTCACACCATAACGGTTTGAGAGATACGAATAAGTGCAAGTACTCTCTTTTAATTGTATCTACCATATAGTCAATACTTTTTTTCTGACATTACTATCCCTTTAAGGACCAGGAAAATCTGGGGTGGTTTGCACTTAAGGACCGGAACAATTCTGACTTTTTTGACTATGTCTTTGTTCAGCAGTGTTTACCTCTAAGTCTTTTAGCCCAGTCACACAAATTACAAAAATATAGTTCTGTGAGTTAATCCCTCACAGAAACACCAGTCGCTACAGCTGCATGTATAAAAATCACATGTTTCAATAAACACTCACCCATTCCAATTCGGGCTTGATGGCCCCGGTGCTGCCCCCCACAATCACAGTAAACCGATTCCACAAACGTGAGGACAACAGGAAGGGAGCGCTCTCGGGACCACCAACAACACTTGAGCCCAATCCAGATTGTTATAAAAAGTTTTACAAAAGATTTTATTAAATCATGTATTTAAAAACAACAAACATGGGTTCTCAAACGGAACGACAACTTCACCGAAGACACCACCTAACGCGTTTCAGGATTGGGCTCAAGTGTTGTTGGTAGTCCCAAGAGCGCTCCCTTCCTGTTGTCCTCACAGTCACACAAGTTATACAATGTTTTTTAAAGGGATAGTAATACTTCGTTTTAACTTTATTTTGTAGGCATTAAAAAAAAACATGAAGAATGATATAAGTCTTATCTCTCACACCTGTATGGTTTAAGAGATATTCATAAACAAAGTATACCCCCCCCCCCCCGTTCAACCAGATCAGAAGGGAGGTGCCCAGGTAGACTGCAGAGAGGGACAATCTTCAATTAAGATAAGGGAAAAAGCTGAAAAACTTGTCAAGGGGGGAAGGGCTTTCATTGTTTTCATACAAAGAAAATACAACCAGATTCACATCTGAGAAGAGATGGCTTACACTAGGTAAAAGGGGCGGGGAGGGGAAACTTTGCTTGTGAATATCTCATAAACCATAAAGGTTTGAGAGATAAGACTTATATCATTCTTCATGTTTTTTTAATGCCTACAAAATAAAATAAAGTTAAAACGAAGTATTACTATCCCTTTAAGCACAAGTAGGGCTGTCTTTTGATACCACATTATATGGATAACTCACCACTTATTTTATTAAAATTAAAGAAAATTATGGAAAAAAAACTCAAAACACAATTGTTATTGGTTCTCTTGTGATAATTTGTGCCCAATGGGTTAATTTTTTATGGATACTGCATGAAAGATATGACCAGTCATTCATACCTACAAAATGTACAGTTTTAGGTGGACACTGTCCCTCTGGGGCAAAAATACCCATGTCCCTTTCCCTCCCTAGTGTCCAACTTTTTTTGGAGATAATTCTGTGTGTTGTGTATAAGTGTATTACATTGCACCACAACAATAAAACTCCCATTAGTGTTGTTCTAATGTTCATTTCTATGTTGAATAAAAGTCAGTGTAAATTAAATACTTTGGTATAGCTCTAGATCATTTTTAAAATGAACAGATTGGTGGCAGTAGGTTATAAAGGGACCTACACTTAAAGGGATAGTAATGTTTAATTATTCACGTAAAATTGAGTCTTCTCTATTCTTTTTTATAACGATGTGTAGCAAGAAAATGTTATTAAACGCTGCAGTTTTTCATTTATAGTCTAATAAAGTTTTCCCCTCCCGCCCCTTCCACTTACTTCCGCAGCCTCCCCTCAGATTTGGAATCCGGTCCGCGGACCGGACGTGCTGCATCGAGGGACAATCTTTCCGCTTTCAGTATAAGGGAAAGCCTGCCCCATTGATGAAGGAGGGCAGGTTTTTCCTTATGCTGGAAGATTGTCACTCGTCGCATTCTGTCCAGGCTGGCTTGCTGAGGCAAGTGGAAGGGGCGGGAGGGGGAAACTTTATTAGACTGTAAATTAAAAACGGCAGCATTTAATAACGTTTTCTTGCTACACATCGTTATAAAAAAGAATAGAGAAGACTCAATTTTACTTGAATAATTAAACATTACTATCCCTTTAATCTTGCACCCAGCAACATCAGTGAAGGGGTTAATGCCCCCATCTTTGCCTCCTTCTGTTGCAGTTTATGACTGCTCTCTTCTTCTCTCTTAGTAAGGAAGAGAGAAGCAGCGACAGAGAAAATGTGTAAAACACGCTGCCTTTCTCAATGAGAAAGCCGCTACACGTGACCTCTGTAGTAGCGATCACATGTACCAGCAAAACGGATTGTGCTGGTCCTGAAGTGCTCAGTTTCATCCTCCCCAGCATGATAGCAGCATCCTGAGTCGTGCTGCTATCATTTAACATGACGTGTCGGCACCATCATTGGTCCTTAACCCCTTAAAGACTGGCTGCACTGGCGCGTTGCGGTCACTAAAGGACCACGGAGCTTTTTTTTTTTTTTTTTTTTTTTAAATTCGGATTCCGGACTCCCCGAATGGCGTGCAGCCACGGGGGGAGCCCGGAATTCCATGACGGTCATAGTACGTCATGGGTCATTAAGTCAGATCTACCCATGACGTACTATGACCGTCAAGGGTCGTTAAGAGAAATTTACCCATGACGGCCCTGGCACTCCATGGGTCCTTAAGGGGGTTTGAGAAATGCTGATATTCCCAGCCAAACACGTAGTTTGGGAGTCATGCAGAACATACAAGTACCCTTAACCAGGATTGGGCAATGTGAGGCCATCCAGCTGTTGCTAGACTGAAAGCTCCATCATCCTCTGGCATCCTCTGTCCACCACTGCTCTATGCCATGATAGCAGAGGGGATCAAGTGGAAAGACCCCTGGATGACTGTATAACTAGTGAATCTTTCATACTGCTCAGTATATCTGTTCTCAGGCAGATAGACAGCTGTGTTAAGGGGACTTGAGGACTGCAGCGCAACGTTTAGGTAATGCCACATCTCTATGTATGAGCCACAGATCATCGCATGAGAACAAACTTCATCTTTAGACAGGTCATTGAGCACTAAACAGCAAGTGCAAATATTTGTCACAGACGTAAACGGGGGTTAAACCTAAAACACACATGCTGTACCCCCCATGTGTTCTTCATGACATAGCGGAAAATTATTGAAAGCTTACATCACCTATTGAAGTTTTAAAGTCCGATCTTTGGTGAAGAGCGCAGGAGAAGCATAAAAAAATCAGAGGGTCCAAGGGAAAGTATATTTTACTAGTATGAAATCCCATATACACGGGCTAAAGTGCACCCAGTTGCCCCGGCGCCAGGAGCAGAGACAGGACGTGAGCCGTCTGGAGCGGGGCAGTGCGTTCGGCGAGTCTCTACTGCGCATTACTGCAGTCATGCGCAGTAGAGACTCGCCGAACGCAATGATCCTTAGTGGGGAGCTCCAGACGGCTCACAGCGAAGCTCCCGGTGTGCGAAACCACACATGTACAGTAGAGACTCTCTACTGCGCATGTGCGGTCACGGCTCACAGTGAGCAACGCATTCTACCACTTTATGTTATAAGGATTTCTACTGAAATTACTCATTATTGATCCTAAATCCTTGGATGCACCAGTGACTTTAATCTTTAGTGCATTTGTATTTAGAAAACCACATCTGTCTACAAGAGGGTGAAGTGATCACTGGAGGGAGTAGGTGCCGGTGTATAGATGCCAACAGCCTCTATATCAGTGATTCTCAACCAGGGTGCTGTAGCACTTTGGTGTGCCTCTGGCATCCGCTCAGGGTGCCCCATCTTTTCTATAAAAAAGTTTGATAAAATATGATTACTGAGTTACAAATGTCTATTTCTGGACATTTTTAGGCATAATAGGTTTATTTAAATTATTCTGATTGTGGGACCTAAAAGGAGATATATATTTATTCATTTGTATTATCCATTACGTTCTTGACAAATGACCTATAAGATTTTAGGTGTGGCCCAAAAATTCCAAGATGCATGTTAGGAGTGCCTTCAACAAAAAAGGTTGAGAACCACTGCTCTGTGTGCCTCCCCAGAAAAATTACTGCCATGTAACAGCACGAAATTCCCAGCTTCACCGTTGACCCCATATTATACAAAAAAGCCCAGTGGTTTCAATGTTTTTCTAAAGTCGTCATCCAGTTTTAAGTTATGACATGTAGCTGTAAAATGTAAATGTCAGTGACACATTAACAGGGAAAACAAAATAACCCAATAAATATATTTGGAATGGTGTGACACATTAAGCTTGGTGCTGACATATAAATGTGTCATGGCATGTCTGTTGAGAACCCCTGGTGTAGACATTACCTGCTACAACTGCCCTGTGATCATCATCACTGGTCCTGGAATAGGTGAAGTGCTACAGCCATTGGTTTAACATTCATTATAGGGCACACAGTGTCACTGTCCCAGCAAGGAAACACAGGACAAGTACTAAAGGTAAACCAACTTTATTAAGGCAGCAAAATACAGAAATATCACAAGACAGTGTATAAAATATACAAGGCTAAAGAGAAGCGCACAACAGAGCAGGAGAAAACTACCAGGAATAGAAGCCTGCTACTGTGTGATTCTCTGACAACAGGATCCCAGCAATGGAACTAGGAGAATCTGCAGTACCACAGGTCCGCACCTGAGATAGCTAGAAGAGACGAGGAGAGCCCAAGTCCTAGGTCCACACCTGGGAAAGCCGGCAACTAGGATCTGCAGTACCACAGGTCCGCACCTGGGTGAAGCCAGAAAGAGACAAGGGAAGCCCAAGTCCCAGGTCCACACCTGGGAGCTCTGGCAACTGGGAAGGCACGAAGAAGGCGTCTGCCAGAGCCACAAGCCTGCACAAGGTTGGATATCTAACTGAACGGAAGGCCACTCTCAAGGTAGTTAGACAGAGCCACAGGTCAGCGCTAGATTGGGTGGTCAGACAAGCCAGAGGTCATGCACAGAGTGGGTTGTCAGCCAGAGCCACAGGTTCGCAGCAGATAGGATGTCCACTGAAGCGTTTGTATGCTGGAGATGCAGTGGACAGAGCCCCAGGTCAACACCAGAATGAGTAGTCAGACAGGCCAGAAGTCGTACACGGAACAGGTAGTCTGCCAGAGCCACAGGTCTGCACCAGAATGGATGTCCGACAAACCAAGGGTCATACACAGAGCCAGTAATCAGACAGAGCCACAGGTCAGCACCAAGTCGGTTAGTCAGACAAGCCAGATCATACACAAAGCCCAAACTCAAGAACTTCGCTGACACCAACGAAAGGGCAACTAAGCCCTGTGTCCAGGCAGTTTAAATAGGAGAAATGAAAACGAAGAGGAGAAGCAGCCAACAGGTGGCTGTTTCTTTAAATGGAGTGCACGTCCATGCTTTTGGACATGCGCCCAGTAGTGACGTCACCCGATGCCGGAGCCCTGCAACAGAGGAGGCTGAGCCGCCCAGAACTACCAGCGGCCGAGCCGCCCAACAGAAAGGGATCCTACCTCAATGGAGGCACAGAGTGAAGAGACAATGCGGCTGAAGCCGCTGAGGGTAAATACGGTCGGCTCGTGCAGTCGCCACGGAAGGTATCCTGACACACGGTTATTTGGGTGATTGATAGTCTGTGCAACTTCTCCTATTGGAGAACTGTGGCTAAGGGCAGATTCCCATGGAAACAGACTGACTGCCGATAAACCAACTGGCCCATGTACTCTGCTCATTTCCCAGTCTATAAAAAAAATTAATGTATTTAATCCTTTGAATTGCCAAATATCAGTCCACCAATTCATTTACTTGTTTAGTCCCTACCACTTGTGCTAGGTCATTTACTATATCTATCACACTTTTCTTTTTGTTACATATTGTCTCTCTTTTATACCCTCCAATTATAGGCCATATTTGTTTGTCCCAAAATTTCCATGTATTGTTGAACTACAATTCCCATCATCCTTAGATGGCTAAATGGTCTGCTGTGGATGATGGGAATTGTAGCCCAACAATAGACAAATAGCCAGCTGTGCCATTTTTTTCTCCTGAGGCCTGAAATGCTTTGAGTGATTCTTGGTAACTATTGTGCGCACGGCTGGTCGTTAAGGGCCACACTTTTTTTGTTTTGTTTTTTGCTCAATGAATTCTGGGATGGAGGAGCGGAGTGCAGCCATGCTGCCATCCCAGTATCTGCCGGGGCAATCACTGGTCTTTAATATCCAGGACTGACGTGACGGTCCTGGCGCGTTGTGTCACTAAGGGGTTAAGCACTGACAAAAAGGTCACAATGGTATTTGGTACAAAGTACAAACTACTTGAACTCTGCAATACCCAACTAACAATTGTAACATTCTAATCCGAACTTGACCCTAGTGGGCTCCTACAAATTCTTGGGATGTGGCTTGGACCCAACCTCGCTTTTGGTCTCCATATTGATAAATTAACATCCAAACTTTATCCTAAAATAGGTACTTTGTTTAGAAACAAATCCTGTTTAAATCCCCCAGTAATAAAAGGTAATGGTCAACAACTGTTAGTACCAGTCATAGATAATAGGAAGTAGTATGTGCTTCTGTTCCACAAATCCATCTTGGCAAACTTGACACACTGTACAACTCATTATGCAGTTTTGTCCTCCAATGTTATTAAAGGGACAGTAATGTCCCATAAAAACTTGTTATAGTTTTGTAGAGGAGGAAAAAATAAGCTTAATGGGTCAAATCCTATCTCTGAAACCACTAGGGTTTGAGAGATATTTGCATTGAAAGTTTTCCCAGCCTCACCTTCTTCTGACGTCAGCTGACAGAGGGAGATCCCGGTCTGGGGACCAGCCAGCGGCTCTACAGCAGAGCCAAAATCTTATTATTGCAAAAGAATTACTTCACTGGAAAGGTCTACAAAGTGTGCCTGGTTTGCAAGCACACTTTGTAGACTTTTCTAATGCAGTAATTCTTTTGCAATAATGTGATTTCGGCTCTGCTGCAAGCCTCCGAGTTGGACGACTAAGAAACTCCTTCTGTCAGCTTTACAGCTGACATCAGGAGGGAGAGGGAACTTTCAATGCCTAGATCTCTCAAATCATAGCGGTTTGAGAGATAGGGTTTGCACCGTTAAGCTTATTTTTTCCTCCTCTATAAAACTATAACAAGTTTTAATGGGACATTAGTGTCCATTTAAGCTACCCATCACTGTGATATGCTTAAACTACTACACTGCTAACACTGGAATCTAGACATACCCTTCCACTCTCTTGCATAGTTTATTACTTATCTGGAAAGATCTCCATATTAACTATACTAACTATAGCCTTCGCTCCATTGTGGACAACTCACTGAGTATTCCACACTACAAGAAAGAAACCGATTGATCTGCCTTCTCCTTCAGTGCACCGAAAGCCTGGAATAATCTACCTGAAAAATCCAAACCCAAAAGGATAAAAGCCTCTCGGGGTACCTCTGCCCCCTCAAATATCACGTTGATGTATCCGCCTGAAGGTTGAGTCCCTTGGTAGATCAAATCCTGATATTCACTCTGCAATGTATCTTTGGATCTCTGACATAGATTCAATATGTTATAATCCCAAAGTATCGATTGCACATCTCATCACTCATGGGAATTCAGGACATTGGGATAGCCAAAGAGAAAATATAGGACATACACCAAACTGGTATTTCAAATCCAGATGTAAATTGAGGAAAGAACACTCACGAGGGGTCAGAGTTAAAAATTAAAACACACTCTTTTATTAAAATATATTGAGGCCTTTTTTCTTCCTTGTGATTTCTATACAAGGAGAATTTTGTGTACAAGTTTTTGCGCTTGTCATTTTATGGTCTATTGTTAGAGTACTGTGCACGCATATTATCAGCTTGAGTCCTATCAGCTGGTACTCACAATATGAGTATATTGTGATTCTTCCTATCTGGTATACGAATGCGGCATTACATGTAGGGTGGTCTGTGCCGTCTGTTTCTTCTTTTTCCTGCTGTAGCCGTGAATTTCAGCAGACAACACTGATCTTTATCAGTAAAAAGTCGAACCACTGAGACATAAGTGTTTAAAATAGATTTTGAGACTTGTTCCATAGAGATGTGCACAAAATATGAAGGAAATTAGGGAAGATGCTTTGACAAGCAATTAATCCACAATCCCCCCTGCCCCCCATAAAAAGAAAAAAGCACTGTAGGACGTCTGAAAGGAAGAGGCCAGTTAGGGAGTGTGCTACATTCAACAGACATACTCCAGAATGCATATTTGAAGGAAGTCTGATATCAAGAGGGATCTTTCCACTGTCAGTGTCTGTTACAGTAACAAAACAAAACAGGATACAGGGTGCATCTGCGCTCGGAACAAAGGGAGGAATCAAAGCAACATGAAGGGGTACACATTAAACACACAAAAATGGAATTGGGTGTTGCAATTTTGTTTGATCTAAATAGTTAAATAGGTTTTGTCTACTGTATAACTAACAATTTAGCTATGAGCCTTTAGATGTTTTAATAACACCAAATAATAACCCCCTTGCCTTAAAGGGATAGTAATACTTTGTTTTATCTTTATTTTATTTTGTAGGCATTAAAAAAACATGAAGAACGATATGTCTTATCTCTCAAACCTTTATGGTTTAAGAGATATTCACAAGCAAAGTATCCCCCCCTGTTCAGCCAGATCAGAAGAGAGGTGCCCAGGTAGACTGCAGAGAGGGACAATCTTCAATTAAGATAAGGGAAAAAGCTGAAAAACTTGTCAAGGGGGCAGGGCTTTCATTGTTCTCATAGGAAGAAGATTGTCCCCTTCTGTTATCTGTCTGGTCTATGGACTGGATTCCACATCTGAGAAGAGATGGCTTACACTAGGTAAAAGGGGTGGGAGGGGAAACTTTGCTTGTGACTATCTCTTAAACCATAAAGGTTTGAGAGATAAGACTTATATCATTCTTCATGTTTTTTTAATGCCTACAAAATAAAATAAAGTTAAAACGAAGTATTACTATCCCTTTAAAGGAATACTAGCACCTTCTAATAACCCCCACTTCAATCTGGGGCAGAAATGCTGGTGTCCTGTGGGAGTTAGTTCTGTGTGAATTGGTTCTCCAAACTGAAGCTTTAACCTTTTGCGTGCCAGAGGCTGGCACTCAAAGGGTTAATTAGTAACAGGATATCAACTCCACAGAGACAGACATAACCGTTGCTGGACTCAAGGACTCCAGACTCCTCAGCCTCTTTTTTTTTTTTTTTAATACATTTAAAAGTCCCTGACAGTGAGCTCCCTTAATATGTGTTTCCAGAAAGACTGCACTATGGGGAACAAATAATTCCCACTGACTTAAATGAGTCAATGTGAAACAATGCATCAGAGACCTCTCTAGCATTCAAGGGGTTAAGAGCCCTGTGTAATTCGTTGGATATGTTTATTTGTTCCCTGTGGTGCACTTGCCTTGCTCCAGAATTGCACCACTTTTCCCTAGTACATTAGCCTTAGTGTGCGCTTTGGAGATCTGATCAGGTCATCCTGATCCCACAGACACCATTCCACAGACATAATACACAGCCCGAGTCCACAGATATAATACACAGCCCGATTCCACAGATATAATACACAGCCTGATATCACAGATATAATACACAGCCCGATTCCACAGATATAACACACAGCCTGATATCACAGATATAATACACAGCCGGAGTCCACAGATATAATACACAGCCCGATTCCACAGATATAACACACAGCCTGATATCACAGATATAACACACAGCCCGATTCCACAAACATAATACACAGCACGTTTCCACATATATAATACACAGCCTGATATCACAGATATAATACACAGCCGGAGTCCACAGATATAATACACAGCCCGATTCCACAAACATAATACACAGCACGATTCCACATATATAATACACAGCCCGATTCCATAGACATAATACACAGCACAATTCTACAATACACAGCCAGATTCCACAGACATCATACAGAGACATCATTCCACAGACATAATACACAACCCAATCCCAAAGACATAATACACAGCCTGATTCCATAGATATAATACACAGACTGAGTCCCCAGATATAATACGCAGCTTGATATCACAGATATAATACACAGCCCAATTCCATAGATATAATACACAGCCTGAGTCCCCAGATATAATACTCAGCCTGATATCACAGATATAATGCACATCCCGATTCCACAGATATAATACACAGCCTGATAATATAGACATAATACACAGCCCGATCCCACAGACGTCATACACAGACATCATTCCACAGACATAATACACAACCCAATTCCCACAGACATAATACACAGCCCGAGTCCACAGATATAATACACAGTCCGATTCCACAGACAAAATACACAGCCTGATCCCACAGACATCATACACAGATATCATTACACAGACATCATACTGTACTGTATTTTGCTGTGCATTCTGTGTAATTTGTGTTACAAAGGCTGTTCGGTTTTACCCTTTACAATACAAGTTTCGTCTGTATTTCTGGAGGGGATTCCTGGAGGGTGGTTGACATCCAAGCCACTGCAAGAGCAAAATTCACTTGCCTCGCCCATCTACCAGTGAGTGGGGGCCATCTGTTTGCGCCTGATCCAGAGTTTCCAGGTTAAGAAGCCACGGAGGGGCACAGCTGACTGGTCAAGCTTGGGTGCTGTGTGTGCTGTGACCTCCACATACATCATATCACAATCTATGATATCATAATTGAAAAAAAGAAAAGAAAAAAAAAAAAAGTATTTATTTTACTAAAATTACACACTATATATCAAAAATATTTGTTGACTGTGAAAGTTTGTTATTTGTAAAAGCCCTGGATAGCCCAAGTACAACAATAATTATGCACAGTTTTACCAAAGCAGCTGGTGATTTGGCTCAGTTGGTTAAAGGGATAGTAATACTTTAATATTACTAATCCCCATATTGTAGCTATTTCAACAAGAACTGAATTGCCCACAGTGTCATCTCTCAAACCTTTATGGTTTGAGAGATAACTGAACGCAAAGCTCTCCCCCTCCCTCCCCCTTCCCTGAAGTCAGCGTTGTACTGACTGCAGGGATATCCGGTCTTATTTTCATCAGGCGGCTCTGCAGCGGAACCAAGGTTGCGTTAGTAACTAATGGGATCTCAGCTCAGCTGCAGAGCCGCAAGCCTGTTGTACGACAGACTTCCCCTGCAGTCAGTACAACGCCGACTTCAGGGAAGGGGGAGGGAGGGGATAACTTTGTGTTCTGTTATCTCTCAAACCATAAAGATTTCAGAGATGAACCTGGGGGCAATTCAATTCTTTTTGAAATAGCTACAATATGGGGATTAGTAATATTAAAGTATTACTATCCCTTTAATGCACCAGCTGTAGAATCTGTTCAAACCACAAGGTCACAGGTTCTTGTCCCAGCAAGGTCAGCTCAGCCTTTCACCCTTCTGAGGTAGATAAATAAGTCCAGGATATACTTGAAAACGAGAGACAATCTCAATGTATTGTTTCTGGTACAATAAGTTCAGAAAAACAAAACAAAAAAAGCATGCATTTCCTGTGCAGACCCCAAATTACTAGCAACGCTATTGTACAGCACTGCGGAATTAGTTGGTGCTATATAAATAATAAATAACGCAAAATAGTATTTTCAACTTTTATGAACGAAAATGCACATTCCAATGTTGACGTGGTAAAACTATCCTAAAACAGATGAATAATTATATATAAGCATATATTTCCTGAAAGTAGATATCCCAGAGAAGTTTGGGGCTCAGTATGGGTGGTTCTATGGCTATCAGTGCAAAGGGACAAGACTAGTAGGTCAGTAAGTAAGGTTCTATGGCTATCAGTGCACTGGGACAAGACTAGCAGGTCAGTAGGTAAGGTTCTATGGCTATCAGTGCACTGGGACAAGACTGGGAAGGTCAGTATGTGTGGTTCTATTGTTACTGCAAGGGACAAGATTGGCGTTTCACTACATGTGGTTCTGTGGTTACCAGTGCAGAGAGACAGACAAGTGTGGGGGGGGTCAGTTCATGTAGTTGCGTGGCTACCAGTGCATTGGCACAGGTCTGGGAGGATGAGTATGTGTGCATTTCCATATCTACCAGTGCACTGGCACAAGGCTGCAAGGGTATTTAAGTTTTAAGAACTCTTTAAAGGGATAATAATACTTAAAATGTAAAAAAAAAAAATATGTTGTAGGGTGTATCCCCCTGAGTAAAACAAGAGTACTCCCACTGCTGAAAGGTGTTTCATTCAAAAGTTATTAATTTTCAAAGTTGAATTTTTTAAGTGCAATATCACAGTGGCCTGAAATTGTACAGTGGCGCTGTTGCTACACCATCCTATGGAAATTTATGGGAGCTGTCCATAGGATGGTGTAGCAACAGTGCCACTGTACAATTTCAGGCCACTGTGATATTGCACCTAAAAAATTCAACTTTGAAAATTAAAAAATTTTGAATGAAACACCTTTCAGCAGTGGGAGTACTCGTGTTTTACTCAGGGGGATAAACCCTACAACATATTTTTTTTAAAAAAATTTTAAAGTATTATCCCTTTAAAGGGTAGATTTTAATCTCATATGGATTCTGAGATGTTTAAATTATAACATGATGTAGATTTATTGTTGTTTTCGTTACATGTATTTATATCAAGTTTTGTATGTCTTAAAATTACAGTGTACCATTTGCACATGTAATTGGCTAGTGCGGCCACCTGAACATAGCTGGGGCTGCACTGAAGGCCACCAGAAAAAATCCTGTGAGAAACACTGGCCTAAAGGAGGATTTTAGTGACTGTCCCATTAAAACCAGGGGTTTAAAAAAAATAAATAAAAAAATAGGGCCTTTGAGGCAGAGACTCTCTCTTCGTCCAGCTTTACTCAGTTTCGTATATAACAAAGTAGCAGAAAGAAAACAAGAGTGAGAGAAAAGAAGGAGGAAATGTCCTGAACAAAGACCCCAAGTGGACCACCTCTGCCCGAGGACTTAAACCATTTGGTTTTTCTTTGGGTGGAGTCCAGTGTTCCTCAGACTAAGAGAAAAGGATTTAACTAAGTTCACTAATAGACTAAGAGAAAAGGATTTAACTAAGTTCACTAACAGACTAAGAGAAAAGGATTTAACTAAGTTCACTAATAGACTAAGAGAAAAATATATAAAGGGATAGTAATGTTTCATAATAAAAGCAGCTCTAATTAATCATCATAGTATTTGGACTTTGGAGAGTGTTATTTCAATTCTGTCAGAGTTGTAGTACAAGAGTAATTCAATGACAAAGTATCCCCCTCCTGCCCCTTTTACTGATGTAACACTGTTCAGCCAGAGCAGAAGGGAGGTGCCCAGGTAGACTGCAGAGAAGGCAATCTTCACTTAAGATAAGGGAAAAACCTGAAAAACTTGTCAAGGGGGGCAGGGCTTTCATTGTTCTCACAGTAATAATATTGTCCCTTGCTGTGAGCTGTCTGGTCTATGGACTGTATTCCACATCTGAGGAGTGGGGGTTACACTAGGTAAAAGGGGTGGGAGGGGGAAACTTTATCATTCAATTACTCTTGAACTACAATGCTCACAGTAATGAAATAACACTCTCTATGGCTCAAATACTATAAAGATTAATTGGAGCTGCTGTTTTTCTGAAACATTACTATCACTAAGTTCACTAAAATACTCTTTTCTTTTTCATCCAGTTTGTGACACAGGAACCATGGGGATATACCAAAGCATCCACAATGATTCCTGAGATGGAAAAGAGAAAAAAACCCTCCACTGGAGACTAGTATTCCACAGGACTAACTGGAAACATATAAACTTCAGGTGTCAATAGACACCAAATTTACACACTAAAGAAAAACAGGGTACAGAACTCTTCATAGAGAAAACAGCACTGAAGAAGTCCCTAAACAGGCACCACTGCCTGAAGGACCTTCTGGTCAAAGCTGGTCTCAGCCGATGCCAGGACATTGACATGGTAACGTTTGGTGAAAGTGTGAAAAAAAACACAAAAAAAAAACAACAAGTAGCTACCATACATAGCTGTTCAGCAAAGGCCTGATTCTTGGAGGATCAAGAGGCACCCACAGGTGTGATTGAGTACACACTATGACTCAGAAAGGAACATGTTTTTTCCAGAGCACATACTCCTGATTGATAGTGGCTTTGAACTGAGAAACAATGGTAACTCTGGAGGCAGCCTGGCCCACTCAGGGGGTCCTGATTTCCTGAAAGGTTGCACACAATAAAAATAATACAACGTACCATGTCAAGCAGATGGAGCTCCTATTTAGTAGAAGGATCAGGGTAAAATGAAGCAAGAACAATTTTCTAATAGATGTCCAAGACAACCTTGGGCAAAAAAAGCTTAGGGAGTACGAAAAACCTCCTTGACCTGGGGAAAACCCAGGAAGGGGGTTTACAAGACAGTGCTTGTAGTCCCTTACCATGGACGACAGCCAGCATAATGCTTGAGTAACATGAAGAGACAGATCCTGGATCTTGCCTCCCAGTAGAAATTATCTCCCTTGGAACGTATCAAATCTCATGCCCAAATAGTAAAGAAACTTAGAAGGTACCAGAGAGGATTTCTTGAGGTTGAACACCTGATCATATCTCTCTAGGATAAGGACACAGTCTTGAATCTGTGAACTGAGCACGGCTGCGAAGGAGCCTAGAGTAGGTCATCCAAGTAAGGTGTCAAGGATATTTCTTGAGCATAGATGTGGCTGCCAAAGTAGCCATGATCTTCTTCCCTGGAGCAGATTCTAGTCCGAAGGGGAGAGGTAAACTGGTAATGACTTTGAAGAACATGCAGATAAGCCTCCTAGGGGTCCAGGGAGGCAAGAAGGTCTCCCAGACATATGGCAGCAATACAGATCACTGGAATTCCATCTTGAAAAGCAGAGCTAGCGCATATTGAGATGCTTCAAATCCAGAATAGGATGACATCAACCTTGCTTTTTGAGAACAACAAGAAAAACTGAAGTAAAGTCCGGTGAAATATTTCAGAACTGGAACAGGGACTAGCAACTATTGTTCCAACAGGGAGCATATTGCATCTATAAATAAACTCACCCGCACTCCATCTCGAGGAACTGTGGACAAAAAGAAACAGTGAGAAGGATGGTATTTGAGATCTATGAAGTACCCTTCCAGAAAATCCAGCAAAACCCAATTTTTGGAAGATTGGTCAGCTGATCAAATCTTAAGCCAAAGAGTATGACATGGAACAACTGAAAAATTAAGGTATTCACTGACCTCCATGATATTGGCTAGCATGGCCTACAGTTCCTCTTTAAGAACATCCCCTCTAATGGCATCTGACAGGTGTTCCTGACAGACATGGCTCTAGTGACTCATACTGTAGTCAAAATGGGTCACAAGGTGGCCTTAGAGGCCACAACATTCACTTTTAAGAAGGAATCTAAGCACTTATCAGCCTGATCAATAGAGGCTGCCGGCATCTGCCAAAGGCGGCACAGTGTCTTAGCAAGGTGAGTGATGAGGGGATCAATAGTAAGTTGGGTAGCCCACTGTGGCAAGGCTTCAGATGAAATTGGGTAAAGGTTGGAAAGGAGTTTATTAAGGAAGAGTCTATCATGAGTCTTTAATTCTTCCAGGATAACCTGGTCCAGAGAATGATGGGGAGGAGAAATGGGTGATCCACACTTGCGCTGTTGTCTGGTGTATCAGAAGGATCAGTGACCTGCAAAGGGTCCTAGTAGGCATTCCCTAAGAGCACAGAAGAACTCATGTCCTCCATCCATCAGTGTCCAACCTCTTCCATAGAAGAATCTCCAAACAAGATTGGCTTCATAAGACAGTGTCCGTGTGTCTGATATGGGGCATCGGGTACCAACAATGGAGAATGATAAAGTATCCCCCTCCTGCCCCTTTTACCTAGTGTAAGCCACCTCCCCTCAGATGTGGGATACTTTATCATTCAATTACTCTTGCACTACAACTCTGCCAGTACTGAAATAACACTCTCCATGGCCCAAATACTATGAACATTAATTGGAGCTGCTTTTATTGTGAAACATTACTATCCCTTTAACCTAAACCGGCTCACTCTGCTGTGGAGGGCCCCAGAGTGTTAGGAAAAACAGTGCAAAAGGGACTTAGGGTGCCAGGATATTCCTGAGGAACAGTGTGCTAAATAGGTTTAAGCAAGGGTAGCCAATCCTTATCCTCAAGAGCTACCAACAGTGCACATTTTGGGATACCCAGCTGAAGCACAGGCAGATGCATTAGTGGGTAAATTTAAATTGGTCCACCTGAGCTCATATACTAGGGTATCCTGAAAACATGCACTGTTGGTAGCTCTTGAGAACCAGGGTTGGCTACCCACCTGCATCCTTAGGTCTGGCTTTCCCCATGTGTCCCTTGGGATCAGACATGTTTAGAGAAAACCCCTCTAAGTAGGACAAAATAGTACAAAGAATTAAGAAAGCATGATGAAATACATACACCCAAAAGGTACTTACTTGATTGCAAAGGGTTAAATTGGAGAGGTGAGCCCGGCCTCAGTGTAGCCTATGCAAAGGAAGTGGTAAGATGGTTGCCAAAGCACCACCCTGTCATAAGCAGAGAGCCTGGAAAAAAGGGATTCTGGGTAGTTTTACATGCCCTTAAACTAAGAAAACAATGGCTCTCCTGCAGTTTTAAAATGGCAACATTAAGTGGTCTGGACACAGTCCCCACACTGACCGTTCTATAGAACATGACCAGTGATTCATTTTCAGCTTACTCAGACCCTTACAGATATACACCTGTAAAATTCACAATGCATTCCTATAGAACAAAGACTGAAGGCTCTGGTTCTTAAAGAGGCTGTGTACCAAAAAAAGCTGAAAAAGTAAATGAAAATAGAAATAAAGCTAAAAAATACATAAATATATAGCAAATTAACAGAAAATAAGAAGGCAGAGTGTGAAAAAAGGGAAGACGCTTATAAACAAAGTATCATACACTGCAGAAAGGGTTAAAAATCCATACTCCTAAAGGCAAGCATATTGGAGCATGAGAAGTACGAAGGATTAGGTGCTAGACAGGAAATAACACCTCTTTATCGTGAGCGCCAAGTAAGAATGGGGACATAGAATTTTCTGGTAAATCAGAACCACAGCCCAACTAGTCTGCCCATTTTTCCTAGTGTAAAAACCTCAAACCCTATTAGGATCTTAGTCTTGTCTTATGTTCAGAACAGCCTTATCCCATGCATGCTTACATTCCGTCATTGTATTGACATTACCACTTCTGCTGGTTGGCTATTCCACTTATCTATTACCCTCTAAGTGAAGTAAAACTTTATTACATCTAAACCTGTGTCCCTCTAGTTTCAGACTATGACCTCTTGTCCTAACATTTTTTTTACTCCTTCGAAATGTACTTACCTCCTGGACCACAGCCCTCAAAGTGTTAACCCTTTGAGTGCCACAGGGGTACGCAACGCATTGCTTTGCAAAGGGTTAACATACCAGTCTTCTGTCAGGCTCCCATTGTATAAATACAGAATCTCACAGAAGATTAGCATTTTGTTATAGACTTGTAATAAATTCAACCTCTACAGGTAAATGGTCTAGAAATACACCTGTGGGCTGGGCAATCCAACTCCAGGGAAGTTATTTAATGAGATCCCACCTAATGGGGGATTATACATCCCAATACCTAAATAAAAAAGAAGACTTAAAAAAATAAAAAAAGGGTACAGTGCCAGCTTTCCCTTTCCTGAGCCCAGGTCACTTGAAAATGAGCGGCAGGGGATAAGCTTGAAGATACAAGGAAGCCCCCATCTCAAAGGCCCTCTTTTTTTTTTTTTTTTTTAAAGTGTCCTGCATTTAGGAGGAGGGAACAATATCCCCGTGGTTCCTGTGTTCCACATTGGACATAGGAAAAACATTTTTTGCTTACCCCACACACACCAGGGAGCATGTTTTAACCCTTTGAGTGCCAGAAGGGTTTGCAACTCATTGCTTTGCAGTGCATTGTGTAACACTCTGACATTCATGAGTTAACTTATGATGTTTAGGCTTCTCATAGATAAGAACTACCATATTTTTCCATGTTAAATTCTCAGCAAAACAAAAGATATAATCTCTCAAACGGATGATCGAGTCTTTGTCTTCACATTTTGATAAATGTGCAGGAATCTAAACTGTGATAAAGGTATTGTAAAACAAAGCAGACAAGTTTCAGCTTTCCTTTTATGGTTTACAATGCTCAAAGCTTCAATAACTTCATTTCCAGCCATGGATTAATATATGACATTTTGGCTGCTCTTCTCCTGAAGGATTCAAGTGACAATTAAAGCAACAAGGTGTGTTTCAATAAATACTTTGAAGCATGCACTTATTTATGTTGAAACTATTAATGTTTCATACACTAGTTTGATTTGGAAAATCCTGTTTTTGGCTTTTATTATGTTATATCTTGAAAAAAATACATGCCTATTAATCCAAGTATAAAATAAGCGCTTGTTAAAGGCACCTGTTTAAACTCTCGCGTTTCAATCAGTGTAATGGTTTTAAAGGGATAGTAATACTTCGTTTTAACTTTATTTTATTTTGTAGGCATTAAAAAAACATGAAGAATTATGTAAGTCTTATCTCTCAAACCTTTATGGTTTTTGAGATATTCACAAGCAAAGTTTCCCCCTCCCGCCCCTTTTTCCTAGTGTAAGCCATCTCTTCTCAGATGTAAATCTGGTTGTATGACCAGACAGATAACAGCAGGGGACAATCTTCTTTGTATGAAAACAATGAAAGCCCTTCCCCCCTTGACAAGTTTTTCAGCTTTTTCCCTTATCTTAATTGAAGATTGTCCCTCTCTGCAGTCTACCTGGGCACCTCCCTTCTGATCTGGTTGAACGGGGGGGGGGGGGGAATACTTTGTTTGTGAATATCTCTTAAACCATAAAGGTTTGAGTGATAAGACTTATATCATTCTTCATGTTTTTTTAATGCCTACAAAATAAAACAAAGTATTACTATCCCTTTAAAGATTCTTGGTTTAGTTGTTAGCAACCATTTGCCTCAGAAGTGCTGATGTCTCTAATACAGGGGAGTACAATTTTTATCATTCAAGGGCCACATGATCAGAAAGCCATACGTGTGAGGGCTACATTGATTTTTTTTTTTTTTTTTTTTTAACCATGATGAATATAGGCTGTCAGTTATACAAAAATATGGATTTATTTATACAACCGGTCAATGACATTTCAGATATTTAACAGGCAGTAGTATGCACGTGTTTCTGAAATTGCCACCTTCCTCATACAGTGAGTGGACAAATTATTGAGGAGCAATAATCATGAAAATTCTGTCAAGACTAATACTCCCAATGGTGAGGAATGGAAAAGGTAAGAGCATAAGCCATGAAGGTCTTTTTGTGTCACTCCTGGATGCACCTAGGGGTAGCAGTGGGAAGGAGTAAAGGATGTGTGGTCAGAGCACCCACATGCTTTAACTCCATCCTACTACCTGCAGACATTTTCAGTAGTCTGTACACAGTGACAATGATCTGCACAGGGCAGAGCCTCCACTGCTATAGATGTGACCAAATCATCTACATGGTGTGATCTCTCTCTCACCCTGCCAGCCATCACTCATTGTCACTCAATCCATTCTCTGTCTTCTACCACCCACACCCATCTCACCGGATCCATGCCATCCACCACTCAGCTCCTTCTCACAGGATCCATGGCATCCACCACCCAGCTCCTTCTCACAGGATCCATGCCATCCACCACCCAGCTCCTTCTCACTGGATCCATGCCATCCACCACCACCCTCCATCTCATCAGGTTCATGCCATCCACCACCACCCTCCATCTCACCAGGTCCATGCCATCCACCACCCTCCATCTCACCAGGTCCATGCCATCCACCACCCTCCATCTCACCAGGTCCATGCCATCCACCACCCTCCATCTCACCAGGTCCATGCCTACCACCCTCCATCTCACCAGGTCCATGCCATCCACCACCACCCATCTCACCAGGTCCATGCCATCCACCACCACCCTCCTCCCATTTCATCTGTTTCGTGCCCGCTACCATTTCCCTGGTTACACTCGACTGCATCAATATTTACACTGGGCCTAAACAGAACAGGTAGAGAGACCTACCACACAGGGAGAAACAGGCAGACTGGGATGGCAGGCAAGTAAAAATGCCAGACACATTAACACCCCTTCAATGACAAAGGGGTTTCAAACGCATTACTGGACTGATGGGACAGTGTAGGGAGGTGTGGTTCTATGGCTGCCAGTGAAACAAGGCCGGGCTGGCCCAGTATAGGGTCAGACAGTATGAAAGTGACTAGCAGTGTAGAGTGAAATAGCTCTTACCACGTCCATTATTTCTTGTGCAACACCATGCTCCTTTTCATACTATACCTTGTTTTATATAGTAGATCTCTCTGTTCTGACAAATTGCTGAGAAATAGTCAATTTAAAAGGTTATTAAAACGCATCATTTTTTAAAAATAATTAAACTGCTATTAACATTGATGCCTGAGGGAGGGAACAGCACAGTCATCTTGACGAGACGGCATCTCTGAGTCTGCATTGTCTGTCCCCTTCAACTCCTTTGTGCCCTAAGGCACCGGAAGGGACTGACGGCGCAGAGAGCGCCTACTGCAAGATCCCAGCCGCTGCCTGTCTGCCTAGAAAGGTCCATTTCTCACTAATGCCGCAATTAGACTTGAAAATAGATGTAAGTCTATACATGTCGCTATTGTAATTATGATTTGAGGCTCCATGTACAGGTGATGAAAGTTCCGCTTTAAGGTGCCATGTTTTCTATGAAAACTGACAAAAATTTGAAGATTGACTTTTATATGTAGATTTATGGAAATCTTTATGCACAATACGTTTTTTTTTTTGTTACGATTGTGAGCCTAATAACTGCATATTTATGTATTTTACCCTTCATTATGTCCTTGATAAATTACAGTAAACACCTTACAGGCGCCCCGAAAGGTCTAAATTGTGTGAAAGGGGAGCAATAGAACGTTTTAGGCAGACAGGCACCGGCAGGGATCTTGCTGTAGGCGCTCTCTGCGCCTTCGTTGTTAGTCCCTTCCGGTGCCTTAACCCCTTAATGACCAGCTAATCAGCACGTTGAGATCACTTAAGGACCACAGAGCTTTTTTTTTTTTTCTTTTTCTTTCTTTTTTTTTTTTTTTTTTTTTTGCTATTTCTGGTTCTGGACTCACCGAACGGCGTGCAGCTGCGGGGGGAGCCCGGAATTCCATGACAGTCATAGTGCGTCATGGGTCGTTAACTCATATCTACCCATGATGTACTATGACTGTTAAGGGGTTAAGACACAATGGCTTTCCAACTCACCAATCCCGGAGTTGAAGGGGACGGACAGCGAAGATGCAGAGACGCCGGCTCTGAAAGATGTCTGTGCTGTTCCCCGCTGCCTGTCTGTTCTATTTTCACTAATGCTTCTATTATACTTGAAAATACAAGCAAGTCTATACATATCGCTATTGTAATTATGATTTCGGGCTCAATATATATGTAATGAAAGTTCCGTTTCAAGCTGATGTCTGTGGCACAAAGTGCCATGGCACCCTGGTTAAGAATCGCTGTCCTAGATATATTTTATAATAAAACTGTATTGTACATTCAGCACTATTTACCTTCACTTGCCTGTGGACGCCTGATGTAAAGTAAAATATACAGAATTGCCAGCAGGACAAGACTGCAAATGGAGATGAACAGTGGTGATTGGGTCTCAGAAAATGATAAATTTGCACACGGAGATGTTGTGATGCATTTGTTTGTAGTCATACAAAATAAAGTAACCAAAATAAATCACCAAACATACAATTCTCTATATGGTTTTATTGACATAAACTTTTACTGGATAGCTCTAAACCTCTTAATACAGCAGGCACGTTGGCTTCAATGTTTGGCATAGAACAATCAAAAGAATTGCACTTAACCGTTCGTTATGTCACATTTCTTGCAGCACCGCCCACAAGAAGACTTTCTTTCATGGTTGGTTGTTACGATTTGATTATTTTGGTTTCCAAACATTAGAATGATACACTGATCAATCTTGCAGTACAGAAGTGCTATTTGTTTCATTCACACAAACGTTTGTACCACCTGTCAACCCTTTGAGTGCCAGAGAGATACCAACGCAATGCTCTGCGTACCCCTCTGGTACTCAAAGGGTTCAGTTCCTTTTGCTATTGAGGTGCAAATTATTTTCATGACAAATTAAAAAGGAACAGAATTTAAAGGTGAACTAACATTTCAACTCCCCACCACTTACCTTACTAGGTTCAGAAAATTCTAAGGGCCCCTAAGAGTTTTGTCCCTGTTCGAATAACACCTTCCATCAGTCCCAGATGCCATGTTCATGGAGACAGACATAACAGATACTAGAAGGCCCACAGGCTCACAGCTATCTTAATTCTTTACAGACCAGAAGGGTAAGAAGCACATTGCTTTTTAATAACTTTCTCACCTTTATGGTCCTAAAAAGGGTTAAAGGGGAACTCTCACCTCTATTAAAGGGATAGTAATACTTGCAAATTACTAATCCCCATATTGTAGCTTTGTTAAAAAGAAACTTATTGCCCCCAGTGTCATGTCTCAGACCCTTATGGTGAGAGATGATAGCGATCAAAGTTCCCCCCTCCCTCCCCATTCCCTGACTGAACGCTGACTGCAGGGGAAGGTGTCGTACGACAGTCTTATGTGCATCAGGTGGCTCTGCAGCTGAGCTGAGATCACATTTATAAAAAAAGAATTCTTTCACTGAAATGGTCTTCTACGTGTGCTTGGTTTGTAGGCACATGTAGAAGACAGTTTTAGTGAAATAATTCTTTTTTATAAATGCGATCTCGGCTCTGCTGCAGAGCTGCCTGATGCAAGTAATACCGGATATCCCTGCAGTCAGCATTCAGTCAGGGAAGGGGGAGGGAGGGGGGAACTTTGAGCGCTATCATCTCTCAAACCATAAGGGTTTGAGAGATGACACTGGGGGCAATAAGTTTCTTTTTAACAAAGCTACAATATGGGGATTATTAATTTGCAAGTATTACTATCCCTTTAAAGCACATCTTATTTTACAGTTCTATCCTAGTTAATCTTCCATCCGTTTTAATGTGATGAGATTTTCCCTTTTAAAAATAAGCCAGTGATGTCAGTCAAGGACAGTCTTCACCTCTTTCCCTCCCCAGTAGCGCCTCGTTCCAAACTCTTCCGATGACAGGGGATTCCTCCATGTGAGCTGGAGAAGTCTCTTGCCAACGAGAGAGCTACAGCTCACATACAGTAAGCCTCCGTCAGAGTAGGAGGTGGGAACGAGGTACTACTGGGGAGGGGACGAGGCGATGATTGACAGGTTGCAGTACAGAGCTGTACCGCAGCCTGTCCTTGACTGACATCACCTGCTTATCTTCAAAAGGTAAAATCTTAGGCTACACTGCATTACATTAAATAAAAAAATGGATGGAACATTAACCAAGATAGAACTTTAAAATAAGATGTACTTTGCGCACACAAATTGTTTCACTTTAAAAAACCGTCATGTCCGCCTCCATGGGCACAACATCCAGAACTATTTGAAGATGTTGTCTCTTGAATAAAGGCACAAGGCAAAAATAAGTAGGGGCCAGTAAGTGTGTGTGGGGGGGCATTAGTAAGTATTATTTCTCCTTTAAAGAACAAATAAAAGAAGTGTGGTATTGAGGAGGTTCTGCCATGCTTTGTGCTGTGATGGCTGTGCATTTCTGTGTGGGTGTTGGAATTTATATCGTTTTTCAGGTGCTTGTACTTGGGGTAATGAAGGAAGAACTAATTTGCCATACGCCCAAAGGGAAAGTGGAGCAATTCTCGGAAAACCCTCTGCATCATGGGGGGGTCAAATCCCCATTGTGATTAAATTAGACTTTTACCCCTTTGAGCGCCAGAGGGGTACGCAACGCATTGCGAAGTAATGTGTTGCGTACCCCTCTGGTGCTCAAAGGGTTAATCACCTTGAATGCTAGAGAAGCAATTGATTTAAGATCTCTATAGTAGTCAAAAGGTTTAAACATCTGAGTGCCATGCAACGTATTGCTGTGCATACCCCTCTGGCACTCAAAAGGTTAATTAAAAGGCCTAGTTAATGGAACAGTACACTTTTATATGGAAAAACATTGTAGGACTTTCCTGCTGAATAAGACAATGGTATTCCCACTGCTAGCAAATACTTGACTCCAAAGTTACTGCCGCTCAAACTCCCACCAACACTATTACAGCACCAGTGCTGCCAGGCTCCAAGACCGTTTTTCTATTAATTTAATGGAAACGGTGAATCATCTCACAGAACTGGGAACGACACTGCTTTACTCGGCAGGAAAAAAAAATCTTTTAATATGTGTTTTCATAACATTTTATGGTTGATTTTCATTCCCCTGCCCCCATCTGTGTAGTTGTTTGGGCCAACAATGCTCCAGTTTTGCCCTTTGACACGGCCCAATATGATCTTTTAGATGCATTATATATTAAAGCCACATTAAGTTTTAAGGATTTTAAAGAAGCAGAATTGTAGGTAGGATGCAGACAGCACAAACACAAGCTCAGTTGTTCACATTCAGAGTTACACGGTAAACATCCTCTCTTTGCGTGTGTCTGGGAAATCTTTATTTAGGAGGCCGATCTGCATAGTGATCGGTCCAGTGGTAAGTGTTTACAGCAGGCTTCATTCACGGAAGCATTGGTTATGTCCACAGAGCGGTACAGTGAGTTTGTAGGTGCATGTGCATTCAACAATATTTTATTATAAAACTCTGAGAAATAGATCTCTTTATAAGCAGTCTGTTATGATGTGCTACAGTTATGTGATGCTAAAGGCTCCAATTCATAATGCTCATGCTCAACTTCTGGTTTCGTACCTCTGGTGTCTAATTGATATTTATTAGAATGATTAAGTTTGTTCTGTCCCCTTTCTGTGGTGTTCGGAGATAACGCTTGAGAAAAGGCTTTGAACTGTAGCTTTTTGGGCAGAGGTATCTGACCACAGGTTCCTTGGGGGCCAAGACAACGGCACATACATTGAAAAAAGAAAGTTGCAAAGGCCCAACTGATGCACATGATCAACATCATGAAAGTACCTAGCTGGGTGTAAGCCAGAACTGTAGAAGGCATCATCATTGCTCCAGCTACGAAGGTGGTCAATGCAGCCATGGCTATAGCAGAACCCATACGACTTAGAGAGAAAACAACTTTTCCTTCTCTGTCTGTATCCGGAGCAAGACGATATGCAACACCATAATGTACGGCAAAATCCACAGATAAGCCCACAGCAACAGATATTGTGACGGACTCTAAAACATTTAGTTCCCATCCAAGTAAGACAAGAGAACCAACTGTAACAAATATGGTACCAGCTATTGAAACAATTGCATAAAGACTTATAATTATGTTCCACGTGGTGAGGAGCATCACACTAAACGCAACAGCCACAGACAACCCCATGGCTATCAGGGTTCCGTCAGAAAGGCTGTCCTGCAAATCATAGAATTCCAGGTTACTCACAAACCATCCGTTACTAAGGCCATCAGGAGCAAACTGCAGTTCATTGGTAATCCATGCATCAACTTCCTTGTAGAACTGGTGCATCTTCTCATAAGCCAATGTAAAAAGGTAAGTACTCTGGAATTCTAGGACGACAGCTCTTATTGTATCATTGATGTCAAATCTTGGACCTGGGGTTTTGCTGTCCAAGTGATAGCCGGTGCTTCTTTCCAGCTCCATAATGGCCCTCTTAATACAGAGTTCAAAGACTTCTTGTTTGTATGGAAAGCCTGATTGGCTGCAACATGGGTAAAGAGTGGGCTCGTCACAGTCTTGATTTTCCATCCACTGTTTAAAAGTCTCAATAAAACAACTGGTAAAGTCTTGTTCATCAGTTTGGTAGAAAAAGGTTTGGTTCTTCAACTTTTGGCAAAAATGCAAAATCCACCGTTGTGATGCTGGGCTTGCAATATTAAAGCTACTGTCCAACTTGAGCTTTCCTTTACTTTTAGGATTAAGAGGATCTCCATTGTCTTCTGGAGAAATACCCCAAATTATAGTTATAGGCATGTGGAGCTCTTCTCCGTTATGGACTCGTTCAAACATAAAAATCTTTTTGTATTCTGCATCATAACGTTCAAAGGGGTGGGACGACCTAAAGACTTGAAACTCTGAAAGTTCCAATGAAGGTAGTTTCATCTTTGGATTTACACATACTATGTATGCTCCACCGACTGTTATGGCAAGAAACCAGAACACCCACATATATCGAAATTTGATAACGATACATGGCAACACTTTTTCAAAAAATATACGAGAAGCTTCCGAGAAAGTGAAAAGCAGCTTGTGTACTTTCTGCCACATTACATCCCAGCAACTTTTCTTATTATATTGTCTCTGTTGCGTTGTTTTGAAACAGCTGAATATGTTGAGGAGATAACGCTCATGTAGTACAACTACTGCCGGGAGCCAGGTTACCATTAAAACATAATTCACTAATATGGCTGTGCCAGCATATACACCAAAACACCTGATTGCTGTGATATTGCTGACATAATTTGCATAAAAGGCAGCTGCGGTGGTGAAGCTGGTGACAAACATAGAAAGAGCAGCATGTTGCAGAGTGATGCTAACAGTCTCAGATGTTTCTGCATGAGGTTTGTCAAACTTTGTGTAGTTCCAGACGTCACACAAGACAAAAGCATCATCTGCTCCAATTCCAACAAGAATTATTAGTGCAGTGAGGTTCATAAATGGGAAAAACTCAAAGTTAAATACTACTCGATAGAGAAAATAAGATACAATCAGTGAACTAATTATGGCAAACATTGTCATCAGCGTAATGAACATTGACCTGGTGTATATACACATGACCAACAGAACAATTACAATAGCAATTGCCGGATACACAGTATCCATTAATAGATAGTCTTGAAATAAGCTATGTTTGATTCCAAACTCTATTCCAGTAATGGTAGTTATACCATCAGAACAATTCCAGTTCTCAAAATTGTCCAGATAAATGCTCATCATAGATTCTCCTTTTTCTGTCGGGGAGAAAAGCATACTATGCTTTAAAGCTGGTATCGCAAAATCAACAGTCTTTGGGCTTAAAAAATCTTTATCTACTAAATAGTGAAGAATCTGGTAAACTGCATTGTACTTGGTACATTTACGAGGCACATTTGTACACTTCAGCTGGTCCTTTCTCTTTGTTGCCATATCCCAGCAGTCGGGTCCCAACGTCCCATTGTGATAGTATTTGGCACACGTACGAATCAGTTTTAGCGTATGAGAAACATCCCGTTCTACAATCTTCTGACATGATGATCTGTTATTCAGGATAGCGATGTAGTTCCCTAGCGTCCAGCTGGGGCAACAGGAATCTGCAGTGGTTCTCTGGCAGAGGTCTGCGAACTGGGGGTGGGATCTAATCTGTAAATTAAATAAATAAAATGAATTAAAATGGGCATCAGATCTAAGGTTAATACATATTTTGTTGGCATTTGCCTTAGATCAGTGTTCTAAAATGCTGTGTTGTTTGGATCTCCAAAGTTCCCTGGGATAATATACTGTTGTGTGACATGGATGATGTTAGAGGATTGCAGGGAAGAGTTTTCCAGAAGTTTCTGGTGTGTGCAGAGGCTGAGGACCATTCTAGCAAAATGTATATTAAAGTGCAGTTCTGAGCCTTCTATATGGTTTTTTTTTTTTTTTTATAACACGTAGCGATTTGTGTAATTACTTACAGTTCTGTAGTTCAAAAGCTATTCAAGCTGAAAGGATCCCCCTCCCACCCCTTCTGACCAGCTCCCAGTGAATCTATTATCCAGTCGTCGGACCTGACGGATGCAGCGAGGGACAATCTTCACACAGTAAGAATAAGGAAAACCCTGCCCCCCCCCCCCCGATGGAGGAGGACAGGATTTTCCTTTTGCTTACTGAAGATTGTCCCTCGCCGCGCTCCATCTGGACCAGAATGAGACGTAGAGTGACACAGGGAAAGGGAACTACATAACTAAGTAATTAAACATTGTGCTATGTGCTATAAAAAAAAACAAAGCTGCACTTTAACCCTTTGAGTACCAGAGGGGTACGGAACGCATTGAAAAGCAATGCGTTCTGTACCCCTCTGGAACTCAAAGGGTTAACAGGCATTACTATCCCCTTTAAGCCAAATTTTACACTTTATAAAATGTAGTGGAATTGTGATTTATTTCAGGTATTTCCTGCAGCATTGCTTGATTGCCATTATGGTCAGAGACATCTTCCAGAGTTCTAGCCTATAAGAGTTTAGCTTCCCCCCTCTCAGTAAATTGGTAATGGATGTAAACTGATGGAACATTCTAAGTGTACTAGTCTTACAGATCTACTTCATCATAACTGTATCAACAGATAGGATGATCCCTTGACAATACAGTGAATCACATCGGTACTCATCTTCCTAATGGGGAGGCACCCACAAAACAGCAGTACAAATGGAGTATACAAAATGGCATTCTGGCTGGTCTGAGAGCAGCTATTACTGTATATTTATTAGTATTAACAAATAGCAGATACAAGTAAATACACAAGTCAGAATGCAATTCTATATTTGATTGATCACAAATGTATCACCATAACTGGAATTAATTGTATTTAAACTGTTCTCTACTACTAATACCACCAATAAAACATATTCATTTCCTAACACATGGGGGGAGAGTCACTAAGCAGTGATAAAGTGGAGATAACTTCTCCTCCAGTGATATCACTTCTCCAGTTCCTATGTTATTCTATGGAGCCTATGTACTAAGATCTCCAAAGTTGAAGAAATATTAGTGAATAGGCTCCATAGAATAACATAGGAATTGGAGAAGTGATAAACTGGAGAAGTCATCTCCACTATCATCACTTGGTGAATCTCCCCCCCCCCCCCCAGGCGTTATTGCTTAGACCAGTGGTTCTCAATCTTTTTTTGCACAGGGAACCCCTAACACGTAATCTTGAACATTCAGGACACCCCTAACATATTTAATGTACTTTATCAAGGGCATAATGAAGGGTACAATACATAAATATACAGTATAATTAGGTCTTATAATCAGAATATCATAACTAAACATATTGTGCATACATTTCTATAATTCTTTATTTAAAAATCCATATTTGTTAGTCTTTATAGAAAACACAAGGCACCCTAAGTTGATGCCCATGGCACGCCAAAGAGCCACGGCACCCTGCTTGAGAATCACTGGCTTAGACGTAGAGCAGAACATTGTTTTTTGGACTGTGGAAAGAAGGCCGATGGTTTGAGGAGTTTCACAAAACAATTTCAATAACGAATCAGGGGGACAACACTAGGGTGTCACAGTATGTGTGGGTCTGTGAGCAGTGGATGTGTACATCCGTATTTCACACACCAATTTTATATTTTGTAAGAAGTCTTACTATAAAAAGAATTGTGTCCAAATCCCCTCTACACATTAAAAAAATAATGCAACGCATTGTACAACTCTCTTGCACTCAAAGGGTTAAAACTTGCATTTCAAAAAGCTTTATTTACCTACAAACACACATGATTGGGAAAAGAAGTGATATCACAAGTATTTTTGTCTCATTTGTAATGGAAACCTATATGCAGAGAGCAAACGACTGAATTAAAGTTGCTAGGACGTAAGCAATGATCTGACCAAGACAGTACATTCATTCAGGCCATTGCTGCTTTACAGACACTGAATTCTTGTTTAAAGAAAAAGTAAAGCAGTGTGTGTGTGCTAGCGTGGCTCACTTTACTTGTGTGTACAAATGATGTCATTGACAAACATTAGTACACAATTACCTGGCCGTGTAGAACAACTTTTAAACTCATAGGTGAAGTGATTGGGGAAAGACTGTATATTGCTCTCTGTGTGGCATATATATCAAAATCAACACTATTTTGACAGTTGACACAGCTTGTTAAAAATACCAGAAACCGCTTATTATGAAAAAAGATCAATATTGTAGGATTACACAAGGGTATTCCTACTGCTAGGAGTTAACTTGTTCCAGAGTTATTATAGTTGAAAACGTAATTTTTGATATATCACACAACTACCTTAGTTTCTTGGTGGGAAGTTAAGCTGCCTTACACCATAGGGTATTTTACGTTAACATTTTACACTCTTCCTCAAGAGGCACAGTACTGTAAGGATTTAGTCAGTTATAGTTCTCTGTGTGTATATCTATATCATAGGTTTGTCTTGATATAAGCCAGAAACAGGGCCGAAATGTTAAAGGGAAAAAAAAAACAATTTGAAATGAATTTTGAACGGTATCCCTCCATCCATCTCTAAACTATATATAATATATTCCTTTTTTTTAATAGTATCTGCAATGGAGTGTATTAGCTGTACACCAATATAGGTCTGTATTTAGTTTTCACTTTTACAAAGTAAACAGACTGTCAGTCTGACTTAAATTAGGCAAAGAGAAAGTGTCCCCACCCATGATTCCTAAGGGACATGAGAACCTTCCCAAGGCAGTAATTCAGAGGTGTAACTAGAAGTCACCGGGCCCTGGAGCAAAAATTGCCACGCCCCCCTAACCACATTGCCCCCACTGGCCACCTCTCCACATTGCCCCCAATGTCCCCCAGTGTCCATCTCCTACCTCCCTGGTGGTCCAGCAGAGTGGCAGGAGAGGTCTGTACCTCCTTCTGCACAGACCTCTATTAGCAGCTGGAGCTCCCACGCAGTCCTCTTCAGTAATGCACAGCGCTGGGAGATGATGTCATCTCCCAGCGCTCTGCATTACTAGAGTGCCGGAGACAGAGGGAGCTCAGCTGCTAAAAGAGGCCTGTGCTGAAGAAGGCACAGACTTCAGCTTGTTGCGGTAGGGGCCCCTGGAGTGGCAAGCCCAGTCACAATTGCTACCCCTGAGACCCCTATTGTTATGCCACTGCAGTAATTACACATCTGCAGTATGTAAGGGACAGTAATGTTGTATAAAAAAAAGTTTAGAGTTTTGTAGAGATTAAAAAAATAAGCTAAATGCCACAAAGAAGCTAAATGCTATGGTTTGAGTGATATCCTCCATTAAAGTTCCCCTCTCCCTCCTCTTCTCCTGACGTCAGCAGGCTTTATAAATAAATACTTCATTTGGAACAGTCTACAAAGTGTACCAGGTTTGCAAGCAAACTTGCTGAAGAGCCTCCTCATATCGGCCAATACAGATCTCCTTCTGTCAGCTTTACATCTGACATCAGGAGAAGAGGAACTTTAGCGGAAGATATCTCTCACACCATAGCGGTTTGTGAGATAAGATTTGTGGCATTTAGATTATTTTTTTTAACCTCTACAAAACTATAAACATTTTTTATGGAACATTACTGTCCCTTGAAGGAGAAATTCCAAGTCATTCTAAAAATTAAGAACCACATATTTCAAGGGCATACTTCCCCTTTAACTAAGCCTGACATTAATTAACAGGAGAACAAACAAAAACTCAGCAATTTAAATTCTCCTTGCACAAACGTATAATTTAGGAAACATGAATCTATTTAAAGCGTATTAATCGTCCTTAATAACAGGAACAGTGCTCAGCCAAGCAATTCTGTCATTCAAGTATAGCGGCCAAACTGTATTTCAATTATATTGATCTAATAATAAATAAATATAAATAAACAGTGCACTCCGATCTTATAGGTTTCTTACTGAAACCATTATGTCTTCTATAAACAGATTAAAATTCAACAGCCCTCTTTAATGAGACACTTTTTATTGCTTTATGTGAACCGTAACACAATGGCCTTAACAGTTTGTATTTCATGTTTAATTGCGTGTGTGGCCTTCAGCGATTACAAAATAAAAACTGGTAATCATCTGACATCTGAAATTCATTAGCGAGTAGGCCTCAATTACTATTATTACAAAACTACTACTAGACTATTCCCTTGGGCTAACACTATGTTCAAAAGAAAAGTGGAGGCGTTCTGGGGCGAACCATTCTCACTAAAGGGGAGAACTAAAAATTCCCATTGATTTAGATGGGGATTTTAACCCCTTGAATGCTAGAGGTCTCCAACGCATTGCAAAACAATGCGTTTGGAGACCTCTCTAGCAATCAAGGGGTTAAAATTCCTTTAAATCAATGGGAATTTTTAATTCTACCCTTCAGTGCAAATGGTTTGCTCCACAATGCCTCCGCTTTTCTTTTGAACATATGACCCTGACAAGGATGCATCATGAAATGGAGAGATCCATCTGCACTATAGGGGACAGAGAAAAATCCCCATTCGGTTAACCTTTTGAGTGCCAGAGGGGTGCACAACGCATTGCAAAGCAATGCATTGCGTGCCCCTCTGGCACTCAAAGGGTTAAAGGGATAGTAACGTCAAACATTTACGAACTTGAATCTTGCAGCCATTAAAAAAAAAAAAATCAAACTAAATGCCCCCAGTCCCATCTCTCAAACCTTTATGGTCTGTGAGATAATCGTAGTTAAAGTTCCCCCCTCCCCTTACTCTGACGTCAGCGCTCTAGCTGACTGCAGGGGAATCTGGTCCTGGGACAAGAGGAGGCTCTCCAGCAGAGCCGAGATTGTGTTATTGAAACAAAAATACTTCACTGGAATGGTGTTCTAAGTGTGCTTGCAAACCAAACATATAAGAAAAAATGTTATATTATAATCCCTTTAAATGGGGCCTTAAAGGGGATGCATCACCTCAAATTTTTTTACTATAGGTTTTGTTGATAAAGTAGTATTAGGAAAGTGGTTTTGTTTTCTAAATGTAAGTACTTTTAAAGATATTGTATCTTCTTTGCTATGCACTTCCACATAATGCGGTACTCTGAATCTTCAGCACCGCTCTTCTTCTCCGCCCACCTCCTCCCTCACAGCTGCCCCAGAGAGCGTGTTCATGCTTCCCTTCGGTGCGGTGTGAATGGCTTCTATCGTTATATCAAGTTCCGTTTAGCATTATACTGAGGTTGCAACCTTATTAATACTACTACTGCAACCTCAGTATAATGCTAACCGGAACTTGATGTAATGATAGACATTCACAGCACACCAAAGGGAAGCGTGAACACGCTCTCTGGGGCAGCTGGGAGGGAGGTGGGAGGAGCAGAAGAGCTGTGCTGAAGATTCAGGATGCCGCATTATGTGGAAGTGCACAGCAGAGAGGATACAAGATCTTTAAAAGTATGTACATTTAGGAACCCCCCCCCCCAGCTTTCCTAATACTATTTATTAATAAAAAAAAATTATGAGGTGATACATCTCCTTTAACCGACTGCCAGAGAGGTATCAAACGCATTATAAAGCGCTGTGTGTCACTCAAAAGTTAACCCCTTGACTGCTATAGAGGTCTCCAACACATTGCCAAGCATGTATGAAAGTGTACTGGAGCAATTCTGGTACAGACCAGCTGACCCACAGGGAAGACTAGAAACATTCTTAAAGTTCCCACCGATTTCAATGAGGCCTTTAACCCTATGAATGCTAGAGAGGCTTCCAACACTTTAAATTCCAATGTGTTGGGGACGTTGGTAGCATTGATCTGAATGGTGGATTCTTTGTCCCCTATGTTGTAATAATTTGCATCAATTCGCTTTCAAACAAAGTCCGATATCTCTTGAATGTCCCCCTTTGCTAAATAAAGATCATCCAGAGCATCAAGAACTTTAACCCCTTAAATGCTACTAAACTCTACAATGCATTAAAGTGGAACTATCACCCAAATTAAAGTTACCCCCAAATATATATTATATATATATATATATATATATATATATATTTGGGGGTAACTTTAATTTGGGTGATAGTTCCACTTTAATGCATTGTATATATATATACACATACATACTAGTATTATCTGGAATATGCCCAGCGTTATTGAGAAACCCAGCTCAATCTGAGACTGTCAGGCAGGCATTAGCGCAGACATCTTGTCAAAGAGAAATCTTTACGTCTATGCTGTCCGTCCTGGTCTCCTCTAGGGGGAGTTTCATAGTACCTTAAAGGGTATTAATTAATTAATATTTTATAAGGTCATCAAAAATAAAGGATCATACTAGCAATTTTTTCCCTTAATATAATAAATATTCTAGAAAACCGGTGACCGTCATTCACAAAGACACTCACAGGCACAGACATTATAAAGTGTTGGAAAGATCTCACATGGAACACTGGTTTTATTATATAGCAATCCCTCCCTCCCTTCCTCCATCCATCCATCCCTCCCTCCCTTCATCCCTCCCTTCCTCCATCCATCCCTCCCTCCCTTCATCCCTCCCCCCATCTATCCATCCCTCCCTCCCTTCATCCCTCCCTCCATCTATCCATCCCTCCCTCCCTTCATCCCTCCCTCCATCTATCCATCCTTCCCTCCCTTCATCTCCCCCTCCCTCCGTCCGTCCCTTCGTCCCTCCGTCCGTCCCTCCCTTCGTCCCTCCGTCCGTCCCTTCGTCCCTCCGTCCGTCCCTTCGTCCCTCCGTCCGTCCCTTCGTCCCTCCGTCCGTCCCTTCGTCCCTCCACCCAGCCATCCATCCCTCCCTACCTCCCTTCATTCATCCCTCCCTCCATTCCATCATTCATCCCTCCATCCATTCCATCATTCATCCCTCCCTCCAGCCATCCATCCCTCCAGCTAGCCAGCCTTCCATCCCTCCAGCTAGCCAGCCTTCCATCCCTCCAGCTAGCCAGCCTTCCATCCCTCCAGCCAGCCAGCCAGCCTTCCATCCCTCCAGCCAGCCAGCCAGCCTTCCATCCCTCCAGCCAGCCAGCCAGCCTTCCATCCCTCCAGCCAGCCTTCCATCCCTCCAGCTAGCCAGCCAGCCTTCCATCCCTCCAGCTAGCCAGCCTTCCATCCCTCCAGCTAGCCAGCCTTCCATCCCTCCAGCTAGCCAGCCAGCCTTCCATCCCTCCAGCTAGCCAGCCAGCCTTCCATCCCTCCAGCTAGCCAGCCAGCCTTCCATCCCTCCAGCCAGCCAGCCAGCCTTCCATCCCTCCAGCTAGCCAGCCAGCCTTCCATCCCTCCAGCTAGCCAGCCTTCCATCCCTCCAGCTAACCAGCCTTCCATCCCTCCAGCCAGCCAGCCTTCCATCCCTCCAGCCAGCCAGCCTTCCATCCCTCCAGCTAGCCAGCCAGCCTTCCATCCCTCCAGCTAGCCAGCCAGCCTTCCATCCCTCCAGCTAGCCAGCCATCCATCCCTCCAGCTAGCCAGACAGCCATCCATCCCTCCAGCTAGCCAGCCATCCATCCCTCCAGCTAGCCAGCCAGCCATCCATCCCTCCAGCTAGCCAGCCAGCCATCCATCCCTCCAGCTAGCCAGCCATCCATCCCTCCAGCTAGCCAGCCATCCATCCCTCCAGCTAGCCAGCCTTCCATCCCTCCAGCTAGCCAGCCTTCCATCCCTCCAGCTAGCCAGCCTTCCATCCCTCCAGCTAGCCAGCCAGCCCTCCAGCTAGCCAGCCAGCCATCCATCCCTCCAGCTAGCCAGCCAGCCTTCCATCCCTCCAGCTAGCCAGCCAGCCATCCATCCCTCCAGCTAGCCAGCCTTCCATCCCTCCAGCTAGCCAGCCAGCCATCCATCCCTCCAGCTAGCCAGCCATCCATCCATCCCTCCAGCTAGCCAGCCTGCCATCCCTCCAGCTAGCCAGCCAGCCATCCCTCCAGCTAGCCAGCCAGCCATCCATCCCTCCAGCTAGCCAGCCAGCCATCCCTCCAGCTAGCCAGCCAGCCATCCCTCCAGCTAGCCAGCCTTCCATCCCTCCAGCTAGCCAGCCTTCCATCCCTCCAGCTAGCCAGCCAGCCATCCATCCCTCCAGCTAGCCAGCCAGCCTTCCATCCCTCCAGCTAGCCAGCCAGCCATCCATCCCTCCAGCTAGCCAGCCTTCCATCCCTCCAGCTAGCCAGCCAGCCATCCATCCCTCCAGCTAGCCAGCCATCCATCCATCCCTCCAGCTAGCCAGCCTGCCATCCCTCCAGCTAGCCAGCCAGCCATCCCTCCAGCTAGCCAGCCAGCCATCCATCCCTCCAGCTAGCCAGCCAGCCATCCCTCCAGCTAGCCAGCCAGCCATCCCTCCAGCTAGCCAGCCAGCCATCCCTCCAGCTAGCCAGCCAGCCTTCCATCCCTCCAGCTAGCCAGCCAGCCATCCCTCCAGCTAGCCAGCCAGCCATCCCTCCAGCTAGCCAGCCAGCCATCCCTCCAGCTAGCCAGCCTGCCATCCCTCCAGCTAGCCAGCCAGCCATCCCTCCAGCTAGCCAGCCTTCCATCCCTCCAGCTAGCCAGCCTGCCATCCCTCCAGCTAGCCAGCCAGCCTTCCATCCCTCCAGCTAGCCAGCCAGCCATCCCTCCAGCTAGCCAGCCAGCCATCCCTCCAGCTAGCCAGCCTGCCATCCCTC
The DNA here is from genome assembly GCA_037306005.1 of Rhinophrynus dorsalis. Taxonomy (NCBI): domain Eukaryota; kingdom Metazoa; phylum Chordata; class Amphibia; order Anura; family Rhinophrynidae; genus Rhinophrynus; species Rhinophrynus dorsalis. The sequence continues at coordinate 40,819,599 of CM074720.1, forward strand.
CAGCTAGCCAGCCAGCCATCCCTCCAGCTAGCCAGCCAGCCATCCCTCCAGCTAGCCAGCCTTCCATCCCTCCAGCTAGCCAGCCTGCCATCCCTCCAGCTAGCCAGCCAGCCATCCCTCCAGCTAGCCAGCCAGCCATCCCTCCAGCTAGCCAGCCAGCCTTCCATCCCCCCAGCTAGCCAGCCAGCCCTCCAGCTAGCCAGCCTTCCATCCCTCCAGCTAGCCAGCCTGCCATCCCTCCAGCTAGCCAGCCAGCCATCCCTCCAGCTAGCCAGCCAGCCATCCATCCCTCCAGCTAGCCAGCCAGCCATCCCTCCAGCTAGCCAGCCAGCCATCCCTCCAGCTAGCCAGCCAGCCATCCCTCCAGCTAGCCAGCCAGCCTTCCATCCCTCCAGCTAGCCAGCCAGCCATCCATCCCTCCAGCTAGCCAGCCAGCCATCCCTCCAGCTAGCCAGCCAGCCATCCCTCCAGCTAGCCAGCCAGCCATCCCTCCAGCTAGCCAGCCAGCCTTCCATCCCTCCAGCTAGCCAGCCAGCCATCCCTCCAGCTAGCCAGCCATCCATCCATCCCTCCAGCTAGCCAGCCTTCCATCCCTCCAGCCATCCATCCATCCCTCCATCCAGCCCTCCAGCCATCCCTCCAGCCAGCCATCCATTCCTCCATCCAGCCCTCCATCCAGCCAGCCAGCCCTCCATCCAGCCCTCCATCCAGCCAGCCAGCCCTCCATCCAGCCAGCCAGCCAGCCCTCCATCCAGCCAGCCAGCCAGCCCTCCAGCCAGCCAGCCCTCCATCCAGCCAGCCAGCCCTCCATCCATCCCTCCATCCATCCCTCCAGCCATCCCTCCAGCCATCCATCCATTCCTCCATCCATTCCTCCATCCAGCCCTCCATCCAGCCCTCCATCCAGCCAGCCAGCCCTCCATCCAGCCAGCCCTCCATCCAGCCAGCCAGCCCTCCATCCAGCCAGCCAGCCCTCCATCCAGCCAGCCAGCCAGCCCTCCATCCAGCCAGCCAGCCCTCCATCCAGCCAGCCAGCCCTCCATCCAGCCAGCCAGCCAGCCCTCCATCCAGCCAGCCAGCCCTCCATCCAGCCAGCCCTCCATCCAGCCAGCCAGCCCTCCATCCAGCCAGCCAGCCCTCCATCCATCCAGCCAGCCCTCCATCCAGCCAGCCAGCCCTCCATCCAGCCAGCCAGCCAGCCCTCCATCCAGCCAGCCAGCCAGCCCTCCATCCAGCCAGCCATCCATCACTCCATCCAGCCATCCATCACTCCATCCAGCCAGCCAGCCCTCCATCCAGCCCTCCATCCAGTCAGCCAGCCCTCCATCCAGCCAGCCAGCCATCACTCCATCCAGCCATCCCTCCCGCCAGCCAGCCCGCTAGCCCTCCAGCTATATATCCCTCCCCTCCATCTAGCCATTTATCCCTCCCCTAATATCCCATATCCTAATATCCCTGCATATATCAATCCCTCACCTCCATATATCCCAATATCCATTCCCTCCATATATCCCTCCCCTTATATCCCTATATCCCTGCATATATCCCAATATCCCTGCATATATATCCCTGCATATATCACAATATCCCTGCATATAGCCATCCCTCACCTCCATATATCCCTCCCCTCCATATATCCCTCCCCTTATATCCCTATATCCCTGCATATATCCCAATATCCCTGCATATATCAATCCCTCACCTCCATATATCCCAATATCCATTCCCTCCATATATCCCTCCCCTTATATCCCTATATCCCTGCATATATCCCAATATCCCTGCATATATCAATCCCTCACCTCCATATATCCCAATATCCATTCCCTCCATATATCCCTCCCCTTATATCCCTGCATATATCCCAATATCCCTGCATATATCCATCCCTCCCCTCCATATATCCCTCCATCTGTATAGCACACTGAGCTTGAATTAATTCAGAAAGTTATCAGTGAAACACTAGTTAGGGTTTTTTTTTTTGACCCCTGGAATGCTAGGTCTCCAACACACTACAAAAAAATTCTTACACCTTGCTACCATTCAGTGGGTTCATATGTTATATATGCCATATTTGATTTAGAAAACTAGTATTTATAGAGAGAGTTTCTCCTGGTGGGACTCAAAGTGCTTTCAGCATTAACCAAATCGGCAGCTGAAACAATAGATGTTATTATTACCCAATGAATGGTACTCATTTATCAACCTCGGAAGGATGGAGGTGACCCTGCCGGGAATCTAACCTGCAACCTTGAGGTTTTAACAGGCTCTGTAGAGAGAGTATTTACCACTGAGTTATCTCACTGGCTTGTTATTTAGAGGTACAGCTTATGCTACCTAAAGTATACCAAGCAGGATAATTCTCATCTTATCCCTATGTTACCAGACACCCACACCCACAGATTTGCAATTATCCACTCACGCAGATACCCACACACCCCAACTCACATAGACAACCCCCCCCCCAAAAAAAAACCACCCACAGACCTCACTCAGACACCCACTCATCACAGGCACACCCACTCAACGATGCATCACCCACTTTCCTTAGCACTGAAAGGGTTAGAGCCATTTCAGAATCACATAAGCTGATTTAGGTGGTATGTCCCTGGAGGCCGCTAAGAGTAAATGCCAAGTCCTAGACCAGATGGAATGAATAACTGCATATTGTAAGCATACGCTGGCATTATGGGCATTCTTGGAGGAGCTGGGCAATGTGGGCATTTATTGGCATTGTTGGAATCTCTGGGTAGGTATTAACTGGCATTGTGGGTATGTGCAGAATCTGAAATATCTTGGCACTGTGTGAATTCACCAGATCCTGGACATGGATATTATTTAAACAGTTAGCCCTCTGCAATGCTCCACAAACTCTGGCACTCAAATGGTTAACAAAAAATGCAGAGAAAGAAATCACAAGTCTAGGAATCCCACTGGGAATTGTATTTATCAGCTGTAAAGTTGTTGCTCCAGAATTGCATTAGTTTGTGCATATGGCAGTGAGTTCTCTATAATAACCAGTGGGTGGACTAGTTAATTGTCTGACTGGTGACCTCATGGATATGTCCCCAGCCTTGCTGGAGGTGGGGGTGATTTGTTTGGGTTGGGCTGTGTTTTTATTTTACGCTCATGCTTGTGGGCTGGACCCTGTATAAAGCCATGATGTAATATAATGAAGGCCTGGGAGGAGAACTCGTGCGATGCATTACAAGGTTACGTTGTGACTACATCTGGTCTATCTCCCACCACTTGGACAGATCTACTATACACATTCTAACACATTTTATGCACCATTTAAATTTAAGCCTTTGAGTACCACTGAGGTAGCATTGCAAGGCAACGTGTACCCCACCCCCCCAGCACTCTAAGAACAGTGGAGGAATTCTGGGACAAACCATTTGCACTATAGGGGGGAAATAAATATTCCTATTCAATTAAATGGGGATTTTAACCCCTTGAATGCCAGAGAGATCACAGAGACCACTCTAGCATTCTAGGGTTGAAAAAACCCCTTAAAATCAATGGGACTTTTTGAAATATTTTAGTTCTTCCCCTAAATTCCCTCTAAATGTCCCATCCTATATAATAATTCGCTAAAACGTGTGTAACGACACAGTCATGCGCAGTAGAGACTGCCCGCGCCGCGGCTGATACAGAGCTGGACGCTCCTTCGAAGCATCCAGCTCTGTATCAGCCGCGGCACGGGCAGCCTCTACTGGGTATGACTGCCCTGCAACCGGCTGGCAGTGGCACTGTGGCCCGTGTAACGGGCTCTTCAACTAGTAACCATCTAAAAAACCAGAAGAGGTGTGCAGCGCATTGCCATACCTGGGAAATTTTTTTGACGCCCAGGAGAGGGCCTATGTCCTGCAAACAGTGGATGTCTATGACGCTATTTGTGTCATAAAAGGGTGGGGCTTACCCATTGTGTGTTAAAGTGGGCTGGAAGTGGGCAGAATGTGGTGGGAAGGAGGAGAAACTCCCCACCTCCGGAGAATCAGCCTCTGTTCCCACAGTCCCGGTAATTCAGTCTGAAGACCAGAGTGGTCGGGACAGATCCTGAGAATTCCCAGGTATGCTCATTGCTTCTAAACATACTGCTCACTCCACTGGTCCTTATAGTGATAGTAATGTCTGTTTAAAATTAATTGCCCCAGTCTTAAGTATATTAAAAGGAACAGACTGTGCTATGTCTAAGCGCTTACTTCTTTGTAGTTCAAAATTTATGAAGCACTGGAGATCCACCTCCCGCCCCTTTCTGGCCACCTCCCACGGAATCTGAGATCAGGTCGTGCAACTCGTCGGCTGCAGTGAGGGACAAAGTTCAGTCAGTATAAGGGAAACAGTGCCCCCCCTTGGTGACGAAGGGTAGGATATTTGACTTTGCTTACTGAAGTTTGTCCCTCGCTGCAGCCGTCTCGAACAGCCTGCATCTTCTGTGTGACGTGGGGAGAAGGGGCGGGCGGGCGATCTTCAGTGCTTCATAAATTTTGAACTACAAAGAAGTACGCGCTAAGACACGTTCCTTTTACTATACAGAAGACTATGACAACTAATTTTAAATAGACATCACTATCACTTTAAAGGGTCAATTTGTTTAAGTGGTCCGGTTACACTAAGCCTAGTTTTGCCTGTATCGTACCTCTAATAATCTTCTTTCTGAAAATAAATACTTAAAATCTCACGTATATTACTGACAATCTTATGCAAAGTGTGTGGGGGGTGTATTTTACACAAGAAAAAATAAAATTATATAATCTCCATGTCTACTTCCCTTCCTACACCCACCTCAATATGTTACCACCATCACCTCCCTCTACTAACGCCTTCTGGAGTCATCTGGGATGTCTCCACAGCATTTGCAGCCCTCTTCCTGTATCTAAATGCAAAAAACCGTATCTCTCAAACCGCTATGGTTTAAGAGATACAGGCATTTAAAGTTTGATTTCTCCTACTGACAGCTGTAAAGCTGCCAGCAGGAGATTCATGTTGGTCGACACGGTAGCGCTTGAGAAGTGCCGCAATCTCGTTACTTACAAGGAATCCCTTCATTGGAATGGTCTAAAACGTGTGCCTAGTTTTAGGCACACGTTTTAGACCATTCCATTGAAGGTTCATGTGTTCCACATTGGATGGAAGAGTAATGGTAATTTTGTTTACGACAGGGTTAGACAACCTTTGGCTCTCCAGTTCCCATCATTCCCAGACAGCTGGTTGGGGATGATGGGGCAGCAGTGCACGACAGCTGGACAGCCAAAGGTTGCCAACGTATGGATGAAGAAGTGCAGAAAATAATTGCTTCTTACCCTTGAATTATCTATATTGCACATGGATTTGATTGATCGCAAGTTCCACAGATTCTCCCCTTCCATGGAGGTAAATACTACTCGTGAATAATGGTCATCTGAGAAGGTAAGAAAAGGTTTAGTTTAGAGGTCAGTGTAATGATAAAGCGGTAACAGCCTGTATGTAAACGGTTTACAGGATGACGAACACCTCCTAATGATAAACCCAACTTGCCTTACTCTGGCCAGGGATTAATGGTCCCTATTTATCTTCCCTTGCTCCTGAGTTTAATAAAAGCCTATGGAAGAGTACCGTCAGTGACAAAAGACATATAAGGAGTGGAATAGTAACAATGCCATGCAAGTTCTAAACACTAAATCAATCAATAAAACTTTGCACTGCAATCTCTTTTTAACCATTTGAGTGCCAGAGGAGTATGATTGCAAAGCAATGCATCGCGTACACCTCTGGAACTTAAAGGGTTAAATGAAGCATTTGCCAGCAGTGGGAGTTGCCTTAGTTTAATTAGCAGGAAAATGTGGAGCAAGCCAACTGCACCGTAGCGAAGAGATGAGAATTTCCATTGGTTTAAAGGAGCAGTAAACTTTTTTTTAATGAAAACACATATTTTATAGATCTTTTCCTGCTGAATAAAACAAGGTCACTCCCATCGCTGTCAGATGTTTTATTCTAAATTTATAGCAGTTTAAATAACCAGGAAGTGAATTTACTGTGTCTACTTCCTGATAGTTCTAACTGACAGGAAGTGACAGGCAGTTTCTATCACATTCTATGGAGAACTGTATGTCTCTGACTTTCCTCTCCATTAGAATCTAACAGGAAATCTAATTAGAATTTGATCACTAGAGGGCACTGCTAATGTAAATAAACATGGGTTTAAACTGTAATAACTCTGGAAATATAAACCTCTCAGCAGTGGGAGTACCCTTACGTTACTTAATAGGAAAATCCCTACAGTATATATTTTTTCATAAAAAAAAAAAGTTTACTGCTCCTTTAAATTGGGCTTTAACCCTTTGAGTTCCAGAAGAATGCAAAGCACCGTCTGGCACTCAAAGGGTTAACTCCCTGCAGAGTTTGGGTTATGTAAGGGACACCAGAATTCCACCTATCTAAAGCTACAAGTATTTGAAAACAGATATTTAGAAGGGACAATGCACAATTACGTGAATATTTACAAAAAAAAAAAAAAAAAAAAAAAAAAAAAAAAAAAAAAAAAAAGCAATTTTTAAATAAAGAGATTTGCTGGGGAATTAGAAATAAGAAGCTGGTTTTAAACTGTCTAACTCAAAATTGTCAGATGCATCATTTGACAAATATAAAGAATGTAATGGAATTTGCAAACAAGCAATTTGCCTTGCTAAAATTGAAAATGAGAAAAGTATTACAAAATAGAGCAAGAAAAATCTTAAAAAATTCTATAAGTATATAAATAACAAAAGTATTAAGGCTGAGATGGGAGAACTGATTAAGGTGTCAGCCATAGCTTTATTGTTACTAAACACATAATTTTCTTCTGTGTATCTACAAAGGAAACAACAATGGCAGACTATGGGCAAACAGAGAAAATAATATAATTTTCTCCATCACGTACATGGCTTAGTGAGGACAAAGTGCAAGGGTAACTGGAAAAGTTTATATTGAATAAAACACTTGGATCTGATGGCATACACCCAAATGGTATTTATGGAACTTAGTTCAGTAATAACCTGACCATTATACTTAATATTTATTGATTTCACTTTTATCAGGCATAGTGCCCTGTGACTGGAGGAAAGCTGGATGGTTTCCTACAGACAATATTCAGGACTATGTGATGGCCAACAATGTCATTAGTAGGAGCCAACATGGTTTTATGAAGAATATATCTCAAGCAAATGTATTTGTACTTTACAAAATAGTAAGTAGTAATTTGGACATGGGTATTGGTGTTGATGTAGTATACTAGGATTTTGCAAAAGCCTTTGATACAGTACCTCACAAAAAGTTACTGCATAAATTAAAAGGTTTGGGAGGTGATAACGGTAAATGGATTGAGAACTGGTTAAATGATAGATGGCAGAGAGTTGTTTTCAAGATGGTCTAAAGTTATAAGTGGAGTGCCACAGGATTCAGTCCTGGGCCCAATTCTTTTTAATTTGTTTATTAATGATCTAGAAGTGGGAATCGAAAGTACAATCTCAATCGTTGCTGATGACAGTGTAATAAGTACTTAGCTGATTTCCCTTGTCATCTCTCAGCTGTACTAAGTACTTATTACACTGTTACAACATTCATATTAGCCGTCACTAGGGGTATAGCGAGGATATAGGACGGGGGTGCTCACGGAGGATCAGGATCCCTGTGTTGTGAAGTCGGGAGAGTCATTTTATTGGATTTACCTTCTGCAAGGTGCACGAATGAAGATACAAGCAGTGACTGATCGATATCAGAGTGTTTGCCGGACTTTTTATTATTTTTATCTTGTTACGATGTTGCAACTATTCTTTTAGCTGTAATATGGATATTATGTTATAAAGTTGTGATATTTCAAGCTATATTTGCTCACAGTGTTTCTGTGTTTTATTGCATAGAAATGTAAGGGTATTTTATATATTGTTTAGCTCTCTCCTATATATTTAGTCTTCTTTTGGGATAGGATAAGGCACACTTTATTCTTTGGATAGTAGCCTGCTTTATATCGAAAGAGTTACACGCTGACTCAGCTGTTATTTATTTAATTTATTTATTATACAGCTGAGTGCCATTATAGCCTTTTTTTTGGCACATTTTCAAATATATTCAAGGTCAATACAAAGAACTCTATAAGGAAATTATTTACTCAGACAACTGAGCAAAAAACAAGAGGCCAACCATTTAGATTAGAGGAAAGGTGGTTTTGACTAAAACAAAGGCAGGGTTTTTTGTTTTTTTTTGTATTGTAAAGGCGGTAATGTTATGGAATTATTTGCCTCCATATGATGTGCTTCCAGATACTGTAGTTACTTTAAGAAAATAAGTGATAGCTTTCTAGATCGGAACAATATTGAGAATTATGGAATTTGGTATCACAGCAGATAGGATGCTGTTCCATACAATCGCAATTTGGAGTCAAGCAGGATTTTTTTTTTACCCAGCTGGGCTTAATTTGAAATTGTTTCAGTGAGGTATTTATTTTGGATTCCTATGGATCAACAGTGGTGATATGGCATGGGCTGAACTTAATGGATGAATGTCTTTTTTCAGCCTCATCAACTATGTTACTATGTTTTACTAAACAGGACAAGCCCTAATAAATATATTTTTTTTGTAACAAAAAAACAAAAAACACAAAACAAAAAAAAGAAAACACATACAAGGTATAGAAACTGGCATGTATATATCTATGAATAGAGTGCAATGCTTTTAACAATTTGGATGGAGCTGGAATACATTTCTGTCCAACCTGAACTGGCAGTTAACGTATTTGTGGTGGGTCATGTCAATTCTCTTGCAGAAGGGTCATGGAGTTGTTCCTGATGGCTGGCCCACATCAGTATCATGTTAGATTGAGAGGAGTGCCACAAAAACTCTCAGAGTGAACGATCCATAGAGTAGCACACAGCTTGTCATGAAGTTCAGATTCTACTAAACTTCCCTGCAGCATGGAAGCCGCAGAACGCCGCAATAGACAGCATTCACTCTGAAGAAAGTTGCCAATGAGAACAGCCTAATAAGGGCTAATGTCTTATTTTCTTGAATATCTCAGAGTTAAAGAAAGCTGCTATTATTTCCACTGTGAACAAGGCTTTCAAATACATATTGCAGCAAGTGTCCTATAACCCTATGACACTCAAAGTACATTTGATCCAAAAGGTTTCCATTTTATTTTTTTATTTGACATTACATGTAAGCTGAATTGCACTATACAATTCTTGCAGAATGTGAAAGCCAGACAGAAATCATGCTCTTGCATAACGAGAGAATAAGCTCTTTCAGATGATCCCTAGATTGCAACCCCCGCACCCCCCCTGACAGTCTAGGGCTCCTCTAAAAAGAGCCAATTCCCTAGGTTTGTAAGAGCTGAACTTTTGGCTGGTTATCACAGTAAAATTATACAATGCAGTTATGTCTTTAAAAAAAAAAAAGGTGGGTTTTGGAAAGTGTGTTCGAGTAAAAAAAAACACAAAAAAAAAAAACATTATTTGGTGATGATGTCCTTTTAAATGGATAGTAATGGATAATAAAAACAGCTCCAATTAATCATCATAGTATTTGGACTTTGGAGAGTGTTATTTCAATCCTGTCAGAGTTGTAGTTCAAGAGTAACTGAATGATAAAGTATCCCCCTCCTGCCCCTTTTACTGATGTAACACAGCTCAGCCAGATCAGAAGGGAGGTGCCCAGGTAGACTGCAGAGAGGGACAATCTTCAATTAAAATAAGGGAAAAAGCTGAAAAACCTGTCAAGGGTGCAGGGTTTTCATTGTTCTCACAGTAAGAAGATTGTCCCCTGTTATCTGTCTGGTCTATGGACTGGATTCTACATCTGAGGGGAGGTGGCTTACACTAGGTAAAAGGGGCGGGAGGTGAAAACCTTATCATTCAATTACTCGAACTACAACTCTGACAGTTATTAAATAACACTCTACACGGCCCAAATACTATGAAGATTAATTGGGGCTGCTGTTTCTGTGAAACATTACTCTCCCTGGAACACCCTGTATGGCTATGTAACTCACTTGGTACAGCACAGAAGAAGCTGTCCTTATGGAAGTTCCAATCTGCTTGTCTTTTCTCTCTCTCGTAACGATCTTCGGACCATCTGTCGTCTTGATGACTAAGACAAAAACAATCATTATTTCATCAAGAAGCAAATTCACTTGAATACAAAAAAAAACAAACAAAAAAAAACCCAACAACTATAATTTAGGAGTACTGCACTCCTACCCAAAACAAAATAAAACATTACTATCGCAAAAACAAAAAAAAAAAATTATTGCAAACAGGATTCTTTTAACGTAACTTATTTAAAATAATGTGTACATATCCTTGTTAGTATACAAGTCTCCTTAACCCAATGCGTTGCAAAAACCTTAACCCTTGAAGTGTCGGTGTGTGTGTGTGTGTGTGTGTGTGTGTGTGGGGGGGGGTTGCACAAAATAATGCAGTGTTCAATATAATGTGTTGCACACACATCTGGCATTCAAATGGTTAACCATTGGAGTGCCAGAGCAATGTGTTGTGTACCCCTCTGGCACGCAAAGGGTTAAGCAACTACTGACAAGCAATACAGAAAAAAAAAGTTAAATAATCAAGATGAATGTAAATTATTCACTGCTAAGGAGACCAATACGGCATGCTCACCTGCTGAATGCTTTGTAACATGGAACTCAGAGGGTTAAAGGGATAGAAATGTTTCACAATAAAAGCAGCTCCAATTAATCTCCATAGTATTTGTGCCATGGAGAGTGTTATATCAATACTGTCTGGGTTGTAGTACAAGAGTAATTGAATGATAAAGTATCCCCCTCCCGCCCCTTTTACTGATGTAACACTGCTCAGATCAGAGCAGCAAGACTGTCCAGATGGGTCGCAGAGAGGGACAATCTTCAGTGAGCATAAGGAAAAACCTGTCAAGGGAGGCAGAGTTTTCCTTATACTCACAGTAAGAAGATTGTCCCTTGCTGTGCGCTGTCTGGTCAGGGGACCAGATTCCACATCTGAGGGGAGGTGGCTTACACTAGGTAAAAGGGGTGGGAGGGGGATATTTTATCATTCAATTACTCTTGAACTACAACTCTGACAGTATTGAAATAACACTCTCCATGGCCTAAATACTGTGAAGATTAATTGGAGCTGCTTTTACTTTAAAGCATTACACTGCTGCTGGGTTCATGTTAGATTATGAATATCTGTGGAAAGTAAATTACACCTGTAATATGAAAACCTAAACCCAAACTTACATATTTAATCTGCAAAATAAAGTCAAATATAAAATAGAGAAACCGCACTCCCTCCTATAGGAATGTTTTCAGGAATAGATAAATTAGCGGCACAATTACTTTTTCGCTTGCTCGTCAGCGTATTTGAAGGGGTAGTTGGCCAGCGTTGCTTTGTATCCAGTGTTTTTCACCATGTTGTTCCAAGTCACCAGTCTCTGGCCGATCGCCGTCCCTCTGGGCTCAAAACCCTTTAAATTGAAAAGAATGTAATCAATCCTCGTGCCTCTGTGAAGAATCGGTGTAACAAAAGAAGTGCACATAGCCAGCTAATGCCCAGTCCCCCCACTACAAAGGCAGGTCACAGTTTACAGGTCAGGGGTCAGTGCTTCTTAACAGGTGGATGACAACTGGTGGCTCCAGGCTGGATATGGATCCCATTGAGTATTACATGCCTGAGGTTAGAAATACCAGCTACTGATACTTATCTCATATGCCTATTAAATCCCATCACTTCAACCCTCTGCAAATTAAAGGGATAGTAACACTTAATATGCAATATATTGTAGGGTTTATCCTTCTAAGTAAAACAAGGGGACTCCCCCACTGTGTTTTATTCAAAAGTGATTGAAGCTCAAATGTGCAATTTTTAGCTGCAATATATCAATGGCCTGAAATGTTACAGTGGCACTGTTGTTACGGTATCCTATGGACAACTCTGGTCAGTTGACCATAACCCCCATAGGATGATGTAGCAATAGTCCCACGGTACAATTTCAGGCCACTGATGTATTAAAGAGGAATTCTCACCTATTAAACTTGTCTTCTTAAAGGGATAGTAATGTTTCACAAAAACAGCAGCTCCAATTAATCTCCATACTATTTGGGACATGGAGAGTGTCATTTCAATACTGTCAGAGTTGTAGTTCAAGAGTAATTGAATGATAAAATATCCCCCTCCCACCCCTTTTACCTAGTGTAAGCCACCTCCCCTCAGATGTGGAATCTGGTCTTGAGACCAGACAGCTCACAGCTAGGGACAATCTTCTTACTGTGAGAACAATGAAAACTCCGCTCCCCTTGACAGGTTTTTCAGGTTTTTCCCTTATGCTAATTGAAGATTGTCCCTCTTGGTGATCCATCCAGACACTCCCTGCTGTTCTGAGGTGAGCAGTGATACACTAGGTAAAAGGAGCGGGAGGGGGATACTTTATCATTCAATTACTCTTGAACTACAACTCTGACAGTACTGAAATAACACTCTCCATGGCCCAAATACTATGAAGATTAATTGGAGTTGCTTTTATTATGAAACATTACTATCCCCTTTAATGTTCCTTTGGACGGAATCTGTAATCAGTGTGTATATATATAATTTTATTTATTTTTTTTTTTATTATTTTTTTTTTTAAGCCAGTGATGTCCATTCTGTACAGATCTGTACGTCCAGGTCATTTGTACAGACACAGTCTGAGAGCGTTCATATGCTCAGTCCTTTATATAAAATGCCAGTCCGCTTCCTTCTGTGGCTACTTCTAGTTCGGACCTCGACTTTTTTTTTTTTTTTTTTTTTATAAAGGACTTAGCGCATGAATGTGCTCAGTCTGTATCAATACAATGACACAGACGCGCATTTGCAAGTGAGAGCGCCAAGTCAAATGTCAGAATCCTCAGTCATCGGAGGAGGTGGGAAGGAGGCAATACTTGGGGAGGGGGAACAGAGGAACATTGACAGGATGCGGTACAGAGCTTTACTGCAGCCTGTACAGAACTGACGTCACTGGCTTAAAGGGACAGTAATGTTTCACAAAAACAGCAGCTCCAATTAATTTTCTTAGTATTTGGGCCATGGAGAGTGCTATTTCATTACTGTCAGAGTTGTAGTTCAAGAGTAATTGAATGATAAAATATCCCCCTCCCGCCACTTTTACCTAATGTAAGCCTTCTCCCCTCAGATGTGGAATCTGGTCCACAGACCAGACAGCTCACAGCAAGGGACAATCTTCTTACTGTGAGAACAATGAAAACCCTACCCCCTTAACAAGTTTTTCAGCTTTTTCCCTCATCTTAATTGAAGATTGTCCCTCACTGCAATCTACTTGGACACCACCCTGCTGCTGTGAGGTGAGCAGTGTTACATCAGTGAAAAGGTGAGAGGGGGATAGTTTATCATTCAATTACTCTTGAACTACAATTCTGACAGTATTGAAAAAACACTCTCCATGGTCCAAATACTATGAAGATTAATTAGAGCTGCTTTTATTATGAAACATTACCATCTCTTTAACTTTAAAAGCAAATATCTCAGGCAATAATGCATAATATTATTAAAAAAGGGTTAAGAAGACAACAAGTTTAATAGAGGAGAGAGTTCCCTTTTAAACCTTAAAGAAAAATAAAATCAAGTTTGAGTTGGAATAACTTTGGAATAAAACAGCTCTAAGCACTGGGAGTATCCTTGTTTTACTCAAGAGGAAATACCCTGTAATATATTTTTGGCATATTAAGTATTACCATCCCTTTAACTTTGTTATGATGTTTCACAAGACAAGGGGGCAGATATGCTGGGAAAAGTGGAGCAGTTCTGGAGCAAACCAAATGCACCATAGTGGCTCAAGAATTACCCGGTGATTAAAACTTTATTTTTTAACCTCTTGAATGCTAAAGAGGTCTCCAAGCCTTCAAGGGGTATTAAAAGAAAAAGAAAAAAAAAATACCTCAGTGGGAGATTTGGGAATGTTTATTTTTTTTTCCTTTGGTGCAGATGGTTTGCTCCAGAATTGCTCCTCTCTTCTTTTGTACACAAGGCCCATATTGTTACAACTCTACAATGATTAACCATGTGAGTGCCAGAAGGGTATCCAACACATTGGACTGCAATGAATTATACACCCCTCTGGCACTCAAAGAGTTAAGAGTCTCAGGCAGAACACTAGAGGGCAGCACTTCTGGATCATACCAACTGTACCACAACAGGTAAATGAAAATCCCCACAGATTTAAATGGGGCTTTTAAAGAGACAGAAAGGAATCACCAAAGATTAGATAATGCTAGAAATCACAAGAAAAACACATTAAGAGACATAAAAAAGTCAAAATAGCTTAGTGGTCATAAAAAACTGCATATTGCTGTCTTCCATCCCCAACCACAGTCAGGCGCCATCTAGAAATTCTCTGCTGTGCACTTGGGAAAATCAACTTGTGCACAATAATTGATAAAAACACAGAAACATGTATTAGCAAATCTCCACACTGCTCCCTGACCAGTACTCACTGCTCCTACAGATCACTAGGGGTGTGACATACTGAGCAAAGAGACATATGGCCCAGCGGAAAAGCTCTCAATTGGCAGGCACATATATGAGAGGTGCATGCTTGCGTTCTGCGTCTGAGTGAGAGGTGCGTGCGTTCTGCATCTGAGTGAGAGATGCGTGTGTGCGTTTTGCTTTTGAGTGAGAGATGCATGTATGCGTTTTGCTTTTGAGTGAGAGATGCGTGTGTGCGTTTTGCTTTTGAGTGAGAGATGCGTGTGTGCGTTTTGCTTTTGAGTGAGAGATGCATGTATGCGTTTTGCTTTTGAGTGAGAGATGCGTGTGTGCGTTTTGCTTTTGAGTGAGAGATGCGTGTGTGCGTTTTGCATCTGAGTGAGAGATGCGTGTGTGCGTTTTGCATCTGAGTGAGAGGTGCGTGTGTGCGTGCGTTTTGCATCTGAGTGAGAGGGGCATGCATGCATTTTGCATCTGAGTGAGAGGCAAGCTCGAGGTGTGTGCGTGCATGTGTGAGAGGTGCATCTGTGCGAGAGAGAGAGAGAGAGAGAGAGAGAGAGAGAGAGAGAGAGAGAGAGGTGCATCTGTGCGTGAGTGTGTTTAAGTGAAAGGTGCATTTTGCATGCATGAGTGTGTGGTGCATGTGTGTGTGGGGGGGGCTGCTGTGTGTGTACATCCTCTAATATAATACAAGCACCATCTGCACCATACAGAGCAAATAAAAATTCCAGAATTCCCAACATTCACATCAATTTAAATGGGGCTTTTAACCACGTGAAGGCTGCAGAGACAAACAACTTTTGAAACAATATGATGATGAGTTCGCTAACGTTTAAAAGAGCCATTTAAATCAAAAGGGAATTTGGAGAATTTTTAGCAAAACTAATACAATTCCCCAAATCCCCACTGAGGTTTAACCCTTTGAATGCTAGAAAGGTCTCCAATGCATTGTGAAGAAATGAGGATGTGACCTCTCTACCATTGCAGATCTTAATTTAAAGTGGATCACCTCAAATAAAGTCCCTCCCCCAATAATTAAGCATATGGCGATATGCTTAGAAACAGTGCTATTATGTTACACAAGTACCGCATTATGAAGAAATCCTTCTTCTGAGATTGCGTCCAGGCTTGCACGCAGACATCTGGGCGCCTGCGCTGTCTGTCCCGGTCTCCTCTAGGAGGCGCTGTATTGTACCTTAAGGTAACAGGAAGGGACTGATGGCGCAGGAGCGCAGATGCCTCTAAAGCAAAAAGCCTGTCCGTCAGTCTCAGAAGAAGGATATCTTCATAACGCTGTACTTATGGGCAATAATAGAACTGTTTCTAAGCATATCGCCATATGCCTAATTATTGGCAGCGGGGGGATGACTTTAGGGTGATAAGGGGTTAAAGCGGAACTAAGGACTACATGACCTACTATGACAGTCATGGTCCATATACCCTTAAGGACCGATGACGATCATAGTACGTCACGTGTTTTTTACTTACAGCGATGTAAGTAAAAATGAGGCCTAAAATTGACCACTTCAAGACTGGAGCGATCTCTTTCAGGCTCCAAAGCGGTGCGCCGATACACGCAACAGGTCACGTGTACCGGCGCATTGGCAAGGATCAAAGTGGTCCTTATGGGCCGGAAATGTCCCAGGACCGCTGGTCCTTAAGGGGTTAAATCATTGGGAATGTTTATTTGTTCACTACGATGCAGATGGTCTGCACCAGGCTTACTCCAGTTTTCCAATAAACGGAAGTTATTTGTTAACCCATTGAGGTTAAAGGGGGAAAAAAGAAAAATAAAGCTACATTTCTTCATGTCGTATGAAGATCCTCCTTAACTTCCCTATATAAATTCCTTCTACAAACTCACGCGGCTTTAGATATTTCTTGTATGTAAATCCCCCATTTATCTGTGAAATCTCCAGTCATTTTCTTGAAGCGAACCACGCAAGGCCATTTAATACCGAGCTATGTAATAACTCAGTGCATTATCCACTTATCAGCTTCCATAAATCTGCTTAGGAAATGACACCCAATGCATAATTACTACCATATTTCACTCTATCACATTTATAAAGATTACAACACAATCTTGTGTAAATATTATACTTTTACTATTTAAACTGTAAAACACAATTCCTTTTTTTTTTTTTTTTCATGCAACTATTTTGGGGGTTAGAGTTGAAAAGCGCTGCTATGCTGTTAAAGAAGCAGTATCCTTTTTCAATGGAAAAAAAAAAATACCCTGCCACAAAAAATACAAATGAATATGTGTATACCAGCATTTTGTATTATATACACACACTCACACATTAAAGGGATAGTAATACTTCGTTTTAACTTTATTTTATTTTGTAGGCATTAAAAATACATGAAGAATGATAAAAGTCTTATCGCTCAAACCTTTATGGTTTAAGAGATATTCACAAACAAAGTATCCTCCCCCTGTTCAACCAGATCAGAAGGGAGGTGCCCAGGTAGACTGCAGAGAGGGACAATCTTCAATTAAGATAATGGAAAAAGCTGAAAAACTTGTCAAGGGGGGAAGGGCTTTCATTGTTTTCATACAAAGAAAATTGTCCCCTTCTGTTATCTGTACTGTCATACAACCAGACTCACATCTGAGAAGAGATGGCTTACACTAGGTAAAAGGGGTGGGGAGGGGAACTTTGCTTGTGAATATCTCATAAACCATAAAGGTTTGAGAGATAAGACTTATATCATTCTTCATGTTTTTTTAATTCCTACAAAATAAAATAAAGTTAAAATGAAGTATTACTATCCCTTAAAATCTATACATATTGAATATAAACGATTACCAAGAGCTCCACCTGGTGTCCAACAGGCATAACAGCTACAGTCAGACGATACTCTCCATAATAATTTATAGGAACAGCGCCATATGCTGACACCCACAAAAAAAGTTGTACTAAGTTTCACAGTAAGAGTACCCCTTTTTATTAAGGTGGAATAGCCCTATAACACAGTTTTCAAATTTTTTATGTTGCAATGCCCATATAAATGAACTGGTAATGCAACAAGAGAAAGGACGGTAACAGAGGAACTTACCAGAAGTGGATCAGAGAAGTCTGGGAGATCAGGCACTAAAATGCCAACCAGGGCACAAACTACTATAAGCACTGTACACATGCCTAGAACCACCACCGGCCAATCAGCTATCAGAGCAGCGTAGCTAAAGGAAAAGGAAGAAAATGGTTAGAAATGTTGTGCTTTATCCCTTGCATATCACAGCACAAGCACATACTGGGTTAAAAAAGTTTTGAGAAAATCAAAATCTGTTGTTCATCCACTAAGATTTGGAATACAATGTTGAATTTAGATTTGTTGTTACAGTTAGTGTGACACGGCCAGATATTAACCTTTGAGTGTCATAGGGGTACGCAAAGCAATGCGTTGAGTACCCCTCTGGCACTCAAAAGGTTAAATAAATAAAAAAAAATGTAGGACTTCTAACGCTGCTAGGAGATGTACCACTGGAGTTTTTACAGTTAAAACTGATGTGTGGAGATCGCTTTGTCATACACTTCACTATATGCACTAAGAATTATCCATGCAAGGGGAGGGAAACAGACTGATCATTAGCATAGGAGGTTGCTGTAATGCTGACGAGGTGCTGGGGAAGGCAAATGGGGGCGGGGGGGGGGGGGGGAGTACAGAGGATCTGCTCAGACAAACCTTCCGAGTGGCATACGGATGGACAACACATTGCTCTACAATATGCTGCACACCCATGTAACACACAAAGGGTTTATTATGCATATTCCCCTCCTGGCAGAGCAGCTATTACATGTAAGAGTTACTCTGCCAGTTCTGAATTTACCTGAATTGGCTAATCAGCTGTTTTAAATCCACAGTGGACTATTTTCTGATCAGCCGATCCATATAAATGCAAGACTGCCCCATTCAGTTTTATTTGTCAGTAAGATACTAACAGTGCTCTCCTTCCTGACCACCACTTCCTGACAGCCAGTACTAGCTCATCTGTATAAACTGACAAATAAAGCTAAAATATCTTAAAAACTATGGTTGTAATGCAAAATGTGTAAAATAAAGGTGAAACATAACGGTTACACTTCGAGACTGCTTTGTAATTTGGTCAGCAAGACACCTCATAGAAACCGCATCTCCTAAAAGCGGCGTAGGTTGCCTGGTCCTCAAATGCTATTAACAATGTGTGTGTTCTCAGGATATTCCTGAATCTGCACAGAAAGTCCAATTTTAGTGACTGAGCCACCAAAACATGCACTGTTGGTAGAGCTTGTGGACCAGGGTTGGCTTCTCCTGCTCTAAGATAATTAACCCTTTGAATGTAGGGTCACCACCCAGCCGGTATTCTACCGGCAGGCCGGTAAAAAATTGGCTTATGTCCAATGTTAAGTCTATGGACGGAATGCCATGGCCGGTATTTTTTGGAAGAAAAGGTGGCAACCCTATTTGAATGCCAGATAGGTATATAATGCATTGCAATGTATTCCTTTCTGACGCTCAAAGGGTTACTAGCAAAGAAAAACTAGCAGCACTGAATTGCACTTCCATTAATCCAAACGGCAAAACACACTCACCGCCATCCCAAAGGACTCCACCTCGGTGCCAGTTTAGGACGGTCCAATCAATAAGACAATTAAAAAAAACAAACAAAAAACTGCACTCACGTGAAGATTCAAAATTGTGGACAAAAAGACAAAAAACAAACCAAAAAAACGGTTTTATTCCCTTGAGTTTAAACAGACGCCTCACACATGGTTTTACGTGTTTCACATGTATCGTGCTTAATCACAGCACAATACTTAATGTGCAAGACCATTAATCACGTGGGAGGTGTCTGTTTGATCTCTAGGGAATAAAGCTGATTTTAGCCATGTTTATATTTGTGAGGTCTAACAATAACCCTGTATTTATGTACTAGTTGAAGAGCCCGTGTACATGGGCCACAGTGCTACCCAGCAACGACCACGGTGCAGTCATGCACAGTACAGACTGGCCGCGCTGCGGCTGATATGTAGTGGGGCGATCCAAATTCAGACCGTAGTCCTCTCTGCACGCCAACTACACTCTGAATTCAGAGCCCCGCTCCGTTAATAGCCGTGGCGCGGGCAGTCTGTAGTGCATATGACTGCAGCGAGCGTATCCATCTCTACTGTGCATGATGGCTTCTGACAAACACACATTTATAGAATTATTATAGAGGATTTGTAACCTTCATTACACCCTTGACAAATTACATAAAATGACAGGGGTGCCCCGAAAATGCCAGACTGTGTATTAGGGGTGCCTTGAGTAAAAAAAAAAAAAAAGCCTGAGAACCACTGTCCTATATAATACTTCGCTAGGATGTTTGTCACGATGCAGTCACGCACAGTAGAGACTTCTTGCTTTTGTG